>OW026521.1:26393418-27655918 GCA_932274085.1 Protocalliphora azurea | reverse complement strand
GTTAAACGAAATGCCACATAGTTCCAATTTAAACTACTTGTAGTCTGTTTTGAAATTATTTCAAAATTTATGGCGAAAATATATTTTTCATATAAAACTGACTTTTTTTTATTTAAAAGAGATAAAAATAAAAATTTTAATTTTACTACCACAAAGACAAATTGGAAGGAGCCATATTTCCTTAAAATCGATAAATAATTTTGACTTTATTTACAATTAAGTCATGATATCTCATGAAAAATAAAATAGTTTTTCATCTCATGCAAATATTTCTCCGGAGAAAGGGTTTAAGGATCACAACTCCCTTAAATGTGTGTGTGTGTGTGTGTGTGTGTGTGTGTGTGTCAATTTATTTTACTTTATAATTTTCCCTTAAAACCACAGATACCACCTGGAATTTAATATCAAATTCTTAATATATTAATTTGAAAAGCCGTAAGTACTTGTTAAGCTAAGTTATTGTCTTCTAGTTAACCAAATAACATTGAATTCTCCAACACAATACCTTGAAAAATAAGTGCACAATGACATACCATAAATGTCAACGTATTTAATTCAAATAATATTTGACAGAAAATTAAATCACTAAAGGTGTTCGAGTGAGTGTGAGTGGGTGCATTTGATTGTTAGTTTAAGTGTTAAAAGTGGCCATAGAATATAGAATATTATTACTTTCTATGAAGTAATTTGAGTAATTCGAACAAAAACATGTCAATATATATGTAACTTGAGATCTTAAAACACGCAAATACATTTAAAGCCACACATACACACACACACAACACATATGCAAATATATACACGCATTTGTCAATCAATATTAACAGCTGTCATTTGTGTTCTAAATTTTCAACAAAATTCTACTCATATACAATAATAAACTCGTGTGCGAAAGTTTTGCGTTAGTGTTAGTGTAAGTAAGTGTTATAATACCAGTAATATTACTAAAACTACTATTGCATATAACAACAACAATAATATTAAGTGTTATTATTATTGTTATTACTGTTATTATTTTATGAGAAAATAGATTTTGTTACATGTCATTTCCTTCATTTACCATCGTATTTAATTCAATTTGTTTAACTTTGGCACGTTATATTTGTTCAGATTACAAAATTTTCATTTACATTATCTATCTTTATTACTCTATACCAGGGGTTCCCACAAGCAATAGCTTCTCGACCCTCTTGAGACATTGCAACTCGAGAACGAACCACCAAAATTTTTGTATAATAAGTAAATACCAAATCAGAGGTTTGCAATATGATTTTAATGCTTAATATCAAAGGAGTTTTGTTCAAACATGGACCAAAGGCTTAAATTTTAATTATTATTTATAATTGAGATTGAAATCATTTCGTTCATACATTTTTATGCAAGGGTGAATGGATATTTAAAAAAAAATTATGATTTTTCAATTTGATATCAAAAATTTTCAAATCATTCTTAGACGTAAAAATAAATAAAGTTTTAAGGGAGAATATTTGGTGCTAGAAACTCATATTATTCTTAAATCATGTTATGATTCTAGTTTTATATTTAACTGAATAATCTTACTACATCATTATCCCATTCTATCAGATTATGATTTTATTATTCTATTATAATATTATTCTATCTTATTATATTATTATTCCTCTTTATCATATTACTATCCCACATTATCATATAGCTATCCAATCTTATCATTATTTCAATTTGTCATATTAGTATTCCATCTTAAAAAAATAACAAATAAAAATATTTACATATTATTTGTTCATTAATTATACGAATATTAACTTGTACTACCATACTAAAAAATTTAATTGTAGATAATCAATATTTTATTGCTTGAATCACACCGATTATAACCAAACTTTGTCTATTTATATGTAAACTAAATGAAAATTACAATGAAGTTGGAAAACAAATATTAAAAACAAATATATTTAAGAACAAACAAGTTATGATTTTTTCCACTAAGTTTGTGAAAATGTTAAGCATTATATTTGTTAAAATGTTTAAAAAACAGAACATGGGTTAAAAACAAGGTAAAAGACTGCATATATTTAATGACCGTAGAAGTAATGATAGTTTTCATATTAATAAAATTTTGTTTCTGGTAAAAATATTTAAAAACATATAATTTTAGCAATCAACCATATTAAAATTTTTTATTGAGTTTAAACATTAAATGACCAAATTTAAACCAAAACATTGTTACCATGAACACAGAGCTATTAAAATTCAAGAAAGTTAACAATCAGAATATTTAGAACTATAAATAATCTGTTTTGCTTTTACAGCCTCATTTAAATTATATTTAAGCATTAAGTTTGAATCAGTTTAAAACTAATACAATTCCAAATTTTTGTATTCCACAATTTGTTGAGGGAGTTATTATTTGAAATCTTGCAACCTGATAAGATTTAATTTGAAGTAAATTTGAATTATGAATCTTAACTGAAATTGCTTTAAATCTTGTATTTAAGTAAATGGTCTTTGTAACCCCCAACCTAATGGATTCCTTGTGGGTCGCAGAATCCCATTTGGGAACCGTTGTTCTATACTAAACATTTCTATTAGTGCATTGTGGTTTGTATATAAGTATGTTTTTAATTTAAAGAGTGTTTATAAAAAGAGGTGTGTTTTAAGGGAATTTTTTCTGTTAACTGAGTATAATGTTCGTTCCAATTATTTAAACAATTATGATCTTTTTTGAATAGCGAAAAATTCGAATATTTTTATATTGAATATTCGAATAACATTAATATTTTTTTTTTGCAATTGAAATGATTTATTTGATAATTTATTATTAGAGATATATATTTATAAAAAATTTTTCTAGTGCTAAATTTAAATAAATTTACTTTTGGCAATTTCGCCAAAAAATTTGAGCTTTTTCAAAATCAAAATATGTAAAAGCCAAAGAAAAAGATTGACGTAAATCAATGGTATGCAAATTGGCGCACATGTGTATTTGTAGTCTTAGCTTTTCACACCTACATACACGCAGAGAAAAAATATAATTATAGTGACCACAATCCAAGAGCAACATATTATGATTGTAACACATGATCACAGCGAAAAAAATAAATGATTATAAGTAATAATTATTATGATTCCACTTTGTCATATTTTATCCGATTTTATGGTTTGTTTTTTCATGTCATGATTATTGTTTTACATATAATTGAACAATCTTATTATATTATTATTCCATGTTATCATATTATTATATTACTTATACTTTTTTTAAAGATAATTGTTTTAATATTAACTTATGGTTTTCTTTATAGGAAATAAATTATTTAAGAGCAGTAGAACTTTTTGAAATTCAAAATATTAAATTATAAAGTCAAACATTTCTTTATTTTTGTGTACAATGTAAGATCGGGAGAGTAATAGAGAACATATTCAAATACAAAATATGAATGAAATGCGTTCTCAGAATACCGAGTACTGACTTAGATCTTCTTATTTATATTTTATTATTTTTTAAGTTAATTTGTGAGGACTTTTGACAGGTTACAGGTTTTTTTTTAATTATAAAATTATTAACACATTAACGAAAATACAATAAAATTTTCTGAAAACCACAAACACATTTTCGGCAAAACCTTACACAATACTTAAAAGTTTTAAGTAAAATATCGAGAAATTCTTCAATTTAAGAATGTCAAACATTTGAAATTGGTATATCGTACATATTGTAGAAACGGTCTTGTAAACTTTAAGGTAATATTTGTACCTTGCCTGCTTAAAAAAATTGTGATTTAAAAATTAAGAAAGATAGTGTAGGTTAAGTCCAACTATATCATACCCTACACCATTATGAATGTGCATCAAAATTAGGGGAGTTATCTTATATGAGACTGTGACCAATTGTGGACCGAAAGTTGTATTAGGTATAATGCATATTTCTAGAAAATATACATATGCATTACATTATATTGATATGCATTTATATTTGCATAATGGTAATTCCCGCAACTATTTAGTACAAGTGAAACTTATTTGTATCAAATATTAACTTATGTGGGAGCTACGGTCAATTATGGACCGACCTCCATTAAATTTGGCACATGATTTTATATTTATACAAAGCTTATTTGTGCTAAATTTCATTAAAATATTGATATATTTAAGACACTTATGATCGTTAAACCCTATTCCGGGAGGACATTGTATGGGGGCTATGTGAAATTATGAACCTATCGTAACCAATTTCAGTGGGCTTTGTTTTTGTGCCAAAATAATTATTTATGTTAGTTTTTTTAAATATAAGAGTGACCTTTTTTGTATCAATCGATATTATTCTAGGATTGTTTACTTCTGAGATATAGTTCAAAGAAAATTAAATTTTCTGTTATATTTGCAGATTGTTCATATAGTTTTTTAGCCAAAATTAATTTAAATTTATAATTGATTTTTAAATTTTCCAAGAGAAGCAGAGCCTTTATATTGGGGACTTTCTCTGCAAGAAAATTGCTGTTACTTTTATATTTATAGGTAAGAGGTATAGAAAAGCAACGGGGTAAGAAAAGTTTGAAGTCATCTTAAAGATAAAAATTTGGGGGGGGGGGAATTTTATTTTTACTTTTCTTATTTGTTATTGTGTTTTGTCAAAAGTTTTTTGAAAGTTTCACAATTCACATTTAAATTTATTAACGTAGAAGTATTTTCGAAGCAACTACAAAACAAAATATCATAGAAAAATCGTTGCGATATTCCCCAATTTAAATAGGCTCCTGCATGTTTTGTCGATTTTTTGACCTGTAGAAAAATAAAAATCGTGAATAAAATTAATATCTTTAATTAAAAAGGCTTAAATGTAGTATACCAAATATGAAGATAATCTAATAGCTTATTGTTAAAAAAAGAAAAAAAAAATAGCAATTTCTTAGCTTTCCGATACATTTACATTTATATTGAGAATGCTCTTTTAAAGATATTTCTAAAAAATTGCTAACTTTTTATATATTACTGTTATTTTTTATAGTAAATTATTTAAATAATTCGAATAATTTTAAACACGTGATCGAATAATGCTTTATTTGAATTATTCATTCTCTTCGAATAATAGAAAAACTGAAACTAACAGAGAAATAATTCATCAATTACCAAAATACGAGGGAGGATCAATAAGTCCGTGATTTTTTGAATGAAACACAGTTTTTTTTTGTAAATAGGAAGTAGTCACTAAGGGCTAAATCTAGAGAATATGGCGGATGAGTACCAATTCGTAGCCCAATTCAAAGAGTTTTGCCATTGAAACTACACACGTGTGCACCCGTGCAATATCTTGATGAAAAAGAACTTTATCATTTAAAATCGAAACCACACTGCCATATGAAATGCCTATGGCATCAGCAATCTCACGTACTTTTACACTTTGGTCGGCCAACGCCATATCGTGGATTTTTTCGACATTTTCGGGTGAACTGACCTTAATTGGGCGTTCAGAATATTCAGCGTCATTTGTACTTGTGCGACCACAACGAAAGTCAATAAACCACTTTTTTACCATTGAAATCGATGGTGCAGAGTCCCCATAGTATTTATCGTGCTTTTTCTTGGTTTGATTGACGGCTTTTTTTCGCAAAAAATAATGCTTAATGAGCACACGAAATTCACTTTTTTCCATTTTTAGAAAAGTACACGAGGTTGTATGTTTTGAACAGCTGTTAAACGCAAAGTAAATGACGAGACTTGCTCAAAATTTGACAGTGGTCTATTAATAAATGGTACTTGATGGGAATAGTGTTGCGTTTCATATAACTACGAGGGAAGTTCGAAAAATCACGGAAATATTGATCTGCCCTCGTAATTTATTCAATAATTTTTTTTTTTTAAATTTGCAACTCTGATAAAAATAATATGTCAATTACTAATTACTGTAAAAAATGAAAAACCGATTTTTTTCCAATTTTTTAATAAATTTAATAAATCAAGCAAGTAGATGATTGAATGAATTAAAAATTTAATTGAAAAAGAAAAAACTTGAATTGCTTGAATATATTAATTAAATTTTAACGTAAAATGAAACAATTGTGTTAAATGAGAAATATAAGGTAATAATCTTTGTTGTGAAGAAGCTTAGCTCCTATCATTTATACTTCAGTAAAATATGTTTATTAAACATTTATAGGATCACATAAGGTATTTGAAATATTTCATTTAATCATAACAGCTCCTTTAGATCCATTTTTGCCTTTACAGATACTTATGTATGGAAATAAAGCGTAATTCATTTCGAGGTTCCCTACTTTTTTAAAGAAAAAAAAAAAAAAAAAAAAAAAACAGAGAAAGTTCAAATTTAATGGGGAATGTTTATTATCATTTGAAAAAACATTCTTCCGTACGTCAGTCCGAGTTGCTGCGAACGGCGCCGAATCGACTCTCAACGGTCTTCGTGTGCACTCTCAGCTACGGCCGCTATATTTTCTTCACAGTGTGCTGTACGTGGTTTATTTGGTCGAATATTATCCAGTAATGAATTCTGGGTGTCAAAATGGGTGATGGTGTTGCGAATAGTACGCTCAGTAAGCCGATTATGTTGATCATAAGTTGAACGAAGTGCACGAAACGTGAATTTTCGTAATAAAGTTGAACGATTTCTAAACGTTGTTCAGGCGTAAGTCTTTCATTATGAAATGCCAAGCAATACTAAACAAAAATAACATGACAGCATGACACGATTCACACATGATCTGTAAAAAGAAGGCTATTGAAAAAAGTATCTTCACTGGAATCACCCATTACCAATATTATAGTTGCACTCCATACCTCAGTGCTCATGTACATATATTTTTCAAAAACTATGTTATTTGCACTTAAATGCATATATTTACATATGTAGTATATAATTATATAAATGAATCTCTATATTTGTTTGTATGTGTGTAGTCTTTTACTATTTTGGCGGTTGGAACATTATAAGACAATTGTTTTAAATACCACACAAATCCGCTCCATGCATTTGAGGTATGCTTTGGTTTAACGCACATCTGTGGTTTTGTTTTAATAATGTGTGGTTTATTAATGAATTGTGGATAAAAAGAATGATCAGTGATGACAGAAAAATACCTCTGTCAGCCAAATAATTATATGTACAATATTTGTGTTCTTGTTATTATATTTTCCAAGAGAGTATTTGGTCTATATATATTTTTTTTAAATTTTTTAACTATTATCCTTACTTGCTAAATTTTATTTTCCTCTTGCCATTCTTTTCGTAATACCATTATAATAAACATATCTTGGCTAAATTATCATAGAAAATAATTATATGTGATAATGATTTTTTTTACTTAATGGACGGTTACAAAATCTTCAGTTTGAACTGTTCAACCAATTAATGTAAAAATTACAATTAATTGGGGAGTAGTTAAGACTTTTAGTTCTTAAAAAGGGTTCTTCTTTAATTTGTAATTAAATTTATAGCCAAAGCATGTAGAGAAATACTGAACTTTCTCAAGAACTGCTAAAAAATTAAATTATGACTCAATATTTATATGAAACTATGCAAAATAGTGTCTTCGTATAAGGTGCAAATTTTCCAAAAAAAAAGTTTGAAATATAATTTTTTTTTCAAAGACCTGTAACCCATAATCAACAGCGGATTTACGTGATCTGATATATGATATATTTAGAAGTTTTCGACCAAAACCAACGTAAGATACAGAAAAATAATGGCGGAATTATGACTTTTTAATAACAGAACACGTGAAACGTATCCAAATTATGACTCAGGAGTGGCAAAGATATAACTCAAGCGGATAAAAAATATGGTTACAGCATTATCACTACAACAATATTATATTCTCATTGTTGATTTTCTCAAATTATAATAACTCTGTGTTCATGATAACAATGGTTTTGTTTAACTTTTGTCATTTAATGTTTACACTCAATAAAACTTTTAATATGGTTGAGTGCAAAATTATATATTTTTAAATATTTTTACCAGAAACAAAATTTTGTTACTATAAAAAATATCATTACTTCAACAACCATTAAATATTTGCAGTCCTTTTCTTTGTTCTTAAACCATATTCTATTTTTAAAACATATTAATATTATTATTCACACGACATTATCATTTTCACAAACTTTGTAGAAAAATTTATAACTTGTTTGCTTTTAAATATATTTTGTTTTTAATGTTTGTTTTCCATCTTCATTGTAATTCTTATATAATTTATATATGAATAAATATAAATAGACAAGGTTTGGTTATACTCGGTGTGATTCTAGCAAAATAAGATATTGATTAACTACCATTAAAGTGTTTAGTTAAAAAAAACATGCTTTGCATTTGAACCATACATAGTGGTACAAATGAATATAATTAATGAACAAATAATATGTAAATCACTATTATTTTTAATAAAGGATTTATAAAAATAACTTTTTATTAATAGGACAAATTTTATTACTAGGACAAAATGAAATAACAATGTTCTAATATTGCAGAACATATAATAACATGGTATAATAATATAATAATACTGTGTTCATGATAAAAACGTTTTTGTTTATGTTTAATGTTTAAATGGTTTCCCTCAATGAAAAACATGCTTGAGTGTGCTATTTATTTCTTATTGTTATTCGAATTTGAAATTTCAACAATCTTCATGTTGTAAATATATATTAGTTTATTAGCATAAAATTAAGTTGTACATTTGTTGACAATTTTTTTATAATATTAATTTGAAAATATTTTTTTTTAATATTTTTGAAATTTTCTTTATTTTTTCACATTTTCTTTTGACTTACTTTCAGGGAAAATAAATTTGAGAACGTTCTCTATAATAGTCGTACTTTATTATTTATTGAACCTTAATTGAAAATTTAAATCGCTATCACAGAACTGTATATTAAAAACACTTGTGTCTACCATATACATATAGTCATCAGAACCGAATTGGAAGTTAGTACTTAGAAACGACCAAATTCGATTGGCAAAAAATTTGGTTGCCACAATGAATATGTTATCTCTGTGTAGTCACATTATGTTGTTATATTCAAACATACACTCAGAAAAAAGGTTGGTTCGCTAGAGGCAACTTCAGAAATTTTATATTTTTATTTTGAATACTGATGTCTAAAGTTGGGTTGTTCATGAACGAACATATTAAATTGAACAATTCAATTATATGAAGAAAGTGAAGTTGTTCAGTATTCTTGCTCCTTTTTTGTTCACATTGTTCTTTTTAATCATTGAAGTCATTTACTAATACTTAAATAAATAATATATTATATTAGTCTATTTGGGACTGTAATTTTTTATTATAAAATATGTAATTAGTTACAAAAATTACTTTAGTTTATAACAAAGTTTTATTGAAATTTAATAATAATAGAGATTTAGAAAATGGAAATAATAACAAAAGTTTTCTAATTCTTACAGATTATTTATTGACTGAATAAACGAACACAGTTCAGACTAGTAAAAACAGTTCATTCAGTCAAACAGCTCTGTACTGCTGTTGCCAGATTTGATGATTTATAGTCGTTTTGACAATTTTTGGCTCTAAAAATGGCCTGTTGACGATTTAACAATTTTTGTCTCAAATTTGATGATTTTTTCAAAAAAAAAAAAAAAAAAAGAAAAAGAATGCAAAATTATTTTCAGAATTTTTTTTATATATTTTTCTTTAAAAGTAAATTAAATGGGTGGTTGGTTAGTTTACGTGGTAGCCCGTAAACTTACAGGCAATCAGTTAGACTCGCTAGATTCCGTTTTGATGGGACCTCACTACTCGCCAGGTAAGTGAGTGGGATTGAGTCTGTAATGGGATAGAAGTGTAGTGAAGAAGAATGAGAACATAAATTAATTACATCCAGCCTGTAGCATTGAGATATTTAATAATGTCACTGAGTCTAGTGTCAGATATCTCACAGAGGTTGTATAATTGGTACCTTCCCAGAAATTTATGTCTGATTGCCTTCAAGTCTGGGCATTCGCATAGAAGATGATATACTGTCTCCTCCTTCTCGCGATTGCCATAACTACGACAGTATTCATTGTAAGGGAGACCAAGTCTGCTTGCATGCTTTCCGATCGTCCAGTGACCTGTAAATAATGCTATTAGTCTCGAGGTTTCTTTGCGTTTGTAGCCAATGAGTTGCATTGAGCGTTTTTCGTTAGCCACGTAGGCCACGTTTCCTTCGCGACTCTACATTTGACCAGATTTCGCCATCTATTTTTCGCCTTTTCTAGATAGTGTTTTTGGATTCCGCTTTTGACTGATTATAACGGGATTGCGACAGAAACCGATAAGAAGGCATTCATAGCAGATCCTGCCCGGGCAAATTCGTCTACCTGTTCATTACCATAGTAATCCCTATGCGCAGGAACCCAGACTATAATAATGTCATACAGTCGACTTAGTCCTAGCAGTTCCTCTTTACACTGTCTGACTAGAATAAAGATAGTTTTGGGCGATTTGAAAAATTAGTTGGTACATAAATATTAACAATTAAAATAAAAATCTTTTTAAATATAAATGGTTCATTTATAGAACAAATTTAAGGGAACCATTATAATATTATATTTGATTAAATTATTTACACTTCTATTATAAAATGCGAATAAATACTTACAAAAGGCCAAAAACCTTTTCAATTTGTATAAAAACTTGTAATTCATAATCAGAGCATTAGAAATCCTTAAATATCAGTACTGAGTATTTAATAATTATAATACATTTTTTGGAATCGCACTAAGACTTACTTATTTTTTCCTAGAAAGTCATACAAAATTACATATTTATCATTTTTATGCAT
The DNA here is from genome assembly GCA_932274085.1 of Protocalliphora azurea. Classification (NCBI taxonomy): domain Eukaryota; kingdom Metazoa; phylum Arthropoda; class Insecta; order Diptera; family Calliphoridae; genus Protocalliphora; species Protocalliphora azurea. The sequence goes on along the minus strand of OW026521.1, from coordinate 27,645,139 downwards.
ATATCATCAGTCCTAATAGATAATATTTGACTTTCATAATACGTCCACAATACTAAATTAATTTAATTTTTATTAATTTCTTTTTAATTAAAAATTGTATCATAAACAAAATAAATTTATCCTCAAAAAGGTATAGAAAATGTTCATTAACATATAGAAAACTTAAACTTTGATGTTGGCGATTTTTTACGATTTCAAAATAGTCGATTTAGCTATTTTGACTATCTTTTTCTCAAAACTTTACGATTTTCCACCAAATTTATCTGTCAGCTATGCTCAGAATAAAAATGAACAACTGAACAAAAAGAACGAAATTTTTCTCTTATTTGTTGAAAGCAAAAACAGAACAATCAGTAAAATGAACGATTAAACCCAAGACCACTGAAGTCCATAATTAATAAATTATTTAAGACAACAACAATTTTAAATTTGAAAGTATAAAAGTATGTTTTCAGTTGCTGTTATCAACAATTTATGATGAATTTGAAAAATACCGTTGTAGCATGAAAAACATACTAACATATACTTTTATATTTATAGAAAAGTTGGTAGAAACATTTTGATATTCAAAAAATAATAATGATAATATATATATATATATATATATATATATATATATATATACCGATTTAAATAAGACAAAAAGCAAACACATAAATATATAAAAAACATAACAGCAAAACCACAAGAGCTTATAATTACACCGCAGAAAAATATAAATAAGGGTAAATTAGCATTTGTTTTCATAGCTCCATGCATTAATTAAAGCATTGTTTTTATGGAATTGGACTTAGAAGACTGTGATACACGCAGAGAAAAAATTTGGTTATAGCATTATCAGTACAACGGTACTATGTTCTCATTGTTAATGTTCTTGAATTTTAATAACAATATTTTTGCTAAAATTTTGTGATTTACATTTTCAAATTTATTTTACTTCCAGTAAAAATATTTAAAAACATATATTTTTACCAGAAGTAAAATTTTATTAATATGAAAAATATCATTACTTCTGTAGCCATTAATAGAATAGATAGTATAATAATATAGTAACATCAAATCATAATCACAATCAGAATGAGTTAATAATGTAGTATGATTATTCAATTATATATAAAATTAGAATCATAATTTGAAAAAAAGCAAACCATATATATGATAGAAGTGGACCAAAAATAAGTATTACTTATAATCATTTATATGTTTCGCTATGATCATATGTTCTAATCATAATATGAAAAATGTAGTTGCAGTGAACATTATCTAATAATGGACACTACAACTATATTTTTCTCTGCGTGTAGAAATTACCAGTGCCATGGATTTGCTTCAACATTTGCTTTCTATGCTGCAGCTCATAGAGAATACATACATAATGTAAGTAAAACTCCATTGTAAAAAATAGCAAAGTCTGGAAGTCAAATGCCTAAGGCACATCAACTTTATCAGTTATTCAAATATTCTGTTCTATACATTCATAAGTTCTTTTCTTTTTAATTATTTTTATATACGTGTATATATATATATATATGTATGTATATGTATACATATATATATATATATATATATATATATATATATATATATATATATATATATATGTATGTATGTATACATATATATGTATATATATATATATATGTATGTATGTATACATATATATATATATATATATATATATATATATATATATATATATATTTGTATAGGAATCAAAAAATTCAGTAGCCATTACCAATTTTTGTGGTGATAAATTTGACTATCAGAAACGATTGTCTTTTTTATCAGTGTGTCAATTAAGCGATATTGGTAATAGAAAAATTCAGTGATTGCAATGAGTATTGCTGATAATAAGTGGAACTGACTAAATTCGATTGGCAAAAAGTTCCGTTGTCACAATGAAACCAGTTTCTATGTGTAATATAATATTCCAACAATAATAAAATCTAAAAATGGTATAGCGATTATGGTTCCTCTAACTACATTTTTTCTCTGCGTGTATCATTCTAAATGTTAGGAGTCAACTATGCCAAAAATATAGGATATGCCAAAAATATAGGATATATTAAGAAAGATTTTATTATAAATTCAATATTTATAATTTCTCCATGTTTACCAAAATTTTATTTTTATTCTATAAATCAAAAAGACCTATGGACTCCAATTTTTTCAAATAAATTCTCTTGTCTAGTTGACATAATTTTTAATTATATATAACAAAACCTAAACACGTATAATTCTGTGCTACGTTGATTTATTTCAAAAAATATTTTGTTCTGTTCTACTGTGTAATGAGTCATTTCTCGAGTGATTTTTCACTGCCGTCGAATGTTATCCATGATGTGTTGGGGCAGCATCATAATATCTTTGAAATAAATCTAACTATTTTCAATTTGCACAAAAATTCTTTCAATCATAGCAGTGCAGTATTCGAGTTGAATTCGATCCCACAGACCCTTCAGGTCCGGAGATTTAGTATTTGAAGATGGAACTCCTGCGATTGTCAGTATTTAAAACGCTTGCAAATTTGCTGTTTCTTAAACACTTTCAAAGATTTTTATATTTTGTTAAAGCTTTAAAAAAAATCGTACATTTTATAGTTAATAATTTAAATATTTCACTAAATCTTTGTCCAGTATTTGCAATAACCGATGCAATTTTAATTCGATTTCCTTCAATATTCAAATATAATATTCTTACTTGTTATTTTGGTTGTCCTGTATGTATTTATTGTTTAACCAGATAATTATAAATAATGCTTGTCTTACTTAAATACTAAAATTACCAGTTAATGGCTAATGCTACATGTAGAATACTTTTACAAACAATAAATATAATTAAATTTGAAAATCTTCTAAAAGTGCATTAAAAACATTTTAAACACACAAACATTTATAAAGTTTAATTAAATTGTGTGAGTTGAATTATTAAATGCTTGTGTTAACATTTTTATCTAATCATCATTATTATGTATTTATGTTATAACCTAAGGACTGTGTAAAAAAAGATTAGTACATACAATTCAGCTTATAAAAATGAAGCCATTGGGTCAATGTCAGATTTTTTTATATTTAAAATCTCATTTAAAATCTCAGTTCAATAGATCTCTAATGGACTGAGTTCCAGACAGTTTAGTAGATTGGCCTTCTTCCGTAGGTAGTAGCATCATTTGTTTGATACCACTCAGTTACTCTTTTTTTTTTTTTTTTTTTTTGTTGTAATGATGTAATAAGAAGCGAGAATAGGCCAGAAATATAAGATTTTGTTGTGTTTTCTAATGATAGGCGGGAATATTTTTCAAGAGCACTCATTTGCGTACATTTCTCTGTTAAAAGTGCCAGACAGTATTTTCGAGTTGATCTTTTGGATCCCTAGCGGGTCAGGGGAATGGTGGGTAGGCCTCCAAAAATGGTAACCTCGAGTATGTAATTTTTTCAAAAATTCAACAAAAAGTAATTTATAACTTAAATGGAAAAAGTTTACACAAAGGTAGTCCTTGTAAATCTCTATACAAAACATAGGTATAAAAAAAAATAGGTGAAAAAAATTTAGTTTAAGAAATATTTAGGTCGAAGCAAATTTTACCCCCATTTTTGCCCAAGTTTGTTTTGAAAGTATTTTAAACTTGGGAGCCTCAATTTGGTCCCTAAAATTTTCTGAAAATATTCATGATATTTCCTACGAAGTTCCAATAAATATTATTAGAACTTCGTATTGCAAGAATCATTTGAATATATCGATCCGATAAAAAGTTATATTAATATATAAAACTTATATTAATTCCATATTATTTGGGTTATTTTCAAAAAAGGTTCTAAATTTTTTTATTTCGAACTACAAAATGTTTGTAATATTTTTAAAATAAACTTTAACGTAAATACATGTAAAGTAAATTTGGAAGAAGTGGTTTCCCTATAAGCCCTATCCAAACTTTGTTAACTTTGGAAAAGTTTTTTTTTTTAATTTTTTATAAAATTCTCAAATGTTAGAACCAAGATCAACAAAAAAAAAATGTATTAGGTTTTAACCGACTAAATCCACAAAAAATATTTTCTGAGCCACGCCTTTCACAACGGCTTAGTTATAATTTAAATGATAAAAGTCCATTTTCGAAACAAGTTTTCTCCGCACTAGCATTTTGGGTGTTTTGGTAAAAATGGGAGTTTTGTTAATTTTCTGCTTTTATCTATATCGTGCTAAAATTTGATTGGAACATATTTACCTGTTTAATTTTTATTTAGCTCCAAATTTTATCATTATTTCTATAAAATATGCTTCTCCAAATTTTAAGTTTTTCGAGAAGAAGTGTCCCAGCATCTAATTTGTTTCTATTAGTTGTTATTTTTCAGAATATTACAATTTTAGAGATACCAAATATTTATATATATATAGCTAATATCTGAACAAAAAATTAGAATAAACCTTGCAAGTTCTGGAAAATTTTCATATTTTTGTATGAGAATGCAAACATATTACAAGTACAAGCGCTATGTAAAAGTAACAGAGGAATTTAACAATCCATTGCTGCTCGTGTTGTGTACACATTTTTCATAAAATATATAGGAAAATTGCTAAAAATTACCTAAAAGTACAAATTTTTCGTTAGTTTTAAACAAAAAAAAAAAAAAAATCCTCCAGATCGTGAACAGAAACTTTATGATTTGAAATTTAAGAGAAATAATGATAATATTTGAACCTAAATAAAATTTGAACAAGTATTTAAATGTATTCCAATGAAATCTTGGCACAATAAAGATAAACTTCTTCTTATATTATGAAATTAATGAACCTCCCAGTTGTGTTTTTTTGCACCAAAGTTTCTACTTTTCATTAAAATGATCATGCAGCCATTGTAAAAGGCGTGGCTCAGAAAATTGTTTTATGAGTGTAAATAGTCAATATATTTTTTTATGATGATCTCGGCTTTTACATTTGAGAATTTTATAAAAATAAAAAACCCTTTCAAAATTGACAAAGTTTGGTCAATTTTATTTTACACGCATTTACTTTAAGATTTTTTTTGACAGTTATAAAAACTATATAGTCCGGAACAAAAAAAAAGCTTCATTTAATTTTCAAATTAAAATATTAGAAACTAAAAAATAACCCCAAAAAAGTGAAATATCTTTAAAGTTTCAATTTCAGATTAATATAACTTTTTATCAGATAAATATATTTATATGACCCTTTCAGTTTAAAAAAATTAAAAAAATAATAACTCCAAATATTAGAGTAAAATTTGCTTCGGCCTAAATATCTCTTAAACTAAATAAGATAACCTGCACATGTATGCTTGTCTTTTATAGAGATTTACAAGGGCTACCTACGTGTAAAATTTTTACATTTAAGTCGCAAATGAATTTTTGTCGAATGTTTAAAAAAATTCTACTCCAGGTGGCCAAATTTAGAGGTCTACCGCTGTGAGCTGCTAGGGTGCTGTGCGGCAAATCTATTCAAAAACACTTCAGCTTTAACCATCTGAAATTTTTTTAATATATCTCCCATGGATCACAAGTTACGGAATTATTTGCAAAAAAAAAGTTTTGGGACAGCAATAAAAATATGCAAAATCATATTTTTCTTGTGCTTCAAATGAATCAAACTGTTAGTTATTTATCCATTTGAGACAATTTTAAAAATTTTGGCATCAATTTGTTTTAGCATATTTTGATGATAACAATATACTTTTCATTATTTTGAGCTTAGTAGCATATTTTTTTATATTTTCATAAAAAGCCTTATTTTAGAGTTTATGTTAGCAATTTATATGACATTTTTTTGCATATTTTATATTTAGGAACATAATTCTGCATATATTAGATTTAAGTGAAAATTTTCCCTATCTTGTACCCAGTAAGATTTTTAACATAATTTGCCGTTAGTGAATTTTTTTTTTACTGTCACTTAAATTTTTTAAATCCGATTCCCTAATAATTTTCATCTTATAAATTAATAGAAATTATGTAATTTCCTGATACAATATATTAACTAGGGTATTCATTCGAATAATGTTGGTTCCAATTATTCGAATAATTTATTACGAATAAATATTCGAAAGATTTTTCGAAGAACAAATAATTAGAATATTTTTAGATATTCGAATTAAACGAATATTTTTATTTCTTTGGAATTCAGCTCTTTATTAAAATTTTTATAAAAAAATATGTCTTTATGTTCAATTTAAATGAATGTAACTTTTGCAATTTCGTTTACGTCAATGAGTAGCAAAATTGATTCTTCCAAAATAAAATTTATAAAAGCAAAAGAACAAATCTACCGAAATCCATTCATTAAAATTTTAAAGATTTTGAAATTGAAAATTGCAAAAATTGTGCTTTTTTTCTAAGTGTCCACTCTTTCTATACCCTTCACCACAAATGTAAGGGGTATATATAAGTTTGTCATTCAGTTTTTAATTTATATAATATTCATCTAAGACCCCAAAAGGTATATATTTTCTGGAACCTTATTGATAGGTAAGTCGATATAACGATGTCCGTCTGTTATCGGATATATATGATTTAGACATAAAATTATAGGGAATATTCCTTAGAATGACGAAAATAGAAATCAACAAAATCGGTCCTTTAATGATCGCGATATCGCCAAAAACCGAAAAGACTTCTAAAAACGTATTTATTTTCAACTTTTTTAGGTAACGACTTTATTTTTGCACAGAAAATTCTAAAACTTTTATTGGAATATTTTTGCTCATAAGAAACTGAGATATTGGTCAAAACTCATTTTTGGACTTTGTGGAGCTTCTCTATAAGCTTCAGAATTCGTTTTTGTACAAATCTGTTATAAATATTCCTTTGAATTTTCAATTTTTTGAACTAACCACATCGGTTCATAAACTAAAGTCTGAAGAAATTATTTAAAATATACACACACAAACATATGTAAAAAAAATCATTGCAATAACTTTCATAGTTGTTACTTATGGTATAGCAGGCAGTAGTTAGTTGTTGACTGTATATACACATAATCATATCTTTTATGTATGCTTGGACGTTTTTTAGTTGAAAAGAAAAGCACTGCAATGACTCTGTTTTTTTTTTTTTTTTTTTTTTTTTGTATAAGCATGAATCTACATTAGGGTTGTCAAACGGCCTGGAATGAATTTGATTGTCAAGATATTTTAGAAGTTCTAAAGTTAAAAATTAAAATGTAATTTTTCAAGTTAAAAAAAGATTGTAGTTATATAAAAAGTTTAGTGAAGTTTGAAGCGTGAATTATGAATTTTTTTAATAATGATCAGCCCGAATCGTATTTTTATATTTTAGGATTACACAGCATAATGACTGAATTTTAAATAATTTTAAAATCTTATATATGTAAATGATATATACGAATCGTTTTACAAAAAGAGGTTTGTTTTAAATTTAAACAAATATTTTTCAGAACAAACTGATTATGATATTTTATACATCGAACACTATTTCCTCGAGACTTATTTGAAAAATTCCAAAACACATTCGTTTATATGATAATATAATAATTTTTTAATGCCGTGAAGAAATGTTCAAAAGCAATATTTTCGGACTCGATAAATATATCGACTTACAATTTTTCTTTATTCAATAGACCATTTTGCTATTTAACTAATTGAAGATACATCTAATGAAATCGGTCAAAAGGGTTGGGCTATATATGGAAAAAAACTGGACAAAGATCTTACAAAATTGAGATAACGCAAATAACTCGAAAACTATGAGAGATCTATAGTACATGCAAGCACGTTTTACGTAGGCCTTATCAAGGGCTTTAAGATGATATAAAAACACAAAACGGGTAAGAATTTTTTTTGGCTAGCGGTTAAGCATCAGCATTAGTATCAGAGGTACCTTCCAAACTTAAAATTCTACACTACTCTGCTACGCCTATGTGAAATTTTATCTAAATCTAACCAGTCGATTAGAAGATATAGATTTATTTCCAAAAAATTCTGATTCTGCCCCACTGTGCATAGTAGAGAAGATCAATAGACAGTTGCAGAAGAATAAAGCGAAATATAAGAATCTTACTGACAACACCTGGAGTTAGGGGGACAGTATTTATTACCAATATTGTCTAGGGATTTCAAAATACATTTCAAATTGTTATCCAATTAAATTTACTTAAATTTTGATTAATATTTAATTAAGGAAAATTAAATGAAATCTAATTTGTATGTAAATTAAATTTAGCTCAAAATATGTGGTTTTATTTGAAAATAAAGTGCAAAAGATTTATTTTCTTAAGCTTTTATTTTACTTTTTTTTGCAGGTTGGCAAACATTTTTGGAAAATAACTGACTTCATTAATCTTTCAGTTATTTGAAAATCTCTCAGCATATGCACAATATGTCAACTTTCTTTTGGGAAAAACTATTTTAATCCTTATTTAAAAACTAAAACTTGTTAAAAGCTTAAATAAATATAAATTTTGCCTTAAAGCTCTTGAAGGCTTAAAAAAGTTTTGCTTAACACATCATCAACATAAAAAAATAAAGCAGTTGAAAAAAAAAATCAATTGTTTAACCAACAACAAGCGAATGTGACACATAGACAACAGAGAAAGGAACAAGAAAGTATAGATACAGCAAGAGAGAAAGCGAGAAGGAACAGAGAGCTCTAAACAAATGCAATTTTAAGTAGACAATAACTAAACATAAGTATGCATTTTATAACATTAATGTTGGTATATTAGTTGAATAATGATGTGGGTTCAGAATTTTTTTTTAAGTATGTAAGTATATCCAAACAAGAGGACATGGGTTATGATATATGTATGTAATTGTAAAAAAACTAAGTGCGTAACTAAGTATGTATAAGCATAGATATAATAATAAATATATATGTGTTAGTAAGTATATTTAAGTGTATTGGTATGTTTATAAAACAACCATTATCGCCATCATATTTTTACATGAACCAACAGAGCTAAAAAATAAAAAAGTTTTGCAATTTTTTATATTTTATTTTATATTTTTTTCAGCATTTAACAAAAAATATTCTAGCATTATATAGTGAAAACAAATAAACCACAATGTTACCATAGATGATGACAACAACAGCAACAACAATAATAAGTAGTGGCAACATTCATGACTTATCTACAACATGTACGCACTCAAGTGTGAATAATGCAACTTAAGTGAAAGATTTCGATTTTTTTTCTACACACATACTTATTAACATAGAATTTTTTTACAGTCAATATACTAACAAAATATGTGGGTGGTTCATGTGGCATTCAACATATTTACACACATGAAAGAAAATTTAGTCTTATTCATGTCCCTGCAAGCAATTGGAAGATAATGAGATAATATTCCAAGTTTTTCATCTAAATGAGAATGATCAAAGTAATATTTTGTATTTTCATTCTATTACGAGAAATTTTGAGAAGATATAATATAATCAAGCAAAAACCTTGGTAATGACAACTAGTTAATTATCAATGAGAATAACATTCCGTCTGCATTATATAAAAGTAATTTAATAACTACTTATTTATAGCCCGGTATGTAATTACTTATTTATGATCAGATTATTTAAAGTGCTACCTTTTATTGATTTTTTACTTGAGTGTACCAATTCATATATTGAAAGAAAGGAAAATTATATAAGAAAATATAATTTTACGTATGCACACGCATACGCAGAGAAAAACATGGTTACGGAATTGTCACTACAACAGCATTAAGTTCTCATTGTTAATATTAATTAGTTTTAATAATATTGTATTCACGATAACAATGTTTTTTTTTTTCATTTTCCCCATTCAATGTTTACATTCAAACAAAATTTGTATATAACTGACTAAAACAATTTTATGTTTTTGAATATTTTTACCAGAAACAAAATTTTATTAATATAAAAAAATATTATTTCTACAGCCATTAAATATTATCAATATTTTACCTTGTTCTTAAACCATATTTCGTTTTCAAACCATATTAATATTATTATGCTCATAACAATAAAATGATACAAATAAAATATGGTTTTTACAAATATGGTTGTTTGTTTTTAAAATTACTTATTTTTCAACGTTTGTTTTCCACTTTCCACAAAGTTCTCATTTAGTTTATACATGAATTAATATAAGTAGATATGCTTTTGTAATATTGGGCGTGTTTCAAGCAATATAAGATATTGATTAACTGCTAGTTTTATTTATTTTTTTTTTTATTTATTTATTTAATAGCCAATGAAATTACAATTTCTTACAGGCTAGCATATATATTATTCTTAAAGCTATTAACAATAAAATATTTTCATAATTATTCAATAACAAAAACTTATTATTTAACTAGGCTAAAAATATTCCTCTTAATGCGGATTGGATTTAATGAGAAATCAATATATGGATAGTAACTGTTGAATTGATTGCATATACGTCTCATGGGATCAAAGTTGGCATAATTGGTTCGAAAATATTTTATTTTTAAAGGAGTATAATTTCTAGTTGGACGATTTGGGATTACGAATTCGATCTTACAAAGCAGGAACTCAGAATTAATTGAACCGTTTACTAAATTAATTACAAATGAAATATTCATATATTTTCTCCTACTTTCAAGAGTAGGGAGATCAATAAGCTGTAATCGACTTTCATATGATGGTAAATTAATATTAGGATTCCATGGAAGATTACGAAGACAAAATAAGAGAAATTGTTTCTGGACCGATTCAATTTTCTTTATATGAACTTCGTATTGAGGATCCCAGACCACGGAAGCATATTCCAGGATTGGTCTTACAAGAGATAAGAATAATTGCTTGGAAACATAAGGATCATTAAACTCTCTTCCCCAGCGCTTGAGGAAACCTAGAACTCCTTTTGCCTTATTAACGATTTGTGAAACGTGGGAGTTAAAGGATAGTTTACAATCAAGCAACACACCCAGATCAAGAAATTCTTCGACTAGATCAAGTTGATATTCATTTATTGTGTATCTACAGAGTACTGGACTTCTTCTATAGAACATCATGTGTTTACACTTTTTTAAATTCAGATCCATTAGATTCATCATACACCAATCAGTTAATACAAAAGATTTTATAATATATTGCAAAATATATGATTGTACAATACAATACAATATTTATAAAAAAGTAATTTTTAATTAATGCATTTTATATTAACATATGATAAGATGGGATAATAATATGATAAAATGGAATATTAATATGATAGAATTAGGTTATAAGATGTTATAATAAAATGAAAAACTTGAATCATAACATGAAAAAATGAACCATAAAGTCGGACACAATATGAAGAAATGGAGTCATAACAATTTTTATTTTTAATCATAACTACTTTTAGCTGTGATCATATGTTACAATCATAACATATTGCTCTTAGATTATGGTCACTGCAACTATATTTTTTTCTGCTTGCAGAGAAAAACATGGTTACAGCATTATCACTAGAACAAATTTACTTTCTTGAATTTTAATAATACTGTATTCATGATAACAGTGGTTTGTTTAAATTTTGTCATTTAATGTTTACACTCAATAACATTTAAATATAGTTGATGCAAAAATTATATATTTTTAAATATTTTTACTAGAAGAATATTTTCATTAATATGAAAAATAGCATTACTTCTAAACCGCTAAATATTTGCAGTTTTTTCCTTGTTCTTAAACCATATTCTGTTTTATTACCATATTAATATTATTATTACCATATCAATAAAATGTTTTAAATAAATATAATACTTATCCTTTTCCCAAACTTAGTGGAAAAATTCAATACTTTTTTATTTGTTTTAAAATTTATTTTGTTTTTAATGGTTGTTTTTTAACTTTATTATAATTCTCATTTAGGTTATATGTGACTAAATATGAATAGACAAGGTTGAGTTAAACTTGGCTTGATTCAAGCAATTTGAGATATTGATTAATTACCATTAAAAGGTTTGGTTAAAAAAACATATCTTGCATTTGAACCATATATGGTATCAACAAATAATGTGTAAATAGTCTTTTGTTAGCTAACGAATACTTTTCTCTATTATTTTCAATAAAAAATTTATATGTTTTATATCAATATATGATGAGATGGAATAATAATATGACAAAATGAAATAATAATGTGATAAGATTGGATAACTATATGGTAAAATAGAATAATAATCTAACAATGTGGTAAAATGATATAATAATATAGAATAAAAATATAATAACATCAAATCATAATCTGATAGAATGGGATAATTATGTAGTATGATTGTTCAAATATATCTAAAAAAAGAATCATAAAATGAAAAAACAAACCATAAAATGGAACACAGCATGACAAAGTGAAATCATAATAATTATTATTTATAAACACTTCTACTTTTCGCTGTGATCATACAATCATAACATGTTGCTCTTAGATTATGGTCACTATATTTATATTCACAATTATAACTTAAAACTATTAATTTGTACGCCAAAAAATCTGTTGTCTTTGAAATCTGTTATTAAAATATATAAAATCTTTCTACGTTTAAAATAAAAATAAAAAAAATAAATAAAAACCATGAAAAACAGCTTTTATATTGTCATTTTATTTTTTATATATAACCGAAAATATAACTAGTTCCTAAGGTTTTCACTAATAATGATTTCTGTAATACTTTAAGATCAATGAGTTATTGAATAACTTGGAAGTAGTTACAAATTTATCTGCCATGACTTTAAATGCAAGAGCGACAAAGATTTCTTACTCTGAAGGTTTAATTGCGATTTTATTTTCTAAATCCTGAGGATTATTTCCAACAATTTCACCAAAATCAATAGGGGAAGTAGAAAATCAATTATTCAAATATTAAAAAACATAAAATTTTTTTTAGTCAACTATATAAAAAATTTGTTTGAATGTAAACATTGAATGATGAAACTGGAAAAAATCATTATTATCGTGAATACAATATTATTAAAACTGATGAATATTAACAATGAGAATAAAATACTGTTTTTGTGACAATTCCGTAACCATTTTTTTTTCTAGAAGCGACTATGAAATTATGGAGCTGAAGAATCACTTGGTTAACTATCTTGATAAAGAAGTTCTATGCTTATCAATTGATGATATTTTACAGTTCATTTTGAGGTTATTAAGTGAAAAATTGATAAAGAACAACCTTAGAAAAACTGATGTATATGATCATTTTAAGGCATGAAGTTATTGTAATAAGATCTCAGTAGTGACTCTCTTAAATGCCTACTTATAATAATATATATAAGTAGTTGCCTCTAATGGCATCAATGAATTAACATAATGGGTTATTCAGCTAATATGTAAGTAGTGAAGAGGCATTATATTTGCTTATTAACTCATAATATGGCAACCCTAGTTTTTGCTGGGAAAATAAAATAATTTTTAATTTTTTGTCATTTTTATTTTCTATTTTTTTTTTTAATAAAAATTTTGTTTTGAAAATGTATTAATTATATAACTTTATTAATTTTCGTATCTATTTATCTTTTTGGTTTACAAAATTGCAAGTAAAATGTAAATATAATTATGTGCTTTGTACATTTGCAAAATTTTCAAATACAATTCGTTCCTTTTAGCAAAGCAGTTACTGCTAAAGAACCAGTTAAGGAAAAAAATTCTAAAGTAATGCAACTAACCGGTTGACATAGTTTTATTTATTGTACATTAGGGCTATAACTTTTTACACTTTTATTTAATTTAGAAAGCATGGAAATTGTTGTGTATTTATATATTATTAAATTTTGTTATTTGTTTGAATTAATAAAAGATGTCTTTCAAGAAAAGTGGTTAAATATCCAAAAAAATTCTAAAGTCTGGTCAAAGTCTTTAAACAAATTTCAAGATAGCTTTAAAATTCAGAGAAATATTTCCCATGTCGACAAACCATTATATTATTACCAAAATACCAAGCGAAAAAATTGCAATTGGAAGATTCCATGCTTTGGCTATTTCAAAGAAATCAAAAAAAAAAAAAGAAAGGTATGCTATAATTTGTAATGAACTCAACACTTTGTGGGATAAATTGAATATTGTAGAATGAAGCGAAAGGTCTGTAGTGAGAAAAGTGAAAGATCTGAAAAAATTGTATGAAGACAGCCTTAAGTATTATGCTAATACTAATTTTAGAAGAAGATTCACTATAACTAAAGAAAATATAGAACCTCAGTTAGCCCTAGGTACTGATAAGGACGATATATCTGATGCAGATTCGGTTATGACATGCAAGTATGAAGAGGACTATTCATCCGAGGACTCTGAATACCAACCTGCGAAAAGAATAAAATTAAATAGATTGACAACAAAAGCCCGTGGTTAAGTTAGTTACTAAAGCTAAGGTTACCACCAGAAAAGCGGAAAAAATATATAAAGAATTAGCAGAGGCGGGAGTTAACATTTCAACGAAATCACAAGCAGCTATTTACAAAGCTGAAATTAAGTCGTCTGAATAAAAAGAAGAGTTTCTGAAAGCTACTTTAAAAAGTAAAAACTGGTGCCTACATTTTGATGGCAAAAAAATTAATAAAAAAAACTCCAAGTTATAGTATTAAAAAATGAAGTAAGAGAAGTAAATTTAGCAGTACTTGTTTTAGATAACGGAAAAGCGTTAACAATTTTTAATGGACTGAAGGAAGTCCTGACAAAATTTCATTTATTGCAAAATATTAAAATGGTTATCTGCGACACTACAAGTGTTAATACAGGAAGCAAAAATGGTGTTGTTGCCATTTAAAAAATTATTATAATTCAAATTGTCTTCCTCGTCAACAATATATTGGTTGCTAGCACCACATAATATTAAGACATGTTGTGGACGAATTGATAACTGAAAAAACTTCATCACCAGAAATAGCATATGACTTTGTTAAGGAATTAATAAATAACTATGAAGAACTATAAACAAATTTTAGGCAAACTAATGAAACACTTGAAGTAAAGACAATTAAATGGCGTGATGATATGAAGTTCTTATATGAACTCGGAGCCGCATTCAGGTACTTTCAAAACAACAAATTTCCCAAAATAAAGTTTAAAAGCATACCGCCACTTAGCAATGATCGATGGAATTCAAAGGCAATTCTTGCTATTTTAGCTTTTATACTTATACCAAAATACCGAACTAAACTATATCCAATTTGCCAATTTATATGTGCAAAATGATACGATATTTGGTTTTCCGATAATTGCTTTAATGAAGAAAATTACAAAGGCTTAGAACAATCATTGACCCAATTTCAAAAAGCAAAGGCGTGTTTTGAAAGACATTGGGTAAAAGAACCTTCAGCAATTCTTTTGCAAAAAAGGAGTAATATATTGTGAAGTTGTACAAGATATAAAAGAATCAAAATTATAATTTTTTTTAAAACAAAAATATATATAAAACGTAAATTTTGTTTCTTTTCCGGCTGGTTTCTTGGCAAAATCTTGTTTTTATTTTCCTAATATCATTTAGTTGACATTGTCAGATTATCATCTGAAAGAATCTCTTCCGTATTGCATAGGAGTATTGCCGTCGGAACACGTGTTCTCTCGAAGAAAATTTCTTATGCAATACGAATTCGATTATTGCCGCAATAATATTTGTCATACAGGCAATACGTTTGGCAAATCTTCTTAGTATTGCTGTGTTTGTTGGGATATATATATATATATATATATATATATATATATATATATATATTTACACATACATATGTATTTGCACGTTATGTGCAAAATGTAAAAATATCTTTATGGAACAATAAATATGTTAAATATTTGAAATGAAAATTGTTCTTAACTAGTAAATGGTTTTTAAAGTAGACCACATAATAGAAAAACAAACAACAACAACAATAATAACAGGAAAAAACTTTTCCCTATTGATATTATTAAGTACTTGTAATGCCAAAAGATGATAATTGTTATGAAAGTTGTAACATTAGGGATGATTTAATAACTAGCATGTAAGCACGTTACAGTCGGTCAATACCTACCATATGATTCCTTACACCATTGTGTATGTGGGTTAAAGTGATTTTCGGAAAAGCTGTTATAAGGAATACTGTGTCGGACAAAACTAACTGAACAAAAGTTACCTTTTGAAGAAAACTATTCTTAACATAAAAATACTGAACACCCATTAATATAATAGCAGAAATATATTTTTCACATTCATAACATAAAATTAATAAGAATTTAATATTCTTAGAAAACCAAAAGTAAAAAATTTGCTCAAAAAACTAATTGAACAAATGTTGTTTTGTGGCAATCTCTTGGCTTTTGACCACATTAGCGAATCTTTTAGGCTTATATCAGGCACTAAACAAATAAGCTTGTGTTCCAAAATTGCACTGGAGAGTCTGCCTTGTTCTCACCCAACCGCTTCCATTTGCTCTTCTCATTTACTATTTTCCAAGTTTTAAATAGTCTTAAGATGATCAAGCTATATGAACTTGCCTATGTCTGAAACCATTTGCTGATGCAAATAATTTTTCAATTAGTTTTAGGCTTATTTTGGTTCTTTATCATGTTTGAATATCCAAGTTGTCAGTATTTTATTTCTGACATGTGAAAACATTATTTCTTTCAGAATTTTTTGATAAATTTTTTTATTCATTATAACATTAATGAATAAGCCTAGCATTTACTCGAAAAGCATCCCAAGTCATTACATGTCGTCTCTATGCTTTATAGCACCCCGACAGTATAGAGAATGCAAACCTTGAAAAAGGTGCTGATTAAAACTTCTCATTTTATTGAAATTGCTCACATCAACTTCGATTTGTCTGAGAAAAGACTTTGTTTCATTGATTTCGAATATGGTGGAGATGCGCTTACCTAAATTCAGTTGTACTTTTTATTTTTCTCGGAAATTAATGGCTTTTTACAGACCTGTAGATTTCTTCTTCGGTCATAACTGCTATTCTTTGAATTGTAGATGTGGTTATTTTAATACTCAATGATTTAGGACCACTTGGTGCAGTCTCATTATAATCCTTTTAACTTACAATTTAGTATCATTATTGATAGTTAAATATCTTTTTCAGCATTCATAGTCGATTTATTTTTAACGTATCTTGCCATCAATTTTGCCATTTGGAAATCTCTGATGTAGTGATTTGTAACTTGTACGCAGTATTTTTATTTAATTTTTTTCATTTTCACCACTAAAACTTTTCAAAATTAACAAATGTCTTTTAATTTAATTTTTGCAAAAATTATATATAATTTTCTTTGAATATTTTAAATAACACAACTAAAAGTGCTCATATATTATTATGGAAATGCTTTCTAAACGCAAAGAAGAAATATAGTTATAGTGGCCATAATCTAAGAGCAATATATTATGATTGGAACATATGATTACAGCGACAAATAAAAATGATTATAAGTAATACTTAGTACGGTTCCACTTTATCATATTGTATCCGATTTTATGGTTTGTTTTTTCATGATACGATTATAGTTTTACATAAAATTGAACAATCTAATTATACTATTATACCACATTGTCAGATTATGATTCCATTTCATCATATTATTACCTAATTTTATCATGTAGTAATTCAATCCTATCATATTATTATTCATATTATTCATATGTTAATAAAAATTATTATATATATATATATATATATATATATATATATATATATATATATATATATATATATATATATCAATAATAATATCTACATATTATTAGTTATATATTTATTCATATAGAAACTAAATAAGAATAACATTGAAGTTATATATATATATATATATATATGTATATGTATATATGTATATATATATTTAAAAACAAACAAGTTTTCCACTAAGTTTGTGAAAAGGATAAGTATTATATTTATTTGTAATATTTTATTGTTATATGAATAATACTATTAATATGGTTTAAAAATAGAATATGGTTTAAGAACAAAGAAAAAACTGCTAATATTTAATGGTTGTAGAAGTAATCATATGTTTTGTATTAACAAAATTTTGTTTCTGGTAAAAATATTTAAAAACATATAATTTTTGCAGTCAATCATACACAAATTTTCTATTGAATGTTTGCACTCAATAACAAAATTGAATAAAAAACATTGTTATCGTGAACACGGAGTTATTATATTTCAATAAAATTAACAATAAGAATATAATATTGTTGTAGTGATAATGCTGCAACCATGTTTTTTCTCTGCGTGTACGTATGTATTCGTATATAAAACCATATATGGTTTGCGGAAAAAGACCGCAAATATTTAATAATTGTAGAAGTATTGATATGTTTCATATTAACGAAATTTTGTTTCTGGTAAAAATATTTAAAAACATATAATTTTTGTAGTCAATAATATTCAAATTCTTATTGAGTGTAAACACTAAATGACAAAATTGAATAAAATTCATGGTTATCGTGAACACAGAGTTATTGAATTACAATAAAATTAACAATGAAAACATACCATTATTGTAGTGGTAATGCTAAAACCAAGTTTTTTCTCTGCGTGAATATATGGATTCATATAAATAACCATATATGAAAAAGATTATCATATATGGAACCATACGTGTCATATATGAACATATTTTTTATATATAAAAGAATATATGATCTAGTTCAAAAACACATTCTTCGTGGAACACCGAAAACTGCATAACCGTTATTATTGCCGTTTTAGTATTATTATTATTCCTATAACAATAAATTGTCAAATAAATATAATACTTATCTTTTTCAAACTTAGTGAAAAAATTCAATTGTACTTTTTGGTTTTTAAATATATTTTCTTTTTAATTATTGTTTTCCAATTTCATTGCAGTTCCAATTTAGTTTATATATGAATATATATAAACAGACAAACTTTGCATATACTCGGTGTGATTTTAGAAATATAAGATATTGATTACCATTAAAGAGTTTATCTTGCACTTGAGGCACATATGGTTGTAAAAATGAACATAATTTATGAACAAATAATATGTAATTATTATTATTATTATTATTATTATTATTATTATTATTATTATTATTATTATTATTGTTATTATTTGTTTGGCTAATGAACATTTTCTTTGTTATGTGCAATAAAAAATTTATAGTAATAATAATTTTTAATTAATACATTTTATTTTAATATATAATAAGATTGGATAACTAATCGATAATATGGTATAATGATATGATTAAATAGAATAATTATATGAAGAATGGCATAATAATATTACAAAACGAAATCATAATATTACAATGTGGTATAATAATATAATAAGATAGAATAATATGGTAAAATCAAATCATAATCTGATAGAATGGAATAATGATGTAGTAAGTTTTTTCAATTACATATAAAACTAGAATCATAACATGAAAAAATAAGCCATAGAATCGGACAGATGATGGATTCATAATAATTATATTTCTTATAATAAATTCTATTTTTCGCTGTGATCATATGATCCAATCATAATATGTTGCTTTAGATTATAGTCACTACACATGTATATATGTAGCGTTTCGTGATTTATATTTTTTTTAATCTTAAATTTTCAAAATTGTTTATTTTATGAAAATTATTTTTTTTTAAATTATATTTTAAAAAGTTTTTTAATATTTATTTTAAAAATGTCAAAATAACAAAGCACCAATTATTTGATAAAAGTGAAAATTATTAATCAGCTAGGAGTACGGAGTTATATTTCT
This sequence comes from Protocalliphora azurea, assembly GCA_932274085.1. Classification (NCBI taxonomy): domain Eukaryota; kingdom Metazoa; phylum Arthropoda; class Insecta; order Diptera; family Calliphoridae; genus Protocalliphora; species Protocalliphora azurea. The sequence continues at coordinate 27,625,476 of OW026521.1, read as the reverse complement.
GTATGATCCAGTATTGACTACAGTAACTTCAGACATATTTTAAATTAAACCAAGTGCTTTACATTTAAATTTTTTTATCATATCAACCAATAAATTGTAGAAATTTATTTTTCAATTCTTTTTTCTGTATCGAATTGGAAAAATTTGTTTTATCAAATTAAATCGGTTAAATTAACCGATTTAATAATAAAATACCAATAAAATTACGTTTTTGTAACTATAAATATAAAAGCTCTAAGCACGCAGAGCAAAAACATGGTTACGGCATTGTCACTACAACAATATTATGTTCTTATTTTTAATATTTATTAAATTTAAAAACATTGTGCTCATGATAGCAATGTTTCTGTTTTAATTTTATCGTTCAATGTTTATATTCAATAAAAATTTTAACAGTTGACCACAAAAATTATGATTGGAATATATAATACGATAATAAATAACGATTATTGTGATTCCATTTTATAATATTGTTTCCGATTTTATGGTTCGTTTTTTCATATTATTATACCATCTTAGTACATTACAATCCCATTCTATTGGATTGCGATTTAATTTGATTACATTATTAACCAGCTCCATAATATTAGTGTTCCATTTTACCATATTATTATACCATCTTTTCATATTTTAAAATAAAGCACATTATTGAAAAATTATTATTTTTATAAACTTTTATTGAACCATATATTTTTCAAGATAATATAAGATATTTTTTATTAACTAAACCCTTTACTGGTAGTTAATCAATATCTTATATTACTTGACTCACACCAGATATAAACAAGACCTTGTCTACTTATATTTATTCACTTCATTTATTCATGTATAAACTAAATGAGAATTATAATGAAGATGGAAAACAAACGTTAGAAAATAATTATATTCAAAAGCAAAGAAGTTATTAAGTTTCAAATCATATTTATAAAAACCCTATTTGTTTGTAATATTTTATTGTTATGAGAATAATAATAGTAATGTTTGAAATCGAAATATGGTATAAGAACAATGAAAAAGGTTGATTATATTTAATGTCTTATATTAGTAAAATTTTGTTTTGGTAAAAATATTCAAAAACGTAAAATTATTGCAGTCAGCTATATTAAAATTTTGATTGAATGTAAACATTGAATGATAAAACTGAAACAGAAACATTGTTATTATGAACACAGTATTATTAAAATTAATGAATATTAACAATATTAACATAATATTGCTTTAGTGACAATGCCGTAACCATCTTTTTTCTCTGCGCGTACCTGAACCTAAATCTAAAAGTATATACTTACCGCAATCTCAAATTATTATGTAATAATAATATATATATAATAAAATTGAATTGTAATCAACAGCATAAGTATATCTCATTTCGTAAAAGTATTCCAAAGAAAGGTGAGTTTTTTTATGCAGCAACAGTCAGCTACCCTAAGGATAATAACCCTAATCTTGTTATTGTCTTTTCTCATCCTTACAATTATAATTACTCCTATATGTGTAATTGTAATTAAATATTTTCTTATAGATTGGCCCTTTTAATAATTATTTCCCCCTATCTCTGCCATCATCTATAAGAAACCCTACAACAAGATCCCTAAGTTTGTTCATATGGAATCTTAAAATACAAGCTTTGGCAAATCTACTGTAAGAAAAATTATTTTGATATCTTTTATATAACAAAAGTTATGACCATTTAAATAAATATATTAATCACCTTCAAAGCTATAGAGTTGCCACAGTTCTCAAAATAAAAATTAGAAAAATTCATTTTACATGCCCCTGTATCTTCCTCTACTTATGCACCAAATTTTATTTAAATCGTTAACCAACAGTCAAATTTTTTTTATATTAATATATGATAACATGGAATAATATAATGAAGTTTAATCATAATATGATAAGATTGGAAAATAATATAATAAGATGGCATTAAATTATTATAAAAAGGAACACTAATATGATAGAATGGGATAATAATATAATAAAATGGAATAATAACCTGACAGAATGGGATAATAATGTTGTAAGGTGAATATGAAAAATATGAAAAAAATATGAAAAACTCGAATCATAACATGAAAAAATGTACCATAAAATCGGAAACAATATGGTAAAATGGAATCATGAGAATTATTATTTATAATCATATCTATTTTTAGCTGTGACCATATATTCCAATCATAATATGTTGCTCTTAGGATATGGTCACTACAACTATAATTTTTCTCTGCGTGTAGAAGTACATAATTTATAATTATTGAAAAAAATTTAATTATGCCGATTTAAATTATATATGTGCTCCTAATCATTATCCAACTAATATTTTTCGGTGTGTATATAGGAACGAATAGTTAATATAGAAAAACCGACACAGCAATTATACGCCATGTGAAAAGAGTACTACGATCGAAAAATAAATAAAATAGTTAAATTGTTATATTTAGTTTTTTCTCAAATTATAAAAACCTATCTGAATTTATTATTTAGTTTTAAATATAATTTTTTGCAAAATGTGGTTAAAATTTCTACAGCGTTTTCTATAAAAGTTTCGCTTTTATATATATGTATAAAGTAATTATAACTCCACAATACATTGTAATATGCATTGACAAATAATATTATTTTAATCTACTCCTTCTGTATACAAAGCATGATGCTTAAGGCAGTGGTTAAACTAAAAAAATGGAACAATATTATATTAAGCAGGGACGAATTTTTTATACCCTTTTCTACTTCAAATATTCTGAAAAAAATATCATGGTCATAAAAGTTTTTGCCTTAATAATATTTTATATTAAAAGGAAATGAACTATTCATAGCAGAATCTAAAAGTTTCAATCAAATTTTGTAGTTCGAAATAATAACAAAAATCCGTTTGCCAACTAGACAAAACGATGCTAAAACTAAAAAAAAAAAAAAAAATACAAATGTTTAGTTGGTAAATAAATACGAACCAAAAAATATTTTTATGTGCTTTTTTTAATTTAGAGTTTTTGCGGAATTTTTGGTTTAACTGCCAAAGCCAGTAGTACTTACTGACGAACACTTAGTAAGTTTGTTGGCCATGAGTCATGACATACAAACCGAGAAAAACTAAAAATTGTAAACTGAAAAAATAAAACGAAATTATTCAACTGGAGTAGCTGAAAGCCAACTGAAATAACAATAATAACAAACACAACATGGATAAAGTATAATAAATGTTAAAGGAACAAGAACAAGCAACTGCAACACAAATTACATAATTTTGAAAATGTATAATAGTCACGTTTTTTATTTGACGCTGCCAGAAATGACTGACTACAAACAACAAAAGCATTAAAAATTTAAGCCAATATTATAATATTATTTTCTATATAATTGTTGTTCTTTTTTGTCTTTTGCTAAAATTTTCATAAACTAAGTTGTAAATTTTAATACATATATTTTTTTGGTTTGATTATCATTTTTTTTATCTATCTTAATATTAATATAAAATACATTTCATTAGGAAAATCCAATTAGATAAACATTTAAATTAATTAGAGGATTTCATGTTAAAGTTTTTGTTATATAGTTATAGATTTGAAGATCCAAAAATGTAACAAAACTCACTTAAAGCTAAGAAATAAGGATTTAATTAAATGGAGTTTGAAAGAGCATACACTTAGTATTAATTAAATGTTTATGAAATAAATGTATATTGGGATAGAAGAAGTGTAAAGTTTATGTCCAATGTTAAATGAATATGCAATATGAACGGAAAAGAAACTTAGCTTTTGGAATAATTATTAATAAGAATTTACAATATTAATTAAGCTGAGTTAAGGGCACATCTAACACACAGTGTGCGATTCAAAAATTGAAAATTAAATAATTATGGAATTTCGGAACGGCTACCCCATTGAAATTTCACACAGTAATAGTAGAGGTGTAGACGAGTTTAGATTTGAACTTGTATCATATAGACCTACAGCAAGAGGCTCCACAGTGTCCCTAATTTGACACATCAGGTATAACATTTCTTAAAAACGATCCTGATTCCTTATATCTGAATCGATTTGATAGATTTTTACATAGGAGGATTTTGTTATTCAACAAAAAAACATCATAGTATGATATCTTATCCCTTTAAGTTTAAAAGATATTAGGCTTCAGAAATTAAAGTTTTTACTTTTTAGCCTGCCTTAGTAAAGTTTTTTGATAAAGCGGGTCCAAATTTTAACCGATTTTTATTTTATTTTTTTGTTCCATTAACAAAAAATAGCAAATTCGTGCAAAGAAGGAATTTTTGAAAAAAAAAAACATTTACGGATTCAAAAGTTATAGACGTTTAAATTAGACCTTTGAAAAAAGTCGATTTCTTCTCACTTTTTTTTCTGTTATATATACATTTTTCTTAAATAACACATATAACGTTAACTTTTTTCTGAAAGAAAACTTCATAGAAAATTGCTGGATGCAAAATAAATTATTAAAGCTTTATTCGTGCGAGAATTAGGGTCTCCCAAATTCGACCTAATTTTTTCATGATTTTCCAATTTTTAACTTAATTTCTCAAATCTCAATCCCGGAATTAAAAATGGTTTATATTTTTTTACATAGCTTATTGTATTTGTAATTTTCTGGTAATAGAAGTTTTTGCCCTCCGGTATCGGTATTGCTATATATAGCACAACATTTCTGACCGATTTATCTATATACAAAAATATATGGTTTTGAGTTTGAAAATTGAAATTAGGAAATTAGGGTTTTTTCCCCGAAAAAGTGTCTACACCCTTTTACCTCTGAAATAAGGTCTATTTTCAGAACATATTATGATTTTATACTTTTCTGAAAGGTATCTTAACGGAGACGATTTTAAAATTGAAAACAAAACCAATCACCCAATAGAGCTAAATTTTATATAATTTGTAGAAAAATTTTGATTCTAGTCTCTATATTCTAAAATCCCAAAGCATGGATCTAAAACGTAGTTCAGTTTTATCATCTGTGGTGTATACTAAAGACTTTACCAATGACTTTTTCCAGACTTCCAATAAATGTGGACTTTTTGGGCAAAGATGAAGAAATGCCCTTTTTGGGATTTTCGCCGTTTTTTTAGGAATTGCGGAATTGCTTTTTCCAAAATCTTAATTTTTTGTACACTTCTGGTTTTCCAAAAGCAAAATTTGTACAAAAATTTTAATTTATTTCTAAAAATCGGAAAAAATTATGGACTCCAATTTTTCCAAATAATCAAATGTTATTGTCTAAAAATTGCGAATTTTAATCGTTCGTTATCGTTCTGCGCTGAGAACTGTGACGTATGCGTAATATTTAATTATTTATATACATAATATTAAGTATACGTATAGTTGTACATATAGTATATGGGCCATTAACAAAAATTTTTGAGTTTAGGCCTTATTTTTTATTTTTAATTATTTATTTATTTTTTATTTTTTTATTTTAGTATCTTTTTTTTTTTGCTGGTACATTCAAATTTATATATATATATATATATATATATATATATAAATATTAAGTGACTCGCATGCACGTACAATTATTTCGTATTAGTCATTTCTTGCAAGGAGCACGAAAGTTATGGCGGTTTTAATTTGAATATATAAAAATTTTTACAAACTACAGGTTTATGTATATACTCACAATATCAAAACCTACTGAGCTATTAAATAAAATTTATGATATTTTTAATCTTGAATGGTACTGCTGTAGCACATTTTAGAATTTCCGAGTAAAATTTTTAAAAATGGTTTGGTATCTAAATTATTTCTCCGTATATCATACGAAAATATTATTAGAGTCTTTTTGAAAGAAATACTATTTAATATTGTGATAATTTTTTAACTCATACAAATTTCTCTTAATCTCTAAAATGTTTTTCTTTTGTTATACATTTCTCTCAAGCATTACAAATATCACCTACCTATGCCAATTATGGTCAATTTCGTGCAGTTATTGCGATGTACCTTAGCAGAGTCTATTTTGATAAAATTTTCCCGTTTTCAACTATCAACGATATTTGACTTTATGGTGCTGATCAATTATATTTATCGCTGTTCTTATATCTATATATTCAAGATTTGTACAAATTGCAATTTTATATAATAAAATATATAAATAAAAAGTGAAATTTTTAGGCAATTTTGAAAAATTCCATATATATTTTTTATTAAACTTAAAATTTAAAAATTTTTTAATTTTCGCCCTTGCTTTCCAAATTTTAAGACTATCTACTGCATTTATTATTTACGACCAGAGCTGTAAATGAGTCTTTCTTTTTTGATTTTAATTCGTTACGAATTAGATAAATTTTGAATTAATTCTTTTCACAACAAAAAAGAATTGAATGAAATTTGAATCAATTCAAACGAATTAGATTAAGATGAATTTCAATGAATTTGTCAAATGAATTGCAATTCGTTCCCAATTCAAATGAATTTGTAGACTGAATTGCAATTCGTTTCTAATTCAAATGAACTTTTCAATGTGAAATGCAACTCTTTTTCAATTCATTTGAATTGAATTGATTTTGAATTAATTCAAATGAATTAGAAAAAAGAATTACAATTCAAATGAATGATATCAAAAATTAGTTGCAATCAACCAAATTCAAGAGCAGATCTAGGGGGAATGAGAAATGGAAATTTCTCATAGTAAAATGAAAATAATCAGTACAAAAATTTAAAAGTGTAATTAGCATAGGCGCACATCGTTACTTATCTGTATTATCAGTTAACATTTACAGCTGGAAGTTTTCAATATAAAAAGTAAAAAATTTTTTCAATTGTAGTAAAAGTAGTAAGAAAGTAAGTAAGAACGAACACTGCTTTGACAGCAAAAAATGTTATGTTGAGATTCAAAATTGCTAGAATATTTAAAATTCGGTTAAAAAATTAAAAAAAGGGATTTTCCACAATATAAAAATATGAGATTATTTCAACAAAAAATTATTGTTAATCACACCTTTAATAATATTTTGACACTATTTGATAAAAACGAAATTAAGTTTCTTTTAGCAAATAAACAAAATTTTGATAGAATTTTCGCCAATACTAAATATTAAGTTCCTATTCTGACGCTACCTAACAATTCCTGTATATCATGGGAATTTCAAATCTAAGAATTTTTTGTCTTTGGACTATACTAGCTGACATAGGAAACGAGAGCAATGCTTGCTGTTTTTTACAAAAAAAAAAAAATAAAAAAAATAAAAAAATTATTTGAAAAACAAAACAAAAAATGAGTTGTAAATAAATTGCTATTTTTTTCTAATTCGCTTGAATTAATTAAAAATCAATTCAATTCAAATTGCAAAAGAATGGCAATTCACTGTGACAAATTCATTTGAATTAGAAACGAATTGCAATTCATTCTACAAATTCATTTAAATTGGAAACGAATTGCAATTCATATGACAAATTCATTTGAATTGGAATTGAATTGCAATTCAATTTTACCAAATTTATTTCAATTGACTCAAGTTTCATTCAATTCACTTCTTTGTGTGAAAAGAATTAATTTAAAGTTTACTAATTCAGTGTACGAATGATTCGCGAATTAATTTAAAAACTAAAGATTTATTTACAGCTCCCTTCAGGATACATCAGCGAGATATAGCGCAAAATATGAACATTTATGACAAGTATCAATTCCTGCATTTGTATTCCAATAAGAGGCGAATTTCTCCACAAAGTCCGATTAGTTCATATAAGTTGTTATAAGATCAAATGAGATCAAAAGGTATAAGAGCGCGAACAAAAAGTGTAGAAGAATATAAAAAAGTTAAGTAATTTGTATACCTTTTTCTAAGTTTTTTAAATTCTAACATCAATCATGATAATAAAACAAAACCTGTGGGACTAAAATTTCGTATTCTTTTAGTTTCTAGTCTTCTGAGTCAGTTTCAGCCAGACCAAAAATTTTATGTAATGATTAATATACATTTCTATATTTTCAATCAATTGCGAATAAAATCGTTATTTGTTCATGAATTTTCACGACTTTTAACTTGTTTTAATTGCAGTATGCTTAACTTTTTGATGAGTGAATAAAAATAATAATTTTAAATTTTTTAATAAGTTTTAATAAGTTTTTCAATATGACATGGAAAATTAAATTTTTTACCACTAATTTTCGAATATTTCCGAAACTATTAGGCGTACAAAATGTAATGTTAAGATAACTTGAAGTTGCTTTTAGTTGACATCTTTTGAAGTTTAATTTTTCCGAATTGGAGAATCCCTTATTGACTTATATTAATGTGGCTGCCTGAAAAGGGGGAAATATTAGCCCTACCCAAAAAAAAGAAGATCCGATGGAAAAAAAACGGAAAGAAAATAAGTGTTCAGCACGTCAAATTTCATCTAGTCCACCTATTCTTGTTAAATGGGGAACAAAATATACATTTTTTTTGTAATTTGTTCCAGCAGCTAATGTTCAAAGGCATTTTTGTGTTAAAATAAGCAAAAGTTAAATTTTTCGTGATTTATTAAAATTAAAAATGACATAGTTTTGGTTCCACAAAATATATTGACTTTAATCTTTTTGTATATAATTAAAAATTACGTCAGCTAGACAATATATGTATTTTATTTGAAGAAATTGGAATCCATAGTTCTTCCCATTTTTGGAATTAAATCAAAATTTTTGTAAAACTTTAGTTTTTGGAGGAACTACTAAAATTGTAGCTGTAATAAAATCTTTGCTAGTTAAGATATCCTAGCAAAATTTTCGATGATTATTATATTACAATTATCATTTGAAATGATGAAGTGTAAAATATTTTAAGATTTTAGTAAAAAGAATCCCGTAATTCCAAAAAAGAAAAACCGACGAAAATCCTAAAAATGGGATTTTTTACAAATTTGCTCATTAAGTCCACATTTATTACATGTCTGAAAAAGGCCATTGGCAAATTTTTTAGATCACATCATAGTTTCGAAAACTGCATCACATGTAAATCCATGTATTTTAGAACATAGAGGCTGAAATCAAAATTTCGGAATAAATTAGGTCAAATTCGGCAGGATCTGAACGTAGCTCTTTTATTTAATTGTATTTGTTTTGTATTTTAGAATCATCTTCGCGAAGATGACTTTTAGAAACGTTATACTTTTATATGTTCTAAAGGAAAATTTTATTTTAGAGCAAAAACAGTGTACACTGGTGCATATTCTTACAAATGCATTTAAAATTTTTGTTTTTCTTTGAGGTATATTCGCTCCTCTTTTTTTATAATTAATATTTGTTTCTTGCTTTTATTATTTTCTTTAATTCAGCAATCAAAACATATCGGTGATCATTTCAGTAGAATATTCCGCAGTCGAGTAAAACTTGTCTCAAAAGTTATTGCAAACAAAAAAATATTAAAAATTTTTAACAGTTTTAGTTTTTTGTTTCACTTAAGTTAACTTTCTGATGACAACATCTCTGTTCAATGAAAATATTTTTGTTTTAATTGGAAAATTTAATCAGCTTAAAATGTGCGCAAAGGAATTTTCTTATAGACCAGGAAAAAATTTAAATTAATTTTTCGTGATCAAGTCTGTGGAACCAAAGAGTTGTTCGAGGCTTTCTTAAGAAAGGGCAGAATTAAGTAGTACGGAAACCAACAAAAGATAATCAAAAATTAACAAAAAGGCAAATTAATATAATAAAAGAAGCAGCCACCCGCAATAAATTATAATAAAAAATACACTTGACCTTCCTGTCACTTTCAAGCATGTTGCACAGATTTTGCGAACAGATGGTAACATTAAATGGAGGAAACCAAAATGTAAGCCAATGTTAAAAGAGCATCGTAAGTAAAATCTTTTAAAAAAGATGCTCTTCTCTCAATTATGGATATTCTAATAGGATAACGCTGCCATCCATGTTTCGAACCAATCTAAATCGTGGTTTAATGCACATAGTATTCCACTATTAGACTGGCCGGCTTGTAGTCCATCTTAAATCCAATTTAGAATCTGTGGGGGTACATGGCCCGTAAAGCATACGCAAGAAATCCACAGAATAAAACCATAATGCCAATAACGGAGTTAAGACTAAAGATTAAGCAAGCCTGGGAAAAATTGACAGTAATTTTCTTCAAAAATTTTTGAAGTTATCAAAAAAAAAAAAACATTCTAAACATATTATTAATAATGCTTAATTGGTCTATTATTTTAAGTGAGTATATGGGAAAATGCCATTATAAATGGCATTATACTACAAAAATTACAATGCGAAAATAATAATGTACATTTTAAGTTTTTTTTTTTTGTAATTAAGTTTTTAAAGTGGTCAATAAATAATTTAAAAAATTAATCTGTAGCACCTTAATTATTTCTTATCCGCATTTTTGGTAAGTTGATTAAAAAAAATTGATGTGCGTTTATAGGAATATGCACCAGTGTTGACACTTTTTCGGTAAAAAAATCCTAATTTTTGCAATTTTAAAATTCAAAATTGTTTACTTTTGGACTCAGAGAAGATATCGGCTTTAAATTTTCTTAAGTCGATAATTTTGCTTTTTAGCTAATTACATATATAAAACGAGTCTGAAATGTTGCCCTAAAAAAATGAAAAAAACTGGGTCAAGATCTTACAAAATTAAGAAAGTTTAAATTTCAAATGCAAATAACTCGAGAATTATGTAGGATAAATAGCACATACATATTTTTCATAGTTTTTATCAAGGACTTTAAGAAGATGTAAGAATTTTTGAAATCGGATAAGTAGCAAAACTTTGGATAGCGGTTAAATATATCTTTGTCAAATCTACTATTCCTTTAGCCCTCTTAACTCCGCCTCTTAACAACTGTGTGAAATTTTATGTAATTAAGCCGATTAGTAGTTACATATATATTTCGAAAAAGTTTTCGATGCTGCTCCACTGTGCAGTATAAAGGTAGCTTTATAAATATTTACATATTTCTTTTCCAAATTTCATCATATTTCTATATTTTTACATTTAATATTAATATATATTTGAAATATTCACTTAATCAATCGTAATGTATTTTTTGTAATTAAATATTGCTAAAATAAGTATTTCTAAATAAAACAATACAAAACTGATTTGTACAAACTTATTAAAAAGCTAACAATTTCTATTGTATTCATTTTACTGTAAAAACAATTAGTAGAAATAAATATACAGGTAAAATGATTTGTATTTAGGGTTTGGGGTTCGCGAATTCCAAGACGAGAAATCCCAGTATTTTCCGTGCAAATAATCTCGGAAATTCTCGGAATTTTTTTTATATTTTCACGGGAAAATGGTGGTTTTAAAATTTTACAGCAAACATTTTGCTTTTTGTAACACCTTATATCAATGAAAGATTGACGTTTCTGTAAACAAGGTTACAGAAATTTGGTCTATTAGCTATTTTTCAGATTGGGTTAATGTGGACTCTGTATGCGGGGCTTTGCCGTGAATTCTATGAGAAACACCAATTTTGTAATGTCGTATAATTTTTCCTTAAGTAGAGAAATTACACGATGGTTGTTGATATAAATTTTGATGAGAGTTAGAATAAATTTATTTATATATTCATTTATTTATTTATTTATAGGCAATGAAATTACAATTTCTTACAGACTAGCATATATATTATTCTTAATGCTATTTATAGTAAAATGTTTTCCATAATCATTTAATAACAAAGTCTTATTATTTAACTAAATTAAAAATACTCCTCCTAATGTGGATTGGATTTACTGAGAAATCAATATATGGATAAAAACTGTTGGACTGATATATGTCTCATGAGATTAAAGTTGCCATAATTGGTTCTAAAATAATTGATTTTTAAAGGAGTATAATTTCTAGTTGGATGATTTCTGATAACGAATTCGATATTACGAAGCAGGAACTCAGAATTAATTGAATCATTTACTAAATTAGTTACAAATGAAATATTCATATATTTTCTCCTACTTTTAAGAGTAGGGAGATCAATAAGCTGTAATCGCCTTTAATATTAGGATTCCATGGAAGATTACGTAGAAAAAATAAAAGAATTTGTTTCTGGACCGATTCAATTTTCTTCATATGAACTTCGTATTGAGTATCCCAGACCACGGAAGCATATTCCAGGATTGGTCTTACGAGAGATATAAATAATTGCTTGGTAACGTGAGGATCATTAATCATCATCTTCCCCAACGCTTGAGGAAACCTAGAACTCCTTCTGGCTTATTGATAATTTGCGAAACGTGGGAATTAAAGGATAGCTTACAATCATGCAATACACTCAGAGCAAGAAATTCTTCAACTAGATCAAGTTGATATTCATTTATTGTGTATCTACAGAGCACTGGACTTCTTTTGTAGAACATCATGTGTTTACACTTTCTTAAATTCAGATCCATTAGATTCATCATACACCAATTATAAAGATTGCCAAGATCTGATTGGAGTAAGGAACATTGATAGTAATAGTTAAAGCCTTACATCATCAGCATACTAGAATTCTAGACTTCTTAATGCAAGTTGTAAAATCATTTATAAATATTAACAATAATATGGGGCCGAGGTGACTGACTATCTTGTGCAACATCATATAAAACAGTAATGGTTTTTGATGTACATTCTTTAAGTAATACACATCGGTATCCATTTTTAAGATACGTAGGAATCCATTTAAGGTAAACGGGAGCAAATCCGAGTTTATCCAATTTGAACAATAAGAGATTTACTTTATCGAAAGTTTTACTGAAATCTGTATATATTGCGTCTGTTAAATAAGATTAGGTTTAGAGAATCATAAACAGTGTAAGATTGCGTACATAAATGGATATGTATGAATGTGACCTCAACTTACAATGTGTATATATATGCAGAAGTGTGTTAAATAAAAACTTTGGTTTACACTTTCAATTTTAATTAGTAAAATTTTATTTAGTTCAATTCAAAGGTTTAATTTAATTTAATACAATAATTGTTTTAATTAGAAAATTTAAAATATTTCGGCCATGAATTTTATTTATATGTAAGTTTTAATTAGCTAATTTTACTTTAGTTTTGAAGAAAATATAAATGCGTTTAAGCTGACGATTACAAAAAGAATGAACATAAACCTTTTGTAAAGATTATAAGAAACTTATAACTTAATAATAATTCATGTTGCTAAACATTCGAATTTTCATTTAATTCACTACAATTAAAATACTTATTCGTTACTAATACTTAGCTAGTGCTAAGTATATAAATACAATTCAATCGATTACAATTCAGTTAATGGTTATTTTAAATTCAAATGCTAAAAAAAAATAAATAAATAAAAATTATATTAAATAACTTTTAGTAAAAATCGTTAGATTTTATACAAGGCAACTTACAAGAGTTTAAAACATATAATACAACTAGAACTTTATCTGAATGGAAGGTTAGTGTTGCATGAATGAAGTGTAGGTTTTTGATTATTGAATTAGGTTTTTTTCTCTCAGATATCTCAGATATCTAACGAATTTTCTCAAAAGTTGTTTCTCATGAAATTTTAATTCAACTGTACTTTTGTCATATTAAAATTTTAGATACTTTAGTTTTATTATAGATTTCATAGTTGTTCACTTTGAATATTTTAATTTAAAAATTTTTTTAAAAATATATTCAATTTATATTTTTAGAAATGAAATAGTGTCAAATAATTTTGTACTCTTTATAGTACAATTTTCATTTACTTGAAATTCATTTGGAATAAAATTATTTAAATATTATTCCATTACATATATTTCATTTGAAGTATTCGAATATACTTTTATAAAATTTAAATCAAATTCCAGTCTTTAACTAATTTGAAAATAAATTTTATTTCTTTAGCTTGAATGAAATTTCTCTTCTATTTTGTTTCTTATTTTAAAAATGAAATAAAATCTGATTTGAAATATTTATTATTTTTTTTTTTTAAGAAAATTTTTGTATATTTCTACTCAACATAAATTTGTTTCAATAATTTAAAATTTGTTTGGAAAAAGAAATATAAGTAATATTTTATTAATACTAAAATTATTTAATATGATTAAATAAGTTTACTTCGATGACTATTGATCGCATTATTAATTCGATTCTAGTCATTTGATTTTCCTGCACAGATTTTTTAAACAGTCGGAGAAGCCACAAGGAACAGTATTTGCTGAAAAAATTTCTGAAATAATCGCTACATTATTCTTTTTAACATAGAAAAAAATTTTTACATTAAAAAAATTTTTACATTGATTTCAGTTCATAATATTTAAGTATAATTTCTTAAGCATTAAAACTTTTTGTTAATTTTTTCAAATGAATCAAAAGTCAACAAATATGAATCAAAATAGTTTAAATTTTCATATATATTTTCAATTTGTAAAAAAATTTAGATTTTTTTTAAGTTTTTAATAATTTTTAGCTACATTTTTGAAACAGATTTTTAGCTACATTTTAGAAACAGGAATTATTGCAGAATGCGAGCGAAATTATGCAAATTTGTGAAAATTTTTTTTTTACAGATTTTCCTTGGAATTTTGCCATTTCATTTAATTAATCAATTTTTCAAAAATATTCCTAGTAAAAGCTATGTAGCTATAAAAACAATAATGATAAAACGCTGCATGATATTATTGATAAACAAAACATAAACATCTATTAATTTTTAAACATCAAAATAAACATAGAATGTAAATTTTAATTAAAAAAGCAAACAAAATTATAGTGGGAAAATAAAAAACTTCCTTGTCAAGGATTTTAATGAAAGTAGGGAGTATATAGGAGACCATAACACTAAAAGGGTGGCGTTCTCTCTAAGTCGTCTTTCGAACAATCAATTTTTTGTTGAAAAAAGTCCAAATAGACTTTTTGTTTTGAAAATTGTCAAGAAAACATCCATCTTCTTACCAAATAGTACAAAAATCGATTAATAAGAGTCGAAAAGTCGGAAAAAAGTGAAAAAGTTGGAATAGGTCTCCAAATTTATTTATTTAAAAGGGAACAGTTTTGTAGTAGATGTTATTTTAACAACATCATCGAAATATTTGCAAAAAGTTGAAAGTCTACTATGCTTAAAGAAAAAGAGAAAGAAAGATATAGTCGGTCAATATCGACTATATGATACCCTACAACATTGTGTACGAGCATAAAAATTCGGGAAGGGTACTTGTACTACATCTGTGGCAAAATTTTACTAAATGTAAAATAAAATATACAAATACAGAATAATGCATTGATACTAACATCTAGATGATTTTATGCACATTAGGGCGGTTCCTGGTTATATGGGAGCTATGGTAAATTATGGACCGATTTGGCAATGTTCTTTCTACTTACATAAACATTATTTGTGTTAAATATTAACTTAATACTAACATTCGTATGGGATTTATGCACGTTAAAGTGATTTTCGGAAGAGGCGTTTATATGGAAGCTTGATACTTGTACAGAACTCCTTTGCACCGAATTTTATTTATTTAAACTCTATTCCGGGTGGACATTTGTATGGCTAGGTGTAATAATGGACTGATCACAACCGATTTCAATAGGATTCGTCCTTGTATCATAAAAGTCTCACGCGGCAAATTTCATTAACTTATCTTTAAAATTGCGATCCGTAATCCACAAGGTTTACATGGACAGCTAGCCAGACGGCCGGACAGACATCGTTAGATCGATTGAAAAAGTGATTCTGAGCCGATTGTACTTTAAGATGGGTGTTGGATATCTTTTTCTATACACTACAAACATGATCTCGAACGCATAATACCCCAACCACCTATGGTGGTGTAGGGTATAAAAAAGCTGAAAAGTCGAAAAATAATTTATTCAAAAATGGAAAAAGCCAAAAAGCCAAAAAATCGATTATTTAATAATTTAAAAAGTCGACTTATTATTTCATCTATAGAAATGGTGCTGCCAGGATATGAGAAAAAAAAGGCTAAATTGAACCTTAAAAACAGGTCGAAAAAGACATATGCCCCAAAACATATTTTATTAAAATTTAAAAAATGATTTTTTCTCATGCGCATTAATTTTTGATATTTTTCTAAGGAAATTTAAAAATTTATAAGAAAAAAAAAATAAATCTCATACAAATATGGATTACATTTCATATGAAAAACTACCCAATGTTTTGAAATGATATTTAAACTATAATTCGTTTTTGATTAAGCATTTATAAAATTTCGGGCGATTTTTCGCATTAATTAGATTTTTTCTAAATTATTTCCATAAATAGTTTCCGTATCTGATGAAGTATATTAAAAATAATAATTACAATAATTGTCTTAATAACTCAGATACTTTTAATTTGTAAAATGAAGCGCCGCACAGTGTCCTTTTTTGGGGGTATGAGTGATCAGAAATCAATAACTTTTCAGCGGGTGAACATTTTTGTCCGCAACTTCTTTTACGTTATTTTGCATAAAATTAACTATCGCCGACAATACAAAAATCATTACGTATTTCTGTATTTTGTCTTGTAATGTTACAAGGGAAATTATGTTATATGCATATTACGCAAAATTAATATATGGATTTTGAGTTTTAAAGTATATGTATCGTGATAGTGTAGTACTGCGTTCATAACTTATAGATGTAAAACTTCTAACAATGCGGACAATGCCAACTAAATGCGTATAGAGATCAAAGATCTAATCTTAAGAGGGATGTTCGGACGGACGTAACTAAAACATAACATGGTTATAATATAACGTAAAAAGGATTTAAATATTATCTGCTATTTTATCTTACATATGTCCAAAAATCTTCGAAATATTCTCATACTTTTGTCGTTAATTTTTAATTTTATGTGCTTTTTTATTGTATGTCAATTTTCCTTAAAAATTTTTATTATTATTATTATTATTATTATTTTATAAATTAAAAATAACACGATTTATTTTTTTTTTATGAAAAGCATTCCTACATCCAGTCTTGCATTTTCTTGAAGCTAAATTATATATGAAACAAATCAAGATAATTTGCTCTATAAGTCCATATAAATAGAATTTTATAGTTAAAAGTCTAGGTAAAGATAAAAAATAGGGCAAGATAAAGGTTTTGTTTTTTGAAAAAAAAAAATATCTTGAAATCTTCGGAAATGGAAAATAGAATTTTCACTAGATTTGACATGAACATATCATTCAAATAAGAAAAAAAATTAGTTTATCTAACAGTTTCAAAACAATGCGTACTTAAATATTAAAAATTTTCTTAACAAAAAATTTTTTTCCTTCTTACTAAATTAAGCCGATTTTAAAACAAAATATCTTTTCAAGTAAAAGAAATACAACAAAAATAAAAACAGATTTAGAATGTTTCCCTTCTTTACATTAATATCAATATCACAATTTAAATACCTTAATTATTGAATTCTATGATTTCCCCACAAAAAAAGAAGATAAGTGCGCCGCAGGCGAAATTTTTTATTAAATAAATATAATGCCGATTTGTCCGAATAAATACGCAAAAATGCATAAATGGATAATTCTATAAAAACAAAATTAGCAATGGCAAATAAGAAATTTTCTTCTTTGTTAAAATAGCTCCATTATAGCTCTTTTAAGGCAGTTTTAAAAGTCCAAAAAACCTAAAAAAGCTAGAATCTAAAACAAAAATTTTAAGGCTAAAAGCAAAATAAAAAGCTAGATTTAGCCCTAAAGAGGCTAAACTGGCAACACTATATAGACCCTACAACACGACGACTTATGCTACTAATACGAGCTAAAATGTTACATTTTAAATTTGTTTTAGCAACAATAAGCAATAACAATTTTTATGCATGACTTATTTGTTAACTTATGTATTTTTTTTTCTTTTTCTTTTGTAGAAAATTTTAACACATTTTACTTTTAATACCATCAATAAAATAGATAAAATTACACACACAATATCATATAAATACTTCTTTAAAAAAAATAACAACACAGTAGAAATACATAGGATGTTCGAAAATATTTACGTTTAAAGTTGTAGTATAGTAGTCCCACGATAACTGTAACTAAGTCAGTAGTCTAGTCTATAGTTTAATCTCCAGTCTAGTCTACAGTTTAATCTATAGCCAAATCTATAGTCTAGCCTGTATTATAGTCTAGCCTGTATTATAGTCTATAATCTAGCATATATTACAGTCTTGTCTACAATCTTGCCTATAGTCTTGCCTAAAATCTACTTTATAGTCTAGTCTATAGTATAGTCTATATTCTAGTCTACTGGTCTATAGTATAGTCTATAGTCTAGCCTATAGTTTAGTCTATCGTCTAGTTTATAGCGTAGTATATAGTGTAGTCTATAGTCTAGTTTATAGTCTAGTCTATAGTATAGTCTATAGTCTAGTCTACTGGTCTATATTATAGTCTATAGTCTAGTCTATATTATAGTCTATAGTCTAATCTAGAGTCTAGACTATAGTATAGTATATAGTATAGTCTAGTCTAGTCTATAGTGTAGGTTATAGTCCAGTCTATGGTATAATCTAGTCTATAGTATAGTCTAGTCTATAGTATAGTCTAGTCTATAGTTTAGTCTATAGCGTAATCTATAGCGTAGTCTATAGTATAGTTTATAGTCTGGTCTGTAGTCTAGTCTAGTCTAGTATAGTCTTTTTTTCATTAGGCAGGTGGAAATCTTTTATAAGATTCTCACGATTATAGATTAACTATGAGAAATGTCGGATTTATACCGACTAAAACCACCTCCTTCGTCATTCAGCGACCCTGCGGAACTGTCTACAAAGATATAGCATTGCAGGGCAGGAGAGCCTTTTCTAGGCTAGGTCTGGTGTCTCGGATTTCGTTAGATTCTCTTCCGTTCTAAGGTTATCATGGATACCTTTAATCATTGAGGATATTACATCCCAATTTTCTCTCTCATTAAGGATGATGTCAACAATATTTTGCGGATTCAGTTGGCACCCAAGGACTTCACCTGTTTTGTGTCGATCGTGGCGAAAGCGTGCGCAGTTAAGCACGACGTGTTCTGGGTCTAGCTCTTGGTTTGGACAGTTACGGCAATATGGGGAGTTATCTAACCCGAATCTGTACAGGTAACTTCGATATCCTCCATGGCCTGCGTTAAGTTGTAATTTACTTCTCCATGTCGTCTGTTTAGCCATACATCTAGTCTTCGGATTAGTCTAAAGGTTAACCTTCCTTTGCGACTGTCTTTGTCTTCTTCAAATTTACGTACAAGAATTTCTAGTTGATTTGAATCTTTTCTGATTTCATTCAAGCGTTTGGCTTCGTCAGCCAAGATATCTACGGTTATCATTCCCGCTATGACATGGGCCGCTTCGTCGGATGTTGTTCGAAAAGAGCAGCATACCCGTAGGACCGATAACCTTTATACAGATTTTAGTTTCCTGGCTGCGGTCTTTACTTTCAGAGTTACTAACCATATGGGAGCAGCGTAAAGTATAACTGAGCTGGCCACAGTGGATATGATCTTCCTTTTGGATTGCATTGGTCCACCTACATTCGGTATCTTTCTTTCAAGAGCGGCTCTAATATTTGCTGTCTTGTTAGCAGTATACTCCATAGGTGTTCTAAAGATAAGTCTAGTCTATAGTTTAGTCTATATAGTATAGTATATTTTAATCTATAGTCTAGTCTACAGTATAGTCTATAGTTTAGTATATAGTCTATTGTGTATAGTCTAGTCTATAGTCTATTGGATAGTCTAGTCAAGTATATAGTCTAGTCTATAATCTAGTGTATAGTCTATTCTATAGTCTAATCTATGTTTTAGTCTGTCTTGATCAGCTTTTTAAATATATAGCCCAATGTAAAATTTTTACCCAATTAGTTAAAAAACAAAATTATCTTTAAAATCGGAAGATCTTGAAATTTTTTTTTGCATTTTATTTTTTTCCTTATCAAAAATGAGGTCTTTGTGGACAAAATTTAAAATATCTATTTTTGGGAACTTCACCGTTTTTTTTTTGGGAACTGTGGGATTCCTTTTACAGAAATCGTAAATTTTTCTACACTTTGCCATTTCAAATGATAAATAAATCACCGAATATTTCATTGGGATATCTTAACCAATTGTTAAAAAAAAAAATAATACTTTAATGCCAATGACTCCATTCTTTTTCGATATCTTTTATAAAACCAAAACTAAGCTACTTTAAAATTTTATATGTAACGAAATGCAGTTAGGCTTAAAATTTTTATATAAATTAAGTCAAATTCGGTAGCTCCTGAACTTAATTCTATTAGGTGTTTGGACTTTTTTTTAATTCTATGATTATTATATACAGTTATTATATGTTATTAAAGAAAATTTCATTTTAGGGAAAAAAGAACTTAGACATTTATCCTTTTACAATTTTCAATTTCACATTCGTTTATTTTTAAATTCGGAAGAGATTTCGACTTCAAGTTTTCTTTTCGATAGATAATTTTGTTCTTTAACTAATTAAAATTTCGATTCTGCTCCACTGTGCATTGTAAATATGTTATATATGCAATGATAATAAACAAAAAAAAAAAAAAGACTTCAGGCAGAAGTGCAAGCATGCAACAGACCATAGGGTATACAAAATCATTGAGGCTTATAAATGTTTTAAAAACAAATATGTATTTATATAAAAATATATTTTTATGGTAATAAATAGAGAAAATTTAATAAAATTGCTAAAGAGAAGAAAAGTAAAGTAACCAACAATTAAATGGATATTAAACTAATAGTTGATGTATTTATTTTTAAAAAGGATTACAAAAAGAATATATTTTATAAGGATAAATATAATATATATATAACATATAACAATCTTGCGAGTATATTGGAATTTAAGTCTAAATAAATGTGGATTGATTCACGCTTCTACAACTACTATCAATATATGTTTGAGTGGGTAAAATTCATTAAACTAATTAAGCTAATTTGAAATAGTCACTTCAAAAACAAAACACAATAACAATGGCACACGGTGGTCACAAAATGATTTTTATTTTCTGGAAATAATCCTGTACCATATCAACTGTTTGAAATATCTGTATAAAGTTTCACATAGTTAGAGCTGAGTTGTTTTTAAGTTCTTTTGGAAGAGTACAGTCTCTTAGCGGATCATGAGGGTTGAGGGTATACCTCCAAAATTGGTTACCTCGGGTATGTAATTTATTTTTTTTTAATTCGCAAAAAATTAATTTCTAACCTGAATGTAAAAAAAAAAAAAATTTAAATATATGTACAAAAACATGCTTACATGTTGTAGGTTTTCTTTTTTAGTTTAAGAGATATTTATGTCGAAGCAAATTTTACCCCCGTCTTGGCCACGTTTTTTAAAGTTTTTAAAGGTGCAAGGCCTTAATTTGTCCCCATAAATTTTGCAAAAACATCCATTAGATTTTCTACAGAACTCTAAATAATATCGCTGTAAGAATGATATAAATATATCTATCCAATAAGAAGGTATATTAATCTGAAATTGAAACTTAAACAAAGAAAAAAAAAAAAACATATTTTTGGGGTAATTTTCCAAGAGGATAGTAATATTCTAAAACATAGAATTTTTGAAATGGTTTCAAAAGAAATTGTAACATAAATGCGTGTAAAGTAAAATCCGAGAATCTTTTTAGCAATGATTTCCCTCGAAGGGCTATACAAACTTTGTCAATCTTGAGAAAGTTTTTTTAAATATATTGGCTATATACCCCCATATATTGCTTAAACGGTTCATTTTAATGAAAAAAGTCAATTTTAGAAACATATTTTCCCCCGACTGGGATTTCGGTTATTTCAATGGAAAAACTGAAATTTTGTTAACTTATTGATTTTAAAACAAGCTTATCTTTACTGGAATACCTCTAATTTTTTAAATTCTATTTCATCGCAAATATATGATAAAAATCAAAATTTAGAGTTTTTGGGGCCATGATCCGGAGAAGTTCAACTGTACTTGATTTGTTACCATTAGCTGTAATTCTCCACAATCTTTCGAGTTCAGGGATACCAAATACTTATATATAAAGTTTACATTTGAACAAAAAATAAGAATACACCTTGGACATTTTCGAAATTTTTCATATTTTTGTATGAAAAATGCAGCCATGTTACAAGCACAAACGCAATGTAAACGTAACAGAAGAAGTTAACATTGCATTACTGCTCGTGCGGCGTTTACATTTTTCATTAAAAACATGGGAAAGATGCTAAAAATTACCTAAGAAGTTTTCATTAGTTTCAAAAAAAGTACAAATATATAATGAAAGTATTTGTTATCACAGAAATCCCTAGAATATGGAAAATCATAATTAGTGTAAATAAATTGAATACACTAAAATTTCACCAGACCAATTACTTAAAATTTGGATTTTAAATATATTTTTGAGAAATAATGTTAATATTTGGAGGTAATAAAATTTAAACAAGTGGAGGTATTCTAATGACGTTTTTACACAGTATAGATAAGTTTGTTTTAAAATCAAGGAATTAAAAAACCTCCCACTTTTTCATACCAAAATACCCAAAATTCCTGTTCGGGGAAAACTTACTTTAAAAATTTACTTCTTTCATTAAAATGATCAAAAAAAAAAAAAAAAAAAAAAATAAAAAACTTTTTTTTTTTTTTAATTTACAAAGTAGACCTTGGGGGGAAACTATTGCCCAAAGGGTATCTGATTTTACCTTGCACGCATTTGCGTTAAGTTTTCCTTTGAAACTATTACAAAAATTCTGTAGTCCGGAACAAAAAAAAAAAGAGTTTAGAAGTGAAAGAATATTACCCCAAAAATGTTAAATTTTTTTAAAGTTTTAACTGCAGATTCATATAACTTTTTATTAAATAGATATATATATATATATATATATATATATATTTAGAATTCTGTAAGAAATCTTGTGTTTATTTTCAAAAATTTTTATGGCCTAAATTAAGGCCCCCAAGTTTAAAATACTTAAAAAAAACTAGGCCAAAAATTTGCTTCGATCTACATATCTCTTACACAGAAAGGAAAAACCTACACATATAAGCATGTTTTTTATAAAGATATAGAAGGACTATCTATATATAAATTTGCTTTTACATTCAAGTCATAAATAAATTTTTGACGAATTTTTGAAAAGATTACATAGCCGCGATGACCAGCTTTGGACGCCTATCCTCTACCTATGACCTACTAGGGCCTGCACTCCATCAAAGCAACTAAAAGGTACCTCAGCTCTATAAATCTGTAAAATTTTATTTAGATATCTCCAACGGTTCACAAATTACAGAATTATTAAAAAAAATCAATTTGGGACCACAGTGCAGCATTAATCAGTTTTATATAATAAAATGAATGACACAGTTTGAAATAATCTAATGTTCTATAAAACAAAAATGAATCACTATTATTATTTATTTTTCTTTTTTTACTTTTAAGAATTTCCAATAAATCAAAGCATATTTTCAGAATTAAAAACAATTTAAAACTCAACACGTATTACTTTCACATGCAAAAGAACACCTAAAAAAACCTAAAGAGAAGAATAACAAGGATAAAAAAATACTTAAATAAATTTTCATTTTATTATTTGTAATTTATATTTCTATACAATTTTTTGCTATTGAATTTGTTGCTCCTATTGTTTGCTTTCATATCATGTATAACACATTATCGATATCATGTGTGTTTGTTGAAAAAATTTAAAAATAAAGAAAAAAAAAAAAAAAACTAAATATATATATTGGAAATAAAACTGAAAGGAAATAAAATGAAAATGAAAGAATATAAATATAATTTAAAATAAATTTAGCATAAATTATGTGTTAGACATAACAAGGATAATAACAACAATTGTTTGTTTGTTAGCATTAGAATTTATTTGTGTTTAACTAAATGTGTAAGTATGTGCATTCTCTATTTTTTTCCCTCAAAAACTATGACACAAGCCAAGTTGTAAACAAAACAACTAGTTGTCTAAGTCCGTAGAGATACAGTTGGTAACAAAATCAAAAGATTTTTATTGTAAATAAATCTAAAATTCTTACACATGTAACAATTGTTTTCGAGTTCCAATAACAAAAAATAACAATATATGTAAGTTCGACAACATACTTTTCTTTTTGACTGTATATCTGTTTATGCTTGTTGTCTTTAGAAAAAAATCGAAACGGAACTACAAATATTGCTTTTAGAATACAAAAATAATTTCCAAAACAAACTAAAGAAAAAAAAATGAATTACAAGCAAACAATACATATTTTAGCATTGTGCTGTTGCACTTTAAGGATTTTATTTCTTTTTGATTTTTTGCTAAAATTTTTTTTGGATGCCATTACTATAGCAAACATCTACAAAGTTCAATGCTAAGTTATGGCATTATGCCAAAAAATTTTGTAACATTTATTCAATATTACATTATTTATATACAACTTAAAGAAAAAATGAATTAAAAAGTGCAATTCGCTTCAAAAGGGAGGTGTAGGAACTAGATATTAACCAATATAATAGCCTATAGTACAATTTTTAACGAAGTCCATAATCCATAGAATAGTTTAAAGTCAAGACAAGAGTCTATTCTATAGTTTAATTTAGAGCATAAACTGAATTTATGTATAGTTATTTTTCTAGCTTATAATATAGTTTATATTAGTCTAAAATATATTCTATAGTTTATTCTATAGCATAGTCTACATAAACAGTTTAGTTTATAGTGTAAACTATACTAGTTTATTCTTTTAGTCGCCGAAAATGGAACCACTATAACTGGTTCCAGGATAAATATATTTGAATAAAAAAGAAATTAATCTTTAATAAAAAAGGCGTATTTTTTGTGCAACGAAGTGAAATTAAAATTGTATATAAATTCTATTTTCATTTTCTAAATAAACACAAAAAAAATTTAATAACTTTCTTCCATTGAAATTTTCTTTAATAGCTTTACAACTGCACGCAGAGAAAAAACAAGTTTATAGCATTATCACTACAACAATATTATGTTCTCATTGTTATTTTATGGAACTTTAATAACTCTGTTCATGATGACTATGATTTTGACTAAATTTTGTCATTTAATGTTTACACTCAATAAAAATATTAATATGATTGACTGCAAAAATTATATGTTATTAAATATTTTTATCAGAAAAAAAAAAATATCAAACATATAATTACAGCTACAACCAATAAATATATGATTTATATTCTGTTTTTAAACAATATTATTATTCTTATAATAGAAAAATGTTTTCTTTTTAATATTTGTTTTCTAACTTCAATGAAATTCTCACTAAGTTTATATATGAATAAAATATAAGTAGACTAGGTTTGGTTATACTCGGAGTGATTCTAGCAATATAAGATATCTTGCTTTTGAACCATATATGGTGGTAAAAAAGAATATAACTACTAATATGGTAATAATATATATATATATATATATATATATATATATATATATATATATAAATTCAGAAAAAAATTTTGTTGTAGTGACCTTAATCTAAGGCAATATATTATGATTTCAACATATGATCACAGCGAAAAATACAAATGATTATAAGTAATAGTTATCATGATTCCATTTAATCATATTTTATCCGATTTTATGGTTTCTTTTTTCATCTTATGATTATAGTTTTACATATAATTGAAAAATCTAATCACATTGTCATATTATGATTCAAATTTATCGTATTATTTCCTCCTGCAAATTTTACTTATTTATCAATATATGGACGAATGTATTCCAAAAACATCAGGGCCTTCCTGAAATACCTAAAAACTACGAGGGCGGATCAATAAGTATGTGACTTTTCGAACTTCGCTCGTAGTTATATGAAATTCAACAATATTCCCATCAAATACCACCTGTTAATTGACTACTGTCAAATTTTGAGCAAGTATCGTCATTTAATTTTCGTAAAAAAAGGTCCTTAAAATAGACCTTTGTTTGGTCAATAATTTCATCGTTGGTGCTGAATCTCTTTCCACCGAGACATTTATTAGGTTTAAAAATAGGAAGTAGTCACTAGGCGCTAAATCCGGAGAATATGGCGGATGAGTTACCAATTCGTAGCCCAAGTAATACAGTTTTACCATTGAGACTGCACACGTGTGCACCCGTGCATTATCTTGATGAAAAAGAACTTTTTTCTTGGCCATATGGTGTCGTTTTCTTTTTAAATCCTCATTAAATCGTTCTAATAAGTTGGCATAATATTCGCCGTTTATTGTTTTTCTCTTTTGAAGGAAGTCGATGTGGATTATCCCGCATGCATCCCAAAAAACTGTTGTCATCACCTTTTTTTGCCGACAAATTTATCTTGGCCTTCTTTGGAGCAGGTTCACCCGGAGAAACCCATTGTTTAGACTGCTGCTTGGTTTCCGGAGTACAGTAATGGATACATCCATGTTTCATCCACAACTCTAAACAATCCTTTGAAGTTGTCGCATGTTTACGTTTGTGTCAATTGAGAGCAAACGCGGCACCCATCTTGCAGACAACTTTCTTAAACCCAGCTGATCACTTAAAATCGAAACCACACTGCCATATGAAATGTCTATGGCATCAACACTCTCAAATACTTTTACTCTTCGGTCGGCCGATACCATATCGTGGATTTTTTCGACAATTTTTGGGTGTACTGACCTCAATTGGTCATCCAGAACGTTCAGCGTCATTTTTACTTGTGCGACCACAACGAAACCCAGTAAATCACTTTTTTATTATTGAAATCGATAGTGCAGAGTCTATAGTGAAGTCCTTGGTTTGATTGACGGTTTTTTTTTCGCAAATGTATATTTTGAACAGCTGTTAAATGCAAAGTAAATGACGACACTTGCTCAAAATTTGATAGTAAGCTACTAACAGGTGCTACTTGATGGTAACAGTGTTGTATTTCATATAACTACGAGGGAAGTTCGACAATTTTCGGTCTTATTGATCCGCCCTCGTATCTTTTCTGGAAAATTTAAAAAATAAATACTATACAAAAAAGTTCCGCTTTTTATTATGCATAATAATTGGTTCTTCGCGCAGAATACAACATTGCTAAATGTTAAATTATACAGCTGTTATTTTAACAATATTAAACTTAATTTTAAATATGATACGAGCTTAGTTTTGGAGTTTCTGAACTTAACAAGAAAATTGCAGGCATCTCAAAGGTCATGAATTATTTAAATATTGAGTCCAGTGATGATTCAAAAATTAGCAATTTTTTTGCAAATTTTTCCGCTGTTATCTATTCTGATGCTCAATATGATTTCTACTAGTCAAACAATATGGCTGCCTATGATCAACACTACCCATATTGTCAAATGTTTAAAAGCTTTAAATAAGAACTGCATTCTCAAAGGACCGAATGGCGTACCTAACTGCAACTTACAAAATTGGGCTCACACTATTTAACATGTCATTAAAATTTGGTCACTTTCCTAAAATTTGGAAACAGTCTTTCATTATTCCGATTTTTATATCTGGTAATAAATTGAGTATAAACAACTGTAGAGGTATAGCTAAGCTAAGCGCAATAACAAAACTGTTTGAAAAGTGCATTACAAATTCTATTGTTTACCATATTTCGTCTTTACTAACACCTTTACAATATGGTTTTCGCAAAGGATCAGAAGCTATGACTAATATTCTACAGTTAACATCCCAAGTAAATAAAGGTTTTTTGAACAATCAACACATAGACGTACGGTGGTTCAAAATCATTTTTTATTGGCCAAAACTTTTTTTCTGTTTTTTTTTTTTTGATGGGGAGACATTTTCTTGAATTTTTCTAAAGTTTTAATTTCACTAAAATCGGTTCAGCAGTTGTTGAGAAATTTAATTTAATTTAACTTTAGGTGAACATTTAATTTTTTACAGCATTTAGTATGAAAATACAGACTTATTGTTTTTTGAATCAGCTTTGCTTATAAAAAAAACAATTTAATAATATTCAGGATAATTTTGTGCACAGGTTCCCAGTTTATCAATTCTTGAACAAGTTTGTTTTGAACAAAAAAGTTACGATTTTTCAAATGTTTATTTTGTTTTTTTTTTTTTAATAATATAAAGATAATATTTTTTATAATAACTAAAATAAATAAGATTAAATATTAAACAGATCTGCATTTTTAGAATTTCCTGATATTTTTCTGGTATTGTGCTCTCTATAAAATCTGTAATCCTTATTTATCTTTTCCTGTGCTTCCTTTGATAGATCTCCAAGTGGTACTAAATGATGCTTAATGAAATTTTCTCCACGATAAAGGATTTTGTAAACTGTTGCAGACAAATTTCTAAATGGACATTTGGTTGCATATATTCGTACAGTTTCCTTCGCATAATCACAAAAATTTTCAGCTGCAATTTGTACTTTCTAGAGATATCTAGACAGTAAATTTGCCCTTTAACCAGTTTTCAAAGCTGGTATAAAATCTTTGTTTTCCCAACTCAACTTTTTTGTAGCGCTTTATTAAGTTTTTGACGAAATCATTTATTTCTTTTTCTAAGTTCAATTGTGTTTCGGTGCTGCATGAATATAAGTTTACTTTTCGTTTTTAAAATACTGTTCGGATAATTCTTTATAGCTGAAGCTCTCTATGTTTTGTAAAGATTTTAAAATTTGATTGTTATTGCTAAGATATATTATAGCAACTGAATTTATATTCGAATACGATAAAAATCCTTTTCTTACTATGTTCCTAGGCATCATAAATAAGTACAATAAAAAAGTGCTAAAAACTAGAAAAAAAATTAAAAATGAGTAAAATATGCTAAAAAATAGTAATAAAATAATAATTATATAATATACTTAAAATACCTATGACAACTTATAATGCTTGGTGTATATATATTAAAGTCATATGAACAGGTGAAATAAAAATAGAAAAAAAAAATTGAGAGTAAAATTTCATTCAAATTTAAAAAGTGTTCCACAGACAACTTCTGACAGATACAAAAGTTTATATGGGGTTCAAAAGGATAGTTTCGCCTTTCTACTGGTAGTAAAATTTGTTTAACCCTTTTTGATCCTCAAAAGTTCTATTCCACTAAAACTTGACAAAAGTACAAATATCAATCTTTGTACTAAATTGATCATAGCTGCCATATAAACACGTCTTCCGAAAATCACTTTAACGTGCACAAATCCCATACAAATGTTAGTATCAAGTATTTGACACAAATAAGTTTTATGTAAATAGGAACAACATTGAAAAATTTTATGAGAATAAGTCCATTATTTACCATAGCTCCCATATAAACGCACTTCTAGGAATCGCCCTAAAGTGCACAAAATCATTTAGATGCTAGTATCAACATATTATTCTGTATTTGTATTTTTCATTTTACATTTATTAAAATTGGCTGCAGGTCTAAGATAAGTCCCTCACCGAATTTTTATGCTCGTACACAATGGTGTAGGGCATCTATACCTTTCTTCCTCGTTTTCTTTTTCTGATTTTGTTATATCACTTATATAGATGCTAGTTAAAAATATTGTCCAATTTTAACAAAAACTTGTACAGGCAATCCTCTGATTTGCTCAGTTATGTCTCCGATGTCGTTGCTTAGTTATATGACATAAACTAAAAAATTTATTTATCAATAATACGTGCAATAAAAGATAAGTGAATATCTTTAAAAGATGATTGATATAATTATCCTTACAATTTAATTATATCGTCGTTTGTCTATATTTTTTTATATTATATATATATATATATATATATATATATATATATATAAAGACATAAATTTACTTAAGGTACGGTAGGACTAGCGGATACTAAAAAAAACATTAAATCTATCATAAAATGCGCTATAACTTCAAACCTAATGATGTACTTCAACAAAGTTTTTAGAAATTCTATATTCTATTAATGTCGATATAGCATAAAATTTTAGAAATTTTGGTAATGGATAGTGGTTATTTCATACGTTGAGTGCTTCCAATTTATCTCATTATTTTAAAATGTAAAATAACTACTTGCTGGTAATGACTTATATAAGTAGTGATTTTTATCAATATTTAAAAGAGCCAAATAATGTCATGCTAGTAATGAGTGGAATAATCAATGGAAGAATAATAATAATAGTAATAACTACATATAGTTTAACTGTAGGTAGGTAGTTTAGTAGCTTTTTTATTTTGTATTGTATTTTGCAGTAATTTTGTAGTATAAGATTAACCACTTATTTGAATGTTTTAACTAAGTACTTTAATACTGCTGGTAATGACTTATATAAGTAGTGATTTTTATCAATATTTAAAAGAGCCAAATAATGTCATGCTAGTAATGAGTGGAATAATCAATGGAAGAATAATAATAATAGTAATAACTACATATAGTTTAACTGTAGGTAGGTAGTTTAGTAGCTTTTTTATTTTGTATTGTATTTTGCAGTAATTTTGTAGTATAAGATTAACCACTTATTTGAATGTTTTAACTAAGTACTTTAATACTGGGGACCCAAGAATTCTTAGACATTTCCATGCAAAGGTAATGAGTTTTTCACCCGAATTTTAAGTAGTTACCAAATTTTGCAATGTAATTTTTGGGCTTACCGGGTAAGTAAAGTTTTTGCTGGGACTTCTCATTTATTTATATTTTTTTACATTTTAATGAATTAAATTCAATAACACTTGTTTGATATTGTTTTCTCTTCCAAAAATTTTGTAAGATCAAATAATTATTTTTCCAAAAAAAGAAAAAAAAAATGGGAAAATCTTTTTCGTTAAGTGGTCACACTGTGCTTATATTAAAAATCTTTTTTGTTTGCAATTAAATAATATTATTGCTCCAAGTTAGTTGATTTATTATTTTCCACACAAAAAAATTTTATGGTCACATTATGACAAAGAAATATTTGTCAGTTTTTGTCAAATATTTCCCTAGTCTGACCGTACCTTAAGTAAATTTATGTCTTTATATATATATATGTATATATATATATGTATGTATATAAAATATAAAAAAATATAGACAAACGATTTTCTTCAATTTAAATTTGACTTAAAGCTCTAGGTATTAGAAAGGCAAAATTTAATACGAGGGACCATAAACGTAACCATGTGACAACTTCAAAGGATTGTATGGAGTTGTTTAATCGCAATGCGAATGAGTTTTTGCGGCGTTTTGTAACTGTGGATGAAACATGGATCCATTACTGTACTCCGGAAACTAAGCAGCAGTCTAAACAATGGGTTTCTCTGGGTGAACCTGCTCCGAAGAAGGCCAAGGTAAGTTTGTCGGCCAACAAGGTAATGGCAACAGTTTACATGATTCTTACAGCAGTATTATTTGGAATTTTGTGGGTGCCCAAGTTTAAAAAACTTAAAAAAAACGAGGCCAAAAATGGGGGTAAAATTAGCTTCAAACGAAATATCTCGAAAAATAAAAAAGATAACTTACACATGTAGGCATGTTTTTTTGCAAAGATTTACAAGGACTATCTATGTGTATTTTTTTACATTCAAGTCATGAAATAATTTTTGGTGAACTTTTAAAGACACCAAAAGACAATGTAATCAACTTTGAAAGTCTACTCTATACTCCCTAGAACAGCAAAGCGTCCTAGCGTCAAAGCGTCCAAGATATCTCTAACGATTCAAAAGTTACAGAATTATTTAAAAAATAATGCTTTGGGACCACTGTGCTTTCGTGTCAGAAGACTAAATGTTTTGAAAATATTTTTACTCAAAATTATCAAATTTTTTGCAATTCCTTATATACGTAACTTACAAGTAAAAAGATATCGTTGACACTTAAAAAAAAAAATATAAATTGTTTAAAGAGCGCTTGTAGACCTAATAATTACAAGTCATAACTTTATCAGTATTATTGACAAAATGTGTTAAAAATGTTGACAGAATATATGAAAAAATCATGTGGTGTCATGGGGTTCTTTGCATGTGAACAGGGGATAAAGCAGCTACTCGTAAAAATGTTAAAATGTCTTAAATAAGTTTCCATTTAAGCATGAAAGAGAGAATACAAAAGAACTTAAAGTAAATAAAAAAATATGCACAATAAATATTGTGAATATTATTTGTAATGTACGATTAGTTATATGCAGGGCCACCAACAATATTCAAAATCATATTTTTTTCTGGACTTTAAATGAACCAACCTGTTACTTATTATTCGTCTTGTACGGTTTTAAGCATTTTGGCATCGATTGATTACAGCATATTTTTGCATATTTTGTGTTTAGCAGCACATTTTGTCATATTTTCGTAGAAAAGCATTATTTTGGGATATATTGTAGCAATTAAGTGACAATTTTTTTTATTATTTTATACTTAAGAGCATAGTTTTACATATATTTCATTAAAGAGCATAACTTTGCCTATTTTGCACGTAAGAGAAAAAATTTTTGCATATTTTGCTACCAGCAGAAGTTTTTACATAATTTACCGTTGGTGAACATTTTTATACTGTGACAAATGCGTTTTCAATATCCGATTCCCTAATAATTTCCATCTTATAAATTGATATATATTTTATAGTTTATTGATACGAGTACTAGAAATTGCTAATTAAAATCAAGCTATTTTTAATATGAATAGTTGATAACTAAAAATTCAGCCAGAAAAAATTATATTTTAAGAGAATATTTTCTTAATTTTAAAGGAAAATTTTCCAATTTAAAGAGCATTTTTGTGAGCATAAAACAATTTTTTTGGTTGTCCTGGTTATATGCAGCAAAACAATGTTACATCTTAAAGCAAAAGTAAAAATGAACTTGTTTCTTTCTTGTGTAAAACCGTCTCAAAGAAATAAATATTTAGCAGATGCAGCTTATTTCTATGTAAATGGTTCATAAAATCATATGAAGGAACTGCATATGAAATATGAAATAATATTTAAATAATGAAAGAACCGTAGCACAGTGGGGCCAAACGTAAGATGTGTGGCAATAAACCTGTATATTCGAAATTACTGGTCGGCTCGACTTGAATTATTTGAAAGAGT
The DNA here is from genome assembly GCA_932274085.1 of Protocalliphora azurea. NCBI lineage: Eukaryota > Metazoa > Arthropoda > Insecta > Diptera > Calliphoridae > Protocalliphora > Protocalliphora azurea. Next base: position 27,592,641 of record OW026521.1, on the reverse strand, counting down.
TGTAGAGGATGACTTCAGCTTTCAGAAAAAACACCTTGCAGTCATCCTGTGATAACAAGAAATCAGTTACAGGATACCTGGAGTATGTAAAAGTTTCAAAAATTCGCAACTTTTACAAATCAAGTCCGATTTCAAAGAAATTTATATTTCTGTAAAGTGTCTGTCAAGATAAAGTTATCTTTTAATTTATGAATTTTGAATTTTTGATTTTTTGCCTCGAATTTATTTCGTGAACAAGTCCTGAGGTGTGTGAGGAATATATATATATTTAATTTTTTAATATTCATTAATTTGTAATATACTCCTAAATTTTTTTTTTTTTATTTATCTCTACTCGTGTAGATGTGAAAAATGTTCGAATTCAGCATTGTGGAATTAGATTGAAAAATGGCTATTTTTTTACAAAAATATAATATAATTCTTTCACTCTTTTTCCAAAGTATTGTTAATAATTTTTTTTTTCTTTGCATACTACAAAATATTTAATATAAAAATTTAATATAAAAATTGACTTTCATTCTACATCCAATATTGGTCGAAAAAGGTGAATTAAAAAAAGTAATGTTTATCGATTAATAAAAAAAATATCAAACGAGTTTTTTTTTAATTTCTTGACGATATTTATTCATAAAATAGATTTGAATCGACTTGACACTAAATTGCTTTTTGCTGACCAAAAACGAATGCAGGAGTGCCAATTTTATAAAAAAGTCTTTCGTTCCCGAAAAAATCGTTTAAAAAGCTTTACAACCCAATTTTTGGCAATTTTTCAAAAGTAAACATTATTTAATAAATCTAGTCGATTATTACAAATATTATCTCGTTACACAAACAACACGCTCCAGTACAATTATATGTTACGTTTACGCGCATATGGAAATGTACAGTGAATTTGGTGAGAGTTGACTTGAGTTGTCAGCCTTGAAGCCATTATATTATGTTTTCAAAATGACCTATAATTACGCATTGAATTGGTAAATAAGATTACTTTTATATTTTTGTAATATCTTATATGTTTTTGAAAAATAGACCCAATTGTGCTTAAAAAAATATTATTTTTTTGGTTTTTATTTTATTTTTTATATCGCTTATTTTTGAAAAATTTACAAAAATTGGTTGTTGTAGCTATTTAAACGATTATTTGAGAAATGAATAACTGATACTTATTTTATACACTACATAAGAAATAATAGTGAACATATTATGGTAATGTTCTCTTTTGTGCAAAATAAAAAAAATCCTTTAAAAATTTATCAAACTAAAAATGATCAGATCATCAACAGGCCAATTTTAGAAGCAAAAATCGTAAAAGTGGCGATAAATCGTCAAATCTGGCAACATAGTCTATAAGTTTAAATAAATATTAAAGTATTAATTATACTGAATGAGGTACGCATTATTGAATTCTATCAGAATTTTCAAATATTCAAATTTATAAATATCAAAAATATTTTTTTTTTATAAAACATTTACGAGTTTGAAAGTTTGATTTTATAAATTCTGTGATAGGTCCGCTTTTAGTAAAAAAAATATTTTATAAATTTGGTAATAGAATACGAAATTTTATTTTTTCTTTGAAACATTTTTATTAACAAATTTAAGAAAATTTTTATTATAATTATTAATATTTATATATCAACTAATTTATTAAAAAAAAAACACATCAAGCATTCCGAAGATAGTTCTGATTTTTTTTTAAGAAAATCGTCAAATTTGGGACAAAAATTATTAGATCATCAAAAGGCCATTTTTAGAACCATAAAATTTAAACTTTTTTTAAATTCACCATTTTCTACCAATTCTGGATGTAGGGTGCTAACCTATATCAATTTAAAATTTCTTTATTAATCATTTGTGAAGTCTTGTCTTTTGAAATATGTAAAGAAAAGAAAATTTTTTATTAACTGAACTCTGAGTAAACAGTTGAAGAATTTTTTGCAAAAAAAGCATTTTTCATACTAATTTTAGAGTGGTGAATTTACACATTTTTTAGGTATAGACGAATTGAAATAGTCCACACATTGTTTCAGAATATTATTTTGGAATATGTGATGAATTTCAGAATATTTTTAAAAAAATTTTCCTTCATAAACCTCAAGACTTACTCTCGAAAAATGAAATAAAGTCGAGGCAAAAAATCAAAAATTTAAAATTCAAGCGTAAATGTACTATAAATTAATTATAACAGATAACTTAAGTGAGCTTATCATTACAGGGTGACTACAGGATGTTTTTCGTGAAAGCTAAGCTCCCCCTCTACAACCGTTCCAAAAATTTCAATTCGATCCTACCAGTAGTTTATGAGATACAGACTTATTACCAAAAACTTCGCGTTTGGCCCCACTGTGCGTAGAAGTCTGTGTGGGTTTAACATTTAAATTGGTTAAAAAAAATTTACATTTTACATTTTAAAAAAGAAAAATATTTTAAATTATTTCTCCATATTTTTTGTTTACAATTGTAATTGCAACTTGTTACTTTTAAACACAATATTGTGAAATGTTTTACAGAATTTACTCGAAGCTAGAAATTGTTATTTTTATTTTATTTTTGGTTAATTTATAAAACCTTAAAAGTTTATTTCTTTTAATTAAACAAAAGAAATATACTTAAGTAGTTCTTAGAATCTTTATTGTAAAATTATTTTAATATTTTTGTTTTCTTTTATAACTTTTTTGAGAGTACAAGAAAATTTTCTTTCATACTATAGTTTTAAATGTGCATCTGTAAAAATAAAACTTTAATACTTTTTTCTACCTAATTCGAATGAAATTATTATGGGATTTTTATACCTTTTTTGGAGATTTAAATAGGTGTTACCTTAAATCCCACCCACATTACTTGCTGTTAGAGAAAAGTTAGTTCTTATTGTTGACTTGAGAAAACTTTTGTGTATTACTTTTTTTCCCTGCTTACTACTTTTTTCTGCATCTTGTGTTTAGGAAAAAGGTATTAACATATAAGCCTTTTATTTTGAAACTAGCCTAAGTCCATCTAAAAAATTATGAAGCTAGGTATGAAAATATTGAAATTTTTGCGTAATTATTTGATTCTAATTTATTTTTTTATATAAAAATTTGCTAAGATTTCTCAGGGATAAAGAAGAAAGCTTAAATTAGAAAAAACGTCAAAATTTAACCATTTTTACAATTAACTCGATTTTTTTTTATTGAAGGGACTTATGTTACTTACAAAACAAACGGTTCATATATGAATTTCCCTTTCTTCGCCACACCTTTTCCAACATTTCAATATAAAGTAAGCCCGGAAAAAAGTTAAAATAAAAGTCAACAGTAAGAGAAAATTATAAGAAACTTTGACATTTGTGCAAGACCTAGAAAGGAATACAAAAAAAAAAAAGAAAAAAAGCTTCAACAAATTCTGACATTGTAGCTGAGTAATAAGGCATAAAATTGTTAAGATTTGTTTGGGAAAATAATTAAAATGTGTACAAAGTTTCCCAGATTGCCAGGCATTTAAAGATGAACATTGGAAACAAAAAGATTAAGTATGAGATACAAAAAGGGGCATTTTAAATAAAGACAAATAAATAAATTTATTTTCGAAATCAAAGTATCTGTGTTAATGCAATAAAAATTCCTGACACGGTTTTTTATGTGCATTTCAAAGAACTTGATTAATATTGATGAAATGTTCAAAAGAAAAAAAAAAGGTTTTAATTACTTAATTAATATAATTGTAAATCAAGTTAAAATCCTTTTAATTCTAAAAGGAAAGTATTTTCTAAACCTTTTTGAAGTTAAAAAGGTTTAACTATTTAATCTATTTGAAATTGTGTGAGAATTTAATTTATATTACATAGAAAGTTATAATTAATTTTATTCTTATGTTAAAATTAAAATAATTTTTTACAAAAAAATCTAAAGTTGTAACAATCCATTATGTAAATAAAATAAAACAATAATAGTTTATATTATGTAAACAATATGTAATATTAAAATCATTATATAAAGAAAACTCTAAAAGATACTATTTTATTTAAAGTCATAATTTTCGATTATTTACAATATGTAAACTATATTTAAAAAATACTTTGAGCTAAAAAATATACAAAAAATGTTAAAAGAAATTAATTAATTGTATGCATATTCTCAAAATATTTCATAACTTACATCATGTAAGCCAGAGGTTGCCACAGCAAATCATTTCGTTGACACTTTCAGGAATTTTTAATTTTCCCGCGGACCCCCAGACATATTTAAATTCTTTAATAATATAAGTATATAACAAGTAAAAAAGATACAGTCGGTCAAGCCTGACCATATGATACCCCACACCATTGTACAGGGGTCTTATATTTCATGGAAGGTTCTTATATTAGACATGTGGACAATTGTGGACCGATACTTTTACTAAGTTTAAAATAAATAAACAGAATATTAAAACAGAATATTATGTTAATACTAACATTTATATGAATTTGTGCACTTTAGGGAGATTTCCGAAAGTGGGCTTATATGGGAGCTATGGTAAATTATAGAGCGATCCTCATAAAATTTGTCACTATGATTTCTACTTATATAAAACTTATTTGTGTCGAATATAAACCTGATACTAACATTTGTATGTGATTTATGCACGTTAAAGTGATTTTCGGAAGAGGGTTTTATATGGGAGCCATGGTCAATTATGGACCGGTCTTCACGAAATTTGGCACAAAGATTGAAACTTACACAAAACTTTCTTACACCGAATATTGCTATCTTTAATGCATTTATGATCTTTAAACCCTATTCCGGGAGGAATAGGATTTAAAGGGGGCTAGGTAAAATAATGGATCGATCATCACCTATTTTAATAGGCTTCGTCCTTGTCCTATGTGCCAAATTTCATTGAGCTATCTTCAAAATTGTTTACATGGACAGCCAGCTAGCCAACCAGCCAGCTAGACGGACGGACGTCATTAGATCGATTCAAAAAGTGACTCTGAGTCGATTAGTATACTTTAAAGTGAGTGTTGGATGATTTTTTCTGGTCATTGAAAATATCAGCATAAACGCATAATACTTCAATGAGTATAATGAGTTAAAAAATTTTAATTGATATATGCATTTCTTCCTATAATTTTTTAGTAAAGAATTAAAAAAAGTATTGTCTGTCGGAAGGTGAGATTTTCCCTTCTATCAGTTTATCTTTTTATCTGCTTCTTAACTTTTGAGGCAAGAAACGAATTAACCCAACTTTTGATACCTTGCTCTGAAGTGAAGCGTAGGTTATATACGGTAACATTCAAAATCAAATTTTCAAATTTTCTTCTGCAGAGCTTCGTTCACCACATCGAAAATAACGTAACTAATTTTATGGATTTACTTTATTGATTACTATACACCTAACTCTTTTTGCAAAATAGGTGATTGGTTCTTTATCTCTAAAACCTATTGAAATTAGTGAAAAACAAGGGTATTTTAAAAATAACTGTTCAGGTTTATTTTATTAAATCACATATATAATGTGTTCTTACACAAGCATAATTATTAAAGAAAAAAAGATATGCACTCTAAGCTTGAAAGTAATGTAAAAAAATGTATGACAAGTTCAGGAACTAAAAATAATTACATAAAACAGCTATATTGTTAACTAAAAGAATAGGTCATCCAATTTTTAAGGTAAAAAAAATTAAAAAAAAAAAAAATTAAAATGATAATTATAAATACAGGAAAATTAAATTGCTGCCATCAACAGTTACTCTCATTCGCTTGCATCGAATGCGTATAAAATCACTATCATCGCTGGAATAATTTTGAACTGGGCTTTCTTTTGCTCATTCGGAAGGAATCTTCATTTTTAACAGTGAACTCTGTTATGAGCTGTTGTTCGCCAATTGTTGCTACCTCTTTGTATAATTCTTTGTAAAGAGCCATACAAAAATAAGCAGGGGCTGTAACATCCGATCTCCAAAAGCGTTACTGCAAAATAAAAATTTGACTCGAAAAGGAAATTCCCCAAATTTATGATATGAACATATTTGGCAAAAATTAAATTTAACCAAAAAAAATTGAAGCCAAAAAGATTCAAAAATTATTCTTAAATTTGATCGAAATTCATCACAACTTTTCAAACATGAAAATAATTATTTTGTGATTTTTATTTTATTGCTTAAAGAATAAAACTTATTCCCAATTTTTAGTGAAAAATTTGACTTATTGTGTTACAAATTCGATTTAATACCAAAAATACCGACTTTTACAAAAATCAGAATTTTTAATAAAAAATCAAAATTTGTTCCAAGAATCAAAAACATATTAGATATTTTGTAAAAAATTTTGTAAAAATAAAAATTTTTTCTAAAAATAATAATTTGTTCCAAAAATTAAGAAAAAAAATTATTTTTCTTTAAATTATGCAAAAAATCAAAATTTTATTCTAAAAATCAAAATTTTTACTAAAAATAAATTTTTTACAAAAAATTCGGCTTTTAGTGAAAAGTCAGAATTTTATAATATTGATTTTTAATTAAAATTTTGATTTTTAGTAAAAATTTTGATTTTTAGTATAAATTTTGAATTTTAGTAAAAATTTTGTGTTTTAGTAAAAATTTTGATTTTTAGTAAAAATTTTGATTTTTAGAAAAATTTTGATTTTTAGAGGAAATTTTGATTTTTCGAAGAAGTTTTGATTATTTGTAAAAATTTTGATTTTTTGTAAAAATTTTATTTATAGTAAAAATTTTGTTTTTTTATAAAAATTTCGGTGTTTGTACAAATTCCAATTTTTTGTAAAAATTTAGATTTTTTGTAAAAAATATAATTTTTATTAAGAATTGGAAATAAGTTTTATTCTTTGCGCAATAAAATTAAAATTACAAAATATCATCATAAGTTGAGAGAAATAAAAAAAATCAAAAATAATCTTAAAAATTGATTTTTTTTTTAATAAAAATTAAAAAATATAAAAATCATTCGAGATTCCGATAGAACCTGTTCTAAGGATTATATTTCTGTATTTAACACTTTTATCGGTATTTCTTTTTCTGTTTAAAATTTAAAGCATAATAAGTATTTACCGTCCCTGAAAAATATCGAAAAAAATTATTGAAATAAAAATTATTTACATGAGGTTAACATTGAGTAAAAAAATAATGAACATTAAAATACTAATATTTTAGTTGTTGATATCACTTAAATAATATGCAGATAATGTCAAAAAATCCTCAAAACATTAAGGATTGATATAAAAATAAAAATTGACTATTGTCTACCAAAGGTATATAAATAATTTGAACGTTATATTTCTTAATAAGAATAAAAAAGTGACCAAAGCATTAATAACACCCTTGTTTACATAATGTATTCAATGGGTAAACAATAGTTAATAATGAGAATAAAAAATTTGAAGGTATAAAATTAAATATTATAAAATATTATTACGACATTAATTGTTTACATCATGTAAAAAAATAAGTAAACAATACTCAAAAAATTCAAAAATAATGAAATAATAATAGTAATAATATTTAATATTTAACACAAAGGAAATAATAATTACTTTCCAAATATCTACTTTATCAAAAGGTAAACATTGTGTAAAAAATTACGTTTTAAAAATTATATAATTTTCTCATATATATACATATTGATACTAAAATCAAGGTGTTTTACAACACGTAAAAATATGTAAACAAAGTTCAAAAAAATTCACATAATTTTAAGTACGTATAAAAACAAAATTTGTTAATTGTTTGTCATATATAGATACATTACTTACTGTAAGTAAAAAATTTTAAAATTTTTACAAATTAAATTGAATTAAAAATTGAATCGAAAAAAATTATTAAAACGTAAATAGTTTAATTGTTTACATAATATAAACAATGCGTAAAGAATACTAAATAATAAAAATATTTAAAAATTTATGATATATAATTATATTAAGAAATAATACGAAATTAATTCTTTGCATCATATAAATGATACGTATAGAATGATCAAAAATCCTTAAGAAAAATAAAGATTGAATTTTGCACATAAATCCAAATTTTTTATTATTTAACTTATGGTAAAATAATTAAAAAATATTAACCTATAAAACTTATTTTCCACAGAATTGAATTCTTGACACCATGTAAATAAAAAGTAGATAATACCAGATAATTCAAATATTTCAAAGTTTATAGTATAGAATTTTAGGAAGTAAAAATGCCTTAATTTTTATGCTTTTACATGTGGTAAACAATGTATAAAAATATTGTATAAACTATTTAATTAAAATATCCAATACAAATTCTTTAAAATTAAATTAAAATATATATTTAGGATATAAAAATTTAATAACATAAAGATTGATTATTTACATAAGGCTAAAATATTTTATACAAGGTAAGCAATATAAATAAAATATAAAAATTTAGTTAATGACTGCTATAATGTAATTTATTATTGCATTGAATACTTTAAATATTACAAATTTATTTTTATTATTATTTTTGCATTAGGTAAAATATGTATAGAAAAATAAGATATGGCAAAACTTAAACATGTTTTATTTAAAAGGCTATCGATAATTTTTAGGCTTGTACAAATTTATTTCAATAGGTGGAACAAAAAGACAAATATCCTTAGATGATTTTTTTTATTATTAAGAAAAAGGTAAAGGTAGGCATATATTTTGTTAAGTTTTCCAATATTATTTTATTTTATTACCTGTTCGATATTTTAAATCCTTTACTATACTTCTATAAAATTTTTCCTTTATTATCATCCACCTTCAGAGACTTAAATATCAATAAATTTAACTTTCATTTTAATTTTATTTTAACATTCTTCATTAAAGTATTATTTAATATTATTACGAAATTTTTAATTTTAAATAGTAGCCATATTAATGCTATTACACAGGGAATTTTTGTACACAATTCCCAGTTAAATATGTGAACAATTTAAACCACTGACCATAATTTCATGTCTTCAATTAAACATATGCACATACAAATATGAAAAAACACAAATATTCCAATTACAGTTTGGATATTTCCCAGCAGCTCATCACACAATAATTTCATTTGTTCGAATGCTACTTATTTATTAAGGTGCATAGCTTTTAAGGACGAACATAAAAGGATAACATCATAGCAAAATGGCCAACTGGTCACGTTTTAATAAAGAATTTATTAGAATTCCGATATCTAAAATTAAGTTCACAAGAAATTCAATTCCAAAAAATGGATCAGTTATAAACTAGAAGTCGCCAAAAATTTTCGACAAAAATCGTTTTTAAAATTGCTTAAATATGTATGATTTGAACATGGTAAGACAGATTTATTGGAAATTTTCTCCAAATCGAATTAATCTATATAAAGTCGTTTATATCATGGGTGTACATTAGAGTGGTTCAAATTTATATGAAGAAAACCAAAATGTATCGCATATTTATATGTACCTAAAATTATTAAAAGAGACATCATTTAGAACATATTTTCCAAATTTCAATTTCCTACGATGATTGGAACAGGATACTACACGACCTTTTATGGTGATGATTCCAAAACAAATTTAAAAAATTTTTTTAATATGAACGAAAAAATTTGTTAGTAATTTTTTAATATGAGCTATTTCTATTAAAATGACAATTCCATCCTTTCTATTAGCTACTTTTGAAAAAATAAAAAAAAACATGGGTATATTTATTTTTCTTTAGCTATCGTTTGATATATAAATCAGTAATAATGATGAGAAAAAAATTTATTAATAAAAAAATTTTTTTCTTTACACATTTCAAAGGACAAGGCTTCATAAATGGTTAATAAAGAAATTATAAATTTATTTAGATTTGCACCCTACCAATGATGGATATTGGTCGAAAATTGTGAATTTCAGAAAATAATATCATGCCTATCGCTTAATAAAAAAAAAATGTTTCGTCAGTTCCTGTTTTTTAAATTTACTGATGCTGGTATACTACAAAATATATTTAGATCGATTTGGCATTAAACTGCTTCCTGCCCGGCCAATAACGAAGGCAGGAGTGCTGATTTTATAAAAGAAGTCAGCTTTTCAAAAGACTTTTTAAATTGCAAAAAAAAAAAAAAAAAAAAAAAAAATATTAGCATTACATTTTTACTATTATTTCTTATGTATTTCATAAAACATACATTTTTGACAATTTTTCAAAAATAAACAATATTTAAAAATCGCTACGTATATTATCTCGTTACCTAACACGCGCCAGTATAATTGTATGTTACGTATACGCTTGGATATACAAAATATAAGATAGTGAATTTAGTGAGTTGGTATTTTTAAATTCTTATAACCTTTTGGAAAGTAGACGGAGTTTTGCTTATAAAAATAATATTTTTTTTATTTTTTTCCTAAATATTATTTGCTTTTGAAAATTTCCAAAAATTGTTTGTTGAAGTTATGTGAATTATTTCCTGAGGAATGAAAAACTAATACCTATTGCACATAATACATACTAAATAATGAAAAAAATATGGTAATAATATATTTTTTGTGCAATTAAATATAATAAAAAAGTATTTTGAAAAGTTGACAATTTTCATAAAATCTGCACTCCTACGTTCGTTTTTGGCCGAGCTGAAATAAATTAAGTGCCCAGTTGATCTAAATATATTTTTTAATTTTTACAAATTAAAAAAAGCTTGCGTGACATTTCTTTATTAATCGATAGACATGAAATTATTATGAAAATTCAACATTTTCGATCAATGCTGGATACAGGGTGAAAACTTAATCAACTTAAAGTTCCTTATTAACCATTTAAGAAGAACTGTCTTTTTAAGCATGTAAAAAAAATTGTATTCTCCACACCACCATAGATGGTTGGGGTATTATACTTAGAAGAGGGCGTTATTGTGGTGCAACAATCATTATGAAATTTATTACAATAATTTAAATTATGCAAAAATATATTATGTAAAATTTTATTTCGATATTGGCATTTTTGTGAGAGTTATATGGGAACCATAATCAATTATGCATCGATCACTATGAAATTAAGTGGAGTGATCTTCACTTGTACATAATTTAAATTTTATCTCGATATTGATATTTATGCAAGCTTACAAAAACAAAATTTGAATTTTTGTTTTTGTTTTAAATGTAAGTTAGGCGAGTCGTTTTTGCGCTCGTGTTATAAAAACAGACAGTTAATTGATTTTCGAGTATGGTAATTATATGGGAGCCACATTCAATTACGGACCTATTAGTGTGAAATTGCGTATAAATGTTTATACTTATATACAACTCAAATATATGCAATTTTGTAGTGATGTTAATATTAATGTAGGATTAATTCTCTTTTAAGTAATTTTTGGGCAGGGGAACATACATGAAAAATATGATTAATTATGGCACGCTTTTTATAAATTTTGCTGCAAAGATCTATACTTGTGCAAAATATATTTCTGCTAAAATTACATAAGTACAACATTTTTCAGATATTTAGATGCGTTAAATCACTGTTCCGAAAAAAAATGTTGTTTAGATGTATAGGGATATACATGAAATAATGGAGCAATCATTGTCAATTTTAGCAGATTTTGCCTTTGTAACCCCATGTAACAAATTAGAGTATATAATCTTTAAAATCATCACAAATAATTCGGCAACTTTTGTAAAGTTTGTTACAGTAAGTTAAAGGTCTTTTAATATGTCACTGAAACTTCTAAAATAATATCAAAATTATTTTTTCGTAATAGTAGGAATATGCTATATATGTGACTTATTTCAATAAATAATGACTTGTTATATTTTAGTTTGTATAAGTATATCAATATGCCTGGAAACCACTTAAAATCTAATAGATAATCTGTTAGTTAGTAAAGAAAAATTGCCGTAATTTCTGATACCTTTGAGAGGCCATTTTGAAATTTTTGCACCATAAAAAAAAAATTAATTGCAAACATCGTGTAAAAAAACTAATGAAAATCAAGGATATACAAGGATAAAAGATATTTTTCCGTTTAAAGGCTAGTGCTCCAAGAGGATGCTTGTTGTGAATTTATAATAAAGAATAATTTCAGTCCTTTTGCAATGATACCAAGTTTGTTGAAATCTGATGATGTACATAAAAGTTATTCAAGCTTAAATTTTTCAAATTTTTGAAAACAAAAAACTGACATTTTCAAAAAAACGGTTTTTGAATTATTCGAAAAATTTCTTAAAAAAAACTAGTTCCGAATATGGTTTTACTTAAAAAGCCGGTTAACCGGTTTTTACTAAAAATATACATATTTTTAAAATGTTTATATTTAAACTTATAGCACATGTCATTTGTAATGACAATTAATATAAAATAAAAAAGTCATATCGCTTTCTGCAGCTAGAGGATTATGCTCAAAATTTGTATTTTTTGAACTATTTACTGAGGTTTACCTTATTTTAGTTGAGGGAAATTTTCCTTGTGATAAAAGTCAAAACCAAAATTGACTTTACCTAGATTTTGTTAATAAAAATTAGTTAAAAATTAGAAATTTTAATAAAACTAAACTTAAAGCTTTACCAGATGATAATGTAAATGGGAAACGCATTCAAATAATTTAGCACCTGATTCAGTACGAGAGAATTTTTTACAAATTTGTAAGAGAACTATTCAAAAATCATTTGAACAAAAATTGTAATTTTTTACAAATTTTGTTTTCAAAGAAATTGATTGTTGTAATGAATTGGGCCCTAAACAAGGTTCCCTGAGCAGATGTTAAAAATGGGAAAAATGGATTGTTATAGTAAAAAAATAAAAGAAAGAATATTTCATAAAAAACCGGTTAACCGACAAAAAAAAACCGGCCTGTCGAATAGTTCGAAAACAAAAATTATTCGCAGCCGGTCGGTATTTTAAGAAGCAAAAACTGGTTAACCAGTTTTCAGTTTCAGTTTTTGAATACACTACTCGAGGTGTCAAACTTTAGAGGTTCATAGAACATTAATACGCTATATGAAGCGCATTGAGGAGTAGATTATATGTACTGAATTTCATTAAAATCGATGATGGTCAAAATCCAAGCTAGGTCGAAATTTTTTGGAATTACCCTATACATTTGCTTTATTTCATATTATATTTTATTTGCATTTTACATCTAAATATGTGGAAACAGCAGCATAAAATGATAAAGTAAAAAAGAAATTCTTGATGGCCTTAATTGGTGAACATAAAGGCCTAGTAAAAAAAATAGTTCCAAAGCTAAAATGCTTTAATTTATAGGGCTACAAAAATTACTTCTAGATCTATAAGATATTAAAAAGAATAACAGCATTTTTAGAAAATAAATCCATGTTCTTTATTTAGACTTTCTTAAGAAAAGCGGAATTTATAATGAAAAGGCTTTTAAAATTTAACCGAAATATTTCCTGTTTGTGTTTGCTGGCTTATGAATGTTGTCTTCTTTGTCGAAATACAAATATATATTTATGTGAATAAAATAACAAAAAGTAGAAATGCCAGTTAAATTCATAATCGTATATAAAATAATTAAAAAATATGGAATGTTAATATAATTTACAGACAACAACAAAATGAAGGAGAGAGAGAGTGTGAGTGAGCAATAATAATAAAAGCCTCAATTATAAAGTAAAAAAAGAGTCAATATATTAAATAAAAAAAAAAATTATCAACAAAAATATTTGTTGAAATTTTATAAGTTATAACTAGAAAACATTTGTTTTTAGCAGACAGACAAACACAATTAAAGATAATCAAATGAAAATATATTGTAGCATTAAATAAGTTTTGTAGAAATACATACTTGTGCAAAAATATAATAATACAAGTAAACAAATTAAAAAAAGTTAAATGGTGCCGAGAAACCGTTAGTGGTTAGTGTAACACGCCGACACTGGTAGTACTAAAAAGGTGAAAACAATTTTTTTCTTACGTGTAGTTTTGGATATAATGTCAATTTTTAATAGTAGCTGTCCAACGTACTTTTTTAGGCCCAGCTTGAAACCCAATCGGTAATTTTTTTTAATAAATTCATTTTAATAACATGCCGTCGTCGGGAAGAAGTTGTCTTAATGATCCAAACGTGTTTTGTTACATTTGTGGTGACTACACCTATAACGGATTTTACAAAAGTGCTTATTTTTCTTATTTCAATTTGGAAATTAAGAATAAAAAAAGCCGTGGATTCCTCAAATGGTTTGTAAAATGTGCTGTGAACATTTAAGACAGTGTATGAATGGTCAAAGACGTCGTATGAAATTCGGAGTGCCTATGCAGTAGAAAGAACAAAACAATCACTTAGATGACTGCTACTTTTGCTATATTAAATTACGTGGAATTAATCTGAAAAAAATTATTTATCCAGTCGTAGAAAAATGAACCCTTGATTGAAGAAATCCTTGCAAAAGTGAGTAGCTATAGCTATTTTGAAGAAATAACGTCTAAAAATCCCAAACCATTTAAAGAAGAAGAAGAAGAATTGAATGATATGGTAAGAGATCTTGAATTACCTTAGGAATTTGCACCTACACTGGTAAAAACGAAATTGGCCAGTACGTGAGGTGTTGAAGGTTGGAAATCATAAAATCATAAATCCACCTTTAGTTCCAAAATAAAAAAATATATTGCCTCCCTTGCACATTAAACTAGGTCTTATGAAACATTTTGTCAAAGGTCTGGATAAAAAAGGCCACTTTTTCTCTGATATAACGACAAAATTTCCAAGACTAAGCTTACAGAAGATAAGAGCGGGAGTTTTTGATAGTCCACAAATAAAAATATTAATTAAAGATTCCAGTTTCCTCAATTCAATGAATGATTTGGAACGGTCTGCTTGGACTTCTTTGGTGAAGTTATTAAAAATGCGAAATGCGAAAATATTAACGAAATGCTATATAACTTTAGAGACTTGGAATGCAACATGTCTATTAAATTGCACTACCTTCATAGTCATATCGATCGATTCGCAGATAATCTTGGATCTTGTAGCGATGAGCAAGGGGAGCGGTTTCATCAGGATCTGAAAACTTTCGAAGAGAGGTACCAAGGCCGATGGGAATGGCAAATGATGGCTGACTACTGCTAGGGAATACCGATACCTTCCCACTGCACATCATTCACGAAAAAGAAAGTTTTTATGTAAATAGTAATGCAAAAAATCACTTTTTTCATATATATGCACAACAGCGAAATACTAGAAAACTACACGTAAGAATTCCAACTTTTTGTTATTTTTGTAATCAGTACGAAGTCCTAGTTTAAAAAATACATACAGTTCCTTGGCACCAAAACTACTGTTGACTTGTGTAATAATTTATTTTCTTTCATTAAACTTCTTAGTATATGAGCTAAAATTATGTAGAATTTTAATAACATAAATTAATTAGTGATAGAGATATTCACCAATTGGTTAAAGTATATAGCATTAATATAAATAATACGTCTAGTTAAACGATAAATTAAATTGCTTTTATATAGTTTTAAAAAAAGTAATTTTCTATGATTTAAATTGTTAGTATATTATAAACAAAAAAAATCTCAACAACAATTCCTCCATCAGTCAGAAATGATCAAGCTGGCTTTCGCTTGCCTGCTGGCTTCGGTCAATTGTGTTGACCAATTAAACAGTCTTAGGATTATTGTTGAGCAATCAGTAGTATGGAGATCACTATATATCTCATTTTTATAGACTTTGAGAAGGCCTTTGACACACTCAACCATAACGTAATATGGAACTCGCTGGTATGCAAGGGTGTCCCCGAAAAACTAACAATGCTAATCAAGTTGCTGTACAAGAATGCTTCTTGCCGTGTGTTGCATGAAAAATAATTGATTAACAGGATCCCGGTAAAAACTGAAATTAGACAATATTGTATCTTACCAACTCTACTTTTTAACTACGACCTCGATGCTGTGATGCAGAAGGAAATAAGCCATCATAAAAGAGGTATTATGTGGGGCTTTGAAGAACGGTTGGAGGACCTGGATTATGCTGATGACATATGTCTACTTAGTCCCTCAAATTTTCCACCTTCAGTGAGATCGCAAAATTGGTTGGGCTGAAGATAAATATACCCAAAATAAAATCGCCCCGCATCAATAGTAACACAGATCGCCATTTCTTCGCATGTGATCAAGATATTGAAGCTGTTAAGTCCTTCTGATATCTGGGTAGCATAATTGACATTACTGGTGGCTTAGCAACAAATATGTTCAGCACAGTTAAAGCCGGTTTGGAAATCTTCTAATATTTCGAAATAAACCATAATCAAATTATTTAACTCCTACATAAAATCCACTCTGCTATATGGATGCGAGACCTGGAATATGGCACTACATGACATACAATGCCTTCAGGTATTACTCAATAAATGCCTCCGCAAAATGTTACGGATTTTTTGGCCTGTAACAATATTCAACAACCAACTCTGAATGGAGGCAAACCAGCAGCCTAATTAGAATCGAAATAAGCAATCGGAAGTAGAGTTGGATAAGTCACTCTCTCCGTAAACCGGACGATGATAATGGCAAGAAATGCTTAGACTGGAACCCGCAAGGAAGCAGATGAGTCGAGAGACCAGCGCATACCTGGAAGCGGCAACTGACAGCACATCTTTCGGGACTTTGTATGAAGTAGAAAGATGTCAAGCATCGAGTAGAAGATCTAGATTATTGGAACCAACTTATTATGCCCCTATGCTTCCTCGAAGAGTTAGTTAAAGGAACGATTCGCACTTAAAACAAGTACAAAAGAAGATTGATTAAAAAATAAAAATTGATTAAAAATTAATTTAAGCATACTAAATACAATTAATACTTAAATCGAGTAGTTTATATCTGAAATTGGAATTAAGTCTAATTTGCCTTGAATTAAGAGGAAAAATCTTGTATTTATGCGTGTATGAGCGAAATGAAATTTACTCTCTCTGTTTGTCTATCGGTAGCAATTGCATGCAATTTTCATTGATCTCTTATTGTGCATCGTTATATACTTTAGCATTTGTTTTTAATTCTTTAAGTTGGACTTTTTTTTAAAAATGAAGGAGCAACAAGTGAAATTAACTTCTATTAAAGCTTTACCTTCAAATGGCGACTTACACCTTCTTCAATTCCTTAAAAAGTTAAATTAAAAAGCTGATTTTGATTATTTAAAAGGTAAGTGTCAGACCTAGGGAAAATTTTTGGGTGTTCTTTCATGAAATAAACGATATGTACATATGCATATTTAAATTTAGCTTTATATATAAAGTAAAAAAAGAAAATTTTAGAAATAATTTAGAAATAAGAAATAAGTGTTTCATGGATAAACCTAACTATGAATTTGGACTTAAATCAAGCTTTAAATTCGTAATTCAATATGTTTTTTTTTCTCAAATCAAGTAATTTGATAATTTTTAAACTTTTAGTTCTTGAAATAATCACAATTGGAATTTATTAAAGATTTATATTTCTTAAATCAAATGCATTTTGGGATTAATTTTGATCCGATTATTTTGAAATCCATCCAATTTTTTGGGATTAGTTCAATCTAAAGTAGGCTTAGATAGAGCTAAAATGAAAAAA
Source organism: Protocalliphora azurea (assembly GCA_932274085.1). Taxonomy (NCBI): domain Eukaryota; kingdom Metazoa; phylum Arthropoda; class Insecta; order Diptera; family Calliphoridae; genus Protocalliphora; species Protocalliphora azurea. The sequence continues at coordinate 27,575,163 of OW026521.1, read as the reverse complement.
TTTTCGCCATTCTTGAAACAAGTATTTCACACTTCGTTCAAGAAAATCTATACTTAACTTACTCCACTACGGATTGATTTAAATAAGGATTACTCAATTTTTTATTTAAAATTTACTGAAATCTTATCGATCTAATATACTCGTAAATCATACGTCCAGATATATAAAGTAATAATAATAATTAATGTTCGTTATAGAAAGTTTAAAAGGTTTTTAGTTAAAACCTTAAAATAATGCGACAATTCCCAAGCATTAATATTCAGGGTGGACACAATAAAGTTATCAGTAATACCTTTGTGCTACAAATTTTTTTTATTTTAATAAAATTCAAACAGTTACTTCGAATCCCAAAAGAAAGGAAAAACCCTTAAATAAATTTTTAACAAAATTCAACCCAACCCTACCTACAGTTTGAAATTGCAATCTGTTCATTAAACATGTCAAAAATTAACTACCACCAAGTTACTTTTATTTTTATTTTATTTTTTTTTTTATTATCTTTTTTTTTTTTTTGTCCATATATATTAATATTTTGTACTTAACTTTTAAACTGATTTCTTTTACCTCTTACAGAAATTTTTATACTCTTTCAACACGATTTTTATGATTAAAGGTAAGAAGTAAACTTTACCACGAAATCCTATTTGGCGTTCAGGGCTTAAAGGAATTTGTCGCCTATAAAGCTTGTTAAGGAATTTTAATATAGATGGTGGTCATTTCACTAAATGGAAAGAATGTGAAAAAAATAAAGTTTCAAGAAAATGTAAAAATAAAAAAATAAAAAATATAATTAACTGCTTAAATACCCACATAAATATTTTTAAGTATTTAAACAAAGAATACAAAGAATGGAAGGAAAGTCTCTTTCGAACAACAACATTTCATTCTCCTCACATACAAGTTCTTTCTTTAACATTTAAAAAAAATTACACTCGCGATATATTTTTTCACTAGCACACAATATTTTTATTATTTTTTCACGCACATTTACTGCATTTTAATCGATAAAAGTATTTTATTTTTATTTTTTATATTCATCAACAAAAAGTTAAAAAATTTGATTATATTTATATTTGTGGATGTAGCCCGCATCAAATGATAAATATTTATAAAAATCTGCGAATATAATTTTGTTGAAATATATTTGATAATTTTTGAATACCCTCTTTTGCAACTATGTGTTCATATAATGTATCGTATAATCTTTGTATTTAAATAAGTATAAATTATATAATGACATAAACAAACGACAATACAAAAAATTATGGGAAAAAAATCTAAATTGTTGGGCTTTAACAAAAATTAGAGATAAATAGAAAATTCTTAAACCAAAAACATTTAAATATTTTAAAAAGTGTTAGAAATATTTTAAGATAAAATTGATTATTATTATTTTTTTTTTTTTTGAGAAAAAATTTACTGTTTTCTAAATAAAATTATAAGATTTCTATTGGCAGTATTCTATCAACAACCAGTTATTACTTTGCATGATTTCCAACCGAAAATCCAAATTCATAATGACAAGATAACTATCTAAAGAGTAGCAATTCAAGGCAGTTATGAATTTCTAAAGTACCTCTGTTTTTAATTTTTTCTAAAAACTTATGAATTATATGCTAAAGAAGCTTAGAGGAAATTATCCAATGATGCGTATGATTTATATTAATTAAAAAGTTTTGTATACGTCTGCTTATAACTTTGAAAATAATAACTCAATTTTCTTAAACATTAAAATATAGTAAATTTAAAACTAATAATTGCCCAATTCGCAACTTCGTTATTGTGTTATTGGTTAAAATATTAGCTTTGTTCCCGTACTCTAAATTGGGAGCACGCAACATCCCAATGTTACTCAAAAGAGTTCCCATATTCGAAAATTGCACAAATAAGAGCTATTTTGAGAGAATAATGTTCTTCTTTTCTTCTGGCAGATTATGTAAATTATCAAATAATTAAAAAATAAAAACATGCAATAAAAAATGAATAGAAAATTATTTGTTTTTGTTACTAATAGGAGACTTTCATTAAGAAACGAACAAAAATAAAAACATTCCAATATGCTGAGAAATAAATCTACATTAACATACGAATTTTTAAGACAGATTCTCGTTTTACCTTTGGATAAACAATTGAGATTTTTGCCTTCCTGTACTTTTGTACGTTGTTGTATTTTTGTGTTAGAAAAATCAGCTTTTTCTTATTTTACTACATTTTATCCAAAAAGTACAGAAACGAACCTATTATGTGAAGAAAAAGTGACGTTCTTAAAAAAGTAATAAACTTTGTAAATAAGTATGTTATTTTCAAATGAATTAAAATATTATAAATGTAAAATTTTTTTTATTATTTATTTATTTATTTTTGCTTTTTCTAAATACTTACACAGAAAAAAAAAATAATACAAAAAATATTACAAATAATTGTTTTATAAAATAATTAATTAATTTTATATTGATATTTAACTATGTTATTAATTAGTTTAATAAACTTGTTAATTGATTTGCTATATATATATATATATATATATATATAAAGTTTACATGACCTGGCACTAGTAGCGGAAAGAATATGAACAGCTTGAGCCTTGACATGATATTTTAGCGTAGAAAAAGAATTCATAAAACTACAAAGAGTATTGTGGGATGAAAAATGATAAAATAGTGATAATGGGAAAGATTTGTATTTAAAAAATTGGCTTAGTTTAAAAACAATTTTCCTTTAAATCATAACGGAGCCAGATTTTATACAATAATATCTTTGTCTGACATGGACAGGCTTATTCACTAGTATGAAGCAAAAAAAAAAATAATAATAATAACTTTGAACTTTAAATTAATCAAAATGCAATAAAAATAATAAATACTTGCAGGAAAGTTAACTGTAATGCAAAACACATATAAGGTACTTTGGTATAGACTTCTGTAGACCTTAAGCCATTTTATATATAGAACAAGTTAAAAAAATTGGAATTTCTCCAGTTCTAAATTTTATAAATAGCTTAGTCGCGACGATCTTAACGTTTCTTGACTATATCTTCATTATGAAAAAAATTTGGGGATTTTAAATAAAAAAGATAACCCTAGGGTCAAAAACTATTAATTAATTTTGGTTATTTGATGCTAAAAGAGAACTAAGTCGCCTTTTTAAAGTGGTCTTTATCTATATGAGATATGAATAATTAAATTTGCAAAAATAAATAAAGCAATATTTTTGTTTTTGTACAAAATTAAAACCTTGAGTAAAATGATGTTATTTTTTGAAATTTTCAAAAATTAAAATTAGTATGTTGTTATGCTTATATAAAGTAGGTATGTAACATATATGAATCAAATCTGAAGACCTTTGGTCATTTCATATACTGCACATACATATGATGTCTCCCGGAATTCATGAAAAAAAACATACTCTAAGCGTATGATTAATATTATTTAAGGCTTTCTCACTTATAATTCCTTTATTACAAACATGATTTTATTGAATTACCTAACTAAGAGTATATACTAAGTAGACTATTTGATACACAATTAATGTTAAACAAATTCTACTCTTAATGATTAATTGTAATCTTAATGACTTAAGCTCTAACACAAAGAACACAAAGAATGGAAAGCCTGTCAAAAAAAAAATAACTCTGTTGTCCAAAAGAAACCTGACTTTAAGATTGTGTTAGTCCAATTTTATTTATATATATAGTTTTATATTATTAAATATAATTCATGATAATTATATTCGCAGGTTTTAAAAAATTTTCATATTACGGGAGTTAAAATACAATAAATGTACGTGACAAAATATTAAAAATATTGTGTGCTAGTGAAAAAATATTTTGCGATTGTAATTTTTTTTAATGTTAAAGAAAAAATTTGTTTGTTTTGTGTTGCTTTTTCTCTCTCATAGGTATGTAGAATTCACACGAAACTTGTATGGGAGAAAATTGATCCAGTTTCTTTTCTTTGTATTCTTTGTTTTAACATTTTTTTTATGAATATATTTTTTTTTTATTTTCTTGAAATTGTATTTAATTTTCTGACGGTTACAAACGACTTTGCAATTTTATATCAACCTTTAATACTTGCAAAATAATATATTAAAAAACATCACGTCTTTTGTAGTTTTTTAAATATTTGGTTGCTGTTGCTGAGAATGATGTCGTTGTTTGGTTAGTTTTTTTTTTTTTTTATTATGTTTTTAAAGAGAAACTACACGTGCATCTCAAGGCATCGTTTGCAGTTTATTATACTATATGATAATAAAGTTAAAAAAGAAAATGTTTATTAAAGTAAACGAAATCGTAGAATTAAAAAATTAAAATTCAACAATAGTTCTTCTTGCTGGAACTGATTAAAAAGCATCTCTCCAAAATTCAATTTTACAAATTATTCATTAGATTTTTAAAGCTAATAATGCCTATGCTAGTTGTTACTGATAAAATAATTTTTGCTTTTTTGTTTTTGATAAGATTTTTCCTAATAATAAACCAAATACAATTTTTAAAAGTTACAAGAAAAAATGTAAAAATACGCAAAACCTTGTAGGCAATATTAATTATACGCTCTAATGCACAGTGGGGCAGAATCGAAATTTTTTGCAAATAAATCTGCAACTTCTGATCGGCTGGTTGAATTTCCATGAATTTTGGTACAGACGTAGCAGAGGAGTGTGCAATGTTAAGTTTGGAAGGGGGGCACTACAAACCCTTCAGAGGCGGAGTTAGCGAGGGCTCAAAGTTAAGTACCTCTGACATAAAAAATTTTTAATTACTTAATTACTTCTCGTCCGATTTCAAATATATTATATTTTGTTGTAGACCCTGATAAGACCTATAAAAAACATGCTTTAGTGTCCCAATTATCCCTTATAGTTTTGGAGTTATTTGCGTTTGAATTTTTAAGCACCATAATTTTGCACGTTCTTGGTACAGTTTGTTTTCATATATTTCCTAGTATTTCCGACCGATTTTATTAGTTTTTTTCTTAACTTTAAGTCGATATCTTTACCGAGTCTAAAAATAAACGATTTTGAATTTGGAAATTGCAAAAAAGACGACTTTTTATATTTTTTTTAGCCGAAAAGTATTTACACTCTTTTTTATCTAAAATAAAATTTTCTTCAGCAGCATAAAATAATTTTGCACTTTTCTGAAAGGCAACTTCACAGAGATGACTCTAAGATAAAAAACGAGCCCAATAACTCAATTGGTCATGGTACACACCCTCCTAAATTTGACCCATTTTATATGAAAGTTTTATTTTAGACCTTATTTTCTCAAATCCCAAAGCACGAATCGACAAGCAGAATATATTTTAAGAATCTACAATATATTGTTAAAAGTTTTAAATCAAAATCAATCAAATGTGTATTCTATAGCCAAAAATATAAAAAATTCCATTTTTGAGAATTTTCATTAGTTTTTTGGGAATTGAGGAAAACTCTACCCCTGATTGAAATTTGGTTAACGCGCTTTTATTTACATTAATAAGATCCACATTTCCTGCAAATTTCATTAAGATATCTTTATAAACAAATATGTTATTACAGTTAAAAAATTTGTATTTTCTCCAAAAACCCCAAATTGGGCCTTTTGTTTGGTTTATTTCTAAATAGCGAAAGAAATTTTAAAAATATATATTCAAAATTAAGCTTATATAATCTTATATAAATTCAGATCTTTTGCAAAAAGATTCAAGTCAATATCATACCTCATTTCAGAAATATGTGCCTTTAAACTTTTAAATTTCCAATTTATTGTATATATGACTATATTTTTACAAACTTGTAACTTTTGTCTTTAGCTTTGCGTGAATAATTATTTAGAAAATTATGAATATTAGCACCATGGTTGAAAATCCAACCAGCCGATCAGAAGCTACAGATTTATTTCCAAAAAATTTCGATTCTGTTCCACTATGTAATGGCTAATCAATATTAATTATACGCTACAATGGCTCATTTTTTAAACATTTCAGCCCACTAGAAATCATAATATTTCTAATTTTTTGTGTTTAAAAATATTGAAAGTCACAGCAGCTTTCTGAAAGCATAAAAGCATTTACAAAGTAACTTTAGCATTAATGTGTACACTAGACTGCACGAAAATTTACCGACTTTTGAATTTGACCATAATTCCTCCGAAAATCGTTCATTGGGCTGTAGAAAGATATTTTGTAAAATATTAGTGAAATCAGATATCGTTAACCCATTATCGGTTCTGAATTATATATGTTGAGTTTTTATATGAGAGTAATTCCAAAAAACTACAACGCAAAATTGCAATTTTAAAAATTTTACATCTAAGTTTTTTTTATTGGGTTTACATTAAATTAGTCGTCGTTCATTTTATGGAATATGACCCAGTTTTATAGACCTCTAAATGTATAAACCCAACAAGCCTGGTTTTGAAATTTCTATACAAACTTGTATGAAGAATACGTAATGCGAAATTAATGTGGGACAGAACGGCAATTTTTCACAAAAATGAACAAAACTTCAGGTTAAATAACTTTTATGTGCATTATCCAATATTAATAAAGTTAATATCAGTGGAAAGAACTGATATTTCTCTTTATCATAAAGTCATAAGAATTGCACAACTTCCTGATCCATCTGATGCAAGGACCTCTAAAATGAAAAAATATACTTTGTCCTAGGATATCCTAAAAAGGGAACTTTTGATTTTTATTATTTTTCGATGTAATATTTACAATTAATTTGTTGTTATAGTGTAAAAATTTCAAAATGGGATCTCATTGGATTCAGAAATTATAATTATTTGTCTATGGCAGTTAGTGCAATTTTAGTAACAAATTAATGCGCTTTTAAGTGTTCTGATAGTTTTATTTTAAATTCAGTTTAAATTATTTTAATTTTGGTATTTCTATCAGATTTATGTGTGTGAATTATGTAAGAGCCATAGTCCCTTATCGATCGCTAATTATATATGAGAGTATATATATATATATATATATATATATATATATATATCTTCTCTTAAAAAAAAATGCAGAATAAAATAATAAAATTTGAAAATTCGGTGAAAATTTCAAAAAGTGAACAAAATTTTTGCATTTTAAAATTCTTAACGTTCCTCTGACTCGAAAGCGTCATTTACTAAAAAATACTACTTACGCGATATTTTGGGCAATTTTTATAAAAGCGGTATTTGTCAGCACAGTAATTCCACTTTTAAATTCAAAAATTTTGGTCCTTGGTTACCGATTTGGAAAAGATTTTGTACATCTATAGACTAGGACACAGGGTCATGTAAAATTAATTTTCCTCATTTTCATTTTGAGAACTATGGCAACTTATAGCTTTGAAAGAGATTAACATATTTATTTAAATGGCCGCAATGAAAAGGGGTTGAATTATCCTGGAGAAATGGAAACGTGTTTTTGTAATTGTGGTTTAAATTTATTTAAAAATGGAATTTCATTTAAGCATATTAAAAAAAATTTTAAATTGGTTTGTACACTCCTCACACATGTGGTGTAAATCACATTAATAATCTGAAGAATTCAATTTAACTTAAACATTTTTTAATAGATTTTTTTCTTTTTATCAATCAAGATTGATAGATAATTATGTGCAAATTATAATTCTTTAACATTTTGTTACAAAGCGGATAATTTGATAGCGAAATTGTAAAATAGCCATATTTTTTTCACATAAATGTACCATAATAATAATGTCCCATTTCAGCAATATTTCTCAAAATATCTTTTTAAAACCTGAAGAACTATTATAAGAGGAAGTTACGGTCAAAATTCAAAAGTCAGTAAATTTTGGTGTAGTCTAGTATACATGTCTCCAAATTTGTCTCCTTTATTGCCTCAATTTTCTTAGGTTTGTGCCATTTTTTATTAAATTATATACACAGTTCTGCAATTACTTAAGTCATGCAAGTAATGAATATTTCCTAAATAAAAATTCAATATTTTTTATGCTCTCCACCACCACTAGTTGTTAAAGAGGGTATGCTAAGTTTTTCGTTCCGTATGTAACACCAAGAAAAATTATTTAGGACTTCATAAAGTATATATATTCCTGGATCAAGTGAAATTCAGAGTCAATTTATCTATATCCATCTGTCCATCTGTTGTAAACCTTCCCGCGTCCAAATTATTTAATCCATTTGAATGGAAGTCACCCAGACCATTTGTTTTCCTTCTAAGAATCTTGGGATTGTAAACCAGCCTAGTAATGAACCGGTCCTTCAGTACCGGTTTAGTACAAAATGACACCCCTAGTCACCAAAATTCTAACAGAGAACCAGTTGACACCACCGCACTGCGGCGGAGTGGTTAGTGTTGAAGACTATAAAAGGTAACATACGTCAGACGAATGTGGGTTCGATTCGGGGTGCCGCCAACAACATTAACGAAAAACGAGAAAAAAGATGTAGTCGGTCTTGACCGACTATATGATACCCTACACCATTGTGTACGAGTATAAAAATTCGGGAAGGACATTTATATTACACCTGTGGCCTGTGTAAAATATACAAATACAAAATAATGCGTTGATACTAACATCTAGATAATTTTATGCACAATTTAGGGCCATTGCTGGAAGTGGGTTTATATGGGAGCTATAAAATTTGGCAATGTTGGTTCAACTTCCATAAAACTTACTTGTGTCGAATATTAACTTGATACTAACATTCGTATGGGATTTATGCACGTTAAAGTGATTTTCGGAAGAGGGACTTATATGAGAGCTATGGCCAATTGTGGACCAATCTTCATAAGATTTGGTACAAAAATTTTTACTTGTACAAACCTTCTTTGTACCGAATTTCGCTAAAATATTCTCATTTCTAAGGCATTTTTGAATGTTTAAACTGTATTCCGGGGGGACATTTTTATGGGGGCTGGGTGAAAAAATGGACCGATCAAAACCAATTTCAATAGACTTCGTCCTTGTAACACGAAAGTCGCACGTGAATTATTTTTAAAATTGAGACTTTTTGCACAAGGTTTATAAGAACAATCAGTCGTCAATGCAGGCAGAGGGACGGACGGATATCGTTAGATCGATTTAAAAAGTGATTCTGGGTCGAATGATATACTTTAAGGAGGGTGTTGTATAACTTTTTCTATGCGTTATAAATATCAGCACAAATGCATATATCTCAACCACCTATGTTGGTGTAGGTTATAATAAAAACGACTAAACTAAAAGAAGCCGAAAATTTCGGCAGCGACTAGATTTATTAAAGACAATCTGCTAAGCGGCTAGTGGCTGGCCGTCAGCCGTTAAGCTATGGCTTGCTTCTCTGGTGGTATGCTCGTCTCAGTAGCTAGCTGAAATTATTTAAACATAATTTCCGAAATACATTTTTCATTTTTTTCGAATTAAATAAGATTATCAAGGTTTGAATAAAATTATTTAAATATTTCGTTGCGCCGACGAAAAGTCTTATATTTTTTCTTCAACATGTGAAAACACAATTTGTATTTTGTATGAAAGCCTTACAAAATTATATACATAAGCAATAATCCTTTTGACTACACTAATCCAAATTTTTCAAAAATTTGGATTAGTTTCGAAATAATGTATTAATTAATACTTATAGGTGATCTATAGGTAAATAATTCGAAAATGACTTTTCGAGTTCTAAAGCAATATTTAAATTTTTTTTAAATATATTTAGTTTTTAATGTTTATTGGCCATATAATAGCACCAGAAAAATGATTTTTAATTAATGGAAATATGAAGAATTGTAGAATTCTGTAGAATTTTTGAAGTACAACTAGACCCACATGCAAGTCCAATTAAATAAAAAATATGTATATAAGATCATATCAAATTTTATCAAATGGGTCGTGGCAGTGTAGCGGTACCAACAGATATAAAAAAGTACCAAAAAAAGTACAATTGTACCATTTTTGTCATCCATGCTATAAACTATTACTTCTATGCATTTCAAATAGCATTGTCAACTATTTGTAACCGCAGGAAAAATTTTAAAATGCGCTAAATTAAACTCAAATGAAAGCAAGAAATTTTAATTTAATAAATTTTCAATTAAGGTATTTTAAAATGTCCACATTTACTATTTTTTAAATAATTTTTTTTTCCTTTACCGCAGATCTTTCATTCTTTAAAACTTGATTTTTCAATTTACATTTGATTGGAGGTAGACTTAATTAATTGATCTTCGATAGCCTCGAAAATATTTGGTTGTGGATGTTTTAGGTGATAATTTTATTAGTTTTTGGCATTTAGTTATGATTTTGTTCAGTGTTGTAAAATTGATAATAAATTTAAAATGTCAAAAAATTATCAATGGTACATAAGACTAATCCTAGGGAGCATTTGTTAGACTTCTGGTAGGTCAGACTTATGCTTTAGAAATGTCTCAATCAGCTTCAATATATAGCTTACTAGCTGCATATTTTTCACTGTACATGCACACATAGAGCAAAAACATTTTTAAAGCATTATCACTACAACAATACTATGATCTCATTGTTAATTCTATTGACCTTTAATAACTCTGTGTTCATGATAACAATGATTTTGATTCAATTTTGTAATTTAATGTTTACACTTAATAAGAATTTTAATGTGATTGAATACAAAATTTATATGTTTTAAAATATTTTTACTAGAAATAAAACTTTGTTAGTTACTTCTACAACAATTAAATATTTGCAGTATTTTTCCTTGTTCTTAAAACATATTCTGTTTTTAAACCATATTATTAACATTGCTATTCCTATAACAACAAAATGTTACAAATAAATATAATACTTATCTGCACAAACTTGGGGATCTTGTTGCAGGGTTTTTTAAAGATGATAGTAGAGACGAAGGGTTGTAATTAATAAAATGGAAAATCTATAAGAAAATATTTAATTATAATTACTCAGATAGGAGTAATTATAATTATAGGGATGAGAAAAAAAACAATAGCAAGATTAGGGTTATAATTCAAAGGGTAGCTGGCTGTTGCTGCACAAAAACAAACTCACCTTTCTTTAGGTTACTTTTATGAAATGAGATGTACTTGCTGTTGATTTCAATTCAATTTTTTAAGTTTATTGTACTTAAAAAGCTTAGAGTTGATTTTAGGAGGTAAGTACATATAAATAGTAAGAGATAAGTTGCGGTGAGTATAATTCTAGTTTTAGGTTAAGGTTAGCATGAAATATTTGAAAACTGACCTACGGTTTGCCTCTAACTTAGTTACGAAAAAAATTCCTTAATATTAAAATTACTCTAAAATTTTTGCTGGGATCTCATATGCATACACTTAAGAAAAAATTGTATAATAAGTATATCATCAGTTATTCAGTCATATAATGATATTGTAAAACATTGATTTATACTATATATATATATATATATATATATATATATATATATATATATATATATATATATATATATATATGTATTTGACTGTCTAACCAAATGTAGCCTCAGAAGATGTGTCTGGCAACTGCTGTTATTTTGAAATATTTTTGAATGATTAAAGTCGTCGTTTAAACAAATTACCAATGCAAAATAGTTTTAAGTTAAGAAAAGATATAAATAAAGGTGTGATCTTAAGGTATTGAAAACATTTTAAACAAGAAACGAATTAAAAACTAAACGTAGTTAAAAAAGGGGTAATCTCATAATATATGAAAAATAAAATAATCCTAATAAATATGTCTTCCAACAAATTAAAATTATTAAGCAAATGGAAATAAAATTAAGTTTTCAATAAAGAACATTTTTCTTTTTAAAATAAATTGTCACAACTCTGGCTTTTGATTTTCGTAAAAAGAAAAAAAAACTCAAATAAATTCAATCCAACATTAAAACTTATACAATGATTGACAAAATGTTGATCTTTTTTGCAGATGAAGTGATCTTCTCGATCGACTGGTAACAAGTGACCCCTTTTCTTCATGACAGCAATAACAGTAGCATTCAGATTTCTAATAAATTTTGGTTTTTTTCCAATAAAATTTTTTTTACATTATACTAAATGTGCTGCTATATAAGATATCATACATATGGTGGTATACATGAATATAAGTAATAATATGAAATTATTATTAATATTAAAATATATTATTATTACAATATATATTACAATATATATATACATATATGTATATATATATATATATATATATATATATATATATATATATATTATTTATAAAAATAATCATTTTTATTAACATATGATAAGATGGAATAATAATATGATAAAATGAAATCATAATATAAAAATGTGGTATAATAATATAATAAGATTGTTCAATTATATGTAAAACTATAATCATAACATGAAAAAACAAACCATAAAATCGGATACAATATAGGAAAGTGGAATCATAAGAATTATTACTTATAATCATTTCTATTTTTCGCTGTCTCCATATGTTTCATTCATAATATGTTGCTCTTAGATTATGGTCACTACAACTATATTTATTTCTCTGCATGTAGACTCTAGTTTTTATAGAAATAGAAAACACTGATTTTGGATTTGTATTATTAATAGATTTCTTTTTTATTTTATATGAACTTTAATTAATTGTATTACTTTTTATTTGTATTGTCAACTACAATATTAAAATGTAAAAAAGTTATCACATATAGAAAAACGATTTCGCATATTTAGACCAACATATTTGCATCTCTTAGTTTGAGATAGTTCGCCGTTTTCGGTTACTTCAGAAATTCATTAAATAAGTAAAGAAATAGGAAGATAGTCAGGATCAGAAGGACTTAAATGAAAGCCAACATATCTAAGTCTTCAGTATAAAAAATATTTTACAGATATCGTTTAGGCTTATAAGAAGAGAGTACTTTAAACGTAAAAGTGGTGAATGCTCCTGCTCATAATTCATGACAATTTTTTTTCTTTTAATAATTTAAAATCATATATCATGTTACCTACGATATATTTCTTTTTTATGTTTCTTTTTTATGTTTCTTTTTTATATTAAGCCAAAGGTCTAAAATATCCAAGAAAGAAATTCCTAAATAAAACAAATACACGTTTTTGGAATAATCTAGGAAATTGCTAATAAATCCTTTATTTGTTGGGCTTGGGGAAACGGATTGAGAAGTCCAACCGTGACTAATATAGTCAAAAGAATTCTGGGGTGTATTGCGGCATTTCGAAATTTGTTTTAGTTTTTGGTGAAAAGAAATTTGTTTCATTACTTAGTAAATGGTAATATAAAACGTGTTGCTATTCGTCATATTACTAAAAGTAAAACGTGCCAATTTAGTGCCGTTAAAAAAAAGCGCTATTTATAAAAATACATCTTTTCGGTTATTAAAACGCGTTAAATATAGCTTATAAAGTTCTAAATTGGCAACGCTAGTTTCAAAGTTCAAACATCTATAGAAGAGAAAGAACTATTTACTAAGAGTATTAGCAATGTTGTGGGAATACATTTTTTAAGTATAAAATGGTTTTGAACTTTTTTAGAGTTTTCTTTTTCACTATTAAGAAAAGGTATATTTATATTACCTTATAATTTCAAATTTATTATAGTTTTTCCGCGGTTTTAGAATTAGTAAAATTCAAATATGGTCACATTTCTTATAATACCCATTGTAAAAAGATTTATTTTTTTCTTTTTTTTTTTTGTATTTATACTTAATTTAAGTTGCTGTTTTTAAAAAGCCCCATTAATCTTTAGCTTTCTTTTAAGATTAGTATTTATTAAATCTTTAAATATAATTTTGCAATATTTCTGCACGCTCCATTGGACAGAATAATATAATTTGACAGTAAATATTTAATTTATAATCATTTGGAATGATTTATGTAAGAGATACACTCTTACATAAATCATACGCAGTGGTGAAAAATTCTTTAAAGTTAGAAGATTATATTTTGTATGTAATAATCATGTTTTCTTTTAAATAATAATTTTCACGTATTATTTTTTTTCAATACTATCTAGCAGTTTCCCTTAATACTTCGCTAAATTATTGGTTTAATATAAATATGAGGTAATCGAAGATTATCAGCAATAATTGATCAATTCTCAGTATTACAATTCGCAAATTCAATACAATTTAAATTCTCTATGAATAATGCTGCACTGTGAAGCAAAATCAGCCTAATTAGAGTAAAAATCTATTCTTACCAATCACCTGACCCAAACGAGTTCTAATTTGAATGTAATATAAAATTTTAGTTTTTCATTCTAGAAACTAATTTGTCTTGAGAAATATAAGTGATCACCGGGGCAAATTTAAATATGTACGCAAATAGTGAACATGTGCGCTCGAAAATTCACAGAATCATGGAATAAAATACACATAAATAAAAAATGTGGTGGAGGGCATATAAGATTCGCCATAGTCGAATATAGCATTCTTACTTGTTTGATTTAAATTTAACTTAAACTTATTTGCAATTATTTATTTTCTTTTTCATTTACCGCTTACTTCATTGGTTTTTTAATCTCTCCTTCTGGTTGTTTCCTTGATAAACATTTCTATTGAACTATTTAAAAATGTTAATCACGACTTCTGTTGGCTTCAGTTTACATTTTGCAACATTGTAGATTAATTCATTGCTGAAAGTTTTTTCCTTTTGAAATTATGTGCTTGTTTTAATTTATTTTAAATAGCAAATAATCGAAAACCAATTGCAATATTATGTAGGGTTTATAGGGAATCTTATGTTTTCTACACTCTAAAAAGAAAAACAAATCTTAAAGAATTTTTTCATATTTAAGAGCTTTAATCTTAATTCAGAATTAATAGAATTTGATTGTAGAGACGAATGGACCGACATTTTAAAAAGGGCTCAGAGAAATATGCTGTCTGCTGACACATAAAAAGCTGGTCCGGAGTCATTAACTTTGCATGCTCTAAGTATCTACTTATAAGCACAAAACACTCGTAATATACATATCTTCTTTACTATAGTGTACAACGAATTTTGAAATAAAAAAAGAACTGAATCATTAATTACATTCTATGTTAAGGAAGAAATAAAAGAAACCACATGAATTTAAACAAAATAATCTTATTTTTAATTGATGTTGTCCAATAAACACATAAAAAAATATTTAAAAGATTAAAGTAAGGCCAACAAATTTTAAAGATAATGTAAAAAAAAAAATTTTTTTTGAAATTTATAATTTCCTCTAAAAAATAAATTTTACTATTAGGCTAACATATCGTCTATAGTATAATATATAGTCTAAAGTATAATCTGGTCAATATTGTATTCTATATTCTATATTCTAGTCTATAATCTAGCCAAAAGTCTAGCCTGTAATCTAGTCTATAGTCTACTCTATAGTTTAGTCTATAGTCTGGTCTTTAATCTAGTCTATAGTCTGGTCTATAGCCTAGTCTATAGTCTAGTCCATAGTCTAGTCTATAGTTTCGTATATAGTCTAGTCTGTAGTCTAGTATATAGTCTAGTCTATAGTATAGTCTAGTCCATAATCTAATCTATAGTCTAGTCTTTAGTCCAGTTTATAGTCATGTCTATATTCTAGTCTATAGTATAATCTATAGTCTTTTTTTCTATTAGGCCGGTGGAAATCTATCATAAGATATCCTATGTCACTTAAGGCTCAATGGGTTATGTCGGATTCTTACCGACAAAGACCACCTCCTTCATCATCCGTATGCCCTCCGGAACTGTCTATTATGATATTGCATCGCAAGGCCGGATAGGCTTAGTTAGCATCTATCGAGTTTGATAAAAAAAATTTTCTTCTTTCCTTCTTAGCTCCTTGTGGATACCAGCTACCGTGCAACCTATAGCTTCCCAGTGCTCTTTTTTTCTTATCATTATGTTTATGATGTTCTCAGCATTCAGCTTATGACCGACTTTTTCTTCTGCATGTTCTCTTGCTTCATTAAAACGCGGGCAGTAGAACATGACGTGCTCGGGATCTTCCACTACATTGGGACAATAGGGACATATCGGCGATTCGTCCAAACCAAACCTGTGTAGATAACTTCTGTAGCCTCCGTGACCAGAAAGAAATTGCGTGAGATAGTAATTTATTTCTCCGTGTTCTCTATTTAGCCAAACCTGAATGTCTGGTATTAGTCTGTAGGTCCACCTTCCTTTTAAACTCCTTTCCCATCGATGCTGCCATAATACTACTGATGTATCTCTCTCTAGTTTACGTTTAATACTAGTAATATCTTCCTCTCTTTGCTTGCGTTCATACATACGTTTGGCTTCGTCGGCTAGAATGTCTATTGGAATTATTCCTGCAATGACAAACGCTGCATCTTCCGATGTTGTCCGAAAAGAACTGCTTATACGCAGCGCACATAGCCTATACACTAATAGTAGTTTTTCTGCTACCGATTTTATTTTAAGGGCTCTTGTCCATATAGGAGCCGCATAAAGAATCAGCGAGCTTACTACCGTGGTAACTATTTTTCTCTTAGATTGCCGGGGGCCTCCTACGTTTGGCATCATTCTTTCTATTGCAACTCTTACGTTTGATGCTTTCTGACCTACATATTCCATATGTGCTTTGAAGTTTAACCTTGAGTCTATAATAACTCCTAAGGTTGGATTTGGATGTCACTTCATAGTTCCCCACTTTGATTCTTATGTTTTCGAGTTTCTTACGACTTGTGACTAGAACGACTTCTGTTTTGTGCTCTGCTAATTCAAGTCCAGCACCTTTCATCCAGTTTCCAATTATTTGGGTGACTTCGTTGGCAATCATCTCTACTTGATCAATATATCTAGCCGTGACCGTAACGGCGATATCATCCGTTATATTCGCCTCTCCTGGTATTTTTAATATGAGGACATCATTGTACATGATGTTCCATAGCAAAGCTCCAAGCACCGAGCCCAGTGGAACGCCTGCCGTTACATCGTATGTTTGGATTCCATCATCTGTACTGTAGCACAATTTTCTGTTCGTGAAGTAACTACTTACGATTCTACTCAGGTAACTCGGGATGCCGAGTCCAAATAGCATTTCGATTATAAGTCTATAATTAGCATCGTTGAATGCATTCTTCGCATCAAGGGTGATGATAGCGCAATACTACTTCTTACCTCCTTTGCCCTCTATTGCAGCTTGAGCTAATTCTTTGATCATGTTGATAGCGTCAATGGTAGATTTCGCTTTAGTTTCAACAATTGGTAGCAGTCCATTGTATATTACATTTTCGAGTATTTTCCCTATAGTATCCATAAGGCAAATAGGTCTATACGACGAGGGATCACCAGGTGGTTTATTAGGCTTTGGTATTAATAGCAGCATCTGTTTCTTCCACTGATCTGGAAAAATACATTCCTTTAAACACTCATCAAATGTTTCAGCGAAAATTTTTCGCATTCTCGTAACTGCCAGTTTAAGAGCTTTCTTCAGTATATGGTACGGGCGCGGAGCGTTTCTGTCCCCAATTTTTTTATCTATTTAATTCATCCTCCGCTATTAATGGTATGTTATCTGTATATTCTGTTATATTTACTGTGTATCGATCTCTTTGATGTTCGGGAAACAGTGTCCTAACTATCTTATCATTAGGAGTGGACATGTCGGTTGTGGGCATTTCTTCCCTTTAAGTCTCGAGGTGACTACCCTATAAGCCTTTCCCCATGGGTCTGAGTCTGCTTCAGAACATATCTGTTTGAAGCTTTTTCTTTTGCTTCTCAGAATTGCATGCTTAAATTCTCTTCTTGCTATTCTATATTCTTGACTTACTTCTTCAAAATTTCCTCTACCCCTGGAGCGTTGAGCTCTTCTTCTAGCTTTAAAGCACGTCTTCCGTAGATTGTTTATTTCATTATTCCACCAGTAGTTTGGTTGTCGCTTTTCCGTCATTCTGTGCCTTGGCATTGCAGTGTCACATGCTCCTTTAAGTTTAGCAATTATCTGGTTCACTTTGTCCACAGTGGTACCAATTAGGTCAGTACCCTGTGAGAATTGCTGCATAAAAACCTCTTCATCTAATTTTTTTGTAGCCCAGCCCACATATTTAGCACTACATTTGTTTAAACCATGTTGTGATCCGCTACACCTTTTTAGCGAGAATTGAATGGCCTGGTGGTCGCTGTGGGTATAGTGATCACTTACTGACCATTCTGCATTTCTTGCCAGTGAGGCACTCATGAATGTGAGGTCTACAATGGAGCTCAGTCCCCTAGCCGTAAACGTTGGTTTATTACCGTTATTTGATAGCACGAGGTCAGACCCTACAAAGGGTCTATAGTCTAGTCTATAGTCTAGTCTATAGTCTAGTCTATAGTCTAGTCTATAGTCTAGTCTATAGTCTAGTCTATAGTCTAGTCTATAGTCTAGTCTATAGTCTAGTCTATAGTCTAGTCTATAGTCTAGTCTATAGTCTAGTCTATAGTCTAGTCTATAGTCTAGTCTATAGTCTAGTCTATAGTCTAGTCTATAGTCTAGTCTATAGTCTAGTCTATAGTCTAGTCTATAGTCTAGTCTATAGTCTAGTCTATAGTCTAGTCTATAGTCTAGTCTATAGTATAGTCTATAGTCTAGTCTATAGTCTAGTCTATAGTCTAGTCTATAGTCTAGTCTATAGTCTAGTCTATAGTCTAGTCTATAGTCTAGTCTATAGTCTAGTCTATAGTCTAGTCTATAGTCTAGTCTATAGTCTAGTCTATAGTCTAGTCTATAGTCTAGTCTATAGTCTAGTCTATAGTCTAGTCTATAGTCTAGTCTATAGTCTAGTCTATAGTCTAGTCTATAGTCTAGTCTATAGTCTAGTCTATAGTCTAGTCTATAGTCTAGTCTATAGTCTAGTCTATAGTCTAGTCTATAGTCTAGTCTATAGTCTAGTCTATAGTCTAGTCTATAGTCTAGTCTATAGTCTAGTCTATAGTCTAGTCTATAGTCTAGTCTATAGTCTAGTCTATAGTCTAGTCTATAGTCTAGTCTAGTCTATAGTCTAGTCTATAGTCTAGTCTATAGTCTAGTCTATAGTCTAGTCTAGTCTATAGTCTAGTCTATAGTCTAGTCTATAGTCTAGTCTATAGTCTAGTCTAGTCTATAGTCTAGTCTATAGTCTAGTCTATAGTCTAGTCTATAGTCTAGTCTATAGTCTAGTCTATAGTCTAGTCTATAGTCTAGTCTATAGTCTAGTCTATAGTCTAGTCTATAGTCTAGTCTATAGTCTAGTCTATAGTCTAGTCTATAGTCTAGTCTATAGTCTAGTCTATAGTCTAGTCTATAGTCTAGTCTATAGTCTAGTCTATAGTCTAGTCTATAGTCTAGTCTATAGTCTAGTCTATAGTCTAGTCTATAGTCTAGTCTATAGTCTAGTCTATAGTCTAGTCTATAGTCTAGTCTATAGTCTAGTCTATAGTCTAGTCTATAGTCTAGTCTATAGTCTAGTCTATAGTCTAGTCTATAGTCTAGTCTATAGTCTAGTCTATAGTCTAGTCTATAGTCTAGTCTATAGTCTAGTCTATAGTCTAGTCTATAGTCTAGTCTATAGTCTAGTCTATAGTCTAGTCTATAGTCTAGTCTATAGTCTAGTCTATAGTCTAGTCTATAGTCTAGTCTATAGTCTAGTCTATAGTCTAGTCTATAGTCTAGTCTATAGTCTAGTCTATAGTCTAGTCTATAGTCTAGTCTATAGTCTAGTCTATAGTCTAGTCTATAGTCTAGTCTATAGTCTAGTCTATAGTCTAGTCTATAGTCTAGTCTATAGTCTAGTCTATAGTCTAGTCTATAGTCTAGTCTATAGTCTAGTCTATAGTCTAGTCTATAGTCTAGTCTATAGTCTAGTCTATAGTCTAGTCTATAGTCTAGTCTATAGTCTAGTCTATAGTCTAGTCTATAGTCTAGTCTATAGTCTAGTCTATAGTCTAGTCTATAGTCTAGTCTATAGTCTAGTCTATAGTCTAGTCTATAGTCTAGTCTATAGTCTAGTCTATAGTCTAGTCTATAGTCTAGTCTATAGTCTAGTCTATAGTCTAGTCTATAGTCTAGTCTATAGTCTAGTCTATAGTCTAGTCTATAGTCTAGTCTATAGTCTAGTCTATAGTCTAGTCTATAGTCTAGTCTATAGTCTAGTCTATAGTCTAGTCTATAGTCTAGTCTATAGTCTAGTCTATAGTCTAGTCTATAGTCTAGTCTATAGTCTAGTCTATAGTCTAGTCTATAGTCTAGTCTATAGTCTAGTCTATAGTCTAGTCTATAGTCTAGTCTATAGTCTAGTCTATAGTCTAGTCTATAGTCTAGTCTATAGTCTAGTCTATAGTCTAGTCTATAGTCTAGTCTATAGTCTAGTCTATAGTCTAGTCTATAGTCTAGTCTATAGTCTAGTCTATAGTCTAGTCTATAGTCTAGTCTATAGTCTAGTCTATAGTCTAGTCTATAGTCTAGTCTATAGTCTAGTCTATAGTCTAGTCTATAGTCTAGTCTATAGTCTAGTCTATAGTCTAGTCTATAGTCTAGTCTATAGTCTAGTCTATAGTCTAGTCTATAGTCTAGTCTATAGTCTAGTCTATAGTCTAGTCTATAGTCTAGTCTATAGTCTAGTCTATAGTCTAGTCTATAGTCTAGTCTATAGTCTAGTCTATAGTCTAGTCTATAGTCTAGTCTATAGTCTAGTCTATAGTCTAGTCTATAGTCTAGTCTATAGTCTAGTCTATAGTCTAGTCTATAGTCTAGTCTATAGTCTAGTCTATAGTCTAGTCTATAGTCTAGTCTATAGTCTAGTCTATAGTCTAGTCTATAGTCTAGTCTATAGTCTAGTCTATAGTCTAGTCTATAGTCTAGTCTATAGTCTAGTCTATAGTCTAGTCTATAGTCTAGTCTATAGTCTAGTCTATAGTCTAGTCTATAGTCTAGTCTATAGTCTAGTCTATAGTCTAGTCTATAGTCTAGTCTATAGTCTAGTCTATAGTCTAGTCTATAGTCTAGTCTATAGTCTAGTCTATAGTCTAATCTGTAGTCCATAGCTTTATATTAGTAACTCAGACTATAGTATTGTCCGCTCTAGTGTGTGTTCTTCAAGTGATATATATGCAAGTAAAGCAAGGGTACGAGCAGAATTAAATGGACCCACATTTTTTTATTGCCTCATCTTGAATATTAAAATTTTCTTGGAAAAGAAGTTTCTTAAATTTATTTGATTTTTTTTTTCTTAATTAATCAAACAGTTCGTTAAGGTCAGCAGAACAAACCTACCATAAAAATTTACCTCGAAAAAAAAAAATAATTTCATAAGTAGAGTTTACAGATATTTGTTTCTTTTATTTATTTCACGTACAGTCCTTCAATACCTCTTTAATTAATGCCAGTAATAATGGTCTGTTGTTTTGTATCCTTTTGTCATTTTTTTCTTTGTTTGTTGTTCATTTTGTCTTATTTATTGTTGTTTAGTATGCTTGTATTTATTTTTTTTTCTAATCGACTTTAACTGGCCATTTGTAAGTTCTTCTTAGGGTTCCAATTTTTTTCTCGTCATTTTTTCGCTGCTTTTGCTATCAAAAGCCTTTAATTGTTTTCTATTGTTTATCTACTGTATAAAAAGGAAGAAGTTTTATAAAAAAAAAAAATCTGAAAGAAAAAAATCGCTTACATTAGATATTTCCAACACTTAAATTTATCACTTGTTTTATATTCTTTTATTTCTTTGCTAGATTCCAGTTAATTCTGGTATTTTTTTATTTATTTATTTTTTTCTAATTTATATTTCATTCTGTGCTCACTTGTTTCGCACAAAACAATAACTGAAACGTGAAAATTTGTAGTAGGGGAATAATAATGAGACAGCTCATAGAAGACTAAAAGCGAAATACAACCATGGATATATGAAGAAATATTATATGGATATTTCCACTAAGATACTTATGTAAGGATAGAAGTTAATTATAAAAATTATTATAAATAGAATAGAAAGGAGATTGCGCTATAGACTAGACCACAGAGAAGACTATAGACTAGTCTGTATACTTTAGATTTAAATATGAGCATATATAACTATAGACTGGACTCTAGAGTAGATCATGGATCGGGATATAGACTAGTCTATGGACTAGCCTGAACTATATACCGGGGAATATACCATACTGTAGACTATACAACAGAATATACTCTACACTGGACTATAGACTTTAAAATTTACCTTATTTACTTTTACACTTGACTAGAGACTAGATTATTGACTAGATAATAAATTATGTTGTTTAATAGACTATAAACTGGTCATTGGACTATAGATTTGGGCTTGGACTAGACTCAAAGTGAATCGTGCCCATAGAAAAATCGAAAAAATTGAAGGAAAAGTTCTACAGTCATGAAAATTTGAACTTTTATGTAAATTTTTCCGCTAATTTCAAATCTAAAATCAGATTTTTTATATTATTAAAATTTATTCCGATATGAGGAAAATAAATTCTCAAAATATCCACATAAGTGAAGTTATTGATATTTTCTACAATTTTTGTATATCTATTGATTACTAAAGGCTTTTAAAATAACTAAACAGCAATTACATATAACAGTGTTGCCATATAAGTAAAATAAATAAAATTTTTATTGTTAATGTTTTTATTATTTTATTGGAAATTATTTTTAAATTTTATTCAGTACTTATTATTTTCTTCAAGTAAGTTTCAGCGTAAAACAAAATTCTTACTTTTGACGTCCAACAATTTTCAAAATATTGATATTCTTAGTTACTACGGAACTATCATATCTATGTTTTTATACTCGATTTTTTAAAAATTCTGAAACAAGGATTTAAAAGGATATTTGCAATTTTAGGGATTGACAACAGTAAATTACATAAAGATTGTAAATAGGGTAAAATTTGAAAAGAAATAACATTAAACGAAGAAAACGTTTTTAGAAGATTTTAGCATTTTTTAACCAAAAGTGTGGAAATTTATTTAGATGTATAAAAATTTTTGTTACAATGAAAAATCAGAATGTGAAAAAAAGGATTACTCCAATAAATTTTCATTACTTTTCGCTTTTTCAAATAAAATAACATTTATGAGTTTTTACATAGAAAAAGTTATGTTTTCGATTATTTTTTTATGGGAATAAAAATATAGACTTTAATACATATTATATAAAAAAATGCAGAAATCGTATAATGCAATTTTTTTCTACAGCCTACTAAATTTGACTAAAATTAAAAAAACAAAATTGTAATGTTTAAACCCTACACCACCATAGGTCTTATGCGTCTGTACTGATTTTTGTAATGCGCAGAAAACGTCTTCGGACCTCCATCTTAAGGTATGCCGTTCGACTCTGAATCACCTTTTTAGTCGATTCAACGATATACGTCCGTCCGTCTGTTCGGCTGGCTGGCTCCCCATGTAAATATTGTGTACAAAATACAGGTCGAAATTTAAAAAATAGCATGATGAAATTTGGCACAGTAACAAAGTCTATTGAAATTGGTTACGATTGGTTCATTATTACATCTAACCCCCATACAAATTTCCTACCAGAATGGGGCTTTAACGATAATAAATACCTTAAATATAGGAATATTTTAATGAAATTCAGTGTAAAGAAGTTTTTTTATAAGTACTTGTGCTAAGTTTCTTGAAGATCGATGTATAATTGACTATAGCTCCCACATAAATCCCTCTTCCGATAATCACTTTAACGTGCATTAATCACATACAAATGTTAGTATCAAATTAATATTCGACACAAAAGTTTCAGATAAATAAAAATTACAGTAACAAATTTTAAAAGCATCGCTTCATAATTTACTATAGCTCCCATATAAGCCCACTGTCAAGAAACACCCTAAAATGCATAAATTCATATAAATTTTAGTATTAATGAAATATTCTATATTTGTATATTTTATTTTACAGTTTGTAAAAATATCGTTCCACAATTGGCTACAGGTTTAATATAATACTGGTCCAAAAATGTTGATGCACATATACAATTGTATAGGGTGTCATATGATCGTGCTTGTCCGACTATATCTTTCTTACTTGTTTCATAAAAATTAAAAAACGAAAATACAAAAATTGATACTTTTAAATATGTAAAATTTATCATGAAAAATTAACTCTTTTAGTGCAAATTAATATGGATATCATATTAATGACATTCAAGGGTAACATATTTCAAAATAATTAAAATTTAATGTCACAAGTTTTTGCAAGATTGCAAAACTATAAAAATTTGTTAAGAAAAATCTATTTTTATACCCAAAATTTTAGTTGTTATTCCCGATCTATTTTTGTTAATATTTTAAATCAGCATATTCACCACACTATGCTAGAAAATATTTCATTAATAAACGCGACTTACGGGCAAAGACGTAATTTTGGGAAATTTTTTTCTTGAGTACTATTTTTACAATATGTAAAACAGTAAAACTTTTGTATTACAAATTTCAAGTTAGCAAGATTATAAATACTATAATGGTAAAAATTTTGATACAGAAATATATATTTAAAATACACAAACTCTTGGCTTTCCATTGATATATATTTGATGAAAATATCTTAAGGTAAGATAATGTTACATTTTTTACTCTGAACTGGGGGCTAATTCTGGCAGTCCTGTTCGAAATTGTTTTCGAATCGAAATTTATTTCCACAGTGAAAAATTTTCTAATGATGGTACACAATACGAATCGAATCGATTCATTGCTTCAGTGTTGAAAAGACTTAAATAAGTACGTACTACAACACTGAATAAAATAAAAGAAAATGTAAACAAAAAACATATGGTTGTGCAAAAAATATCACAAGTGAAAGCGAAATTTTTTAAAGATATAATTTTAAATTAAAAGTGGATCCCATTGTGTTTTTTTACTCGTCGTCTTCTGATTCTGACGAGATTGAAAACATTAATTTCATAAGGAAACAAATAAGAAACTCCTCCGACCCCTTAAGATTGACAAACCGTGAGTAAGTATAAATAAGTACATACATACATATGTATTAATGTATGTGTTTTTCTAGATTCAAAAGACGTTTTAGGCTCACAAAGGAAGCATTTAATTATTTTCTTGGCCCGTTAAAGTTTGAGGGGATATTTTCCACCTTGGTTCCACCAAAAATTAAGTTGGCGGCAACATTATCATTGTTGGCATCCGGAGGTTGGGAACTGTTTGGTAAAATACTTTTTGCCAAGTCCGTATGTTCTGCCATAAAGTCGGGCAGAATCTCCTTTTGTGTATAATTTATTTTTGTTATTTTTGACCTACAAGTAATAAAATTATTAATATTATGATATTTTTTTAAATAAGTAACAAATTTTTTACATACATTTTCTTTAATTTTTTCTTCTGTTTGCTAAAAATATGTTATTTCCAATGCTTCTTTGCTTACGAGTAAAAACTCGCAAGGTTGCATTCGAATAATCATTCTTTATCGAATGCCGTCATTAGAAATTTCGATACATTTTATTAGCTATCGAATGAGAGAATCCCAAATGTTAAAAATTCGAACGTTTGAATGAAAATTTATTCGCATACGAATGCGAGAATTAGCCCCCAGTTTACTGTGACACTATTAGATTAGACTTCAAATTGGACTATTAGCTAGACTATGGGCTAGACTAAACTATATTCCAGACTAAACACTTTTGACTATACTTTAGTATAGAATATAGGAATGACTATAGGCAATAGATCAGACTATAGACTCCACAATAGACTATGCAGTATACTGAATTATAGGTCTTACCCTAGGCTAAACTAAAGGTTTGAGTGTTGACTGATCAACTTACTAGACTATGGAATAAACCACAGACAATACTATTGACCCTGTTATACTATTAGCAATACTATAGTCTAGTATAATCCGCTATATATTCCAAATTTCTTCTTAGTTTATAATGCTATTACCCATATAAAAGTACTTTGTTAGCAATTGTGGTAATAATACTTGATTTAATATTTTCTTATTAAAATCAGTTGCAGCCAATGTAATAGTGGTCTAAGACCATTTAGTAACCTTATCTTATTGTGTAAGTTTTTTACTTTCTATTTTTATTTTGTAAGTGACTATATTTATATTGCTATCTTTATTGTTTCATTAATAATAGTTAATAATCAACAACGAGGAATCACTTATAAATATTTAGTATTTCTGGGAAAGAAGCTCAAGCTGTGACCTCGCTAACTCCCTCTTGAATTATAATATTTCTATTGTGCTTTTTACAGTTTTCTTTCAGTAAAAACAATATTTTATAAAGAGTTTATTTTTGTGGGTTTACTTTATGGTCATAATTCGTAAAAAAGAATATATTTGAAAATGAAAAAAGGACATGATATATTAACCTCAGTATCCACAAACCAATTTTGAATTAAAAATGTATTTTAGAGACAAAATTTTAATGAAAAATTTATTTTAAAAAGCATTTTAAATATAAAGGTTGTTTGTAAGTAAGGTGATAGCTAAATTTATAGCATAAGCATAGAAGGTACTTCTATGTATTCCGAGTAATGACACTTTTCTAGCCTTCTGATTTATTTAAGTATTTTTGAGAATTTGGGGTAGTGATTAACAATTAACAGTGCGCTTTGGTACATTGCGGAAAAAAATCGAGAACTTTGTTATTTTTTTGTTTAGATATTAATTAAAATAAATTTTAGATATTAATTAAAATAATTTGGTATGTGGATAAAAAATATAATGCTTTATTCATAAACCAACTTTTTTGCACATACTAAAAGGCGATGGCCAGATAAATGGGGTCAAAAATATTTATGATAAATTCATATTTGATAAATATTAAATTAATTTAGCCAGCTAAAGCATAAGATATAGTTATAAGCTTTCTAATAGACATCAGCACCAATTCATTTGTAACGCATTTCAATTCATTCTCTTTCTTTTCAGTTGTTGACTGCTTTTGCTTTTTAAACTTAAAATCAATTTTTGTATGTGCAATGGAAACCAAACAAAAAGAAACACAATCAATTCGGATTAAAATTTTTGTTTTGATAAAAGTACCCAACTTTTTTATAATCCATAAATGTACCAAAAAGATAATTTTATGTTTTACACCAGAAAATTTACAATAAACCAATATTCTCAAAAACGTTGTGGAAATAGTTTTTAGCATACCTTGTATATAATAATTTTAACAGTATTAGTTTAGAAAAATTATTAGTGAAAAATATTCCAGTTTGCCTCATTATTACTTCTTAACTCTTTTATCAAAAATCAGATTTATGTTTTCGGTATTTTTGGCCGGAATTTACCACCATGCAGGGGGGCCATTTGCAAAATAAATGGTAATAAGTCCAGATCTATTAAGCCTCTGAACCGATTTTGATCAAACTAAGAACATCGATAGAAGAGAAGTTACATTTTAAAAATATTGTTGTTTAGAGTGTTTATCCGCTTATTTCAAATTTATTTACTAAAAATATTGCAAACACAAAACAGCTACATTATATATTATTTTAAAGGAAATTGCGTGTTCTTTAAAATTATATATAACATATTTTTCCATTTTAAATAAATAAATACTAAAATTGGGTAATAACAAATTTTTTCGGATCTATCACAGTGTTCAGAAATCTAATGAAAATAATCTCATATACGTAAAAATGCAACACCGGATTATTTTTTATAAGTATTTTGATGTTATAATATATACATCATTATAACATTAAAATACTTATAACATTTACATATATTTTCCTTGGATAAAAGATACTGTTTTAAAAGAAAATGTTTTGTTAGAATGAAAAATCTCCCAACTAGGTAATTTTTTGTAATAGTGAGTATTTTCAAAGTTTAGCGTAATTAGTATTCATTTCAACAAATCTATAATAAAGCTAAAGTACCTAAAATTTGAACATGACAAAAATAAAGTTGTAATGTAAAATAACAACGTTAAACCATAGGTAAACAAATACATAGATATCTGATGGTAAAAAAACCTAATTGAATAGTCAAAAACATAATTCAGTCAATATTAACGTTCCTCTCAGTTAACGTTATAGTTGCATTATATGCGTTAAACTCTTGCAAGTGCCATGTTTAGAGTAACGTCAATCTTTCGTGGATATAAGGTGTTAAAATTAGCAAAATGTTTACTATAGAATATTAAAATAACGAGAATATTTAATTTCCCATTTTCCCGGGAATTGACGTGAATACTTTGACAGGAAATCGCGGGATTTCTCGAACTCCAAACCCTAATCTACATAAAAACATATGTATATAAATTTAGTTGTCGTCAGAAGCTATCAGTGTTATTGTTGTTTTTATATACTACACTACCATAGTTGGTTGGGATATTATGCGTTTGTACTGATGTTTGTAATGCATAGAAAAAGTTATACAGTACCCACCTTAAAGTATAGCAATCGACACAGAATCATTTTTTAAATCGATATAACGATATCCTTTCATCCTGGCTGGACGGCTGGCTGTTTGGCTGTCCATGTAAACCTTGTGCACAAAGTACGGCTCACAATTTTAAAGATAATTCAATAAAATTTGGCACGGGGACTTTTATAATGCAAGGACGAATTGGTTCTTATCAGACCATTATTTCACCTAGCCCCCATACAAACGTCCCTACGGAATAGAGTTTAAACACTCAAAAATGCCCTAAAAATAAGAATATTTTAATGAAATTTGCAAAGAAGTTCTGTACAAATGTCAATCTTTGTACCAAATTTTATGAAGATTGGTTCCCAATTGACCATAGCTTCCATATAAACCCCTCTTCCGAATATCACTTTAACGTTCATAAATCCCATATAAATGTTAGTATCAAGTTAATATTCGACACAAACAAGTTTTATGTAAGCAGAAAAAACATTACCAAATTTTATGAGAATCGGTCCATAATTTACCATAGCTCCCATATAAATCCACTTACAGGAATCGCCCTAAAGTGCATAAAATCATCTAGATGTTTATTTTACATTTAGTAAAGTTAGCCACAGGTGTAACATAAGTCCCCTTCCCGAATTTTTATGCTCGTACACAATGGTGTAGCGTATAATACAGTCGGTCTTAACCGACTATATCTTTCTTTCTTTTTTTTAAGGATGCTTGCTATGATAATTTCATTTTTTGTTTACATTTTGTAGTTTGCAAAAAAATTTAGACTCTTTTTGTAAGTATATATGTAAAAATATGAAAGCATATTTTAAGGCGTAAATTTATTTATTTGTTGATAAGCTGAAAAAGGGTATAAAAGATTCGGCATAGCCGAATATAGCGCTCTAACTTGTTTTCAAAAAAGTTCGATTGTGTTACTTTTAGTAAAATCAAAAATATTTCACTTCACGAAGGTTAGCAAAACTGTCTACCCAATCATTCGTATATTTAAGTATATATATGTAGGTGTGGGAATATTTTATAGGTGTTTTCTGTTTTATTTATTTATTCAGTTTATTTACGGACAAATAATTTATTTGCTTTTGATTTTTTTATAATTATTTTTGAGTAATTTAAATGTGTATAATAATATTTATGATTATTTTAGTTCTTGATATTTGTAGTTTATATAAAACAGCATAAAACAATGAATAATATTTTGAAATTTTTAGAATTTTTTTGAAGAGTATTTAATTAAATCGTGCAAACATATAATTAAAACATAATCAAAAATATTGCTGTCACTTGAAACAGTATTTTCTATAGTATTTAAATGTTTAGCGACAAATTTAATAATTAAACATTTCAGGTTCTTGACACTAAATTAGTTTTTTTTAATAAGCCTTAACAAACTGTCACACAAAGATGGGAAAATTGAGAAATATGGCGTTTAATTGAAAATTATATTTTGAAAACGTAATTGATTCTAAGTAAAAATAGATAAAATGAGGCATCATTATCTTTTATGAAATTCTTTAATTTTTTTCTTCACTCACCCTGTAGTGTCCTGCTAGTGCCACACATTGTTTGCAATTTTTAATCACAATGGTAAAAACTAAAAATTGAAAATTTTCAAGTTTATATTTTTGTATTTTATTTTATAATAAATATTTTTTAATGGAATTGTTAAGCATATATATATAGCAAAGTATTTATGTTTTTTTTTTAAGTTTATGTTGTAGAAATATTTTTAATATATATATATATATATATTTAATCGGTCCAAAAACGGAAATTTTTTTACTTTTGTGAACTTGGGTGAAAATAAGAATTTTGTATTTTTACCTAATGTGTTTAGTATTAAAATCGAAAAAAAAAAACATTCACGAATTTTTTTTGCGATTTGGAAGAAAAAAAATATTTTCAAAAAAATTTAAAGGTAAATATGGTCGTTCCCATAAAAACAAAAACTAAATAAAATTAAAGCAATAAAAAATATTTTATGAATTTAATTATTTGCATTATTTAAGAAGGGAACTATATAAAATTTTCGGAAAATAATTAAAACAAGTAGAAAAGTAACAGTAGAGCAAGTTTTTTCATATTAAGCCACTTTATTGCGCAAATATTCTATGGAGGATATGGTAATTTATGGACCAGCCCTTCTAAAATTTTGCTGGAAGATTAATATTTAAATGGGATTTATTTCTGTTAAACTTTATATTTATGCGATCATTTATATAGGAATTATGAACTCCGGAGGAATTCCGGAGGAATTTCTGTATGGAAGGTATGTCAATGGTATGGACAAAACTCATCTATGATGAATTCCATTTAAATAGGGATATATTAAATATGTTTATGATCATTTGACTTATTTTCGGGAAAATTTTAATATGGTGGCTCAGTGAAATAATGATTACATTTTAATTAAGTTTATTGTGTTACAGTATAGAATCAAAAGAAGCTTAAATACCAAAATATCATAAAGTTACTTATAAAACTGCGACCTACAGATTACCTGAAATTATGGTTTTTGATTCATAGACAAACGGACATACAGAAGTCTATGTTAAGAAAAATAAAAAAAAAATTAAAAAGTATTTTTCTATATTTTAATGAGCTAATTATTGCAACAACTTCCCTGAATTAAGCGCCATTTTAGGCGAATCTACCCCACTGTGTGTACTGATCTTCTGTCTATAAATTTTGTTTTAAATAAAAAATAAATATTATTATTTATTTATTATTTATTTCAAGTTTAATTTCATTTAAATTCCCCCCACAAAACATTTGAAAATTTTAATCTTAAAACATTTAAGTTTCAAAAAATACGGTTTTATTCGACAATTAAATGTCTTTGGTATTGGACAAAAAGCATAGAATTTCAGAGATCAACTACGAAGCGAAAAATAAACTGAACATAAAATTATTATTCAACAACTTCCCAGAATTAATCGCCATTTTTTGCGATTCTACCCCACTGTGTGTCATACTGATATTCTTCTTTTATATATTTCAAGTTTGATATCTTTTTGAGTTAAATTCCCCCAGAGAACATTTGAAAATTTTAATCTTAAAGAAATTAATTTCCAAAATTCTTATCCACATTTCTCTATTTAAAATACAAAGTTTTACACGGCAATTAATTGTCTTTGGTGTTGGCCAACAAGCATAGAATATCATAGACCAACGAGGAAGCGAATAATAAAACTAACTGAAAATTATTTAATCAAATCAACAAAAAACTTTTAATTCTCTTTTTATTTTGTTTGTTTGCACTTTTCATTTGTTATAAGCCAGCCTTAACTGGCAATATAAAGAATAAAGAACTTTAAGACGCTGCAAAAGAAAATAAAATTAAATCAAACTTTCTTCTTCAGTTAAATTAAATCAATAGACTTAAACGTAAGTCACGTAAAGTTTTGGCAGAAAATGTTGTTGATTAAGCTGTAAATTTAGAGGAACAATGCACACATACATAATTGTAGTTTTCTTAAAGGTAGGAGTAGTCTATATTCTATGTGAAAAATAAAATGCAGAAAGAGAATAGAGAAAAGAAACGTTTAAATTTTAACATTGAAACGTGTTATATGTTTAGAAAAATAAACACAATACAAGACAAAATACAAAACAGGACATGACAAGACAAGACAGGATAGGACAGGATGGGTAGGAAAATAACAATACAAATTCAACAATAATAATGCACAATAATAAAAAAAACTTCCACAGCAAGGGTTGGTATAAAATATTTATATCAATAACTAAATATTTAGTTGTGTTAGTGAGAGAGAACAAAAAAAAAACAGTCAAAGAGAAGAAGTAAGTAATGTATTTGCTTTACACTTAAATTTATTAATATATATATAAATATAAAATATAATTCACATTCCTCTCATTTTATTTTAAAACTTCAATATTAAAGAACTGTATGGTTATTAATTACCAAACAATTTATTTCCATCAATTTTTCCCAGTGCATTTTGTACTCCTTGCACTCTCAGCAACGACTACATGAAAGAGCGTAAGAATACATATGAACTTTGCCAGCACAATTGTGCTATGAAATTAATATCCTTAGTGTAAAAGCACAGCAATGTACGTTGCACTGAGGGAAAAATAACGTTGCAAAATCGGCAACGGTTGTGACTTACATGACATCTTTTCTTTTTAACTTCTTAACATATGTGTATGCTTTGCGTCACAAAACACAAGTCATTAAATTTTCACAGGTAGATTGCCGTTAATGAAAATGCATCAGATGTCCTTCGCACAGCTTTTGGTGCACGAATAATATGCTTTCAATTATTTGTAATATAAGGCTTAGCTTCCTGATTTTAATTTTAAAAAAAGTAAAAATTCATTTTTTTACGTTTATTAGGATTTGCGGATTTCTAAAAATTTCTAATTTAAATGCTTATGGTGTCGTAAAGATTTCTTCAACACTTTTTTTATACAATTTAGTAATTATAAAATCTAAGAAAATTTGTACCTCTAATGGCGAAAGAAATGTTTTGAAATTTGAAACCTAATATCTTGTAACGCTTTTTATAAATGTATGTTATTGTATGTATATTTTTAATATTTTTTTGAGATCTTTGCCTATAACTGGGTTCTTCATGGACCGATATGGTTAATTAAAAAAACCGAAATTTTACAAAATTCTTGACAAGCCTATATAGCTTCACAAAGTCTAAAAATGCATTTTGACAGATATCTTAGTTACTAGTGAACCGATTTTTTTTCACTTCTTCCGCTAAAACATTCCAAAAAATTCCGAATTTTCTGTGCAAAAACAAAATCGCAGTCTTACATAGGGGCTTTGAAAAGTTTAAAACTAATGCCTTTCTAGATATAATAAATAATAAAAAATAATAATAATAAATGATAAAAAATTTTTTAGTGAAATCTTAAAAAATCACTATGATCGTTATTATCTTTGGTGACATCAACCATATCGCATTATTTTTAATTTGTAATTTATGCATATAATGGTAGATAACATTGGTCAACAAAAAAATTTTTGTTTTTTTTGTATGTATCTCAAATTAACGCCTATTTTTATTTACTACTTTTACTTAGATTTCCATTTTTATTGGACTTCATCAAGAAGATGTTGTGTGCTTTATCCAGATTGTTTTTGCTGTATTTGTGGTGAATATATATTTGAAAGATATGGAAAACCTATATCGGATTTTATTTACTTTTTTAGATTTGCCAGCAGAAATTCCGCTATTCCCAAAAAACTTGAAAAATATCCAAAAATAATTCTTTTTCCAACCTATATCGAAGAGCAAATATTTCTTTTATCGTCAAATTAAGAACACATTAGGTTGCATAAAAAATATAACATCTTTTTTTATTATAGCTTTGCGATTTTAGATATTATTATAAATTTTTTGAACAAATAGATAAACTTTAGGAAAGGCTGCTTCTCACGGGTATCATTTATTAAAAATGTTTTTTTCTTTAAAATACTTTGTATTTAGTTGTATTTCAGAAAAATATAAATACTATATACCGTCATCTAAAATACAAAAGACTGTAACCACTGAAAAATCAAATGTTGGGTTTTTATTGGATTATAATTTACTGACCCAAACTACATCTACACAAAAAAATTCATATTGATGTCTTCAAGAATGATATCAATTATTGAAAAAAGTCAGAAAACCGTAGCATCAACTTCATAAACGAAATATTCGTAAAATTTGTTCCATTTGAAAAAATGTTTGTAGAGTATATTTTGAAGAGTATATTATGAATTATATATTTCTGCACTAAGTGATCCATAAAGATTAATTTTAAAGTAAAAAACTGAAAATTTTGGTTATGGCCTTTTGGATTTCAATAATTTTTTTTGCTTCTGCAGTAAAAAATTAAAATGTGTGGTTAAGACCTTTTGCATTTTAGGTGACGATATGTTACTACAGATTTTCTTTATTCTTTATTTTGCTATTAATAAAATAAAGAAATTTCTAAAAAAGTCGGATGAAATTTGGACACGCTATAATACAAAAACTTTACTAAGATATGTTAAAAAGAACAAATTTTCGCCTTTGAAGGTCAATATCTTGTAAATTAAAAGAGGTAAGATATGCATAAGATGATGTAGATATGCTTACGGGTTTTATAGACCTCGACTAGGAAAATCCTTTCACATAAAAAATTTTTAAATCGGTGCAGATATAACGAATTAGGATCGTTTTAAAAAATTTTCAACCCGAGATGTCCAACTTTGGGACATTGTGGACCCGCCCACGATGGGTCTAAATTATTCAATCGCAAGAGTTAAACTTGCCTACACCTCTAGTATCACCTTGTGAAATTTCGTTGGAATCGGATCAGCCGTTGCGAAACTGGATAATTGTTTCCATTTCCAGAAGGACTCATTACTATTACAGACGGAAAAATTAGTTTTATTATGCATTTTTAAACTCTTTGTTCTGTTTTCAAGAAGAGTTTAGATGTGTGAGGATCTTTTGATGTTACCTTTGGCAGTGAAAATGAAAAATCTATATAAAGTTCTAAAGTGAAATCTATCCCATCACGACCGCAGAAGGATTGATCAAAATATACTTCCTTAGTAGTTATCTTAACTAAGCCTCTAATTATTCCCCATTTATATTTATATTGCATCATTGACCTATATATCAATCATATCACTTGACTTTCCTTTACAGAATAGAAATTTAATTAAACAAAAGAACTGTAGGGTACTTCGAAAATCTTGTTTACCTTAAAAGACACACATATCCAATCAAGGACAAAGAAGCAAGTTAAATATGTATTTAAAATATTTTCAAAACAGAAATAAAACTGAGCAAAATAAAAACAACAATAAACTTGAAAAGTTGAAAGTTCAAGAGCTTTCACTTGTGACTTTTAAAATTAAACAGCCATATGCAAAAAAAATTAACACAAACAATTATTAAGCAAAATTCCTTAAAGTTGTATACAAGAACGATTGTTAGGTTAAATATAACAAAGGTATTTCAAAAATTTAAAGTAGGGATCAACATATGTTAAACCTACTTTAAGCGACAATATGATTTGTTTCCATTTTTTGTCTATGCTTTGAAAATAACAATCGCTTGAACTCTCCTATTCCAGTCTTCTATATATTCATTCTTCTTTAGATTGTCATGTTTAATCATTACAGATGGACTTTTTATTCTAGATAAATATTTACAAGAAAAAATAAAAACGTATACAAAAATGTACATAAAAAAAAACAAGAATATAAAAAATGTTTTAGTGATGTAAATTCAATCAGATCAAATAAAATAAATTCGATATATGAATATGTATGTTATTTATTACAGAAAATTGTGTCTTTGCATACGTTTTTCTAAAAAATGTTTTTTAGCCTCAAAGTGTTGGATAACTAATGTGTACTTGAAAGCAAAATTAAGATTTTTTTGCACACGGCTGTAAGTGTTTATTTGTCTATTTGAAATTAAAATATCTGATACTGTACAGTGGACCCCACAAGAAAATAAAAAAAAGAACTTCTAAAACGATATACGTATATGTGGTTATGAAAATAGAAATATCATATCTTATATTGCTCTTCAAAGGTTTAATTTAATTTAAATGAAAAAAATTCTTTTCATTTATACCAGTTCTAATTTCCGACTTTAAGCATTTACAAAAAGAAAAAAATGCAATAAAATACAGAAAAACACTTAAAGGTGTTTAGTTTTCCTATTTGTTCATATTGTTTCTCTAACAAGATCCCAAACATTTGCATTATACATTTTGATACAACTACAACAACTAAGCTGCTACTTACACTTAGATCAATAAAACTGTATTTTTTTATTGTATTTGTTCTTTGTTCATCTTTTTCGATGCAACTAACAATAATGCCAATGGTAATATTTACTTATCATCATCTTCATCATCTTTTCTTCTAAGTTTGATTTCTTTTTGTCTCTCCCTTTTTCCATTGTTCATTGTATCCATTTAAATTGTTTTTTTTATTTTTTATTTGAGGTTATGTTTCTTTAACTGTTCAAATATGTACAAGTTATAATACTAAGACCTTTATCTGATTGCATTTGAATAACACACATACAGATACGAAATTCTATATAGAAGCAGAGAATTTAACTAGTATTATTTGCATAAGATTATTGACTGCCAACACAATTTATACTCTGATACCTTCATGCAACATACCAATAAAAAAAAAGAAAGAAAAAAAATTTGCTGGGTTTTTTTCTGTTCCTTTTTTGCTCTTTTTTATGTATTTGTAGTACTCCCTCGGAAATGTTAAATGTTGTCTTGTCTTAGAATAAAGTAATTTAAACCCATTCTCTTTGAATTTTGGTCTACCACTTATTTAAAAATAGTAGTAAAATTTTGTATATGAGGGTCGTTAAACATTGAAAAGAAGGTTTGGGTTTCAAATAGAAAAACTAACAATAATTTTGAATATTCCCAGCAAGATCTTTGCTTTCCTGGTAAGCTACCAGGTATAATTGGAAAGAAAAATAAACTACTTATTTTTTGCCTGAATAACTAGTTATGTTTGTTTGAGTTGTCCACAAATTCATAAAGACTATAGTTGTACTCAAAAATATGTATCTAAACGAACATAAAAATAAAACAAAAAAAAAATTTTTTGCCGTCAGTGAGATTTGAGCCTGGACGTAAATTAACCATTCTTTATTAATGACTAACGCCTGACTTAGTATATCATCTCTCAGTTAATTTTCTAAGTGTAAAAACTTTTTTTGGTATAAAATATCATCTAGAAATTAAAAAAAAAAAAACAGCATCAGAATGGGATTGAACCAACAACCTTCTGGTTGTTAACCCAGCGCTCTTGCCAATTGATCCACGTGATTGCAGTATTACTGTGCATAGTATTGAGTACTTAATATAGAGTAAGCTAATAATAATGACACCTCATTACCAAGAAACTAATTTAGTAAGTAGTTGCTATTATTATTTTATAAATGTTTATAATATGGAATACTTTTAAATCGATTTTTGATCAGTTCTTGTTTTATTGGCAAAACTAAAATTAAGAAAAATAAAAAAATTTCTAAAATCATTTTGATATTATTTCCAGCACTAAATATTTCGAAAAGAGATAAAATTTGTAAATAAAATATTTTTTTTTTTTTTAATTTGGAATAAAATTATACATCATCAAGAGTTATTACATTACAAATAGGGACAACTATTTATATGGAGAACATTGGCAAAAAATTAAAAATACGTTCTATGATGCAGGTTAGGTTAGGTTAGGTTGGAAAGGGCGGCGCATTCACGCCTACACCCAGAGGCCAAACGGCCCATTGTGATCCCTTTATGAAAAGAAGAAAAAGAAAAAGAGAAAAGTGGAACCTATACCCAATCAATCAGTTATGATTGTTCCTAAGCCATTTTATCCCCATAACAAACCCTATGAGGTTGACAAGTCCTTTGCCATTAACCTCACCTAGTTCATGTAGTGTATGGCTTCCAAACCACTTCAACCTATTACGCTGAAGCCCTACGCAGTGACAGAGTATGTGCTCCACTGTCTCTAGCTCCTCAACATCATCGCACGTTCTACAGAAGTCTGATGTGCCAATGTCCCACTTACTCATCATATTCCCTATTGAGAAATGACCCGTAACCATACCTACTATGACTCTAAGACTACCACGACTCATACCTAGAAGATGCTTGGAATCTGCCAGTTTTAAGCTAGGCCATAATGCCCTAGAAACTCTGCAGTCCGATCTGTCATTCCAGGCTCGATTCGTGTTGTCCAGAGTCCACTCCCCTATGGCCCTAAAGAAGGACCCAATTGGAATCTTAACAGATGACTCTATGAAAGACCTATCTAGCTCCGAGCCACTGCGAGCTAGCTCATCGGCTATTTCGTTGCCAAGAATGTCACAATGACCAGGAACCCAACATAGTCTCATCATATAGGAACCCATTAACCTTCTCAATTCCCTTCTGCACTCAAGTACCAATCTGGACCTAACAAAATGACTAGTCAGAGCCAATAACGCCGCCTGACTATCAACATAGATAGTAATCTCAGACCCCCGTTCAACATTCCCTTCAATCAAGCCGAGAGACTTATAAATGCCAAGAATCTCTGCTTGAAAGACACTACAACTGTCAGACAATTTGTAGGATCGTCTGATATCAGTTCCCATAAAGTATACACTTGCACCAGTGCCAACTTCCATTTTCGAACCGTCCGTGAAGACCGCGCACCCTTCATAGAGCTTTTCTACTCCATCCCAAAGATCCCTACTAGGTAAAACCAAAGCGGGAGTAGCCCCGAAGTCAATCGTGGTCCCGACATAATCCGTAGGCTCAGCCAAGGATAGTGTCCGACCGTTGAATTTGACTTCATCTAGTATGCTGACATGCCCCGCTCTAGAGGAACCTAATAAACCCAGTTCCTTCAATCTAAATAGGCCACGGACAGCCATACCCCTCACGAATTCCTCAATTGGAAGAAGGTGGAGGATTATGTCCAGCGCCGCCTGAGGTGTACTTCTCCTGGCACCTGAGATGCCAATTGAAGCACACCTCTGAACTTTAGAGAGAAGTTTCCTGTACGTTTCCCTACTCAATACCTTCCACCAGACTGTACAGCCATAAGTAAGAATAGGTCTAACAACCGAAGTGTAAATCCAGTATACGACTTGCGGCTTAAGACCCCAATTCTTGCCTATAGAGTACCTGCAGGTGTAATAGGCATTGAGTCCCCTCTTGACCCTCTCCTGAGTGTTTCTCCTCCAAGACAATTTACTGTCCAAGTACACACCCAGGTATTTGGCCTCACTTGACAATACAAGGTCAATCCCGTTCAATACTGGCAAGCTAAAATGCTCAACCTTGTATTTCCTAGTAAACAAAACTAGCTCCGTTTTCTCGGGGTTTACCCCTAATCCCTTACTGTTGGCCCAAAGGGACAGATCACGTAAACCTGTCTGCATGACCTCACTGATCGTAGATAAAAACTTACCAGAGACCAGTAAAACAACGTCATCGGCATAGGCCACAATCTTCCGTCCCTTAGCATCAAACTGTCTTAAAATGACGTTCACGGCCAAGAGCCACAGTAATGGAGAAAGGACCCCCCCTTGCGGTGTGCCCCTAGTCACGAGTTTCCTCATATAAGTGCCTCCCATGTTTGAGTTGATAACTCTGCTGCTAAGCATCAGAATTATCCACTCAACAAGGAGCTTACTTACTCACAACGTCATGCAGAGCACTCTCAACGGACTTACCCTTGAGATAAGCATGTTGAGACTCGCTAATGATGCAAACGTTATACAACTTTAAAGAGAACATTTTTTCTATACGTTTTACAGTGTTTTGCTCCCATACAATGATTCACATTGTGCGATTCAAAAAATGGAATGGAAATAATTATGTAATTTCGGAACGGCTGTTCCCAATTCAATGAAATTTCACATAGTGATAGTAGAGGTGTAGGCGAGTTTAAGTTTTGAGCTTGGAGCATATAGACCTAAAAAATTTTTTAAAAATGATCCTAATTCCTCATGTCTAAATCGCTTCAAAAGATTTTCATATAAAAGAATTCTGCTGGTCCATATCTACAAAAAACACCATTGTATTCATATTTCTTTTAGTTTAAGAGATATTAGGCTTCAAAAATTAATTTTTTCTTTTACCTTTTAGCCTGCCTTAGTGAAGTTTTTTCCAGCTTTCAGCCGATTTTTTGGATTTATTTTATCTCATTAAAGACAAATGGAAAAATTGTGCAAGGAAAGAATTTTGAAAATATATTTACGAATTCAAAAGTTAAATGCATTTAAATTTGAACTTATAAAAAATTAATTTTTTTTCCTGTTTTTTGCCAAAAGATCGGTCACATTTTTTTTTTTTTTTTTTTTTTTTTTGTTATATACAAATTTTCTTAGGTAACATATAAAATATTTATATTTTTCTAAACGACAACTTTATAGAAAATTGTGCGTAGGAAAATAATTGTAAAAACTTTAATCGTACAAGAACCAGGGTCTCCCAAATTCGACCTATTTTTTCATGATTTTCTAACTTTTACTTTAATTTCTCAAATTTCAAAGCTGATATTAAGGAAAGGCTTATATTTTTACATAGTTAATGTGTTTTTAATAGAAATTTTTGCTCCCCTATATCGGTTGGGAAGATATGGTAAAAAAAAGTAAAAAAAATCACATTTTTGGAAATTTTTTTAAGGTTTTTTGAGAATTGCGGGATTCCTGCCGATAGGTTTAAAAAAATAACTTCAGTTTTAAATTAAGCGTCAAAAAGTCTAAATAGTTGTAAAAAACCAATAAAAAATATATATTAATAAAAACTTTATAGCATTTTGCAAAATGAAGCTTTTTGCACCCATATTATATTTTTAGCCACATTTACAAGAAAATTCCGGTGAAACAAGTAAAATCAAAACTTTTGTAAATTCTATACACTTCATGGGTGGTCCAATAAATACTGTGCTATATTTATGCCTTCTATATTAATTATTTATAAAGAATTTTATCTAATTTTTGCTTACATATATTAAATTGATTAAATAAAGTAAATACCAAAAGTACATAACACGCCATTATTATGATACATTTTCAACGTACTGTTCATTGGAATTATTTATTTTATTCAACGAATGTGTTCGTCAAAACAACGTACGAATAAGTTAAATCAACGAACTTGTTCGTTGAATTTTAATGCTAGCGTATGCCAATACATTGTTTTAACGTTTCTTTACGTTAGGTCAAAATTGGGGAACAAATTCATTAAAACGACGAACTGTAGCTTTTGGTTTTTTTTTTTTTTTTTTGTTTTTTTTTTCGTTAAAAAAAAATATGCGTACATATTTTTTAGATTTAAAATTTACACATACCTCTCATATATCCTGAAATAAAAAAAAATTCATTTGATTCTAAATTACTGGAAAAAAAACTTTACCTAAATTTGTGACAGGCATTAGAAATAGGTTATTTGTGAGCCTACAGATTTACTAACTATATATCATGAAATTAAAAAACTCATTTTCCTCTATAATACTGTTCAGAACTTTACCAAAATTTGGACTGCAATTAGAAATATATTTTTTCAGTTTGCTGTTAATAAAGTGTAGCATGTTTACATATTTATTAAAATTTATTATTTATTAAATTTAATACTTATTTATTTTTTATTTATTTATTTTTTTTTTTTTGATTTTTGGTGAAATTTCGAATTTTTGGCGAAATTTCGAATTTCTGGTGAAATTTTGGATTTTTTGTTTTTTTTTTCTTTTTTTTTTTTTGTGAAACTTGGAATTGGTGCATTTTAGATTTTTAAATTTTTATAATCTGGTGAAACATTAATTATATACCACTAAATATTAAATATAAATTCTTCCTGCCAAAAATATATATATATTTTTTTTTTTTTTTGTAATTTGGAAGTTTTTGGTGGCGTTTCGAAGTTTTTTTTTGAATTTTGGATTTTTAAATTTTTATAATCTAGTGAAACATTAATTATATAGCACTAAGTATTAAATATAAATTCTTCTTCAGGAATTTTCAATCTACGTAAAATTTTACCGCTTGTTTCTGTAATAAAAATATTAATTTTAAATTTGGTTCGAAATATAATTCATTATTTCTGCTGAAGTTAAAATATTAAAAAAATAACTACGTTATAATATTTAAGTTATTACTCTTAATAAAAGTCTGATTTTAATTTAAAAAATGATCTAAAAATAGCACTAATTTGAAACAATTCCTTTAACTTGCGATCAATTTAGCGCATTTTGGAATTTTTCCTGCGCGTTTTGGTTACAAATAGCTCACAACGCTATATTAACTAATCGGACTTTGTGGATAAATTCTTCACCTTTTCTGTTATAGTCCAGACTTTCAACAATTAAATACAGTGTAGTTAAATCTTAATGACAAAATTTTTTACTTTTCATATTTCTTTGGTTTATTGGGCGAAGTCTGTGCGCCCCTCAATGAAATACAAATTTTGAAACAGGAAGTAATATTTGTTGTAATTATGCGTATTTTAAGTTATATCTCGTTGATATGTCCTAAATACTCAACGCAGTAGATAGTCACAAAACAAGGAAAACAAGGGTGAAAATTAAAAACTAAAAAAAATCAGTTTTTCGCGAAGCACATTCTTAGCTCCTAATGAAAAGATTTCACTTTCTGTTTTTTGTGTTTTTATATAGTAAATTGCAATTTGTACAAATCTTGGTTATCTAGGTACAAAAACGACAATAAATATAATTGATCGAAACCACAAATTTAAGATAAATGTCGTTGATAGTTGAAAACAGGACAATTTTATCAAAATAGATTTTGCTAGGGCGCATCACATGGATAGCACAAAATTGACCATAATCGGCATAATTAAGTGCTGCTTGTAATATTTAATGGAAATGTGGGGGTGCATCAAAATTTTCGAAAGACAAACATTTTATAGACCAAAAGAAATTTAATTTAGTTAAAAGAGGATCACAATATTAACACTCCTTTGTAATAAACTCTAATAAAATATACGAAATGGAAAAAGATTAGTAATAAAAAAAAAATTTGTTTCTGGTAAAAATATTGAAAAAAAAAACAAAATAAAATTTTTGTATTCAACTATATTAAAATTTTGATTAAATGTAAACATTGAATGACAAAACTGAAATAAAAACACTGTTATCATGAACACAGTATTATTAAAATTAATGAAATTTAACAATAAGAACATAATATTGTTGTAGTGACAATACCGTAACCATGTTTTTTCTCTGCGTGCATTGATAGCACTAACTTGATCCATAATTGAGCTCAGGT
Source organism: Protocalliphora azurea (assembly GCA_932274085.1). NCBI lineage: Eukaryota > Metazoa > Arthropoda > Insecta > Diptera > Calliphoridae > Protocalliphora > Protocalliphora azurea. The sequence continues at coordinate 27,532,118 of OW026521.1, read as the reverse complement.
TCCATAAAGGATCCTCTCCAAAAATAGGTCAAGCCAGGGTATAACTTACAAGCCTTAATATTGTTGCCTGTGATGGCACAATGACCTGTCAAGGTTGAAGCTATTGAAAGTTTACTTGACCTAGCAGGAATAGCCTTTGCATGATATTTTAGAATTAAAATGGTGGACTTTATTACCTGACATATAAAAATCTTAAATGAATTCATAAAATCCGCAGCCAATATTGAAGGATGTAAAAATGGCTAAAATGTGCGCCATCATTATCATCTTCATAAAGACTTGCGCAAAATGAGATAATGGGAATCATTTATAAGTCATCACATGTTTTTCTTTATTCCTCTTTCTGAAGCTACTGAATAACCTAAAATCCTCAAAATTAGATTACTTATGAAACCAGTTCTCTTTCAAATCTTAACGGAGCAAGATTTTATAACATAGCACATTTTCATTTTTTCATGACATGGACAGGCTTGTTCACTAGTCAAAAAAATAAATAAATAAATACAAATAATAATATAATAATAATAATAATAATAATAATAATAATAATATAATAAAATAAATAAATAAACAAAATTTTATCTTCAAATGAATTAAAAGGTAATAAAAATTATTTTTAGTAACAAATACTGCAATGAAAACTTAATTGTAGTGCAAGACATTGAAATTACATGGGGTTACCGGGGTACACGTGTATTGACTCCGTAGGTATCAACTGTTACCAAGACCATGTTAACAAAATTGAGGTCTTTAAGTTTTTAGAAAAACCTTAATTTCGTACATATATCTCCATTATTTAAAAAAAATGCTAGCACTTTTTAAATGAGGAAAGGTGTCTTTTTAAAGAAATGCTTGAATTTTAAAATGAAAAAAGATAACCGGGTATGTACCGCAGGAACTTCTCTACACGTTTCTACTTGCTATTTACTTCATAAAGTTATTCTTCCACTACAATTAAGCCTGGAATACACTTGACTTAAAAATATGCCATAATTTTCTTACCGCCCTCGTTTACATCAACGTCTGCTTAAAATTTTCACCAAACAGACTTCAAGCAAATTTTCCAGAAAATAACCAGAAATGAACAGCAAACTTGCAGTACAAAAATACAAAAAATAAAAATAAAATATTTAAAAGTAAAAGAATTGTACAGAAAAATTTGCAGCCAAAATGATTTGCATAAAATTCAAATTAAAATGAATAACTTATTTTATACCAGCCCAACTGACCTGAGTTTCATTATTAGCGAATGTTTGCTAAAAACGAAGAATTCTCGAAAGAGAATATTCGAGAAACTATAGACAATTATATTAAAAATGAATGTAATTAACATCGAACTTTTCTTGATAATTTTTCGCTTAATATTCGAGAATTTTAAAAATAAGGATATCAAAATATTAAACTTTTCTGAATAAAATCTTGAAACTAAATTCTTCGAGAAATTATCTATTCTTTTCAATTTCTTGAGGATTTATTACTTAAATAAAAGAGAAAAATACACGCAGAGAAAAAGCATGGTTACAGCATTATCACTACAACAATATATTGCTGTTAATTTTCTTAAATTTTATTAACACTGTGTTTATGTTAACAATATTTTTGTTTAAATTTTAACATTTAATGTTTGCAATCAATAAATTTTTTTATATGGTTGACTGCAAAAATTATATGTTTTTAAATATTTTTACCATAAATGAAATTTTTTAATATGAAAAATATCATTACTTCTGCAACCATTAAATATTTGCAGTATTTTTCCTTGTTTCTAAAGAATATTCTGTTTTTAAACCATTTTAATATTATTATTCGCATGACAATAAAATGTTTCAAATAAATATAATACTTTTCACAAACTTAGTGGAAGGATTCATAACTTGTTTATTTTTAAATAAATTTTGTTTTTAATATTTGTTTTCATTATAATTTTCATTTAGTTTATATATAAATAAATATAAATAGACAAGATTTGGTTATATTCGGTATAAGATGTTGATTAACTATCATTAAAGGGTTAGTTAAAAAAATATATCTTGCATTTGAATCACATATGGTGGTACAAATGAATATAATTTATGAATAAATAATATGTATTTTTTTTTTTTTTTTGGTTAATGAACACTTTTCTCTATTATTTTCAATAAAAAAAACTTTAAAAAAATAATAATTATTTATTAATATGTTATATTTTAGTATATGATAAGATGAAATAATAATATGATAAGAATGGATAAATACATGACAGCATGATATATTAATATGAAGAATAGCATAATAATATTATAAAATGGAATCACAATATGACAATGTGGTATAATAATATAATAGGATAGAATAATAATATAATATAATATAATATAATATAATATAATATAATATAATATAATATAATATAATATAATTTAATATAATATAATATAATATAATATAATATAATATAATATAATATAATATAATATAATATAATATAATATAATATAATATAATATAATATAATATAATATAATATTATATAATATAATATAATATAATATAATATAATATAATATAATATAATATAATATAATATAATATAATATAATATAATATAATATAATATAATATAATATAATATAATATAATATAATATAAAATAAAATAAAATAATATAATATAATATAATATAATATAATATAATATAATATAATATAATATAATATAATATAATATAATATAAAATAATATAATATAAAATAATATAATATAATATAATATAATATAATATAATATAATATAATATAATATAATATAATATAATATAATATAATATAATATAATATAATATAATATAATATAATATAATATAATATAATATAATATAATATAATATAAAATAATATAATATAAAATAATATAATATAATATAATATAATATAATATAATATAATATAATATAATATAATATAATATAATATAATATAATATAATATAATATAATATAATATAATATAATATAATATAATATAATATAATATAATATAAAATAATATAATATAATATAATATAATATAATATAATATAATATAATATAATATAATATAATATAAAATAATATAATATAATATAAAATAATATAATATAAAATAATATAATATAATATAATATAATATAATATAATATAATATAATATAATATAATATAATATAATATAATATAATATAATATAATATAATATAATATAATATAATATAATATAATATAATATAATATAATATAATATAAAATAATATAATATAATATAATATAATATAATATAATATAATATAATATAATATAATATAATATAATATAATATAATATAATATAATATAATATAATATAATATAATAAAATCATAATCTGATAGAATAGGATAATATTCAATTATATGTAAAACTAGAATCATAACATGAATAAACATACCATAAAATCGGACACAATATGATAATATGGACTTATAATAATTATAACTTATAATGATTTCAATTTTTCGCTGTGATAATATGGTCCAATAATATTATGTTGCTCTTATATTATGGTCAGCACAATTATATTTTTTTTTTCTCTGTATGTAGCTTCTTATTTGTGCATGCAAAATACTTAAACAAAGAGAATCAAGTGTCACTTTTGGGTCATAGTTCATTACGTATGGTTCTAAAATATTGCGCATTAAAATTCAAGATGTTAGTTAAATTCTATGCAATTTTTAATAAAAAATATTATAATAAAATTTTAGAAAAAATCTGAAGTAATGTCGGTACTTGTCTAAATAGATTTACAAAATAGCATATTTATCTAAATATCTAGTATACATATTTTTGAAAATTAAATCAGAAAATTTTTAACTAAAAGACGTCAATTTGAGCAACATAAAAATTAATAATGTTGAAAGAAAAAGCATTGATGACTTCTTTGGACGAAGTTGAAATTTGGACAAAATGCTTCATATATTACCGCTCTTATGCAAATGACTTTATTAGTTTTATAGTTAATTATTTAAATTATTATTTTTGAAATGTAATTTATTATTTTATACCCCTAAGTTTTTTTTAATATTTAATATATTAAGTTTGAAATAAAATATAAATTTAAAAATTAAATCAACTATACATATATTTTAAATTGAGAGCAAAATGGAAATCAAACAAAATAAAAAACTATAATTTTCGACCTGTCACAAATCGTTATTATATCAATATCGAATAATATCTATAATTTTTTGATATCGTAGACGAATCACTAACAAATATTTTTACTATTGACATCGCAAAAGGTTCACTATTAATACAAAGACGAACTTTTGATATCGAAAGATTTGCTGTCATAAAGTGAGCAAAGAATGAGCTCAAAGAAGGAGCTCATATTTGGATCTCCAACAATAATCGTTCTCGAATCTTTTATGAGAAAAATATTCGGGATATTATTTATTATCCAAGTTTATGGTCAGCTGGGAATAAATGTTTATATGTTTGTGTGTATGAGCAACTTTATCCAACAATATCTACAACAATTTTCTAAAGATTCATAACCAGTTGTAAAGTAACAAAAGCAATAAAAGCTGGTTGGTATATGTCAGAGGCATTTAAGATTCGTAAACTCAAATTTTAACAAACAAAACCCTGGGAATTTTATGATTTTTACCATTGAGTTAAATAAATATTTAAGGGTTCTTTAGTGAATATCCCTAAGAATAAGAAGGGAAACAAGAGTGCCTCAGGAGGGAATATGTTGTTTTCATTCTTTAAATGTTGATGATAACGATGATGCTGATAGCAATGTTATTTTTGTTGTAGCCTGCTTCTCTTAGATAGTTGCTCAGTTGGTTACTGTTGGGTGTTGAATGTGGCAAATTTTAAGTTGCCACTGGTAAAATTGTAAATTTTGTTGTAGTAGTAGTAGTTTTATTCAAGTAGTGGTTATCAGCATGTAATAGTATTATGATTAGAATAAAACAATGATGGTTAAATTGTTGAAATATTTATGATTTTTTCCTTAAATGATAAAAATAAAAGGAATATTTAGTAAAGAATAAAAAGGACACAAAAATTTATTAAATACACGCTGTTACAGTGAAAAATCACTCGAGAAATTTTATAGCATAGGCAGCATGGCCAGGAGGTGGGAAAAAAGAGGAGGCTAAATTAAACATTAAAAAAGTCAGAAAACTCTAAACATCACCAAAAAGATAAGGCTAGAAAAAAGCAAATATTTTCTTATTTAACTTTTTTTATATTTTCTTTAAAAATATTAGGGGTTTTCATTCATTCAAATAAATGCCTCGAAAGATAATAACATAACAAGCTTGTAAAAAATTTGCTATACTTTGTTTAAAAAATTATTTACACAATTTATAAATGCTTAGGCCATAGAATACAGCTAGAAGTTTATGTACAGAAAAAATTTTGTGCTTAAATATAAGAATTTACTTTCACTGATATTAGTTCATAATATTTAAGAATAATGTCTTAAATTCTAATAATTTTTTACATTTTTTGAAATAAATCAAAATTCAAGAACACTTAAATAAATTGTTGAAATTTTCATTTATATTTCCAATTTATAAATGTATCTTTGAAATTTTCTTTAAAGAATTTTTTTAATGATTTTTAGTTACATTTTGTGAGTAGAAGAACATACAAGAAGTGCTTTTCATTACAATGAAGCATGTGCCATAGAATGGGAGCAAATTTCAGCAAATTTCTGATCCTTAATTTTAAACAGATTTTTATTGAAAATTACCATTTAAAGGGATATATTATTAATATTTTCATATATAAGTACTTTTATTTAAAATTTGAATCAAATCCAATAAAACTAAATTAAAATTTTAGCAGCATTTTTGCAAATTTCGCAAAATTATCTTTAAGTGAAATTTAATAATATCATGAACAAAATTTTATTTTTTATGAAAAAAGTTTCGGAAAACAAGTCATGTTCGATTCATAATATTTATGAAAAAAAAAATATCAAATATATGATTTTTTTTTCTCTGTATGAGAGACGCACTTCGAACTAAATTTTCAAAAACAAAAAAAAAACAACTAAATATTTTCAAAACACAAAAACGAAATTCATGTGACTACATGAATTAGAGTTTTGACAACTGAATCAAGTTTGTTTCTCTCACATAAAGATGTACTTATTAATCTATGGCTTAGGCTTCAAATTTAATGTGTAAATGAATCAGTAAATTTTTATATTTGAAGAAATAAAATTGTATTATTTTTGAAATTTTTTTATACTTAAATGCATAAAAATAAAGCCCAAAAAAAAATTAACTTATATTAGTTGCTAAAATTTCTGCAAAATTAATAAAAGAATTCCGAATAATTTCCTAGGAGCGTTCAGTAAAACGTATAAATTTTACGAATTTTGTTCAATTTTCCGGTTGAATGAAAACTTTTATTGATAAAATTTATAATATTTCATATATTATATTTCATATGAAAAATTACCCAATGTTTGTAAGCGATTTTTCGTTATTTTTGAATCATAATTTCTTTTGGTGCATCATTTGCAAATTTTTTTTAGCGAGTTTTCACTTTTGTAAGAATTTTTTTTTTAATTACATTCATAAATAGTTTCTATGGTTAATGACGTTTACTAAAAAGTAATGTTTAATACTCCGTTTATATCTACAAAAAAAAAATTGATCCTAGCGTCGTAAACGCTGTTATGGATTTGGTTACAGTAGTGTCGTAAGCCAATATCGGGTTCGAAGGACCATAATTAGACACCAGCAGAATTCCTACTATAGAACAAATTTCTTGTACATACAAGTTTTAAATATTTATAATTTATAGTTCAATAAATTTAATCTTCAGGGTAATCCAAAATATGCAAAATGATATTTTTTCTGGGCTTCAAACTGTTAGTTATTTATCCGTTTCAGGCAATTTTAAGAATTTGGCATCGATTTACTATCGCATGTTTTTGCGTATTTTGGTCCTAACACTGTATTTTTGCATATTTTTGTCTTAGTAGTATACATATATGTCTGATAATTGGGGCTTTATAAAAACTGATTTCAGCAGACAGACGGACATCGTTATATAGAGTTCCCTATCAATAGGGTTCCATAAAACAGCATATTTTTGCATATTTTAGTCTTAGTAGCATATTGGGTCACGTTTTTTATATAAAATATTATATTATAAATCCTTATTTTAGAGCATATTTTAGAAATTTAAATGGCATACTTTTGCATAATTTATATTTATATTTATATATATATTTATATTTTTATGTAAGAGAATAATTTTTGATATTTTAAACTTTATACAAAAATGTTGCATATATTGCATCCAATATAATTTTTTATATAACTTTTCATTAGTGAAATTTCAAATCCTATTTCTTAATTACACAGGTCAACAATAGGGCATAGAAAATTATATCGTGAATAGAATATAATGCGAAATTATTATTCCTTAGACTAGATGTAGTGTAGAAAGTTAAATGAAACATTTCAATCACGTCACATTTGAACCCATTGACGACCAAAGAAAACATGCTTCTCTCAAAAGTTTTTTGATTATATAATTTTCTAGGTAATAGGTAGTGCAAAATACTTCATTTATTTCTTAAGCTTTAAAATTAATTAATTCGGCTTCTATGGGCCGATTTTACGAAATTGGCCTACTAATTGTTTCTGTTTGGCGGAACAAAACTAGAACTTTTGGAGAGCAATTAAACATGATGTCTTTATAATTGTATTTTCTTCGTCGATGTCAGTTAAATTTAGAAAAAGAAGTCATTAAATTTATTATGCCCATTTAATTGTTGGCAAATATATATGAGATTTACAGAGTAAAACAAAATGGTATTTTAAAATTAGTTTATAAAAATAATATTTTGGTTTAACAAAAATATAACCAAATATAAACCAAAAAGTAAAAAAGTCACCATGAAAAAAATTTAAAAATAAAATAATCAATTTTGGTTAAAAACTGCAACACTGGTAGAGATATGTGATTTATTTTGCAACAACGGCAACACCACCAAAGAGAAATAGTAAAAAAAATTAGAGCTAGAGAAATCGTTGTAAAAGTAAAATAAATTTTAATTTTTAGCGGAATCGCTGTTCTGTTATAGTTGTCATATCTTCATATCATAACATATAAAAAAAAGTTATCCGCTAGCTTGTGCTTCAGCACTTTTCATGTTTTTTCTTGACATTTTATAGAACACTGAAATGTAGTCTCAATATTTAACACTTCATTTATTAATTCATCATACAAAACCTTAAGTATTAAAGGCCTTATTCATAATCAAATTTTAAATTAATTTTTATTTTTTGACATTTTCTTTTCCTTCAGTTTTCGTACATGAAGTTGCCACCCAAATGTATAAATGAGAGTTGGATATAGCAAAAAACCAATTAAGTAACTGGTTTTTTTATTTAAGTAGTTAAATTATTTGTATGAAAAAACAACTTAAAAATCGGAAAAAGTAATTAGTTAAATGAAAAAACAGTGCTTAGATTTCAACGAAACCAAAATGGATAAAACACCACGAATGCTGACCAAGTGTGTAGCGGCACAGGTATTCCATTCTGCTGGTGTCCAATTAAAGTCCAAAAACTCTGCTTTGGTACTGCCAAACAAATAAAACAAGGCAATTTACAAATTCTTTGTTTATAGTAATAAAGCATCGGTAAATAAGTATAACAAATTTCCGGATAATAAAGATAATATTGGACACAACACACAACTTTAAATTTTACTAGTATAACTCCAAATAAATTTATTTCACATACAGCTAAAATTTACATTAAAGTCAAAATTTCGAAAAAGAAATAGCAAATAAATTTGAAAATGGTGAATAATTCATTACTTAATTTGAGTGTATGCAAAATAGGGTAATATAGTTAAAAAGCTGCGTCTTTCTGCTTTTAAACTCAATTTAAAAATCATCGATGGATTTAAAATGTATCTATAGTGCAAGTACTACCCTAAAATCTTTTTTTTTTTGCAATATTTCGAAATTTAGAGGGTGATTCGAAGTTGTCGAAAATTGTTTTGTAATGTCTTCAACTCACATTAGATCGTTTTCCGAGTAAAAATAAGAAATGCCATTTTGTAATAGCGTGCACGCAGAGAAAAAATATAGTTGTAGTGACCATAATCTAAGAGCAAAATATAATGATTGAAACATATGATCACAGCAAAAAATAGAAATGATTATAAGTAATAATTATTATGTCTCCACTTTGTCATATTGTGTCCGAACTTATGGTTTGTTTTTCCGTATTATGATTATAGTTTTACATAAATTGAACAATTTTATTATACTATTATACCACATTTTCATATTATGATTCCATTTTATCATATTATTACCTCATATATTTATCAAATTCTATCATATGATAATTTCATTTTGTCGTATTATTATTCCACCATATATTAATAAAAATTATTGTTATTTTTATACAATTTTTATTGAGAAATTTTATATATATATACAATAATAATATTTACATATTATTATTAGTCATATTCATTTGTACCACCATATATGTTTCAAATACAAGATTTTTAAATTGTGTAACCAAACCTTGTCTATTTATATTTATTTATAAGTAAACTAAATGAAAATTACATTGAAGATAAAAAACAAATATTAAAAAAAAATTTATATATAAAAACAAACAAGTATTGAAGTTTTCCACTCAGTTTGTGAAAAGTATAAGTATTATATTTATTTGCAACATTTTATTGTTATATTAATAATAATATTGAAATGGTTTAAACACAGAATATGGTTTAAGAACGACGAAAAAGGCTGCATATATTTAATGGTTGTAGGAGTAATGTTTTATATTAACAAAATCTTGTTTCTGGTAAAAATATTTAAAAACAAAAAATTTTTGCAGACAATCATATTAAACCCCTTGTTGGGTGTAAACATTAAATAACAAAATTGAATCAAAACCATTGCTATCATGAACACATAGTTATTAAAATTCAATAAAATTAACAATAAGAACATAATATTGTTGTAGTGATAATGCTGTAACCATGTTTTTTCTCTGCGTGTAGAGAAGCCATTCCTGTACGATCTTTAAAGAATGCTTTGGATCGTTATCATGAAGAAACATAGAATTTTAATCCAGCTCTAACATTTCTTACTAACATACATATTCTCATCCATATTTCCCTTGATAAATTGAAGTTTTCCAACTCCTGTTGTAGCCATACATACCAACACCATGACTGATCCTCCTCTATGTTTTACCGTGAAATTTACATTTTGTGGTTATAATTCCTTATTTTTTACACTTGGTGTACATTCCATAGAAAATTATATTTATAATTTTTTTCGCAGATATGTACATATTTCCATGTGCAACACACATAAATACCAAATATTTAACAACAAATAGTTTATCTCTTACACTAAATATTTACAATAAAAAATAAACAAAAACGAATTTTTGCACATCTAGGCATGCAATTTCTACTTGCATCAGCGATATAGCATAGAATTGTTTTACATTATGTAAACTAGATAAAAAATTATTCACTATATTATATACGAATTACATTAACAAATTTACACTTAAACCAACGTTTACTTTAAAGCACGCAGTGCACTGTGGGAAATGCTAGAAGGCGAGCTGATCATAAATATCTTTTTTTAAACTTTTGAAATTTTATAAAATTGTTATTTTGTGGCTTAGACATCGTGAATTATTTTGTGTAAATATTAGAAAATTTCAACCAATACAAATATCTTAAAATTTAGACCAAATGCAGTATATATGAAATAAAAATGTTAACATACTTACAACTAAAACATTTTTAGAGGCATAATCTTCACAACTTAATTTTATCCGAAATACAATTAAAATTAAATTTTTCATGTAGGGAGTACGAAAGTTATAGCGGTTTTAGGTGGAAAATATAAAAATGTTTACAAACTAGAAGTTTATGTTCGGATTAAAATTTACGAGCAACGTCAAAACCTATCGAGTTATTCAAATAAATTTATGATATTTTCAATATTTGATGGTATCAGCTTTGACAAATCCTTTTCAAAATTAAAATGTCGGTAAATGAATTTAACTAATAATATTTAAATATTATTATTGTATATATAAATATATATATATATATATATATATCATATATATATATATATATATATATCTATATATATATTATATATACATATATATATATATATATATATATATATAAAATATCTCAATAAGAATTTCATAAATATAACAAGAGTTTTTATTAATGAATAATATGACAAAATGAAATAATAATATGATAAGATTGGGTAACTATACGATAACATGATGAAATAATATGATAAAGTGAAATCATAATATGAAAATGTGTTATAATAATATAATAAGATTTATAATCATTTCAATTTTTTGCTGTGATAATATATTTCAATCATAACATGTTGCTCTTAGATTGTGGTCACTACAACTATATTTTTTCTTTACGTATACATTGTAATTGTAAAACAGTTTCTATTTTAACATTTGTAACAAAGCAATAAAAAATTTTGGTAAAATTCTTCTATTGTATATCATACAGATTTAGTTAATTTTACAATCACATCAATAAATATTCTAGTTGATTTCACACGAAAATTCAATTATAGTTCATATTGTATCAATTAAAAAAAACTAATTAAAAATTCAATGAAAAGCAATTATTTCAGTTAATCAATGGAAGCATTTTGGTGATTTGAGTAAAATCAAACAAAAATTTAATTAATATTAGCAATTGCATAATTGAAGTAAATTTTTATTTTCTTCGGTGTATAATATCACTTGAGATCAACAAATATAAATGAGCGAACAAAAACTGAAGAAAAATAAGTTTTCAGTGGAAATATTTTAGATCAAGAACTATAATTTTGCGACACCCAATTTTTTAATTTTTATATCAATTTCGACATCAATTTCGGTAAGCGATTATCGTACAATATGGGAATGAATTTAGCTTCTATGGAAAATATTTTCAAGAATTTTAGTGCGATCATTGTGCTCATTTTTTTTTTTTTTTTAAGGGTTTTTAAAGTTACGGACTCGTAATTAGAAAATGAAAAAGAAACTACCCACTGAGCGGTGTATAGAGTAAACTTATTTTCTGATAAAAAGCGAATTTTGATGAAAATCACAAGTGATATCAGATTAGTGATCTTTTTTCAATTGTCTTATGATTGATCTTATAATTTATACAACCGTTTTTTAATCAAAAAGTATATATAGTTGAGCACAAATTAACGCACTTTTTTCATTTGGAGCTTTATTTAGGAAACCACAGCACATTTTCGTTTTCTTATAATTTTGTATGAAAAACCGAATCTTTATCAAAATTTAAGTGATCACATATTAACGTTACTTTTCAATTGGAGCACTATTTAAGAAATTACTTCTAGTTTTGGCTTTTTCAGGATTTAATTTGAAAATTTATTTTTTTTTTATAAATGATTACAGATTATGGTCCTTTTCTTCATTGAAGCTTCATTTATAAAAACTACAACAAATTTTAGTCTTCTTATGATTTTGATTGGATGTTGATGAAAAATATGAATGAATTAATAATTTTACTCTTTTTCATATACTTGTTTTAATAATTATTTATTATTCCATATTGTTGCCAAGACTGTGGTATATTTTTTTTTTTTTTTTTTTTTGAGGTCTCCTACTATTTCTCATTTTCCTATAAGTACACCATATACCATAAAACACACCTTATTATAGTATAAATATTAATGTTTATCTATTATAGTAGGAGTGGATACAGTTGTTTGTTATGCTTGCTATTATTGTTATTGAGTTGCTTTTGTTGTTATTTCTATTTTTAGTAGGATGCAGTGTTGCCAGTTTGGCCTTTTTAAGTCTAAATCTAGCCCTTTTATTTCGTTTTTAGCCTCAAAATTTTCGTTTTAGCTATTAGCTTTTTTTCTAGCTTTCTCTTTAATTCTTAAAATTACCTTAAAAAGGCTAAAATGTTAGTATTTCAAGAACAAAGGAAATAGTTTCTTATTTGCTGTTACCAATTTTATTTTTACAGAATCATCCATTTTAACATTTTTGTGTATTCATTCGCATAAAAAAACTAAGGTTACTTAATATTTAACAAAAATTGTCGACTGCGGCGCTTCATTTTCCAAACCAATGATAACTTAACTAATTTTATGGACTTACTAAATCGATTATTAAATTATTTTTTAATATATTTTAACAGCCATAGAACTATTTATAAAAATAATTAAAAAAATCGCAAAAAACGAAAACTCACCTAAAAATTTGGAAATTCTTAATCAAAAAGGAATTACAGCTCTCAAAAAACGACAAATCATTTAAAAATAATAAGTAATTTTTTATATTCAACATAACTCAAGTTTGTCGGGTAATTTTTTGAACGATTTTTCATTGGGTTATTTTACTGGCAGCCGTTCTATGTTTTGTTTATAAATTTATTACAACATCTTTAAAAAGATATAACAAAAACTAATGAGAACGATAAAAAATAAGTTTTAAAATTAAAAAAGAAATTCTATTTTTATTCTGGCTTTATTTAAGGCATTTAGACTTTTTTGGCCTTTTTCAAAGTTCAGTTTAGCCTCTTTTTTTCTTTTTTCTCATCTCCTGGCAACACTGGTAGGATATAACAGTAGTTGTCTTTTTATAGTGTCATCATACTTGGTTAAACAATGAACAGAGGGTTTGGAAAAAGAATTAGTAGAATTTATATAGATCTTACAAGATCTAAATAATTTGAGAAAACCAAAATGGTTTGAGTCAGCTCTAAAGTATTTTACCGGAAAATTTTATTAATTTTCCTTTTTATTTTAATATTAATTTTTGTAGGTCCTACTGTACGTTGTAATACTCTTTAGCTTTTGGATCTTTAGAAACGCACATGTTTCACATGTTAAACAACTTTATAAAGAGATAGTTACCAACACATACAGAAATGGGAACTAGCATACACACAAACTTAAACCATTTAAGAATAAAAACTAAGAAAAAATTTAAAGGGCCTTAAATTGAATACACAAAGTATTTTAGATCCCTTACAAAGTTATTTCATTCCCATAAGAAGTATTAATGCAGGTATGACCCATTGAATTCTAATATATCTTCAGGAAAAGGCCTGGCAGAAACTGTTCTAATAATAATATTTTTAACTTCAGGTTGTATATGAGAAGGCCTTTAAAATGAAGGCCTCTTAATTTTTAACATAAGTATTCGAAGGTATATATATATATATATATATATATATATATATTAAGTTCATTTAGAAAAATACATATGTATTTTAGTATTTATTTATACAAGTAAGTTCATTTAAAAAAAGACTAAAAAACTAAAAAAGCACATGCACACAGCGACAGATACACCCACACAACTGCTGCAGGAAAAATATGTTACTTGTAAATTTTTTTGAAGTTTTTTTTTTTTAATTTCTTGTCTTTTAAACGGGATAAACTTCTGCTGTATATGACATCAAATTAAGAAAATTTTTACAGACACGCATTTACATGTTTACTAAACTGGCCCAAAAAAAGGCGACTTTCGACCGTAACTTTCCCTAGGATTATTCTTTCTTTTGTGAAAACATAGTGTGCATAGAGGGATTGGATATATCGACCCTAAGGTTTGTAGGGTGCATTTAAAAAAAAAAATCATCAATGCATGGTTGTTTTATAAAAACGGACGAACTCGAAAACTAGTGCTTCATATGCATAACTAGACATTAAATGAACATTTCAGCCTTCAAGTAGATAACTGAAAATTTTACCTGAGAGCACACTGTGACATTTGGCGAATCTTGATTGTGATAAAGAGTTGAAATTATATACATTTCATTAATATTTATTTTTTATTTTATATTAAAACTAATTTACCTATGTGTTGTACCGCAAAAAATAGTCATATTTCCAGAATCATTTTCTGATTCGTCTGTACTTTAAACAAAGTACAGTTTGCAATTTTGAAAGTATATTGATGATATTACACGTAAATAATTATTTTGATTAAGATACAAGGCCTGTTGAAATTGCTTGTACTGGGTCCGTTTTTTTTCCCTAGACATCATACAAATATAGTCCCTGAATATCGTTTAACGCTCATAAATTCATTAATTATTGCAATATTTTTTGCCGAATTTTATCGCTACAAATAAGTTAAAGTTTATCATTGTGCTAAATTTTATATTTACTATAGCTTCCGCATAAGGCCTACTGCCGAAAATTTCTTTAAAGTACATGCGTCTCGATACTCACTTATGAATGTTCGGTATGGTGGGAGGCGTTGAAAAAAAGGGACGTATAGGAACCTTCCTTCTAAAGTTCAGAGATGTGCTTCAATTGGCATTACGGGTGCCATGTAAAGTACACCTCAGGCAGCACTGGACATCATTCACCACCTTTTTCTAGTTGAGGAGTTCGTGAAAGGAATGGTTGTGCGGAGCTTATTTAGACTGAAGGAATTACTACTAATAGTTAGCTTCACAGCGGGGCATGTTGGCATACTTAATGAAGTCAAGATTGATAGTTTAACATTATCCTCAGCCGCCCAAATGGATTATGTCGATACTATAATTGACTGTTATTGAAATCCTTAGTAGTGACCTCTGGACTGGAGCTAAAAATCTCCATGGAGGGTACGCTATCTTCACAGATGGCTCGAAGATAGAAGTAGGCACAGGGACAGATGTTGACTTTATGGGAACAGATATCAAACGACCTTTCAGATTGCCTGATAGTTGCAGCGTTTTCCAGGCAGAAATTCTAGGTATTTATAAGGCCCTAGGATTACTTGAGGAGAATGTTGAGAGAGACAATGAGGTGACTATCTTTGTGGATAGTCAGGTAGCACTAATGGCAATGACAAATTAATGTGTCATGTCCAAATTTGTGCTTGAGTGTACGAGGGAATTTAGGCATCCATCTACAGAATAAGGCTCGGAGCTGGACAGGTCTTTTGTGGAGGTATCGGTTAGGATTCCAATTGAGTCATACTTCATTTCCATAAGGGAATAGACTCTAGGAAGAACGAATCATGCTTGGAGGAATAGATTGGACTGCAAGGTATCTAGAGAGTTATGGTTTAGTCTTAAATCAGCAGATTCATTACATCTTTCGGGCAAGAGTCATGGGAATCTAAGGGTCATTGTTGGTATGATTACCGGTCACCTCGCTATAGGGAATATGAATAGTAAGTGGTACACCTGCACGTCAGACTTTTGTAGGATGTGCGATGATGTGGAGAAGCTAAAGACAGTGGAACACATACTCAGTCATTGCGTAGGGCTTCAGCGTAGTAGACTGACGTGGCTTGGATGCCTATAACTAGACGAACTAGAGGAGGTTACGGGTAAAGGACTCAGTATAGAATTCGTAATGGGAATAAAGTTGTTTAGAGGTAGTCGGGCTTGATTGATTGATGGGACTTGGTTTTCATACCTTTCTTTTCTTATATTTCTTTTCCTTTCTTTCTACTCTTGTGCTTTAGCCTACTAGAGATCTTCTCCTTCTTCGTTTTATTATTTATAAAGGGATCACAATGGACGGGAAGGTCTCTGGGTGGAGGCATGAATACGCCGCCCCTTTTAACCTAACCTAACTTAACCATATAAATGTAACTATTAAGATGATATTTGAGACCGATCAATTAAAATGTTTATATATTTTAAAATTGAAAAGCAAAATTCCTTCTTAATAACACTGCAATTCAAAAAAGGAGCAAAAAAGCTTCTTGATTACACACCGTACACCGTAACTTTAACAATATAAAGACGTAGGTTCGGTTTAACAGTACTTCGACGGGAGCAAATTGGGGCGGAATTTTATTTCTTTAATTTATAGAGAGAACTATGCGGAACCTTAAGATTATTGATTTTTGAAAATTTTATAAAGTAATTAAAAATTTTTTTTTTTTTTTTTTTTTTTTGTTTAATATTCTGAAAGTAAAAAAATAATAATTTATTTCCTGATTTTGTTTTATTTGCTCAGTGAAAAAGTACATCGATTAACCTTTAAAACGGTATACAATTTATTACAATATATATAAAAATAATAGAAAAATGTGCTATTTTAAACTATGAGCATTTGTAATAAACAGGAAAATCACAATTGCAATTGAATTTTTTTCTGTACATTCAACGAAATGATCGACAAAATATTTATCCATTTCAGAACAAATAAAGCATTTTGGCATCGATTTGTATGTGCATATTTTTGCATAGTTCACCCTTAACAGCTTATTTTGACATATACTAATATATACTAAAAGATTTAATAAATAAATAAGAGACAAAAAATTATTTATTCTATGGAATTTTGACATCTTAACTCAATAATTTTGATGACGCATCGTTTATAATAATCAATGTCCTTCCGTGATTGTTAGTTTTCAAAAAATAACTCTTCTATAATAATTTTTAATATTTTAAAATTTTGAAAACCAAATTTAAATCCCTTTAACAAAAGGCCACATAATTATTTTTTCTTCTACTCAAAAAAATTATTTTAAAATGCAATTTTTCATAAAATATGACACAAAAATATGTATTTATGGCAAGATATGCAAAAATTTGCACTAACAAATCGATGCTATTTTAGAGAAAATTTTCTAATTCGAAAAGATATTTAGAGTAAAGGTAAAAATAACAAAAATTTAATTCGGTTTTCCCAACCGACAAAAATTAGTCAAATAAAAACTAAATTATTTAATTTGACATATTTCAAAAATTGCTTATTGTTTTATTCTGTACTTATTTGAGATATTTCCTAAATATTAACGACTTCAATAGCTTCCTTTCTAATATCCAGTTATTTAAAGACGTTTTAGCTGTTTCATAACTAACGACCACAACACACTACTTGAAATGTTACAAGAAATTGTAAATTTGGTGAGGTTTTATCTTACAACACCTTGAATTGTTGTGTATAGTATATTTGTGCTGTTTAAAGGTTTTATGTTCACTTTCAGAAGCTTTTTCGATCAGAAACTCTAAGTCGATCTTAGCTGTCCCTACCTGGGAAATTGAGTTCCGTTAAGAATGTCCTTGTATTTGTTTTGCTTATTTGGTGCCGATGCCCGCACGCTGAAGGAGCCTGGCTCCAACTTAAGATAAATAATGAAATATGCTACACAGTTGCCTTGTTGGTTATACACCTTCTATTTACTATCTACTATTGATTCTTTAATCTTGGATGTAATCCGCGATTTCTTTAATACCTGTATTTTTTGAGTGAAAAATTCCAAGAAAATATTCTATCACTTGGTCCTGAGCTGTGCTTACTTCCTTCTACTTCAACCAGATTATAAATCTTGCTGAAGCTTTTAATACTACTGATTGTAAATCAGTATACACTACGTTGAACTTTATTATTATTTTTTCGCTAACACTGCTCTGTTAGTTCTTTTATTTTTTCTTTTTTATTAATTGGCTACTCACCACGTCTGCCTTGTTCACTGTCCAGCACCCAAGAAAAAAACGGATCGATTGTAACTTTATGCTGGCTTATATACATTTCTTAAAACTAATATTATTGTAGTTTTCCTGTACTTTGTTCGAACAGATTGCGTTTGTTGCATCGAACAATCCTTTCTGTTGTCTCCTTTATATTCACTGCTGTAACAGTTTCGTTGATATCTGTGTGATTGTTTGTGTATGTGGCTTCTTGTTTGTTTATTTTGTTTCCTTCTTGCTTTCTGTGTTTGAATCTTTCCTCTGCTTCTCTGCTCGCTGCTACTCTTACACTCCTGTGTATTTCTCTGCTGTTTCTTCTCCCTGCTGTTGTGTTTCCTGCTTAGCTGTGACGATGTAGGCATTGACATCTTCACTCGGCTTTTCTCCCTTTCTACTTTCTACAGCTACTTCTGTGTGCTGGGTTTTTCTCAGAGTTAACCATTATATGGCTAGCATGGCCATTTAAGATCAAACCCACCACCTCCCCTGACCAGAATGTTTTTCCTCTTGTGCACCTCATCGACCTCCGGAACATTTTGAACAATTCTAAGATGAGAAGATTTACATAGGCGAATCTAATTCGTCCCCAATCTAGATGGATATAATCCGACTCTCGACCAATAAAAAGCCAATGTATCCTTTATTTTTTTACACTATGTTTACATTTCAAAATTTTATTCTTAATAATTATGTGGATTAAAATTTTAAGAATTTTGGTCCCCACACCACGAGGAACATTTCTTCTCGACGGAGGACGATTTTAGTGATACTTTAGCAATAGTATTGACGATAAATTTTAACTTTAGAAGACTCTTCTTAGTGACTACCGCAATAGAAAATGTTTGGCGGGGCAGTTATTTAACAAAATTTTCTATATATCTAAGGACCTTTAAAATTTAAACATAAAAGGCCTTACGGTGTGCCGAAATTGCTCATATTATTATTTATGATCTTATAGGTTAGGCTTCCATCTGACATACTAAGAAATATTTTTTAAAAATTTTTTCACTATTTTAGTTTTCTCAACAGCTTCGCAAACATCAGCTTTATTTAATTCTGGTCATGAATATGTTGTCTTAAAGATAAAATCAGATTTTTATAAAATCTCATTTGACTACATTTGATAATTCTTTAATAATATTAAACCATTTGTGCTTTAACAAAAAACACAATTTACTGATTTGGCAAGGAACAAAAAAATTCTTATTTCAAACATGAAAACAATAGCGATAAAGGAAAAAATCACAAGCAGCAAAATCAATTTCATTTTCAATTGTAACTTGACCTCCTTTAGTGATACAATTTTTGTGCTCAAATTTTTTGTACTCTAGATTTTCTTTTTCATTTTTATTTTATTATTATTTTTTTTTTTTCACACAATACTCTATGCAATAATTAAATTGCAATTACTACATGCCACGGCTAAAGGAAAATGCGTGTTCTGTACACAAAAGGAGACAAAAAAATATCAGTGATAGAAACGAGCTAAAGTGGAAGAAATAATTTTATGGAACAACACAATCATTTCCATAGACCAACAGCAGCATCACCATTATTTCTGTATTCATAAGCCAAGAAAAAAACCAAACACACACACACTCATATATACCAAACCACAAGGATAAAAGAGCAAAAATAAAAATAAAATGAAAAACCACCAGCAGGACACATCTATTAGTATGATTCTCTTGTGTTTCCTGTATGAGATTTTAGTTTTATTTTCTTTTATTTTTTTTTTTTTCTTTTCTTCTCTCTACTGAATTTTCTTAATTTCTTTTTACTTGTCTAAATATTTGTGTGTATGTTGGTTTGGAAATGTGCGTGCTTAGCATTAACAAGGATTTCTTTTGAAAAAAGTCAAAAAAATATATATTAAAATGTATACATACATTCTGAAGAAATATTTAAATTGTATATTATTTGCAAAGATTTTGTAGTCTCTTTAATACGTTTTTGTTTCTTGTTTATTTGGTATCAAATTTTTATTATAAACATTTTTCTTATTTTTTCTATTTTATTCATATTTCCTTTGAGTTGAACATAAAGTATTAGTGGCAAAAATCATATGTCCTTGACAGTCTAAAAAACTGAAATTTATGAGTTTTTATTAAAAAAAATTCAAAATTTTTTTTTTTATTTATTTGAGTTGTGTTATGTTGAGAAATTTTATTAACACCAATTTGTTTTTCGTTTGTAAAACTCTTTTTTATTTCGAAAACTATGAGTAAAAATGTAATTTCACACATGCATAAATGGTTTAGTTAGTAACGCAAGTATTTTTTTAATTTTTATTTTATAGCACTTCAATACAGTGGTTATTTAGTTATTTTTAAGAATTTTTAGGAAAACTAAAATATTGAATAAATTTTGAATAAAGTTAAAATTGATATAGTTCATAATTATGAACTATTATCCTATTTTTAACAATCTCAACAAATAGATCAAATAAAGTAAAGTAAAGTTTTGAAAGCTGTAAATTTACGACGATTGTATGTAAACTTTTCTAATATCAACTGACCGACTGACAAACGAAATATATGATGTTCCATTACTGATGCCTCATTGACGGGCCCAGCAATTTGTAGTAAATGGTGATGTTATTGTATAACTCAAAAGATGTACTTTTTTCTTATGATTTTTAGCTATAGTATGATATTTTAGGTGTTTGTACTCTCATAAAATAATATTAGTAAATACAGTAATTAATTTAATTTAGTGAAATGATGATGTAAGAAAATGGAATAATAAAAATCAGTAATTCACAGAAAGAAATAAAAATGGGTTTTAATTACGAAATTTCTTACATCAATTAAAATTTTAATTGATTTCACTGCAATCATTAAAATGATAATATTAGTTAAATGAACTTAATTATTATTTTCTATAATTTTAATTAAATTTAAAATTAAATTAATTACTTTCATGTTGCACAATGTTCGCTGCTTAAAAAAGACAATATTTATAACAATATTATCTTCATATAAAAATTTATATTTTTATTTAATTTCCAGTTATATTTCCAAATATACGAATCAAAAATAAATATGTTTTTCACCTTATAAAGACATCCATTTTGATATAACATTTCAACAAAACAGATTGATTACAAATTTTATACCGACTTTTTCACAAAGCTTATTTATAGCATTTTCAAGCTTATAACAAAGCTTACCTATATGAAATCCTTTTTCTCAAAAAACTTTCGAAGTATATGGTGCCATTTTAGTTAATTCCAATTAAATCAAATCTGACCCTTATATGAACGTTAACATCGCTGCATGATACATCTAAAATAAAACTGGAGAAAATAATATATATAAACAGATATTACCAAAAACTCTAAACGTACATTTACAATATTGTATTTATATATAAATCCTTTATTCTGGGTTGATCAAAATTCACATAAAGCCATAAAATTTCATAATTTAAAATATGTCTGTTATTTATATTTTACCTAAAAATTTTTTATTTTTAAATTAAATTTTCAAATTTTTAATGAACATTTTGTTTTATTTTTATTTTATATTTCATTTTAGTAAATTACAAATTTTTCTTATCCCTTTTCAAATTTAAAAATTAAAAAAGAAAATAGTAAACAATTTTATTGAATTCCCATTTAAACTTAAATAAAAAATTCATTAAAAAATTGTTTCGAATAATTTTTTCTGTGTTCCTCAATATAATAGAAAAGTAAAAAGAAATTTAATATATGTTCATTAACTAATGCTCTAGTTAAAATTATATTCAAAAAGTTAAAATTTTGATAATTTCGAGAAAAATTTTAATAATTCAATATTGGAACGATATAGGAATATTTATAAAGGTTTAAAACTAGCGTATTTTGGCAAATATTTTTTTGAATTATAGTATTCTTTCGTTTAATTTTGAATTCAATAACTAAAATTTTCATTAATACAAGAATACTTTGCATAGTGCAATATTCGTTTTAATACATTTTACATTTTTATATTTGTTTTTGGTAATATATATTTATATAGATAATGTACACGCAGAGAAAAAGTATAGTTGTAGTGACCATAATCTAAGAGTAACATATTATGTTTGGAACATATGATCACAGCGAAAAATAGAAATGATTATAAGTAAAAATTATTATGGTTTCACTTTGTCATATTGTAGCCGATTTTATGGTTTGTTTTTTAATATTATTATTATAGTTTTACATATAATTGAATAATCTTAATATATTATTATACCATATTGTCATATTATGGTTCTATTTTATCATATTATAGCCATTATAGCCTTATCACATTATTATTTCGTTTTGTCATATTATTTTTCCATATTTGTTAGTAGAATTTTTAGTGAATTTTGTAGTAAGCTGAATTTGATTTAAATCTAAGCATAATACGTTTTAATAGTATCAATACGTTGTTAGTTTTTAGAAATTTTACATTTTGTTGAGAATTTTATATTGTTGGTAATTTATAATAACTAGATGAGATTATTGAAATTATATAAGAAAGTTTTGGGGTATAATTTTAAAATTCCAGAAATAAGTTATTTTTTATATAAATTATAGTTATTTTAAGAATAGGTTGTATAGTAATTAAAATTTTTTAGATAGACTTTTTGCTAGCTTTGTGATCATTATTTTTTTCCCCCTTTAGAACACGTTAGATATAGACTTTTTAGAAATGTGTTTTTTAAATATGTATTAAAAAAGTTATAGTTTCCTTTGATTTTATGTATAATAGAAGAAGTTAGGAATTACTTCTTGTAAATAATATACTTTATTTGTTAGGGACAAGCTTTTTTTCTTGACTACGGATATTATCTGGCCACGTGTGGTATAAATTGAAAAAAATCTACCTTCTAAAAAATTTTACCACTCTAGAAAAATGTAATTTTTCCCAAAAATGGAATATTTTTTTTAATTTTACCTATTATGAAAATAAGTATCGTTGGCTTAATATAAAATAGGTAATCTAGATTTTTTTTCGAAATCGCGTCTCTCAAAAGATTGAATGCCCTATAACAGCAAAGAATTGGTTTTTAGGCATTTAGAAAAAGTTCTAACTTATTTCAAAAATATTTTGAAAAAAAAGTCCTAACTCATTTAAAATTTAATTTATTCCTTTCATATTTTTTAAGAAATTTCCTAGAATTTATAATGAAAATAATTTTTGTGCAAAATTTGCATATCAAAATATTGCTTTTTCTTATGTTGGAGAGTTCATATATTAAAGTTCTTAATAAAACGAATTGTGCAAAAGAAAGTTGTTGCTCAAATAATGTTCGAAAGAGAAAAAATATTTCAAACAAAGCTGAATGGAAGCAAAACGAAAATAAACAAGTTGGAGTGCTATATTCGGCTGTGCTGAATCTTATATACCCTTCACCACCTTACCGACATATAATAAAGTTTACGCCTTAGAGTATGCTTTCATAATTTTTCACATTTATACTTACAAAAATAATCTACATTTTTTTCCAAACTACAAAAATATAAACACAAAATTAAACTATCATAGCAAGCGTTGCTTCCTTAAAAAACAACAACTATACTGATAGCTTCCGATGAGTACAGTATTTATATACATATGTTTGTATGTAGATACATGCTTATAAAAAAACGACACAATACTGAGTCATTGCCAATAACTCTGTTGTATGGACCGATATGCTTAATTCAAAAAACCGAAAGTTTAGAAAAATATTTACAACAGATTTGTATAAGAACAAATTCCGTAGTTCACACAGAAGCTTCACAAAGTCCAAACATGAATCTTGACCGATATCTCAGTTACTAATGAACCGATTTCGTTCATTTCTTCTGCAAAAGCATTCCGAAAAGAGTTGCCGAATTTTCTGTATAAAAACGAAGTCCCTGGCTTATATAGAAATTTAGAAAATTCCAAAACAAACACGTTTTTGGAGACCTTTTTGGTTTTTTGGCGATATCTGGGCTATTAATAGACTGATTTTATTGACTTTTACTAGTGCCAATCTAGGGTACATTTCCTATAATTTGATGTATAACGCATATATATCTGATAACTGGGGCTCTCAGAAAAGTTCTTTCAACAGACAGGCGGAAATGGTTATATCGATTTTCCTATCAATAGGGATCCAGAAAACATATACTTTTTGGTGTTGAATATTGTATAAATTGCAAACACTTGTGATGAAGGGTATAATAATTCATAAACTCTTATGGGTTCCAGCATGCCACTTACCATGGGTGTGGAAAACATTTTCACCATTAATATGTTTCTTTTTTTATATTTTTATAAATACCATTTTTTGGGATATTTATACGCGAACTATAAATCGCGAGATATGGACCATTTTAATGATCGGAAAAAAGTCATGTTGTATGTCTTATGAAAGGTAATTTTGATACCCATAATATGACACCTCAATGGATTTTGAACCACAAACACTTTTAAAGATGTTTGTAATTTTGTGTATATAACTTTGTACATTTTTAGCTATTTTATACTTTCAAATCGCTATATTTTGGGAATCCCTTGATAAAATTATTTTAAATATTGTTTAAGTCTTGGTTTTAATGAGTATAATGTTTGTGCTGAATATTATTAAATTCGAAGAGGTAAGTTACAAATTTTTAATTTTTCGTATTGGTTTCAAATGGAGTGACTCTATATTTTATAAATTTAAAAAAGTTGGGAACATTTTTCAATCAAATTAAAAGAGATACAACACAAAACCTTTATTAGAACCTACTTTTTGTTGAAGTATTTTAACATTGTGGGTATTAAAAAATAATAAATAAATTAGTAAAGCATTATTTTTCATAGAGCTGTTTATAAATAAAAAGCTAAATAAAAAATATTATGTGAGTGGTGAAGGGTACTTAAGATTCGGCATAGCCGATTGTAGGATTCTTACTTCTTAATTCATGCTTTTTTATATTTTGCTCCCTTTTTGAAACACTGTGTAAATACAACTAACTTGCTTTTTCCGGTCAATGTTTGAAAACATCATCGATAACAGCAACAACAACTTTATGACAGACTTGTTGTTAGCACGTGTTTATGACAGATAAAAAAGTTTTTTTACAACATTTCTTTTTATGAAGCTCATCACACCAAACAATTATAAACACAACAAAATCAAAGGAATACAAACAAATACTTATGTTCAGGCAAAAGTAAATAAAACAAAAAAGTCACACACTATTTGAGAGAGACAGCTAAAGAGAGAGAGAGAGAAAATAAAGAGTGAGTATAACAGTTTTCCTATACATGTTTCATTTCCGATTTGTTACACACAGCCAATTTTGTAGTTTACATGAGTTCGTTGGTAAATTCATATCCCAGACATAAAAAGTAAAATCACACACAATATTTCCACTTACAATCTGAATCTTAGAAATCAACAGCAACAAATTCAGTTAATTCTTAGACTTTCAACGTTACGGTACGGACGAGAAGACGTGTATGAATTTAATATAATATTAAAATAATATTTGAAAATAAAATAAAAGTAATGAAATAAGTTTGTGAGATGCAAAACTAAGAAGGAATTGTGTTAAGCAAAAACCTAACAGAGGAGGAGTAGTGAAAGAAAAATTGGGAATCAATAAAACTTGTTGCAAGAGTAATAAAGAAAAGAAGTTGTATGAAAGTAATGAAATATTAAAAGAATAAAATTAGAACAAAAAAGTGAAATAAAAAATTAATTTATTTAAATAGAAAATTTTGAAAAAAGTTGAATTAAGTTAATGTAATTAAATTTAAAAGATAATATGAAAAATTAATGAATAAATTTTATAATAAAAATTAAACAGATTTTGTTAAAAATAAATTAAAAGTAACAAAAATTAAATTTTAAAAAGAAATGATTAATTAAATGAAAAAGGTAAAAGTTAAAGGTGTGAAATTTTAATAAAATAATTAAATAAATAAATTAATAATCCAGCAATGCATTTGAAATATTACACAAGATGAATTAAGTTTAAAGGGAATTAAAATATATTTTTTATAAAACAAAAAGTGAATAATGAAAAAATAATGCCTTAAAAAATAAATATATCAAACGGTTTTAACACTCATTTTGTTCACATCTAATGAAGGATTTTATGAAATTTAAGACACAAAGATTTTAAATTTAATTTAATTTTTTTTTTTTTTTTTTTTTTTTTTTTGGTGCAGTTATAAGTTATAAAATAATTAAGAAAAAGAAAAACGTTAGAAGTTTATTTGCTTGAAATAATTTAAATTTCCATCTTCCGATAGCCAAGTAAAATCTTTTTAAATTAACATAAAATTTCACAAATTCAAAGCAGAGAAAAACTTGACGATGGACCTCTATAAGCCCTTAAGAACGGTGTTATGAAATAATAAATAGGTCAACTATGGCAAACTAAATTTGTCAAAAATTGGTCAAGTTTCTGGTGAGATTTATACGATTCTACAAAATTAGAAAACTTGAAAACTATTGGAATGTAAAATAGTGAAGACAAATTATATAGGTACGATTGTTATACCATTTTTAGAATTTTCGATATACCCCCAATTATATTCAAAAAGCCGTTTTTTCGGACTTTACGTTTTTAAATATTTTTATCTAGAATACCTGTTATCCAATTAAAGTTTTTTTTTTTTTTAACGACATTAGATAGAAAAGATTTTAACTTTCTACAAACTCGTTTACTTTTGGGGTTCAAAAATTTTTTTTTTAAATTTTTTAATGTCACTTCAACGCTGTGTAGTACCAGTTTCAAGTGGCTTTAATAAAATACAAATCTATTCGCTTGAATGACTTTTAGCGAATAGCGTTAATATTATGGAGGTTTAACTCAAATTGATCTAGCGCTACCATATAGTAGTGCAAACAGCGATTACATAAAAGCTATATAGAGTAGAATATATTCAAAATTTCGAAAAAGTCTGAATAACATTTCATCATGTGGAAACTTTTTAATAATACTAACATGATGGAAATTTATTTATATTATGAGTTCAGAAACATGTGATCCTTTTTTAAACACTTGAACAAATTGTTGTTAAAAGTGTAAAAAACTAGCAACATGAAAAAGTAATTCATATATTTTTTGACACTGTGTAACACTTAAGAAAAATATTTTATGATTTTTATATAACCAAGTGATATTATATTATGCTGGTATAAATCAATAAAATATATAAAATACTTTTATCCTGTTTTTTATGAACTATATATCTGCGTTATCACATGAGTGCATCAGGCACAGCATAGAATTTTTTTGGTAGTATATTATTCTTTTGAAAATTTTGTCAAGAAATGTAATTTTTTTGGAATATAAATTGTCCGTCAATGAAGCTTTGATCAACTTGAGAATGACAATGATGAATGTTTCTGAAGGATTTTTGTCTAATGACCTTTAGATTATAGTGATATTAGTGATGAAAGTGATGCTGGCAACTTTTCTAATAGTAGTATTCCTTGCTTAGTCTTTGACATGTAAAAATAGAAATTTTACGCATATAAATGTAATTTGTGTTCATATTTTTGGTCAGCTTCAGGGAAAATAGAAAGAAAGTCTTAGTTATTTAAAGTTGAGGAGTTCAAGAGTCGGTAAATTATAATGAGTGGATGTTTTTTTTTCATGATCATGATGAAGGTCATCCTTTAGCACCAACAGCTAAAATAAGACGTTATATCATTGAATTCTTCAAGTCAAGTAAATATACTTAGTGGTGGATATTAGATACGTAAAATATGTTTCACAATACCATACTACAATTAGTATTAAATTGCACCTCCTTAAGAAAATTTGCCAACAAAAAAAATTTTTTTTTTTTTTTTTGGAAAAATTTACTAATTTTTCTTACAGAAAAAATTTGTATATATTGCCTGGCATGTTCTCTTCTGGTAAAATTATATTTTATGCAACATGTGTATAATTATCATATATATATATAAACCACATCAATATGTCTAAAATACAGGTTAAAATGCTACGATATTTTTGATGATACCAAAGATAATCGCGATTATAATGATCTCGTATTTATACCCTGCACTACCACAGGTCGCGATTGTGCTGATGTTTATAATGCATAGAAAAAAACTAACCAACACCCACCTTAATGTATACCAATCGACTCAGAATCACTTTTTAAATCAACCTAATGGTGTCCGTCCGTCTGACTAGATATGACTAGAAATGTTCCCCAAGAATAGAGTTTAAATACTCAAAATTTCTTTAAAAAGAAGAATACTTTAATGAAATACGGTAGCTCTGTACAAGTATCAATCCTTTTAACAAATTTTATGAAGATCGGTCCACAATCGACCATAGCTCCTATATAAATCCCTCTTCGAAAATCACTTTAGCGTGCATAAATCCCATACGGATGTTAGTATCATGTTAATGTTCGACACAAATAAAAAAGTTTTATGTAAGTAGAAACAACATTGACAAATGAGAATCGGCCCATAATTTACAATAGCTCCCATATAAACCTACTTCCAGGAATCGCCCTAGAGTGCATAAAATCATCCAGATGCCAGTATTTATTCATTATTCTATATTTGCATTTCATTTTACTTCACATTTAGTAAAATTGGCCACAGATGTAATATAAGCCACTTCCCGAATTATATATGTATATTTATATATATATATATATATATATATATATATATATATATATATATATATAAGGAGCATAGGGCTTTCGGTAATCGATTGACTTAAGATGAGTAGCTGATTGCGCTTCTGTATCTGATCCTGGAACTGGGGCTGTCAGCAAAGCCTCCAGGCGTGCTGGCTTAGAAGCCTTACATCACGTTTATATAGCGAGCCGGTTGTTATAAGAATTGACGCCCGCTTCCAGCCGCTCCTGACATGAGGAACAGTCGCTGGTAGTTGTTGGCTATTTATTATTTGAAGGCGTCAATCACTGGCCTTGACGTTCCGAGTATCATTGGGACTCAGAATTTGTTAGGAGTCCAGTGCCATCCGTAAACCCTTTGAGACCCTCCACTCGGAACTGCTGATTGTCTGCGACAGCCATGACAGCTGCTCTGGATATCTATGAAACTTTCCACTATCCGCAACCTGTAGACAATAGCATTCACCTATGCTTCCTTAGGTCATGGAGTGAACTCACTTAAAAAATATAAATTAAAGGAGGTTTGGTAAGTTTTATATTATTGAATATAAATGCGACCACAAATATTTTTAAATCTCCCTTTGAAACATAGAACCAAAAAAACAAAAAATAAGCATAAATTATTAATATATATTTTTTTTTTTCATTTGCATTTAATTCGCTGATGTATTTTTCACATCTAACCACAAAAGAAAAATCTTTAAATGATATTAATAAATAAAAAGATACATAATTATAAAAAAAAAAAAAATCAATGACAAATGACAATTATTTTTGAGTGCCACTTGATTTCGAAATAATAAGGAGTGAGATCGAAAAAATCTTAACATACGTTTTGCCTCTTAACTTTTTT
Source organism: Protocalliphora azurea (assembly GCA_932274085.1). NCBI lineage: Eukaryota > Metazoa > Arthropoda > Insecta > Diptera > Calliphoridae > Protocalliphora > Protocalliphora azurea. The sequence goes on along the minus strand of OW026521.1, from coordinate 27,502,194 downwards.
CGGAAGCAATATTTATTTGTTTTTTATCTATTTATCTTTGAAAAATATGTCAGTTTTTAATGATAACTATGTTGATTTGTTGTGAGTTTGATCAAAATGAGTGACGAAATGACAAAAAAAAAAAATGTAATTTCGAAACTCTTTTTGGTCACGATACCTTACCTTCACTGAAATTAAGCTGTGAGTGCGCCTCGCGAAAAAGGCACCTTTTGGAGGCACCCACTATAGCGCTGCTACTGAGGAAACATTAACGAGGTGTATCCCAAACTATTCATAATTATAAGAGCAATAAATCTGCATTTTTATTTTGCAATACTCGAAACGACGCAAATTTTCTAAACGAAAAACTGCAAAAAATTTAAATTTTGAAAATTTTAGTTTCACCACTTGTCCACGATATAATTTAACACTGGTCAACGACACATTGATTGAGCATAAGTTGGCCTATTTCTACAAGTGTTAGTAGTTTACATTAGAGGCGGGACATATATGCTAAAATCAGCGATTACAGGAACCAAAAGAAAAAGAAAAAACTTGTTATTTCCAAACAATTTTTTTGGATTTTTTAACTTTGAGTACTTGCCGGTAGAGCTGAGTTGTGTTCCAAGAGATAAGGAAAAAAAGAGGCTAAATTATTCTTTAAAAAAATGTCAGAAAAGGCCTAAAAAATAAGGTCCAAAAAGATAATACTTTGGTTTAAATTTTATTTCTGTTGTTGATATATATTTTTTAATATATTGTAATAAATTTACAAATAAAATATAGAGCCGATGTTAGTAAAATGACCCAATGAAAAATCGCTTACAAAATTATTTTATCTGTTCACATTTTCCTTATGAAAATTTACCAAATGTTTTAAACATATTTTTGAATTATAATTACTTTTTGATTAATAATTTCCATATTTATGATTGATTTTAGCTTTTATAAGAATTTTTTAAAATTGTATTTATAAATAAGTTCTATCTACGAAAAAATTGTCCTTTGAATTTTTTAATATAAAATGATATCATGTACTTAAGTCTCAACTAAAATTTTAATTAATTATATTAATTATATATATATATATATATATATATATATATATATCTATATATATATTCGGTTTAAGTTCATAATAATTGTAGAAGAATATATTTAAAAAGTTTTATTGGACACTCGGTAGAATGGAATGCATTCTTTAGTACGCCGCGACCGTCATCAGCACTTTTCAGCGTCCCACCGTGGTGTTCTCAGTAAACATCATCTATTTAACTTACAACCTTTGGGAATTGGAATCTGTAACTTATTTTACCTATATGTTATTATGTAAGACGAATGGTTTACGATAAAGCTTTTTACAATTATTTTGTATTCTATATGAAAAAGTTCAACAAAAAACTATAAACTAATTAGTTACTTATTTTCACTAAAAATAAAATAAAATAAAAATCATGTTATCGTGATCATAAAGTTTTCAGACCATTTTCTTATACCCCCACATTATTACTTTTATAAACATTGGAGCAGCCTCTTGGCCACTTATACTGAAAATATTGGCCGCTTTGTGATATCTATTTGTTTTCTTTAAAGATTTTTTCATCAGCGCCTAATATATCTCAGCTTGCGGATCTCCGGGCACTTTACTTTTGTAGGAAAAAAATGTGTAATATATGCCCTATACCGTTATTAGATGGTGATAAAATTTGGCTAAAATAGCACAGAACCATTGTGTTATTTAGTAAAAGTTTTTTACCTTTATAAACACTTTATCGTATAAATTTGTTTGTTTATTAGTTTTTTTATAATTTCTTTGTGTTCTAGATAATACAACTACTAATAGACAGCCAAACTTCCAAAAAAAAAAAAATGATAATTTTTTAGAAATTTAAAAATGTTTTTTTGTACATATTTTACGTAGACCCCTTCTCCTAACTGAATTTATTGAAACCTTTACATCCTGAAGTACTTTACTATACCTTGAGTTTGGATTTTATGGTATTTTGCTCAAAATTGATTTTTCGATTTTTTTTCTTTTTTCTTACACCAACGACAGTGGCTCAGAATTGTTTCTCATCGACCAAAACTTTTTAACTTTTGAAGCGATAGAGTTATTTTAGAAACCTTTTTCTAAAATAACTAAAATGGTAGAGAGATATTTTCTTGAATTTTTCTCCCGATTTTAATGAAATCAAAACAGAGAAATACACAACAGTTGTTGAGAAATTTAAGGCTAAAGTTGAACTTTTAATTTATTTTTATAGCATTTGGTATGAAAATGTGGATTTTTTTTATTTTTGAATCAGCTTTACTTATAAAAAAAAACTTATAAACAGATAACAGAAAGCATTTTAATAATACACAGGATAATTTTGTGAACAGGTTCCCAGTTTATCAATTCTAAAATCGGTTCTACCAGAATTGGCTGTTTTCGGACAAAAAAAGAGCCGAAAATTTTTATTGCTTATTTTGTTTTTTATTTAGTTTTTTATTTATTAAAGAAAATTTTTTATTTTTTATAATAATTAAAAGTTTTTTAATGTTTATTTTATTTTTTACTTAAGTAACAATAAAGAATATTATAATTATTATTCATTCAGCTGGAAAATAGCCTCCAACTATTTCATATTTCGTTCAAAACTATTTAAGTCCTCTAGCATTTTTCTTCTTCACCTAAGTCCCAATTTTCTAATTTCCATTGACTTCGAATGCTAGAAATGAGCGAATCTGACGTTTCCAATAATATATTAAATATATCTTTCTTTGTAGAATTTCGGGATTTTTTTCTGGTAATATACTCTTTATAAAAACTGTAATTCTTATTACTTTTTTCCTGGGATTCCGCTGATGGATCACCAAATGGTATTAAATGATGCTTTATGACATCTTCTTCGTGATAAAGGATTTTGTGAACTGTTGCAGACACATATCTCCAGGAATATTTGGTTGAATATATTCGTGCAGTTTCTTTCGTATAATTACCAAATTTTCTAGTATCAATTTGTTCATTACACACAAGTGCATCGATAATTGTTTTAAATCTTGAAATGAGATTTATATCAACACCAGTTATTTCAGATGCTCTTTCGAGATCTGAAAAAAAAACATTCTTGCTTCTGTTCCCAACATTCGTATTGACTAATCTTTGTTGTGATTGATCTGTAATCAACCCATGTTTGAGAAATTTGTCCTGAATATGTCTCTTTTTTAAACTTCTTAACTTCTTATTGGTGTCGTTGTTGCTTATTGATCCCATAAGTTTAAATTCCAAATCATAGTTAATTTTTTGTGTGTGTTCCATGAAAAAATTTTGCGAGTAATTTCATTCAAATGGAAAAAGTGTTCTACAGACGGGTCCAGATAGGTACAAAAGAATATATGGTGTTTAAAGAGGACCGTCAATAGTTTTATTCCACTAAAATTCAAATTTTACCAAAATATAGTATCTGAGAGAACATATAATAAGACAGCAAGTATAAACGGTACAATAATACATCGTGTCATCTCTTAAAGACTATTATCCTACCAATATAATAAAGAAAAGTGCAGCCAATTATCGATAATAGTAATGATAATTTACTTCTGATCAAATTTATAAAAGTCACATTTTTTTTATAAAATAATATATTTTGAATGGCATTAAAATTTTGGAAATTGTTGTTAACAAAAAATTGGACTTTTGACCAATAAAATTAATTTATGAGCCACCGTACTGTGGTGTTGTGTTTCTAAAGTACAACTTGAAGATCATCGAACTACTAGTTTAGAATTTTAAAACAGTAAGTTTATAAACATACATATGTTGCTTGTCGTGATGTGTTCGCTGCTGACCACGATCATACATCAAACTCAACAAAGTTCAATACCTTTGTGTTTATAAACATTCATATTGAAGCGTATACACAACACTTTTAGTTTTGTAATTTATTTACACTATCGCCTGGTTTAATGATTTATCGTCATTTTGAGTCTAGAAATGGCCTGTTGACGATATGGTGATTTTTGTTCCAAATTTGACGATTTTCTGCAAAAGGAGATTTAATACTATTTTCACCATTTTTTATATATTTTTCTTCAAAAGTAAATTAGTTGTTACAACAATATTAACAATTTCAATAAAAATCTTCTTAGTTTGTCAATGTAAATGGTTCATTTATTAGGAAAGATTTATATACGAATATAATAATATATTCGAATTAATTATGTATACTTTTCTGAAATGGCGAATAAACACTTTACAAATGGTAAAAACCATTTTGCAATTTTTATAAAAACTTTAATTTCATAATCAAGGCATCAAAAATGCTTAGATAGCAGTGCTAAGAATCCAAAAACATTTTGGATGAATTCGTATATCGCAGATGGGCTTACAAGAAGGTCTATGTGTTTTTTTATAACTTTTCAAGGGGCAAGGTAAATAAATAACTTATTTTTTGTCTGAAAGCCATACAAAATTAAATAATCATCATTTTTAAAATAATAGACCGACAATATAAAATTCATGTAATTTTAATTAATTTCTTTTCAATTTAAACTTTTAATTTTAAATTGAAATTATTAATTATTTATGTTGACGATTTCAAATAGTCGATTTGACGACCTTGACGATTTTTTTTTTTTTAATTTGAAGATTTATTGTAAAATTTATCTGGCAACAATGACACATACACAAGTACTTATGTAAATTAATAGAGTTGTGTAGTTCACAACCGCTCTAGTTCAAGTGAGCTGAGATAAACGTATGAGTAACATTCTTTTTGCGCTCATTTCTTCTATATTGACACTTTGCTCATACTATTGAAACGTATATAAAAATATACGTTCAACAAATTAATTTTGTAATTATCAGTGTCTACTTTTAGACTATTAATTTTTATATGTTTGTAAAAAATAGAAATAGCTTACTAAGTGAATGGTTTTCAGTAAACCGAAATGTTGAACTAGGTCGCTCTTTTTACTCATTCGCTTAGTTGGTTCTTAATGAAACAATGGGAAGTTTTTACCGAAAATCATTAGCAAAAATCATTTCATTAAAAAAGCAAATGAACTGAAAGAGCGAACAATTTCAATTGAGTGAGCTGAGCTAAAAAGAGCGGTCAATTCATTGAGCTAATAAACCCAACTCTACAAATTATAATATTATATTGTTTTTGTTTTGTTGAAGTAAAACGACGGTGACTTTTGTGGTAAAATCATAAAATTATTCATAATTTTGTCTATAGCTTCACTTCTACTAGACTGATTTTGCTAATTTTTAGTAGTAATGATCTCGGCATTTTGGCTAAATTTTATTTTAGTCCATTAATTTTTTATTGAAAAATTATCAATTTTAATTTAGTTTTAGGGGTTGGTGCAGATATGTTTCTATAACCTTTTTTTTGCTGAACCCTTTTTGGTTGATTTGCAATTTCAAAATGATCCTAGAGACAGCAAATAACCTGGGTAATTTCTATTCGAATAGATCAAGTAGTTTGGACGTCAGACGAACGGACAGACGGACATAGCTAAATCGACTCAGAATATGATATGGGCCAAGAATATGTATACTTTATGGGGTCTTACAATATTTTTTCTTGGTATTGCACACGGAATGATAAACTTAGTATACCATCTTTCACCACTAGTGGTGGTAGAGCGTATAATAAAATTCTGTAGAATTTAGCAGTAATGTTAAAAAAGAATTCTATAAATATATGTGAGAAAAATTCCTATAAATTACAAAACTAAAATAAAAGTAAACACCTCTGGAAACGAAAAATTTATATTAAAAAATAACAGAGAGAAAAAAATAAAAATTCTAACAAAAATACAAAATAAACCGATAAAAGAATAAAAAAAGAAAAGGAAGAAAAAAACCGGAAACAGTTTTAAGCCCATACACACATATACATATATGAAAATATATGTAAGTAATACACAAGCTATACACAACAACATGACAGGCTTGTTTGTTCATTTGTTATCTAATATATATGTGTGTATATAAAAAAATGTATGTGTGTGAAACGCCAAAAATAAATGTATGTATGTGAAAGTTTTATATTTACGGCACTCGCAGTGAAAACAATTTTTTGTAACAAAACAAAAACTGAATGAGTAAAAGAGTTGTGTAGGCGAATGTGTATATGTTCTAGCGAATGTTTACATTATTAGTCTGCGAGTATTTATTTACTTGTGTGTGTGAGTATTGCAAAATACTAAATCATCATCAGTATTTTATTTACTAACTTCTATATGCGTGCGTGTTTAAACGCATATGTGTTACTAAAAAGTATATTAGTGTGTGTTAAATTTTCTGCTGTTTTTATTATTATTATTCATACCCCAACTTAATTTACAAGTTTTATTCTGCTGGGAATCATTTTTCTTAATTCGTGACTGGCAGCAAAATTCAAACTGATGTAATTCATCTTCTTCGTCTCATTGTAACCTTAATTGTGCGTGCTGTTGTCACAATTTTTATAAAAGAATGTTCATTTTTTTAAACAGCCATAAACAGCAGCCAGAAACAATTTTTTGGTAGAGTGTAAATTTAATAGAGAAGAAATTTATTTAAAAAAAAAGAAATAAATGAACGCGTATTGTTGTGAACAATTATTAACCCCATACTCTTGCGCCGAGTCGAAAGCTTCATCCAGGAAAGTGATGCTTTAAATGGTAAGTAATTTTAAATTTTATAAATCATGAAATAATTATAAATTTTAATTATTTTTAGGAATTAATTGTGTTATTTAAAAGGGTTGATAAATTTAATTTACTTACTAAATTCAATCAAAAGCAGATGGAAACTTTTATGATTTCATTATGAGTAATAAAAAAATAAATAAATGGACATGTTCTGGACATCGAAATGAAGTGGATTTAAAATCAAAAAAAAAATAAAAACGGCCCTGCAATGAAAGTTTATAAAAATATTCTTTTTTTATATACTACATTCTTTGATTACTAGTTATTTCTACAAAAACATTTCTCAAAACCAAGGAAAACTACGGTTATTTTGTTAAAAATTCAACTATTTCAATTTCACTTCATTTCGGTTTCTAAAACATGCTTGAAAATGAAGAGTTTATAGAAAAATATGGGAAATTAAGGGATATATATATGAGATTTTCAAACGTTGTTTCTTTTGGTCACCACAAGTCAGCCCCTATTGCATTCATCAAAACAAATAAGCACGCAGAGAAAAAACAATATTATGTTGTCCTTGTTAATCATTTTATATTTCCCGAATTTTAATAACTCGGTGTTAATAATAATAACGTTTTTGTTTAAATTTTGTCATTTAATGTTTGCAATCAATACAAATTTTAATATGGTTGACGGCAAAATGTATATGTTTTTAAATATCTTTACCAGAAACAAAATTTTATTAAAAAAAAAAACCGTTAAATATTTGCAGTCTTTTTCTTTGTTCTTAAACCATATTCTATCTTTAAACCATTTCAATATTATTATTCCCATGATAATAAAATACTTACCATTTTCACAAACTAAGTGGAAAAATGTATGACTTGTCTGCTTGTAAACATATTTTGTTTTTAATGTTTGTTTTCTAACTTCATTGTAATTCTCATTTAATTATAATATATACAATAATACGGAAAAGTAAAAACGGTAAATTTTTGGGATGATTTTTACATCCAGTCTATATAAAATAATGGGCTGATTCTAAACAATTTTCACTGTAGTGAATGACTAATCGATATAAACCAAAAATTTTGTTAATTCACAGCGGACAGACGTTGGCTTAAGAACAAACAAAAAAACCCTAAAATAATGAAATCTACTTTTTTCTACTCATTTATGACCAAGTATAAAGTAAGTTATGTTGATCATTTCCTTAATAAGCGCCAATATTCATGCCACTGAAACTAATATGAGTCTCATACCACCAACATACATATGGCAGAATAAAACTTCATATATACATCTATATTTATGAACAACAACTAAAACTTTTTCAAGCGTTGTTTTAAAATGTCTTTAGATTCTCTTAAAGCTAACAAAATTCTACATTTAACTTTTTGTTATTTTCAACTTTTTTCACATTTCAAAGCAACTTCATCACAATTGGTAATATTATGAAAAAGATAATTTTCATTTTAAACTTAAAAAAAAAACAATAAAAAAATAAAAATAAATAAATATTGACTCAAGTCACAAGCCATTAAGAAAACAACAGCAAAAGTTTTTTTGAGAACGACCCAAAAAGAAATACAATAACAAAAAATTTTACAATATCAAAACTATATTTATACCACGACATCACACAGTGACAAGCAGTTATTTTTATAAGCTAAATAAAGCACAAAATAAGTTTTTTTTTTAAGTTACACTAAATGAATGCGGTCACTAGTGTCAACCTAAGTAAATATATAAAGGGATGAACGAAATTAAAAGCCAGAACTGCAACTCAAAATATCAACTAAAAACAGCATAAAATAAAATGAAAGAAACAAAAATAAATACTACAAAAGTTTACTGCATTCGACGCTGTGGGACCTTATGCTATATACCCTGTATGCGTAGTCCGTACTATAGTCCAGTCTATAGTCCATTCTATATTCCAGTCTATAGTCTAGACTGTAGAATCGACTGTAGACTAGACTATAGACAAGACTATAGACTAGACTATAGACAAGACTATAGACTAGACTATAGACAAGACTATAGACTAGACTATAGACTAGACTATAGACTAGACTATTGACTAGAGTATAGACTGGACTATAGACTGGACTATAGACTGGAATATAGAATGGACTATAGACTAGACTATAGACTAGACTATAGACTAGGCTATAGTCTAGTCTATAGTCTAGTCTATAGTCTAGTCTATAGTCTAGTCTATAGTCTATTCTATAGTCTATTCTATAGTCTAGTCTATAGTCTAGTCTATAGTCGAGTCTATAGTCTAGTCTATAGTCGAGTCTATAGTCTAGTCTATAGTCTAGTCTATAGTCGAGTCTATAGTCTAGTCTATAGTCTAGTCTATAATCTAGTCTATAGTCGAGTCTATAGTCTAGTCTATAGTCTATTCTATAGTCGAGTCTATAATCTAGTCTATAGTCGAGTCTATAGTCTAGTCTATAGTCTAGTCTATAGTCTAGTCTATATTCGAGTCTATAGTCTAGTCTATATTCGAGTCTATAGTCTAGTCTATAGTCGAGTCTATAGTCTAGTCTATAGTCGAGTCTATAGTCTAGTCTATAGTCGAGTCTATAGTCTAGTCTATAGTCGAGTCTATAGTCTAGTCTATAGTCGAGTCTATAGTCTAGTCTATAGTCGAGTCTATAGTCTAGTCTATAGTCTAGTCTATAGTCGAGTCTATAGTCTAGTCCATAGTCTAGTCTATAGTCTAGTCTATAGTCGAGTCTATAGTCTAGTCCATAGTCTAGTCTATAGTCTAGTCTATAGTCTAGTCTATAGTCGAGTCTATAGTCTAGTCTATAGTCGAGTCTATAGTCTAGTCTATAGTCGAGTCTATAGTCTAGTCTATAGTCGAGTCTATAGTCTAGTCTATAGTCGAGTCTATAGTCTAGTCTATAGTCGAGTCTATAGTCTAGTCTATAGTCGAGTCTATAGTCTAGTCTATAGTCGAGTCTATAGTCTAGTCTATAGTCGAGTCTATAGTCTAGTCTATAGTCGAGTCTATAGTCTAGTCTATAGTCGAGTCTATAGTCTAGTCTATAGTCGAGTCTATAGTCTAGTCTATAGTCGAGTCTATAGTCTAGTCTATAGTCGAGTCTATAGTCTAGTCTATAGTCGAGTCTATAGTCTAGTCTATAGTCGAGTCTATAGTCTAGTCTATAGTCGAGTCTATAGTCTAGTCTATAGTCGAGTCTATAGTCTAGTCTATAGTCGAGTCTATAGTCTAGTCTATAGTCGAGTCTATAGTCTAGTCTATAGTCGAGTCTATAGTCTAGTCTATAGTCGAGTCTATAGTCTAGTCTATAGTCTAGTCTATAGTCGAGTCTATAGTCTAGTCTATAGTCGAGTCTATAGTCTAGTCCATAGTCTAGTCTATAGTCTAGTCTATAGTCTAGTCTATAGTCTAGTCTATAGTCTAGTCTATAGTCGAGTCTATAGTCTAGTCTATAGTCGAATCTATAGTCTAGTCTATAGTCGAGTCTATAGTCTAGTCTATAGTCTAGTCTATAGTCTAGTCTATAGTCGAGTCTATAGTCTAGTCCATAGTCGAGTCTATAGTCTAGTCTATAGTCTAGTCTATAGTCTAGTCTATAGTCTTGTCTATAGTCTAGTCTATAGTCGAGTCTATAGTCTTGTCTATAGTCTAGTCTATAGTCAAGTCTATAGTCTAGTCTATAGTCTAGTCTATAGTCTAGTCTATAGTCTAGTCTATAGTCTAGTCTATAGTCTAGTCTATAGTCTAGTCTATAGTCTAGTCTATAGTCTAGTCTATAGTCTAGTCTATAGTCTAGTCTATAGTCTAGTCTATAGTCTAGTCTATAGTCTAGTCTATAGTCTAGTCTATAGTCTAGTATATAGTCTAGTCTATAGTCTAGTCTATAGTCGAGTCTATAGTCTAGTCTATAGTCGAATCTATAGTCTAGTCTATAGTCGAGTCTATAGTCTAGTCTATAGTCTAGTCTATAGTCGAGTCTATAGTCTAGTCCATAGTCGAGTCTATAGTCTAGTCTATAGTCTAGTCTATAGTCTAGTCTATAGTCTTGTCTATAGTCTAGTCTATAGTCTAGTCTATAGTCTAGTCTATAGTCTTGTCTATAGTCTAGTCTATAGTCTAGTCTATAGTCTAGTCTATAGTCTAGTCTTTTTTTCTTTTCTATTAGGCAGGTGGAAATCTTTCATATGATACCCGATGCCACTTAAGGCTCAACGGGTTATGTCGGATTCCTACCGACTAAAACCACCTCCTTCGTCATCCTTGTGCCCTGCGGAACTGTCTGTTACGATATTGCATCACAAGGCCGGATAGGCTTACTTAGCCTCTATCGAGTGTGATAAAAAGAATTTTCTTCTTTCCTCCTCCATCCTTAATTCCTTGTGGATATCAGCTACCATACTACATATGGCTTCCCAGTGCTCTTTCTTGCTTATCATTATGTTTATGATGTTCTCAGCATTCAACTTGTGACCGACTTTTTCTTCTGTATGTTCTCTTGCTTCATTAAAACGCGGGCAGTAGAACATGACGTGCTCGGGATCTTCAACTACATTGGGACAGTAGGGACATATCGGCGATTCGTCCAAACCAAAACTTCTGTAGCCACCGTGACCTGAAAGAAATTGCGTGAGATAGTAATTTATTTCTCCGTGTTCTCTATTTAGCCAAACCTGAATGTCTGGTATGAGTCTGTAGGTCCACCTTCCTTTTAAACTTCTTTCCCATCGATGCTGCCATAATATTATTGATGTATCTCTCTCTAGTTTACGTTTAATACTAGTAATATCTTCCTCTCTTTGCTTACGTTCATACATACGTTTGGCTTCGTCGGCTAGAATGTCTATTGGAATTATCCCTGCAATGACAAACGCTGCATCTTCCGATGTTGTCCGAAAAAACTGCCTATACGCAGCGCACATAGCCTATACACTGATAGGAGTTTTTCTGCTACCGATTTTATTTTAATTCTATAGTCTAGTCTATAGTCTAGTCTATAGTCTAGTCTATAGTCTAGTCTATAGTCTAGTCTATAGTCTAGTCTATAGTCTAGTCTATAGTCGAGTCTATAGTCTAGTCTATAGTCGAGTCTATAGTCTAGTCTATAGTCGAGTCTATAGTCTAGTCTATAGTCGAGTCTATAGTCTAGTCTATAGTCGAGTCTATAGTCTAGTCTATAGTCGAGTCTATAGTCTAGTCTATAGTCGAGTCTATAGTCTAGTCTATAGTCGGGTCTATAGTCTAGTCTATAGTCGAGTCTATAGTCTAGTCTATAGTCGAGTCTATAGTCTAGTCTATAGTCGAGTCTATAGTCTAGTCTATAGTCGAGTCTATAGTCTAGTCTATAGTCGAGTCTATAGTCTAGTCTATAGTCGAGTCTATAGTCTAGTCTATAGTCGAGTCTATAGTCTAGTCTATAGTCGAGTCTATAGTCTAGTCTATAGTCGAGTCTATAGTCTAGTCTATAGTCGAGTCTATAGTCTAGTCTATAGTCGAGTCTATAGTCTAGTCTATAGTCGAGTCTATAGTCTAGTCTATAGTCGAGTCTATAGTCTAGTCTATAGTCGAGTCTATAGTCTAGTCTATAGTCGAGTCTATAGTCTAGTCTATAGTCGAGTCTATAGTCTAGTCTATAGTCGAGTCTATAGTCTAGTCCATAGTCGAGTCTATAGTCTAGTCTATAGTCTAGTCTACAGTCTAGTCTATAGTCTTGTCTATAGTCTTGTCTATAGTCTAGTCTATAGTCTTGTCTATAGTCTAGTCTATAGTCTAGTCTATAGTCAAGTCTATAGTCTTGTCTATAGTCTAGTCTATAGTCTAGTCTATAGTCTAGTCTATAGTCTAGTCTATAGTCTAGTCTATAGTCTAGTCTATAGTCTAGTCTATAGTCTAGTCTATAGTCTAGTCTATAGTCTAGTCTATAGTCTAGTCTATAGTCTAGTCTATAGTCTAGTCTATAGTCTAGTCTATAGTCTAGTCTATAGTCTAGTCTATAGTCTAGTCTATAGTCTAGTCTATAGTCTAGTCTATAGTCTAGTCTATAGTCTAGTCTATAGTCTAGTCTATAGTCTAGTCTATAGTCTAGTCTATAGTCTAGTCTATAGTCTAGTCTATAGTCTAGTCTATAGTCTAGTCTATAGTCTAGTCTATAGTCTAGTCTATAGTCTAGTCTATAGTCTAGTCTATAGTCTAGTCTATAGTCTAGTCTATAGTCTAGTCTATAGTCTAGTCTATAGTCTAGTCTATAGTCTAGTCTATAGTCTAGTCTATAGTCTAGTCTATAGTCTAGTCTATAGTCTAGTCTATAGTCTAGTCTATAGTCTAGTCTATAGTCTAGTCTATAGTCTAGTCTATAGTCTAGTCTATAGTCTAGTCTATAGTCTAGTCTATAGTCTAGTCTATAGTCTAGTCTATAGTCTAGTCTATAGTCTAGTCTATAGTCTAGTCTATAGTCTAGTCTATAGTCTAGTCTATAGTCTAGTCTATAGTCTAGTCTATAGTCTAGTCTATAGTCTAGTCTATAGTCTAGTCTATAGTCTAGTCTATAGTCTAGTCTATAGTCTAGTCTATAGTCTAGTCTATAGTCTAGTCTATAGTCTAGTCTATAGTCTAGTCTATAGTCTATTCTATAGTCTAGTCTATAGTCTATTCTATAATATAGTCTATAGTCTAGTCTATAGTCTAGTCTATAGTCTATTCTATAGTCTAGTCTATAGTCTAGTCTATAGTCTAGTCTATAGTCTAGTCTATAGTCTAGTCTATAGTCTAGTCTATAGTCTAGTCTATAGTCTAGTCTATAGTCTAGTCTATAGTCTAGTCTATAGTCTAGTCTATAGTCTAGTCTATAGTCTAGTCTATAGTCTAGTCTATAGTCTAGTCTATAGTCTAGTCTATAGTCTAGTCTATAGTCTAGTCTATAGTCTAGTCTATAGTCTAGTCTATAGTCTAGTCTATAGTCTAGTCTATAGTCTAGTCTATAGTCTAGTCTATAGTCTAGTCTATAGTCTAGTCTATAGTCTAGTCTATAGTCTAGTCTATAGTCTAGTCTATAGTCTAGTCTATAGTCTAGTCTATAGTCTAGTCTATAGTCTAGTCTATAGTCTAGTCTATAGTCTAGTCTATAGTCTAGTCTATAGTCTAGTCTATAGTCTAGTCTATAGTCTAGTCTATAGTCTAGTCTATAGTCTAGTCTATAGTCTAGTCTATAGTCTAGTCTATAGTCTAGTCTATAGTCTAGTCTTTTTTTTTTTTTTTTTTTTTACGAGGAAAAAATCATCGAAAGACTCTGGTCGTTCAATGATACCAGGTGTGCGAGACTTTAACACGCTAAAACAACCTCGTATTCCCCAGCCCCCATTCCCTGCGCAACCACCGCAAAAGTATTTCCTCGCAGGGGGAAAGGTATCAAAACCCTAACTAATCAAAATTCCCTCTTCTAACTTCCTCTTGCCTCCGCAACTCTAAAAGGACTCTTTTCACGTATTTGCAAACGTTCTCCCAGTTCTCGAGTGATACAAGCATAATTTGTACTATGTTACTTGAACATATCTCACCGCCTATTTGCCTTTCCAAGTTCGTTCTCTCATATTCAAAACGTGGACACACAAAAAACACATGATTCGAATCCTCTTCTTCCTCTACGCAACGCGGACAATATTGAGAGCTATCAAGTCCAAAACGGTATAGGTATGAGCGGAAACAACCGTGTCCACTAAGGAATTGGGTCAGGTAGTAATTCAGATAACCATGCCGTCTTCCACACCATACTTCTACATTTGGGATAAGCTTATATGTCCATCTACCTTTCGAAGCTGATGACCATTTCATTTGCCACTCCGCCATGCTGTCTCTTCTAATAACACTAACATCTCTACCATTTTCCGGTATGGACCGTGCTTCGAATTCATATTTGACGTCTCTTGCCAATATATCGATTGGTATCATGGCAGCAATTACAAAGGCTGCTTCATCCGATACAGTTCTATATGCAGAAGATACTCGCAGTGCTGCTAGTCTGTAGACAGATCTAATTTTACCGCTGTAGGTCCTTAGCCTGGTGGATTCTGCCCATATTGGAGCAGCATAGAGAATTACACTCGTGACAACCCCAGCTAACACTTTCCTTCTTAAATATTTTGGACCTCGTGTATTCGGCATTACCCTGCACAGCGCTGTACATATACCTGTGGCTTTATCTCTCACGTAACTTAGGTGGTGTTTAAATGATAAACGATTATCTATCACCACACCCAGGTATTTGAGACAATCCTTTTTACCTATTTCACAGTCTCCAACTTGAAGATTTATATATTCCATCGTTCTACGACTGGATATCAATACCGCTTCCGTCTTATGCTCAGCTAACGATAGACCCATTTCAATGAGCCATGACCGTACCACATGGATACTACTCTCGGAAACTGTTTTAGCTTCGTTAATAGTTTTTGCCACTATCACCAGGGCTATATCATCAGCGAAGCCAATAACTTTTGCTCTTCTTGGAAGATTTAATCTCAAGATACCATCATACATCACATTCCACAACAATGGTCCAAGCACCGATCCTTGTGGTACTCCGCCTGTGACATTATATTCCTTCATTCCCTTGTCTGTTTCATATATAAGGACTCTTTGCCGGAAGTAATCCTTTATTATTGCCACAAGATAAGCTGGAACATTTATTCGTACAAGAGCATTGACTATATTCTCCCAATTTGCCGTGTTAAATGCATTTTTGACATCTAGAGTCACGAGTACACAATATTCCTTGGATCCTTTTCTCCAGCTGCTACCATCTATTGCATCTTTTGCAATGCTTACAACCATTGCAATTGCATCAATTGTCGACCTATGTTTTCTAAAACCATATTGCATTTTTGACAGACCATCCAATGTTTCAATGCATTCTTCGAGTCTATTGCAAATGATTCTCTCCAATAGCTTTCCGCTGGTATCTATCATGCACAGTGGTCTGTACGATGACGGTTCCTCTAAAGGCTTCTTATCCTTGGGTAGGAGCACAAGTTTTTGCCTTTTCCACATTGATGGGAATGAACCATGCCTTAGGCATGAGTTCATCAGCTGCAGCATTTGGTTTGGACAGCACTTTACAGCCTCTTTTAGGACGAGGTTTGGGATACCATCTGGTCCCGGGGCTTTTTTATCCTCGAATTTTGTAACAGCCTTTTGGATTTCCAATAACGTAATTTCTGGAAAGTAGAAAATCTCTCGGATGTTCTGAGTATTCCATGTTGCAGTACGTTGCTCCGGAAACAGATGAGTCACTATTTCAGTAAGAATTTTAGCTTCCTTGGGTGATGGTGAGCTCAGACATTTGAGCTTTTTTCTCACAAGTTTGTACGCTAAGCCAAAGGGGTTATGCTCTAGATCATTGCATATCTCCAGGAATCGTAGTCTTTTACTTTTACGTATTGCTAGCTTAAAGGCCTTTTTCTTTTGCTTAAAAATCTCGTGACAAAGTTCATTTTCTATTCTACATCGAGTTCTTACATAGCGTCTTCTGGCTTTGATGCAATCCTTTCGCAGCTGAGCTATTTCTTCATTCCACCAGTATACAGGAGTTTTCTTAAATTCACGTTTCCTTCTCTTCATAGACATATTACAAGCTTGCGTCATATGACTTATAAACTGTTCAGCCATATTTTCAGGAGTACCACATAATTCTACGTCTTCCATAAATATAGAGAACAACTGCCTATCAAAAGTATTGGATTTCCAACCGCTTATTTCTCTTCTGGAGCCTGCTTCGGACGACGATGTAGACATACCTAAGTCCATAATGATTGCAGTGTGATCACTTTGGGTGTATATGTCGGAAATATGCCAATATATCCCGTTATGGATATTAGAGCTAGCAAACGCAATATCTATTATTGATCCTCTACCATTTCTGTTAAATGTCTGCACATTTCCACTATTTATCAAAACCACATCAAGCAACGCAAATGCTTCAAGCAAGATTCTGCCTCTTTCATTTGTCTTTGGGCAGCCCCATTCCGTAGCCCAGGCGTTAAAATCCCCAGCTATAAGGATAGGGCTCTTTCCGATCGCATTAGTTGTTAAAGCATGTATGATCTTCTTGTATTCACCAATGTCAAATCTTGGGGGAATATAGCAGCTGTACAAGTGTATTCCAGAGACCATGGTACGGACAAAACAACACTCAAATCTTACTTTCCTCAAAATGTGACTATTTGTAGACCAAATTGCGCATGTGCCAGAGGTATCACTGAACCAACATGGTGGAGTTAAGTTTCTATATTGCTCACTAATAATACATATATCTACATTTAATTCACGGACGGTTTGTGCCAATAAGTCTTGGGCAGTTTCGCAATGGTTCATGTTCAGTTGTAATAGTCTCATTTTGATTTAAGTTTGTTAAACGCCTTCCTGTATTGCGGACAGACAGTTGCTCCGGTAATATGATTAGTGTCAGATCCATTTTCTCTACAAAGAAGACACATTGCATTGTTAGTGCAGAATTTGATTTTGTGTCCACTTTCTCCACAGCGAATGCACAAGCCAGAGTAGTCATTAGTACTTTTACATCCAGAAGCTGTATGACCAAAATTCAAGCATCGGTAACATCTTCTTGGACTTATTTTCTCACGTATGCGACATAACACCCATCCTATACGTATCTTAGACTTCTCCATAAGTATATTGGCCAATACAGGGTTTACTCCAATTGTGGCAGTTTGGGTACATCCATATGCAGTTCTCATTGACTTTATTGCTGATGGTTGCAATATATTAAACTCTTCTGAAACATTTAGGAGAGCTTCATAAACTTCCTCTCTTGTCGTAACCTCATCGATGTCTTTTATTTCCAGAAGTACTTCTTGAGTTAGTGCACGCACTGCTGCTTCTGGACCAAGAACGCTTTTGACCGCAGTTCTAAATTCCACTGTGTTCTGATGAGCCGGTTTAATTAACTCTAAAAGTAATTCACCTTTCTCTGTTTTCCTTATATTTTTAACATTTTTTCCTAAAATGTTCAGTTTCGGATCACGTTTAACCTGCTTGAGGATATCGGCGTATGATGTATCTCCGCAAGCTGTAATAATAAGAGCATCTGGCTTAATTATTTTCCTTTTCATTTTGGTTTTTGGGCGCACTTCCTTCCATTCAGAATTTGGAGCCTCCAAATCTACACTTTCGGCATCTTTATTGGTAGCCGTTGCGGTGGGTTTGGGTTTGTTACTTTCCGAGTTCTTATGATTCGAATCTTTCTTCTTCTTGGTTTTATTTCCCTTGGGACTTTGCGTTTTGGGGCCTCTCTTGACAGCTGGTGTTTTTGGTGTTTCATGGACCGTGATTTTGGGCCATGCTTCCGTCTGAGTTTCTCTGTTTATAGGTTGTTTATCTACTAAATTGCTTGACGTGCACTTTAACTCATTTGATACTAGCAAAAATAATGCATGTATCTCCCTTGTCATCGAGTGAATATCTTTGTGGATATTCGTACGAGTTGATATAAATTCCATCAACTGCGAAATTTTTCCTCCAAGCTTGGTTACATTGTTAGTTTGTTTATTGCTGCCACTTGCTACGTTCAATGGAGGTGATCTCATTATAACCGTGCTTCTTTTAAATGGAGATTCAACAACTCCGAGTTCATCTCCTTTCTTATTACCCGATGGTTGTCCGATAATCGAACATTTTCCAAATGGTGTCTCTTCAACTCTTATATTCATCCTTGTTCTTTCTTCTGATTCCAACATTTAGCTTCGTGGTCCCAACTCAAAGCCGCTATCTCCGCTCGTTGTGCAGTCACTTGTATGATCCCATGGGTCCCTATGCCAGCAGTGAGGTCCATGCGAGGGTTGACGAATGACCCTTATGAGACCTTTCGCCAGAGCCAGATCAGTGTAAGTCGGGAATTTAACATCCGATCCTGCACCACCAACCTAATGGTGACGAGCCTTGAACGTACTTTGAGATTTGCCAAGTTTTAATGGGACGGAGGCAGTTGTAGCATTAGCCTGGAAGCCATTTCTGCAGAATTTCACTTCTGCATACTAAGGTAACAGAATACTACAACTGTCAGCCCGGTTGTTCTGTCAATTCATATCCTTGTTTCCAGAAATGCCATAATCAAGACCGAACTGGGCTTAGTCTTGATGCCTTTCGGCAGGGGTGTCAGGTGCACGAGGTTACCGTTAAATCGGTCTAAACTCCCAAGTGTGGACTAGGGAAACCACGAAGTCGTCAAGCTTCTAACTACGCCTCTCTTGAGGGTACCCTTGTGGTTGGATACATAGTTTAGGGCGATATCCACTCGCCCTGTCACAGGACTTCTCCGAGCACATGTACTTTTTTTAGCACGCTCTCCATACCTGCCAAAACTAGGGTCCGCGGGATCGTTACACCCGTTATCCTCTCCAGAGAATACCCTTGCGGGTTAGTCTATAGTCTAGTCTATAGTCTAGTCTATAGTCTAGTCTATAGTCTAGTCTATAGTCTAGTCTATAGTCTAGTCTATAGTCTAGTCTATAGTCTAGTCTATAGTCTAGTCTATAGTCTAGTCTATAGTCTAGTCTATAGTCTAGTCTATAGTCTAGTCTATAGTCTAGTCTATAGTCTAGTCTATAGTCTAGTCTATAGTCTAGTCTATAGTCTAGTCTATAGTCTAGTCTATAGTCTAGTCTATAGTCTAGTCTATAGTCTAGTCTATAGTCTAGTCTATAGTCTAGTCTATAGTCTAGTCTATAGTCTAGTCTATAGTCTAGTCTATAGTCTAGTCTATAGTCTAGTCTATAGTCTAGTCTATAGTCTAGTCTATAGTCTAGTCTATAGTCTAGTCTATAGTCTAGTCTATAGTCTAGTCTATAGTCTAGTCTATAGTCTAGTCTATAGTCTAGTCTATAGTCTAGTCTATAGTCTAGTCTATAGTCTAGTCTATAGTCTAGTCTATAGTCTAGTCTATAGTCTAGTCTATAGTCTAGTCTATAGTCTAGTCTATAGTCTAGTCTATAGTCTAGTCTATAGTCTAGTCTATAGTCTAGTCTATAGTCTAGTCTATAGTCTAGTCTATAGTCTAGTCTATAGTCTAGTCTATAGTCTAGTCTATAGTCTAGTCTATAGTCTAGTCTATAGTCTAGTCTATAGTCTAGTCTATAGTCTAGTCTATAGTCTAGTCTATAGTCTAGTCTATAGTCTAGTCTATAGTCTAGTCTATAGTCTAGTCTATAGTCTAGTCTATAGTCTAGTCTATAGTCTAGTCTATAGTCTAGTCTATAGTCTAGTCTATAGTCTAGTCTATAGTCTAGTCTATAGTCTAGTCTATAGTCTAGTCTATAGTCTAGTCTATAGTCTAGTCTATAGTCTAGTCTATAGTCTAGTCTATAGTCTAGTCTATAGTCTAGTCTATAGTCTAGTCTATAGTCTAGTCTATAGTCTAGTCTATAGTCTAGTCTATAGTCTAGTCTATAGTCTAGTCTATAGTCTAGTCTATAGTCTAGTCTATAGTCTAGTCTATAGTCTAGTCTATAGTCTAGTCTATAGTCTAGTCTATAGTCTAGTCTATAGTCTAGTCTATAGTCTAGTCTATAGTCTAGTCTATAGTCTAGTCTATAGTCTAGTCTATAGTCTAGTCTATAGTCTAGTCTATAGTCTAGTCTATAGTCTAGTCTATAGTCTAGTCTATAGTCTAGTCTATAGTCTAGTCTATAGTCTAGTCTATAGTCTAGTCTATAGTCTAGTCTATAGTCTAGTCTATAGTCTAGTCTATAGTCTAGTCTATAGTCTAGTCTATAGTCTAGTCTATAGTCTAGTCTATAGTCTAGTCTATAGTCTAGTCTATAGTCTGGTCTATAGTCTGGTCTATAGTCTGGTCTATAGTCTAGTCTATAGTCTAGCTATTGTCTAGTCTGCTCTAGTCTATAGTCTAATCTATGGTCTAGTCTACAGTCTAGTTTATAGACTGGTCTATAGGCTGGTCTATATTCTAGTTTATAGCCTAGTCTTTTTTCATTAGGCAGGTGGAAATCTTTCATGAGATTAACCATGAGATATGTCGAATTCATACCGACTAAAACTACCTCCTTCGTCATTCACCAACCCTGCGGAACTGTCTACGAAAATATTATATTGCAAGGCAGGAGAGCCTTATCTAGGCTACGTCTGGTGTCTGGAAAAGAGTAAAATAAATTTTTTCTCGTTTATTCGAATAATTTTTGTTTTTGTTTAAATGTATATATGTCAAAATATGTATGTATGTATGTATGTATGTATATGTATATATATATATATATATATATATATATATATATTTAAACCATGGAAAAACATACAATACGTAAGAAAAAATTGTCAGAAAAAACTTAAAACAGTAGAAATTAAAGGAAACACAAAAAGACCGCTATCTAGAAGCTACTAATTGCACAGACAGTTTGACAGTTTCGCCCATTTTAGAAGACACAACTTGAGTATTTAGCAAAATAAGCGTTGTTTTTATTTTTTTTTTTTAAGAATCGAATCTGTTTATGGTTGAGAATTTAAAAATGATTTTGTATCGCGTTAAATATAATACGAAAGAAGCGGAAAAAGGAAGAGATGACATCAATTCAAGTATTTTTTTTATTACTAAATTTTGTTGCAAATCTAGATTTGCTAAATATTTTGCCAGACTTTTTTTAACTTAAATATAATAAACTTTTTGTTTCCTGCTGCCATTATTTAAAGCCTTTAAATTTATTTACTGTTTGTGGTAAAAAGGTTCTACTTTTTTATGGCAATTTTGTATTTGAAGGGATTATTTGGTATTTTTAACCCAAAGTGTACAGAAAATAAACCAAAATTACAAACAGAATAGCAAGATTTAACAACAGACTCATGCAAACAGACAAAAATTATATAAACACTCATAAAGTTGTAAGGGACGGTATTTGTACAGAAAGAATAATTTTTTTTATTTAAAAAAAAAAGGCTTTAAAAGAAGATTATACAAAATGTTGAAAAAATACTAAAACTGTTTTCTGGCACTAACAACCGTTTAAAAAAACATACAACAGTATTCAATTGTTTGTAGGTTGGTTGTTATTTTAAAGAGAATGTAAAGAAATGTACAAAAAATATGACAACAGCTACACTGAAAGTAAGATTTATGAGGGGATTACACAATCTATATAAATAATAAACAAACAAAATTTATGTACATTTTGTGTTGTGTTAATATGTGGGATGTAACTATGTTTACAATTTTATTTTGATTAGAATCCATACGATAAAAGTGAACGTAAATTTAGGTTCTCAATAAATAAGATTAAAATAATGTTAAATAAATAGTTATTAAACTTGTTTTTTACTACTTATCTATGCAGTTTTGAAGGCAAGAAATGCACAATAAACTAAACCATAGACTGGACTGTAGAGTACACTATAGACATTAAAATAGACTATAAAATATATACTGTAGACTATAGACTATGCTACAGACTGCAACGTTTGCGAGCCTATAGGCAAAGATTACAAAGAATGGAAAGACGATATGTTTCGTACAAAAACAACATTTCTCTCTCCTCATATACAAATTCCCTGTGAATTCCACAAACTTGTGAGAGAGAAAAATAATACAAAATATACAAAACATTCTTCTAAAATTTAAGGATAAATTTTTGCACCAGAACATAATATTTTTATTATTTTGTTAAGCAGATTTATTGCATTTTAACTCAGGTAACACGAATATTTTCCACAAGCTGAAAAAAAATATATTTTTGACATTACTTTTTTGTATGATGTAATTTAAATTGAATGAATAAAATTGCTGCTTGTGGTATTAAAAATAAAACAGAATTTAAAATAGTTTTAAATAATTTTCATACTCATCAACAGAAAGACAAAAAATTTAATTATATTTATATTTGTGAATGTAATCCACATCAAGGGATGAAAATTTATGGAAATCTGCAAATATAATTGTGACGAATTATATTTTAAAATTTTTGAATACTTTTTTTTTCAACTATGTGCGGTAATAGTTTTCAGCACTTATATACATAAATAAAATTTGACTAACACATTCTTTAAGTTAGTTTCTCTTTTACAACAGAGTCAGGTTTTTTGAAAAGCATTCCATTCTTTGTATTCTTTGTTTATAGACTAAATCATATACCATAAATGTTCTAAGTTAAAAAAGAAATATATCAAATTTAAATTGTTATTTTTATTTTTATTTTGTTGTTTCAAAAATACAAATTTGTTTTGATTTATATTTCACTATACAAGAATAAAAATAATTTTTGATTTTTTTAAATAAAAACTAAAAATAAAAATCAATTTCTATGTTTTAAAATTTAAATGGAAAATAAAAATCAAACAATAAGTTTTTATGTTTTCAAATGAAAAGAAAAAACGGTTTAAAATCTTTAGTCTTCTATCTAAACAATATAAATATCATGTATTCAAATTTGTATTAAAATTTAAAGAAAATGGAAAATTTATTAATATGTAGGCGATGTTTTTTAAACAATTTCGACAATTACAAAATTTTTGTGATATATTGATAAGATTTGGCATGCAATGTATTTAAATAAATCTAATAAATATTTTAAAATATACACTAGGTTGTACACCAGACAATAGACTAGATTATACACTATACATTATACTATACACTAGACTATAGACTAGACTATAGACTATACTATAGACTATACTATAGACTAGACTATAGACTAGACTATAGACTAGACTATAGACTAGACTATAAACTAGACTATAGACTAGACTATAGACTACACTATAGACTAGACTATAGACTAGATTATAGACTAGACTATAGACTAGACTATAGACTAGATTATAGACTAGACTATAGACTAGACTATAGACTAAACTATAGACTATACTATAGACTAGAATATAGACTAGACAATAGACTAGACTACAGACTAACTATAGACTAACTATAGACTGGACTATAGACTAGACTATAGACTAGGCTATAGAGTAGACCGCAGACTAGACTATAGACTAGACTATAGACTAGGCTATAGAGTA
The DNA here is from genome assembly GCA_932274085.1 of Protocalliphora azurea. NCBI lineage: Eukaryota > Metazoa > Arthropoda > Insecta > Diptera > Calliphoridae > Protocalliphora > Protocalliphora azurea. Next base: position 27,478,544 of record OW026521.1, on the reverse strand, counting down.
GACCGCAGACTAGACTATTGACTAGACTATAGAGTAGACTATAGACTAGACTATAGACTAGACTATAGACTAGACTATAGACTAGATTATAGACTAGACTATAGATTATACTATAGACAAGACTATGGACTAGACAATAGACTAGACTATAGACTAGACCAGACTATTGACTTGAACATAGACTAGACTATAGACTATAGACGTGACTATATTATATGCCATGGAGTAGTCCTTTTAAAAAGTTTTATTTTTAATTTGTTATATTGACATATTTTTCTAGGAAATATTGTGCTTAAATCTATATTTCTATTTTGTTAAAAATATGTGTTCAACTTTATATTTGAACGTTAAATAAAAATTATTTTTTATTTCAATCCAAATTATTTTTCCTTTCATAAATTGCAAAATAAATTCTCACTTATTCAAATTGGGAATTTGTTATTTTCATCCGAAAATATATATTCATATAAATTCTTTCCTTATTATACACGTCATTTACATATTTCCGGTTTAATATATTAACTTCCTGTCCTTACTCAACAGTGTCTTTTTGTTGCTTTGTTCTTTTCATTATTATGTATTTTTTTTTTTTTTTTTTTTGCATAATAAGTGCCAAAAAAAATGATACAAAAAAACGAAGACATAAAGGTTAATTTAACTTATCTTATGTTGGCTTCATTAAAATTCTGTGCTTCTTAACTTTTTAAAATTCCTGCATTCCCTCATTTTTCACTTAGCTTGTTATGCCTCTTGCTAAAGAGCAAATTAACAAGATGTATTACATATTCGAGGGGGGAAATGTGTGAGAAAATTCTTATTACTTTATTTGTATAATCAGTTGCTGTTGATTGATTGTCATTTGCATATTTTAAGAAAACATTTTCTATCCATCACTTTTCTCTTTTTCTCTCATTGCTCCCATTCTTTTTTTTTTTTTTTTTTTTTTTTTGTAATATTTGTTTTTTTATATTGTTATTGTTGTTTTACAGTTTTAATAACAAATCATACTCATATATGGAGAAAAGAAAAATATTTGGTTACATTTATCAAAAAAAAAAAAAAAGAAATAAAAAAAATAAATCATACACACACACTTTCGACATTTTTCACATGCACATTTTGATAAGAGAAATGTCTATGTATGACGAAAAGAAAAATTTCTCAAAATTACAGCTTATCCTGTTTGTTATCATAGCATTCACTTACACACAAAAACACATGAACGTGTGGGGAAAAACTATGTTATTTTCCGTTTAACATTAATGGATGTGAGTGTGTATGTACTTTTTTTTTTTTTTTTTGTTAAAAACAATTGTGGCATTATCGTGGTATTTGTTTGTACTTTGTTTCATAAAAAAAATTGGCTTAAAATTCATTTCATATATTTTGATTTGATAATTTGGTTTTTTTTCTGTTTTAATATTGTCTTTTTGAGGTTACTCTATAGAAAGTATGAAAACAATATTGAAATGTTGGTAATATATTTATTAATTGTAATTATTAATAATTGTATATGTCTACAAAAGAATGTGCAAAAGAAACTGTTTTAGTTTTTATTAAAAGCAAAATTAACTATATATGTATATATGTATGTAAATATGTATGTATGTATATCATCCCTTTATATATAGTAAAATATTTAGTTTTAATTCTCAATTTATATCCATTTATTCAATAACCATATTTTTTTAATTATATAATTATAATTTATATTTTTTATGATTTTACTTTATTTTTCAACTTGCCTTTTCGCAGTGCGTAAATCTTCCTCAGCTCATTTTGCTATCCTTACAAATGAAATTTATTCAAATGACATTTTAATTTTTTAACATTAATGCGGTTTAGTGATTGAGTTGAAAGAAAAGTTTTTGAATTATTACCAGTTTTTTATATTTCCCCTTCTTTATTGTTTTATTTCCCTATAACATTGGAGGCAAAAAAAAATTTCGTCCACCTAAAAAAAATATATGCTTTCAGTTGTTTTCCATTAGATCGTGATTTTTTTATGAGCATGTTTGATATCTACCTCTTAATATGGCGAACACACGATTATATTTTACCATAACTCAAGAATGGGTTATCCGATTTAGACAATTGAAGCACCAAAAGATTTAGACAAAAATTGTATTCAAGTCATCTTATTATTTTATCATCCGCTCAATATTTTCAGCGTTATTTGAAAATTTGTAGCGAAAGAAACCTTTAATGAAAAATGGGAAGAATTTTGCTCCTTAACTCCAATAATATCGACTGGTAAAAAAATAATGTTAAGAGAACCCGAAGATAATTTTAGTCGGCATCTATAGGACCGTTCTAGAGTTATACAAGTGTGACCGCTGAATAAGGTGGTCATAGTAGCCATGCTAATAAAAAATAATCAGTACGTGATAGAAAAAAAGTAAAAACAGATTCTTATTTAGCTCGTCAAATTTCAACTATTCTACCAATTTTGATTAACGAAGAAAAAAAAGTTTTTTTTTTTTGCTCACCAGTTTACCTGTACTTAGTTGTAGGTATAAATGGGTATTTTAACCTAACTGTAAATAAAATCAAGATTCGTGCATAAATTTTGATGATACGTAGCTTATATTATTCTCAACACTATCAGCTTTATATTAAAGTTAAAATATAGAAACATCTTTGGAGGTTTTCGCTTTTCAAAAGAACTTTAAAAAATCTTCAATTTTGCAAGAACAATATTTTCGGGCACTAATTTCTAAATAAATCTGAAGATATAAAAAATTATGTTACGATGGCTTGAAGACATCTTTTGGTGCATTATTTATATAAATCGTACACTCCTTGGTTGACTTATGCTCAAATATACTCGTGTAAAATGGCCTTATTATGGGCGAAATATTACACATCCATAAAAAATCCACACCTGATGGAGAAAACCTCAAAGCAGATTTGTGTTAAGCACATCAAAATCTATATAGTTTAACTATTCGTCTTTAGGGTAGGATTTTTTTTCCCTATGGTATACATAGTATCCTATAAGACATGTCAATCAATCTATTTAGATGTTGTTTGAGGACGACAAATCACCAAAAGGTTAAGGTAGAAGGAATCCGAGACCCAGTGTGAGCAAAAACTAATGTTTCAACAAAAAAATATTATAAAAATATACATGGTATTGTACATACATTTGAATTCCTTTTAATATACATTCCAACATAAATAATTAGAAGTCATTTTTAGGGAAGTACTTTTTCATTACTTCCAAAGTTTCAGTAAGTGTACGGTTTCTTGTGCTTAAAAAGTTATTTAAACTCCATACAAATATGTTGTTAAAAATCGATTCAGATAATTTTTTCTGAATTAAAACGTTGAGAATTTACTAATATTTGTTACTGATCAAATGAAAAATAATGTTATGCATATTTCTTTAATAAAAATATCTGGGTTTTAAAAAAATTACAAGTAATTTTCTTGAACTGATAAATAAGTATATAAAAAAATCAGTTTTACATCGTGAACATAACTTCCTACTCAGTGAATAGCTATCAAAAAAAAGAGAACATCTTCTAATGACAAGCCTATGTTAAATTCATTGCAAATAATCCAAATTTGCACTACTTTTGGATCACACGTTCAGGATGATTTTTTTTTTCTGGTATATTAAATAAAAAAAATATAATTTTTTCACAATTTTTCAAAATAATGGTATCTTATTAGCCGATTAATTTCAATACACAATTACGTGCATGGAATAAATTCAATTTCTACAACCGAATTGCCTGATAGATCTAAAAATTGACAGAATTTGATTGTCAAAAAATTCGATTGCCTCAACGAAACTGTTTGATATGCATATTGATAGGGGATTTGTCCTTAAAAGAAAAAATCTTATCAGCTAAGCTTATGTCAAATTGTACGTCAATTAGAAAAGTCAGTTAATTGTAACTAAAGCATTGTGCGCTATAAGAAAAATAAATAAATAACCAACAGCCAAACAACAAAAATTGTATAGGATTTGCTGTTGGATTTATATATATTTCTACGGAAGGATTTCTTTATTTTTTTTTTTGTTTTGTTGAAAAAAGTTTGCTGGTTGAGAGATATAAAAAAAGAACTTTTATCGTTTACATTTTAATTTTACCAGTGATTATTTGATTTATTTCTAGAATTTTTACAGCTGCCTGGTGGCATTTTTTTATTTATTACTTTATTTTTCTTTTTAGTATATTTTCAGCAGAATTTTCACTTTTATGTGACATATTTTTTATACATATATACATTAGACTACACCAAGATTTAACGACTTTTGAAATTTGGCCGTATTTCTCCGTAGAATTATTCGTTGGCCTGTAAAAAGATATTGTGTGAAATATTAGTGAAATCAGATATTGTTAACCTGAACCTGAAGTCAGTATGATTTTTAGAAAAAAATTTGCTATTAAATACTTTGCTTGGCAACAAAATATTAAACAATCGTATGCTACACATAATTATCTATCAACTAGATATATAAAGAAAAAAATCGGTTAAAAATGATAAACCTATTACCAGGGAAACTATAAATATGCTTTAGAAAAAGGGTTTTGTATGCATACAATGAAAAAATATGCTCCAAAAATTCGAAAATATGCACTTAAAAACAAACATTTTAACAAAATTTTCTAACAAAAATTATGTTTTTCACATTGTAAAGTAATGCAAAACTGAAATTTATCATCTGTGTCGAGAAATTTGATTCCCCATTTTTGATATTATTGACCTTTCATTTGCTCACCCCATCTAACTCTGGACATTATTTTCATTTCACAAACAATCCAAATATTATTTCATTAAAAATATGAAACAAAAAATATTGCTTTTGTAACATTAGCTGGTGATATTATGACAGGTTTAAAAGCTAATACGTCTTCTAAGGAGTGAGATCGAAAAAATATTAACACACGTTTTGTCTCTTAACTTTTTTGAAAGAAATAGCTGCTTTTTTATATAATTATCTTAGAAAAATATTTCAGCTATTATTTTTAATGACAACTATGTTGATTTGCTGTGGCTTTAATCGAAATGAGTGACGAAAAAAAGTACGTGCTAAAATTATTAAAAATTAAAAAAAAAATAGAAAAAAATCAAATTGGTCCTACAAAAAATTGGTCAAAGAATTAGAGCTCTGCCGTCAAAATGCTTCCAATGTTATTAAACAGTATGAGGATAATTTGGCCATTGGTAGGAAACCTGGTTGGGAAAGCAAAAAACGTCCACAGTGACACAAGAAATAGTACCACAGAAATACATGTCTTTAAATAAATGCATAATTTTAGAATAACAAAATATGTAAATTTTTTATTTCTTCAGGAAATTAAAGCCAACACTTTGAAATTTGGTTGCGCAAAAAATTATTTTTTTCTGAACTTTAGTTTAGGAGATATACTTAATTAAAGTTAAAAAATGTGATTACTTATTCAAGTGGCAGTCAGTGTACCTATATATACATACATGACCATATATATACCAATATATACATCAAATAATATTTGCAAAAAGTCTTCTTATTTTTATAAGAGAGCACAATATGTTCACACAATTTTGGCCCGATTTGACATCATGCCACTACGTTAAGAATGCTGTGGAGTGATACCAAAACAATAACATAGTTTTGGTCAAATCCTCCAAATTGTCCGGAACTAAGACTAGTGGAGATATTGGGCTCTTGTGAAAAGACAATTAAAGAGCACTAAAAAAGTGTCCCAAAATATGAAAGATTTTAAAAGGAGATGGGAAAACTATTCCAAAAAAGTGACTGAAGCAACTATCAAATCTCTAATGGAAGAGTTACCAAAAAAAGGTCCTCGAGTTCATAAGTAGTATTTAGAACTATAAAAGTTATATATATTTGTGCTCTATAATATAACATCAATTAAATAGAAAAAAATAAAAATTCTACGATCAAACGTTTCCAAATTATTGAATTTTAATATGTTAAGATTTTTTCGATCTTAGTACTTATATTAAAAAATCAATCAATTAAAAAATAAGCTCAGTTAATCTGTTTCTACAAAACTTGTTGCTACAAGTCAAGGTCCTTAACAATATAGTGGTAACCATTAAAGTTAAATTTAAATACTAGAGGAGACTTTGGTAAAGTGGAGCATACTTTAATCTAACTTCAATAAAATACTAACCAAAAATCTTTTGAACACTGCTATGTATCTGTTATATAAAATTAATTATTGTCTAACATTTTATATAAAAATAATAATATTAATTTGTTTTTGGTATTGCTTTGCGGCTTTTTGTAATATAGGAAATGTTGGACTAAAGTGAAACATAGCAAAAAATGACAAATTTAAAAATTACTTAATGCTTATTAAATATTAAATATTTTTAAACCATTTTTGTATTTAAGAGAGCACATGAATATCAAAAGTCAAGTAAGTAATGAAAATACTTAGGTACTAACTAGTAAAAGTAATAGAAAATAATAAAACAAAATTTATAAAAATAGCAAGTTATTTCTCGTATTTAGTAGACATCTATATAAAGAGAATAAATTGAAATGTAACACGTTTCAATTTATTCTCTTACTTTTCAATTGTTGAACAGGACAGTCAGATGTGGCGAATTTTCGCAAACATGGCGCTTTTTAATTGCTTTCTGCGACTAAATTTTCCGTTTAGCGACATGGCGAATTTTTTGGCGGTTTGAAAAGTGGTGACAATTTATTTGGCTAGTTTTAAAAATTTTATAAAATAGGTATTTGTGGAGAGTTACGATTACGTATTCTTACTAGCAGTCGACTATTTTCAGTATTTGTCTATCTAAGAAAACTAAGAGCCTTATTTCATAAATTCAACTTCAGTTTAGAATGAGAAATGTCAGGATTTCGGTTGAGAATTCAACAATGCAAAAACAAGTCAAGGCAGTGGAAGCGATTTTAGGTACTTTGCTCAAAACTGATTGCTTTCAATTCATTTTAAACTTAGTATAAGACAACAAGTGTTGTTATATAATATTAAAATTATTATTATTATTATTACTATTTTTTTTAAGAAATGTCAATAAATTTTTAATGTTTCTACTTTAAAATGGAAATATATGTATGTATGTCAGAAAAATGCATTTTAAATTTTAATTTAAATTATAATAAATTACTACTAGCTACTGCAATTATCATTGACTTTTCTGAAACTGAATTTACATATATAAATCACTAAAAACTATACGGCTATATAACTTTTTAGTTATTATTATTTTTTTTAACGAAATAAAATTAAATAAATGCAATATTGTTATGTATATTTTTTTACAAAATTTGAAATAAAAAAAAAAAAAAATAAAATAAAATTTGATAAATGTAATTATGTAATTAAAAGTAATAACACAAATAAAAAACAAACTTTATTTCATCTTTGAACACTAATTAAAAAATTTAATTTTTATAAAATTGTATAATTACTCTATTAATAACATTAATATAAGCATAGTTTTAAATGTTAATATCGTAATATAAAAGAACGTTGCTGTTACTAAAAATTATAGCTAAAGTGTTGTTCGCCAATACCGAAGTTTTGTCTAATTAAAAATTGTAACACTTACTTACGTTTTAACTACCGAAAAGTAAACTTTTACCTGGGTTAGATACTTGCCTCTGAACTATAACTCAATTTAAATAAAGTATATGAAAAGAAAATCACACATAAAAATTTTTGTTCTAAGTGCGGCCACCCTTAAGAAAAGGTGAGAATAAACTCTAACTCAATTATCTCCAATTGAAAGAAATACTAATTTATATTACTTTTGCCTTAAATTATCCCAATTATAAATACTCCGTCTATGAGTAATTATAATTCATCTTTTTGTCAATTAATTATCCTTAAATCTACCCCTCTTCTAAATCTATAAGGATAATTAATAATAATCCAAACATTATGACAGATTTATTTTATTTATTTTATAAACTGTATTTTTTAATCTGTATTTTATTTTATATAAAAAATTTACTAACTGATTCAAATAAGGAATATCCAAGTGATTCGATATTCGATATTACCCTTTATTAGTTCCTCATTAAATACCATAGGGTACCAAAAAACTACTAAAGTAGATAAGTATATCAACCAATTAAAAAATCTGATTTCATAAAATTTGCAGGTTTTTTTATCGGGTTAAAAGAACTATTTAAATTTTCCTCTTACATATTATAGTCTAGGAGATATAAAAGCTATTTTTCTAGACTCATTTACCCCTAGACTATAAGTTTCTAAACATGTTGGTGGAGAGATAGATAGACAAATAGATAGAGAAGATTGACGTGATACATTAGTTATACCACATCTCCACCCAGAGATCGACATCGGTCTATTGTGAGTCCCTTCATTGAAACAGGATAAAAAAAGGGGCAGAAGAAAAGAAAAGATTAAAAAGAAGCAGTAGTGGAATAGCAAGAGTAAAAAGTTTCTTTAGGGATGTACCCTAACTCCCCCTTAGCCAGTCTATTCCCATGACGAAGCCTATGATGTCTACATGCTCCAAGTCCCGAACGTCACTTAGCCCGTCGAAAAAATTGGCTGCCCAAATATTTCATCCTACGATGCTGCAATCGTGGACAGTAACACATAATGTGCTCAATAGATTCGGTCTCGTCGACTTCCTCACACATTCTGCAAAAGTCAGAATTGCCCGCGTCCCATTTAGACCTCATCCTCCCTATCAGACAGTGTCCCGTTATGACTCCTATCATGTGGGGTAGAGATATCTATAGTAAAATATCTGTAGGATATTGTATCGGCATATATAAAGAAAGTTCAGAAAGTACCAAAGAAAAATGAAACAACTTCATATAGAATCTTATTCACTCAAATCGGTTTATTTAATTCCCTCTAGAATTCATAAACACATAGTACCATATATATTTAATATTGTGTTTATATATTAAATATTATAGGAAATTTGAAAAAGTACCATTAGAAAAACAAAAAAGTACCTCTGAATCTCCCCTTGTGTATTATTAGCCAAATAGGAACATGTATCTCTAATTTCATACTTCTAAGTTAATTATTACAAAAAATTCAAAAAGTGTCATTAAAACAACGAAAAGTACCCTTTGGGGAAATCTCACTCACTTAGGACTATATATAGTTAAGTTCATGTTTGTAGGATTAATATTTAAAAACATTAATCAATGAGTTTAATTGTGTTAAACTTTCTTTCCCCCATGGATGTAACAAAATTGTATTCCAAAGAATTTCTAAATTATAATGGGATCCCATATAAAATTACTGATATGTAAAAAAAAACAAACGGTCGAGTTTCCAATAAGTGCAAAATTTGAATTTGCCATTTTTGCTAGATATTACTATTTTTTAACATTTTGTTATGAAGCAGAGTATTTAGTAGCTAGATTTTTCGAAAAACTGTAAAAAAGCCATATTTTCCCATATAAATGCACCATAAAAAATTCAGGTCCGATGCAGCACGGGTTAACGATAACCCATATAACTAGTATTGCACGTAACATCATTTTACAGCCTAATAAATGATTCTAGGGGGAGTTACAGATAAAAATTCAAAAGTCGGTAAAATTTGATGCAGTTTAATATACATAGAAGAAAATAACGTTACCCAAAGTATTTTAAAAAGAAAAACGGAAAGGAAGAGAGAAAGCGAGAGTTATGGAAATTAAAACGGAAATAACGTTAACGAAAAACTCGTTTCTTTTGCTATAGTTTTAAAACAACTTGTTGGAAATTTTAAGCAAGAACTTTGTTAAGTAACAGGACTTATTTTTATAAAAAAATATATATGAAGGAACGTTGTATTTTAAAACTAATTTTGTATCAAAAAAAAAAAAAAAATATTTACATAAAACTAAAGTTTCCCATTGGGATGCTGTGTTTTTAGGAATGTTTTAGTAAGTTTATTTTTTTAAAGATATAGTTTTATTTTAAAATAAATTTGATTTAATGTACTTATGGCATATTAAAAAGGTTTCAAATAACAATAAAGTACAAAAGCAGTTCAATAAGGTGGATTTTTCATGGTTTTTAAATTCTAAATTTCTTAATACCAAATTTCTAAAATTTAAATTATTTATTTAATCCCTTATTTATAGTCCTTAATATTACTGAATTTACTTTGTTTGCTGTTTTTTCCACATTTTGTGGTTCATAATTTAACGGAAGTTTCCAAATATTTCCGTTTCTTTATAGCAATGGCCAAATGTAGTTGAGTACTTAAATTTAAACATATTTTCCTTTTAGTTTTGTTCCAAAAAAACAAGAAAGAAAAGAAGCAAAGACCCAAAACAACGATGCCTTATATTGACCTTTTGTTAGGGCAAATGTATGTGTGAATAAATTTTATAAAATTATCCAAATTTATTCTATGCCCTCATAATATTTTTTAATGTTTCCTCGAAAATGGTTTGAATTATTTTTTTTTCCATAATTTTATTTTATTTTATTTTTTGCTCATTTGTGTTACAGTTTTACAATTGTGCCAAAAAAGTCATCAAATAAAGTTTACTAGAATTTTTGTAATTTTTTGTTTTTGGTTTTTAAATGAGCAAAAGATATTTTGGAAATTTAAGTTGGACAAGATCGACTATTAGAGAGACTTAAGCTATGTTCACATTTGGCAAATATTAGATCAAAATCGCGTGACCACTTGTTTTACATAAAAATTGTTTGTCATTGTTTGATCTTGCAAATGTTTTGTGAGAGAAAACAGCGTCTTTGATTAAGACAAGTAAAAACTATTTTCCAAATTAAAAGAAGAAATTAATGGTTATTTTTTTAATGGTTACGTCTTTTCGTCAAATATTTGACTAGTCTGAACGTAGCTTTACAGATAGGCTTAAATTTCAACTAACTTAATACCTGTAGATAAATAATTCTAACGCAAATGTATTAATGGTTTTAATGTGGAAGAACAATGAAATTGTTTCTAAGTTAGCAATCATTTCAAACAGTTTCTTATGTCAATTTACAATGTCTATCCTATTGTTTGCCCGTGAAATAGAATACAACTAGAAGTTTATGTGGGAGACAAAAACCCAGTTCAGTTGTCAAAAACCTAATTCATGCAAAAACAAAATACATGTACTCATATATATTTTTTTTTTGTATTTTTAAAAAAATTTAATAAATTTTTAAATAATTTAGTTTGAATTGTCTGTCGCATAAACTTCTAGTTGTATTCTATGGCCCATAAAATCAAAGTATAGTTGCGCTCAAGATTAACGTGGGTATATGCCATGACGGCCTAACCCCACGGTGGTCTTAGCACCCACCAACGCGCCCATGTGCCTGTTCAGTACACACAGGTGGCAATTAGAGAGACTCATTGTTTGGATAAGTCCACTCTCCTTTGCTTAGGAGATGTAGCTATCTAAACGACGTGTGTATTAGTTTATTTTTTGCTCTTGAAATATTTTTTATTACTATTTTTTAGTATTTTCTAAAGTTTATAAATCGCATTTTGTTCCACAGCTAAATCGAAACTGTTCAAGAAATTATTACCTGATTAAAATTAAAGAGTTAAAAACATTTGCTACTATTTTTTCTCACTTCCTAATTAAAGAGGAGGCATATTATATTACTCTAAATAAATAAATAAATAAAGTTACACTAAAAAATTACGAAAAATAACACTAATCACTTATTGGTTATAATACGGAAAATAGTGAGTCATATCGAATCTATCATTTGATCAAGTTGCTTCCTAAGCCCAATTAAAATATCTGTTCTTCTGTCTAATCTTGAGTTCATGGTGTAGTAGGATAATTTGGAAATCGCTTAAATTTTTTTCACAAAAAATTTGTTTTGCTACAGAATTATTTAATTTTTTTTGCGATTTTATAATCATAAATCAACCTATAGTTGCCAAAACATTCGCAACTGAGGTAATATTTCATTTACCTCTGCATTATTTTTTTTTGTCCCCAAATATATTTTAATCGGTACTAGTGTTTTAGTCTTTTTTATTATTATTTTAGTATTTTAGAAAAGTTATTAATTGCATTTTGGTCAAAAACTATAAAGAAACTATGCAATAGCTTAATACCTCACTTCGTAATTGTTGTAAGTTATACTAACAAATTATTAAAAATAATGGTAAACACTTGATGCTTATAATACAAGTATGACAAAGTAGTGAAACCATGTAAAATTTATCAATCAATTCAAACTGCTTACTTAGTCGATTTACAATGTCTATTCTTCTGACAATCCGTGATTTAAAAATATAGTAGGACTTTGGAAGTAACCTAAAATTTGTTACAAAATTTATTTTGCTGCAGAATTTTTTAAAATTGAATTATGATTCCAATCAATTCTTATTACCATACACATATAGTTGTCATATATAGTTGTCAAAACACTTGAAACTAGTTTAATTTTAATTAACTGAAATTATTAATTGGTGGAAACTAAAGAGTTTAAAATATTTGCAAGTTCTTACGCTTACAAACGATTAAAAACAATTTCCTAAGCCGATTTATAGTGTCCGTCCTTTTGTCTGTTCGTAAGTTCATATGTAATAAGATAATTTAGAAATAACTTAAAATTTGACACAATTGTTTATTTTGCTACAGATTTCTTCAAGTTTGATTTCAATCACTTCTGATTATCATACACATATAGATGTCATATATATATAGTTGTCAAAATATTCGGAACAAATATAACATTTCCCATCCGCATTTTTCTTTTGCTTCCAAAATGTTTTTTTTCATATTTTTTCTAGTATTTCTTAGAGTTTATTAATTGCTTATAGTACAATAGCTAAAAGAAAACTATAACATCAAAAAATAATTATTTAATCGCTATTAAAGAGTTCAAAATATTTGCAACTCTTCATTATCATTTCACAATTTAGGCAAATTATCCTAATAAATAATTAACAGTAATGGTAATCACTTAATAATTATAATACGAAAAAATAATGAAATCATGAGGAATTCATTAATCGAAACTATCTGTTTCCTAAGCCGATTTACAATATCTGTCCTTCTTTCTCTCTGTGAGTTCTTTTATAATAGAATAATTTGAGAATAGCTTAAAATTTTTCAGAAAAGTTTATTTTGTTACCGAATTCTTTAAAATTTTCTTTAAAATTGAAATGTAGTTGTCATATAATCGTAATCGTAATAATAGTTGGTAAAACAGAGATAATATTTCCCCTCTGTGTTTTTCATTTACCCTCGAAATATTATTATTAATATTATTTTTTTTAATTTTTCTATTATTATTTTCTACTGTTAATTAATTGCTTTCTGTTCAAAATTTCAAAACGAATTATTCCTTTAACCTATAACATCAAGAAATAATTATTTAGTCGCAGTCAAAAAGTTCAAAATATTTTAAACTCTTTATTTTTATATTCTAATTGGAAAAAAGTAATTAAAACAATAAAATTAATTCCTCATAAATTATTATCATAAAGAAATTCACATTAGCTTCAACATCTTAATATACTTTTCTACAAAATTACACTTTTTATATTCTCCTGAATCACGATTTAATGTGAACTGTAGGTCTTCTTGAAGATATTACATAATAATTTTCAAAAATTTCGAAATGAAGGTCATTTAGATTTTCCGAAAAAAAAACAAAAATGCTTTGAGTTTAGTTTCTCAACTAAAGATATTGTAGCTTCCTGAAATTGAGGAAAATTTTAGTTTTTCAAATTACTTGAAAAACAAAAGAATGAAGTTTTTTAATTATAGTAAAACAGAGCTTCGAAAGAATTAATTAAATCTTATCAGAATTCTCTGAAATCTTAATTCTGAATTAAGAATAACTATTTTTTCATTAAATGATATTTCCAAAAACACAATTTTACAGTTTCATTCAAAGCCTTTTCTTCGAATACAATTAATTTATACATATATTTATTGTATTAATTCATAAATATTTTTCTTTATTTTCAGTTTTTAATGTTTTATTTTTTAATATTTTACACAATGAATTAAGATATATTCTAAAGCTAATCTGTAATAGATTTGAGTGAAAGAAAATCTGAATGATTCAATATATTTTTAAACTTGAATTATAAATAATTGTATATAATTGATTATAAATTCTTTAAGGAATTAGTTCTCTACAGAATTAATTCAATGTGTGATGTACAAAGATTTTAAGTCTATGAATTAATTACTATGAAAAGGAATGACTAGAATATCAAATTTAATTCGTCTGTGAAAAGCGAATTAAAGTGTTAAGCCTTTCGAACCCATTTATTGAAATCTTTTATAAATATTTCAAATAAATTATAAATAGTTATTCAACATTTTCAAATATATTTTCTATTTCTTTTTTCAAAATTTTTACTTTGGTGTAAATTTTGTTTCGATTTTTTATTTAAGATTTAAATATTTGTGAAAATATCCTATTTTTCTTTAACAAAATGAGATCACTCTCTCTGAAATTGCATAAGAATTAAGAAATAATTCAAAATTAATGAAACAGTTTTTAATATATTTTAAAACAAAGTTTTTTTTTATTTTATATTTTATTTAGAGCATACTTTCTGGCGCAGAAATGAAAAACGTTTGGAAAAATTTAAATAAGTTATATATATGTGTTTATATATTTTCTCTCTCTTTATACACATATATATATATATATATATATATATATAGAGAGAGAGAGAGAGAAGATATATAAACAGATATATAACTTATTAATTTTTTTCAAACGTTCTTCATATATATATATATATATATATATATATATATATATATATATATATATATATATATATATATATATATATATATATATATATAATTTACTGTTAATATACATACGATAAAAATGAGGAGGGTAGGTCATAGCCCCCATACAAAATAAATACTGATTATTATTTAACTTAAATACTGTTACAGTAAAAGTATTAAAATTTTACAGGAACATCTTTCTCGTCAGCCACTAAACTCAAAATGAAAGTGAGATATATAGAAGCAGGGAAAATGTTACACCCCATACAATGAAAATATTATATATCATGTATCTTAGGAATATCTTACAGCAAAAGTTTTAATATTTTTTAAAATTAACTTTCTCAAAAACATTCATAAGTTTAGATCAAATGGAATGGATAAGACTAAGTGGTACTCCCAATACAAAGCAACTGTTATTAATTGCATATCGAAATAACTATTACAGTGGGAGCTCTTAAAATTTGTGGACACTACTTTCTTGTCATATTGTATTGACGAAATCAAAATAGGACGGATAGTGTGAGCAAGGTGGATAGCCCCCATATAAAGAAAAAAAATATTTTCGGTTATCTGAAGGAATAAATTACTGAGTCTGAAGAATTTCTATAAACAATTTTCATATAAAATTTTGAAAAGAGCAAATAGGTCGTGGAGAATACTAGCTCCCATATAAAGTAAATATTAGTTACCGCATCAAAAAGGGTAGTGTAGCTTACCGGAATAAGCTAGTTGGAGATAAAATCGAATAAGTTTTATAATTTTTATTCCAATTAAAATAAATAGATTATATTATATTTTCAACAAAAATAACTTTAAAATGTATTGCATTCCTCTATACGCTTTTATAAAAAAATTTATAATTAATTACAGATAAGTGTGCGAAAATATAAAAAATATTTATATTTTTTTAAATATTATTTAATATAAAATACTTTAACAAAAATTAGTTAATTAAAAAATATCATTAAGAAGTCAGAGATATTTCTTTAATTTAAACTTTAATATTCCACTGTAGGGTATTAAATGCTTAAATGTTTTTTTCTTTTAACTTTTAACTTCTTATTGAAATCGTTGCAATAAAAAAAAATCACCAATCATAAAACTAAAAACAAATAAAAAAATCCAAAATCTCTTTAATTCAATTTCCTGCGGCAGCACTTAACTTATGCTGCTTTAGTTGACGCGATAGCAACAATATTTAAAAAGAACAAATGATAATCCATAAAAACCAAAAAACACTTATATGACCACTAAAAAAATATATATATAAATTATACAATCCAAAAATATGTATATATTTGAGATATTGTTTTTTTATGCAATACAAACATATCAAGTAATACATACCCAGCGGTTCGCCGAACTAGTTCCGTAACGTCGAATTCGTTAGCCATTAAGAACTACCACTAGTTATTCTTCAACCCACTCGCAATATTTTTAACTAGTGAACTTGTACTGTTAGTAAGAAAGTAGCACTACCTGAACAACAGTTTTTCAGTATTACAAAAATTCTAGTATTAGGGACGAAAAAGTTAAAAATAAAAAAGAAAAAAAAACAAAATTATGTTTGTACTACACCACTTTTTTATTATTTTGTATTTATTAAGTTTTAATTAATTTTTTTAATCTTTTTTTTATTTTTTTTATTTTAACTAATATTTATACCCTACAACACCATAGCAAAAATTATTCAACACCCATCTCAAACTCAGAATCACTTTTTAAATCGATCTAACGATGTTCGTCCGTCCATCTGGCACAAAGTACGAGTCGCAATATTAAAGATAATTCAATGAAATTTGGCACGTTGGACTTTTACGATACAAGGACGAAGTGAAGTTGGTTGTGATTGGTACATTATTTTACCTTGCCCTCATACAAATTTCCCCCAGTATACAGTTCAAACACTTAAAAATGACTTAAAAATAAGAATCTTTGAATGAAATTCGGTGCAAAGAAGTTCTGTACAAGTATTAATTTTTGCATCAAATTTTATGAAAATCGGTCCAAAATTGACCATAGCTCCCATATAAACCCGTCTTCCGAAAATCACTTTAACGTGCATAAATCCCATACGAATGTCAGTATCAATTTAATATACGACTCAAATAAGTTTTATGTAAGTAGAAACAACATTGCCAAATTTTATGAGAATCAATCCATAATTTATCATACCTCCCATACAAATCCGCTTCTAGGAATCGCTCTAAAGTCCATAAAATAATCTTAATGTTAATATCAACGCATTATTCTGTACATGTATATATTATTTTACATTTAGTAAAATTGGCCACATGTATAACATAAGTCCCCTTCCCGAATTTCTATGCTCATACACAATGGTGTGGGATATCATGTAGTCAGTCTTGACAGTCTATATATTTCTGTCTCGTTTTACTAATATTTTAATTTAATTTTACATTTTTCTCCTTCGTTATATTCAGCTGGGCTTGAACTTTTAACCATTTTTTCTGTAGGCACGCACAGTAACAACTATACTATTGATCTCTTTATTTAACATTCTGCTATGTGCTGTTTTCAATTTCATGTGCATATTTGTTGTAATTTATGGCTCAAAAAGTTATGAGAGAAAACAAAAATTTTCGAACACACGACAAACCTCACCATTTTTGAGTTAGATGAAATTCGGTATACACACTCACTATGACAATACAAAATTTTAAGTTATTCAAAATTTTAAAGTTTGTGTAGTTTAGTTTCTATCGCTATTCAAAGTTCACTTTTTTCAGATCCTTTCTTTTAATACATAAAATTTAAATCCTTATATCTTCGGACTTATTTGTCCAATTTAAACAAACTTTGGCTCAAATTAATAACTGGTAAATCTACTTTCTAATTATTTTTGTAAAAATGCTAATTTTGGAAGGAAAAGGATAAGGACATCTATGTTCGTCCTTGTATCATGGATATTTAAAAAATCATATCTTTTTATAATTTTTTCTTAAAATGTTCCTCAAAGTGTTGGAAGACATTCATTTTTCTAGACAGGCAAATACTCAAAATTGCCAATTTTTTTTAAGAAAATTTTGCATAATTTGCATATATATAGTCATATATCGACAAAAAATTCGCCATGTCGCTAAACAGAAAATTCAGTTGCCAAAAGCAATTACAAATCGCCACATCTGACAGCTCTGCCAGCAAAACGGTATTATTTCTCTACTTATACGCACTTGAAAATAACAAGTGGCAGTTTGCAGTTTGCTGTGATATTTTATTTTCTAATTAAAACATTAAACATTCTTTATTACCTATTTCGCTAGCGAAATGTAGTGCAAAAGATAATAATTCAGCAACCATTTTCACTATCAAAAGTAACTAATGGATCGTTTAAATAGTTATATATCAAGTGCTAAAGGGCAAATTAGCAACTTTAGAACCGCTGGGTATAAAACAAACATATAAATATGCACACAAATACATATTCATATATATACATATAAATCTGTGTTTTATATTTATATACATATCTCTGGATAAATATAGATTTAAGAAGATCTTTTTGTATGATATATTTTTTAATATTATTGACCATTCAACTTTCACTTTTGTCTGAAAGCAATAATAAATAAACCGATAAATTTACTAAACATATATGATTACATACTTGTAAACTTATATCCCAGTAAAGAATTTAATTGGAAGCTAAAAGCGATTGCAGTAAAAGCTTCCAATTTAAATTATGTAAACAGGCATGCTACTTTCTGTATTACCTTAGAGTAAAATGATCAGTTTTGAAGTTTATAAAACATTAGACTAACTAAAGATGTTGGATTTTGTATTATTTCAAAACTTATTTGGTTCCTACAACTGTACTTCACTTCATATTTTTTTTTTTTCAACTTTAATTAATACCGGCATTTTAACTCCTTTTAACTGAGCCACAGATTTCTTAGTAAGACATTTGCTGGGTTATAGCTTGTACGTTGATACATATACATATGTATTATTGTGTTATGAGCAATACTCGTAACTGCAAAACTACATACATATACACTTATGTATAGAAATGTTGTTATATGTGGTATGTACTTTCTCTTTTGCAATTTAGTGTAATTATTATGGCGCCAATGTTATAAATTTACTAACACAACGAATACAGTAAAAAACACTGTGCTACAAATAAAAAAAATCGAAATTTCATTAACATTTATTTATAGCAATAATATTGTTCCGAAAGTTTGATATATTGTATACCTTTGTTGTTGCTTAGTGTAATATTAAGAACACTATTATACAATTATAAGAAAACTTCTCATACAATATTATGAGAATGGTGTACACCAACACACCATATAAGTACATTTTTATATTAGTCGGGTACTGTAGTTAATAATATATAAAAAAAAAAGAAGTATATTCGACTGTACCGAATCTTGTCTACCTAATACCTTAGTAAACTCTAATACAGTATGGATTAGTATTGCCAGTAGATATTTTTAAAAATAGATGATGAAAAAAATCGGATTTTTCCCTGCCCGTTCAAGAAATTTTTCCCTGCAAAAAATCCCGTACATATTTTACTATAAAGTAATGTAGAAAGTAGCGTGCATGATTACATAATTTAAATTGGAAGCTTTTTAAGCAATTTAACTTCCAATTAAAGCAATTTTAACTTCAAATTATAATCTTTACTGGAATATAAGGATACAAGTATGTAATCATATGTGTTTATTTATGTGGTCAATTTATCGATTTATTTATTATTGTTTTCAGCAAAAGTGAAAGTTGAATAGTCAGTCTTCTTAAATCTATATTTATCTAGAGATGTATACATACATATGAAACACAGATTTATATGTATTTGTGTGTATATGATATCTTAAAATACAGAATCGTATATTTTTAATGTTCATTTATTAATTAGACAATAACAAATATCAATTTTAAACTGAATAATTTTTTAACTAAAAAAAAAAAAAAAAAAATATGAAAATTTTAAGTCTCATGATATATATATCATGAGCAGCAAAAACTTAGTGACGTCATATTGTTACTGAAATGCTGTAGTCGACATGCCATCTGCAATACCTAGAAGTTGTTTTATTTTAACAGTTAACTTTTCTCTACATTACATGTAATTAGTTCTCAAAAGTTAATTGAGAAGATGAATATGTTTTTCTATTAAAGTAATAAATTATATAAAATCCTATTTGGAAGCCTACATGGTAACTAGTTGCCTCTTATGACATCACCGTATTAAAATAATGAGTTAAATTGCTAAAGTGTAAGTACTATAGTGTTATTATAATAGCATTTTAACTTATTATTTGGCAATGGAAGTTTTTACTGGAAAGTTGCATAAGGCGAATAAGGGAAATAAATTCTTATGTAGGTTATAGCCAGTATTCCAAACTAATAATATAATAAAATTGTTCTGCTCTGACCTGCCCTGTTGAACAATATTTTTAATTTTCTAACTTATCTTTACAAAAAATATAAAATTTTTATTGAAATTTGGTAACGTGATTTTGTCGTTGGCTGAGGTAGTTCACTTGTGTCCAGGGTTGACTTACAGAATCCTCGAACCTTAAGTGAGAACACAATTGGTTTACCCTTTCTGGGGTTCAAATATACAGTGTATTTTTATTTAATAATTCAGTGTTTTAGTAATCGATAATAATAAATAATAATAAATATTTTGTGCTAGATAAATTGCTTGGAGATATCTTACGAATACTGATTTAAATAATACAATTCCTTAAAACTAGGTTACAAAATTCAGATTTAATCTAATGAGAAACCGTCTACCAAAGTTGCTGTGTCAAAACAGTCAACCGAAGTTGTTGTGCCAAAACAGTCATAACAAAGAGACTGTATCCGAAACATTCAACCGAATTCGCTGTGCAAAGTATCCCTCTAACACTCGTACTTGATCCGAGTACCAGAGAAACAGTGACTAATTTCACAATATCAGATGTCTCGGGAATAAGGCAGATTATATTGTAAAATCAGCTGTCTTAGTTTTTGGCAAGTTCAGTAGCGCTCGAATCGCAACTACTTTAACTTACCTTAGAAAACTTATTTGAAAAATTCCAAAACTAAATGAGAATTATTAATTCTCTATAATATATGATGGTTGGTAGCTAAGGTAAATACGTTAATGTATTGGTGTAAACTAATGAAGTTACAGAAAAGCAAAGGAGTGAAATATTAATAAGATACAGATATTTAAAAGAACGTAATGAATATAAATATCATAGGTATGTCACAAAGTTTAAATAGCTATTACTATTAACTTTGCTACAATTTTTATATACATTTCTGTAAAAAATTATTTCTAAAGTTAATTGTTCGATATTAGATTTTAATTTTATACTATTTAGTGATGTTAGAAACAACTAATACACTAATATCGTGTAAATGATCATTAAATTTTTTTTTAGGATTTTTCTATAATGCAAAGTAATATTGATATATTTCACAGCCAAATTTGATCTTACTGTTGTAATCTATGTAAATATGTGCATATGATTTTCCAAAAACGATATTCCATGGCGAGCCTTATGTGTGATAATTTTCTCTTTAATAGAAACACTAAAAATATATTTCTGGTAAACATTTTTATCACGATTTCCACGAAATTCATTTGATTGGTCCTTGCAAAGGAAGTTATGTGTCAAATTCCATTAAGATATTTTGCAAATTGTAAACTATAGTTTGTTCAGAATGTTTATATCAATAATGGTTAGACGAACGGTCCAGTAGACACCGGAGAATCGGTTTTGTAAATTATTTAGTGCCAAATTAAACTGTTGAAGGTGGATGAATAACATCGTCTTTGCGCCTTATAAACATTATTGAAAATTCCAAAAACCTGTTCATCTTACAATGATATAAGTTATAATTAAGAAGAAAAAAATTTATATTATTATTTCGATTTTTTAAAAGTGACATATAACTTTTTTAATATTTTAAGATGTTGAAATCTTTCTCTTTTTAACGATACCAATATCTTGTTATAAAAACTTACGGTTTAGTTAATGCCGCAAAATCTCCTTTTTGCCCCAATATGCAATGTTTTGAAATAACTTTTCATCAATTTAAACTATAATTCCATTTTGATTAAACATTTCCAAATTTTTATGTGATTTTGCACATTAATAAGATTTTTTTTCAACTGATTCATAAACAGTTTCTATGGTTTATAAACAATAATTATTATAATCGATATATTAAGTCCATAAAATGAGTTAGGTTATTTTTGTTTTGGAGATAGAAGCGCCGCAGCGAAATTTTTTGCCAAATGTAAATAATCTAGACCTTTTCTGTGCGAAAATGCTTTAATGAATGATTCTGTAAAAATTAAATTAATATTAAGAAATAAGAAATTATTTTCTTCGTTTCTGAAATACATTGGTGCATGTTACTATAAACGCACATGGAGCTAAAAAATTACTAAGGTACTACAAATTAATTTTTTAAATTATTTATTGACTTCACTTAAAAAATTAATAACAAAACAAATTGAAAATGTACATTAAGTTTTTTTCATTGTAATTTTAGTAGTATAATACCATTTTTATGACATTTTCCTATATACGCATTTAACTAATGAACTAATTTAGCATTATTAATAATGTGCTGATGAACCTTTGTTTTGGATAACATTAAAAATTCGGTCTACCATTGATTCGACTAATTTTTATTTTTATTCTTTAAAAATAAATTTAGTAAAAGCAAGTAAGAAATTATTAAAATTTTAGCCATTTTGACGCATTTTCAAGAATCAAAAAAGGCTATAAACTAAAATGAAAATTTTGAGGCTAAAAGCAAAATAAAAAGGCTAGATTTAGTCTTAAAAATCTAATTTGGAACACTATATATATATCATGAGACTTAAAATTTTCATATTTTTTTTTTTTTTTTGGTTAAAAAATTATTCAGTTTAAAATTGATATTTGTCATTGTCTAATTAATAAACGGACATTAAAAATATACGATTCTGTATTTTAAGATATAATATACACACAAATACATATAAATCTGTATTTCATATGTATGTATACATCTCTAGATAAATATAGATTTAAGAAGACTGACTATTCAACTTACACTTTTGCTAAAAACAATAATAAATAAATCGTTAAATTTACCACATAAATAAACACATGTGATTACATACTTGTATCCTTATATCCCAGTAAAGATTATAATTGGAAGTTAAAATTGCTTTAATTGGAAGTTAAATTGCTTAAAAAGCTAGCAAATTTAAATTATGTAATCATGCACGCTACTTTCTACATTACTTTATAGTAAAATAATGAAAATTAAACCCCATACTAACTAATTAGAAAGTTCAATTAAAATAATCAATTTTGGAGTTTATAAAACATTAGACTAACTAAGATGTTAGATTTTATATTCTTCAGGTCTTAGTTGGTTTCTACAACTTCACTTAATATAATTTTTTTTTTTTTTTTGATTTTAATTAAAACAGGTATTTTTAATTGCTTTTAACTAAGCCATAGATTTCTTGGTAAGGTATTTGCTGGGTTATAACTTGTACGTTGATACATATATACATGTATTTACTGTCTTATAAGCAATACTCGTAATATCAATAATTTAAGGGAAATGAAATGAAGTGGTAACATTTTTACTATATATACTGGTGAATATTCCTATAAACGCGCATCCATTTTTTTAATCAACCTACCAAAAATGGGGATAAAAAATAACTAAGTTGCTACAAATTAATCCTTTAAATTATTTATTGATTTCACTTATAATATTAATAACAAAAACAAGGTAAAATAATGCACCAATTTCAATCAATTTTGATAGTGTTTCAAAATCGCAACCTGTAATTTAAATACAAGTTGTACATCCCTAAATCGACTCTGCAAGATATTTTAAGCCGATTGGTGTGCATCAAGAGAGACCAATATTTGCAGGCATTGTAAACATTAGTATAAATGAATTACACTCTCCCCAATATGGCGATTCAAAAAATGAAATGGAAATAATTATGGAATTTCAAAACGGCTGTTCCGATTTCAATGATATTTCACATAGCGATAGTAGAGGTGTAGGTGAGTTTAAGTTTCGAGGTTGGACGATATAGACGCAACGGGAGCGGGCACACAGTGTCATAAATTTGGGAACCCCTTGAAATAACCCTGATTCGTTATGCCTTAATCGGTTTAAAAGATACGAGTCAAGATCTATAACCTACACATACATCGTATGTGAGGTTATCTCTTTTAGTTTTTACTTTTTGACCTACCTTGGTGAAATTTTTTCGCTATAACGGGTCCCCGATTTTTTATTTTATTAAAAACAAATAAAGAAATTGTGTTAAAAAAAATCTGAAAAAAATCTTTACGGAATCAAAAAAGTAGTTACATTCTTTTTCAATTATGAAAAAAATTTCCTTAAGTAATATATACAGTATTTATACCATTCTGAAAGATAAATTAATAGAAAAATGTGTGAATGAAAAAAAAATAGAAACTTCAATCCTTAATTTTTTATGATTTTTCCAATTTTTAACTTAATTTTTCAAGACCACAAAGCTGGAATTAAAAAGTGTTTGTGTTTTTTACAATGCTTAATGTGTTTTTAATTTTTAGTAATAGAAATTTTTGCCCCACATATTCAGTTGAGAAGATATGGCAAAAGAATTTAAAATTCACATTTTTGAAAAATGTTGAAAGTTTTTTGAGAATTTGGGGATTCCTGTAGATAAATCTAAAAAAATAACCTCCTTCACGTATTCAGTTGAGAAGATATGGCAAAAAAATTAAAAATTCACATTTTTGAAAAATTTTGAAAGTTTTTTGAGAATTTGGGGATTCCTATAGATAAATCTAAAAAAATAACCTTAGTTTTTAATTAAGCGTCCTGTAAGTCGTATTTACCTCACTAGAATGGGAAAATTTTAAGTTTTTAAAAAAGAAAATCTAAAGTGAAGGGTAAACAAGATTCGACCCAGCAGAATCTATCATATATACTTGTATCACTTAAATACATATATATATATAAAACACTCACACAGCTCCTCTACTTTGCTATATATTAAAGAATACATATACGTGTGTAATTCTCGTAACTTTCACATACAATCAATAAAGCAAATAAGTGATTTTCTATGTTTCTCAGTGATGTATAGGATTTGTAAAAATGTATGTATATGTAAATGTATGTGTGCTTTTCTTCCATTATCAGTCTGTCTCTCTGTTGTAAATTGTTGCGGTCTAGTTGTTGTTGCTATTTTCTATTTTCTTTTTTTACATCAACTAACTTTTTTCATGCTTGATAATCATTTTAAACCATAAACAATAAAAATTTTTGATCTAATATGTGATGCGGTTGATTTAGTACTTACCCTGCAAACATTTTCTATTGTGGAAGTCACTAAGAAGGGTCTTGCAGAAATTTAAATTCAACGACAAAACTATGTTCAACTTCAGTCGGAAGAACCGTTCCGCGTGGAAGTGTTTTTCATAGATAAATATGTACATGAAAGTGTCTTGATTTGTATGGAGACAAAAAAATTTTGAAAATGTATCCACCTAAAATTAATGATTGATATGTTTTAAACTAATCCCCAAAATATTTCGTTTTAATTATTTCGTTCACGTGAGCCGGACTATTTTTAAACTACCTCCAAAATATGGTTTTCGATCAACAGCGTACATAACTTTTTAACATTTTGTAAAAAAAAAAAAAAATACAACATATGATAGATAAATGATGTTTAATACATAATAAATAAACAGAATTAAAATTTTAGTATTCTAAATACTATTTTATTAAGGTTTGAATATGGATACTTTTCATTGTAATTCATATTTTAGAGCATCATTGGAAAGGTCGCATGCAATACTATTGATAAATGTATTTATTAGTTGCATAAGTAATATTTTGAGATTTCCGGTCCTTAATTGGTTAAGTTAATTTTTTATGTCAAACAAATAGT
Organism: Protocalliphora azurea; assembly: GCA_932274085.1. NCBI lineage: Eukaryota > Metazoa > Arthropoda > Insecta > Diptera > Calliphoridae > Protocalliphora > Protocalliphora azurea. The sequence goes on along the minus strand of OW026521.1, from coordinate 27,452,922 downwards.
TAAATAAGAAAATAAATGTTACCAAAAGTATATATTTATCACAAAAACTATAAATAAAAAATGTAAAATTGTGACTAAATCTCAAAAATCTCTTTAATTTTATTACTAACGCGATTTTAAAGAAAATTTATTATGTTTTTCATAAATTCATTGATATTTAAGTGTAATAAATACTTTCATGCGAGTTATTTTTAATTTAACCTTTTCGAAACCAAATGCATAAAATTGACCTTCTTGGTGTTAAAGGGCTAATTACATGTAATACTCAGTAGTATCAGCATAGACCATTTCAATGGTATACTAAAACCCAAAATATATTGAAAAATGTCCGAAATATATAAAATTATATGTTTGAATAAAGAAAATATGACAAACGATAAAAAAAAATATAGTCCATTGTATACGAACACAAAAATTCAAGAAGGTTACTTATATTACACCTGTGGCCAATTTTACGAAATGTAAAATAAAATATACAAATACAGAATAATGCGTTGGCACTAACATCTAAATGATTTTATGCACTTTAGAGCGATTCCAGAAAGTGAGTTTATATGGGAGCTATGGTAAATTATGGATCGATTCTTATAAAATTTGGCAATGTTAATTTTATTTGCATAAAACTTATTTGTTTCGAATATTAACTTGATACTAACATTCGTATGGGATTTATGCAGGTTAAAGTGATTTTCTGAAGAGGGGTTTATATAGGAGCTATGGTCAATTGTGAACCGATCTTCATAAAATTTGGCAAAAAAACCTCTTTGCACTAAATTTCATAAAAATATTTTTATTTTTAAGGCATTCTTGAGTGTTTAAACTCTATTCCGAGGGTACATTTGTATGGGGGCTAGGTGAAATAATAGTCCGATCACAACCAATTTCGCTTCGTTCCTATATTATAAAAGTCCCACGTTCCAAATTTCATTGAATTATCTTTAAAATTACGACCCGTACTTTGTGCACAATGTTTACATAGGCAGCCTGCCAGCTGTCTAGCCAGACGGACGGACGAACGGTGGGTGTTAGATAACTTTTTCTATGCATTACAAACATTAGCACAAACACATAATATCCTAACCACTTATGCCGGTGTAGGGTGTAGAAATGTTAAAAAATATAATAGCAATTATTTAAATGAATATTCCAAGCCTTAGTATGCCTCTATTATAATTTGAAGTTAATTTTCTTTTAACGAAAATTTTGATAATAAAAGGGGTCCAGCTCACGCAAATTTAAACATTCAGATATAATATTGTGGGAATCATGTAAGAACTTCTTCACTTCTAGAGGGCTACATTTGCAACTTTTTTTCGTGAGGCTCTTTAATGTACATTACAAAATAAAAACATTACAAAAAATAAAAATTTATTTTGCATTTAACAATAAAATAAAATCATCATGAGAAACTTTTGGTGAATTCTGGTAACTTTGAAAGAAGAAAATTAGATTAATAATTTCTTTAATTAAATTATATTTAGATTACGTTTTGTGCAAAAAAAAAAAAAATATGGCAAGACACTTTTACAAATAGAATTTAGGATTTTTCTTTTTAAATAGGTAAATACTTGTCTGTTTGATTTAGTTTTTCTAAAATATTTATCTTACATAAGATTTGTTTGGTATTGAATATGGACAAAACCGGTTAATAAACAAAAAATTTATGGGCCAAATACTAGTAATACAGGGTGTCCATTGTAACTTCAGTTCATATTCTTCTGCTAATATCTCTTAAACAAACGCATATACAACAGCGAAATTTATAGAACTAGTTCGACGACCGATATAAATTGGTAAACGAAAAATGGGGGTGATCTGCCTACTTTACCGCTTACCTTCCATATAAGATTGAACTTCAACGAAAATTTGTAGAAATAGTTCAAAGACCAATGTAATATCGGAAAAAATGGGCATGGCCTGTCCACCTCCCATGTAAGATGAAATTTTAAAAATCAGTTAATAAGTAAAAAAGTCATAAGCCAAATACTAGAAACACAGGGTGTCAGTTGTGACTTCAGTTCATACTTTTCGGCTGATATCACTTAAACAAAAGTATGCATGACAACGGAATTTTGTATAGATAGTTATTTTACCGCCCTCCTCCCGTATAAGATGAAATATCAACGAAATTTTGTACAAATAGTTCAAGGACCAATGTAAACTCGTAAACAAATAATAGGTTTGGTCCACCCACTTTACCACCCACCTCCCATATGAGATGAAATTTTAAGAAGTTGTAGATTGTGCGTATATACATTCGGACAAGCCGAATATAATATTATCGCTTGTTTAAAATTTTCTTTGTTTATAATTTCCAAAATATAATTTTATTAACAATAAAAATACTGAATTATCGGGAACATCTTTCTTCAGACTATGCAAATATTTGACACGAAATATTTCATCATGTTTTTCAGCAATTTTTGCGACTAAATACAGAGTTGATTTTTTCACATTACTCTTATTTATTTTTGCGGTTTTGTTTAATGAAACAGCTGTCAAATGTCGTAAAATACGAGAAGAGGAAAAATATTTTAAGTCTGTTCAGATTAGATGCAAATTTTATTTTTTATTTATTTTAATCAATTTAGAAAAATCTTCTGAGAATATTTCGGAATGTGTGAATATCAAGCTAATGTTTGTAGTGTTTTTATTTAATTTAAAGTGAAAATTTAAAAAAAAAATTACAAAGTGAACTATTTAGATATTTAATACGCACATTAATAAAAATTATATTAATATATATATATATATATATATATATATATATATATATATATATATATATATATATATGTATATATATATAAAATCTTTTCAATTTACATTTATACACAAGAACAAAATAGCTGTATAAAAAATAACAAAACAAAAATCGTCAAATATTAGAGTAGTGTGAACCAAGCTTAAGTTAAATTATTACTGAAATAAATTACGTGGCAAACCTATAAGATCATTGTTTTTTCTGTGTATTAAAAAGTTCCAGGGGTATTTGATGGTACTGTTAGATAAAATACTTATTACTGAAAGGTGCATGCATGAACCGCTTGATATCATTTATTTGATATTTTTATAGACAACAAACGCTGAAAATGTGCACTTCCCAATGAGTGACAATTATATAGTCAATCCACTTTTTTTCCACTAAAATCACTTTGTTGTCAATTTATTCCTTGATCATTTTTATTTATTGATTTATAGAAGTGATTAGGAAGTGGATTATTTTAATTCCTGATGTGTTCCTAGAAATTCATATCACTCAGTTTTAAAAATTTCCGCTTTTACCTATCTCACTGAGTTATACGGTTGTTTTCCAGGATAAAAGTGCACAACTAATCATAAAATGATCTAAATAAAATAAAATTAATATTGAGAATTGGAAAACGTTCAGATTGCTGCATAACAGATACTTCAGGTTCATTAAACCATGTCTACCACCAATGGCTTTTACTCTTTTCTGGTAGAAAGACGTGATGAAAAGTGGTTAGAAGCTGGTATTCAAGATTATTAATTTTATTCAAAGACGATACTTTAGAGTGGCTCCAATTTGAGATTACATCGAAAATGTCTGACAGGACGACGAGGTGGTTCCAGGTAACAACTTCGAAAATTTTTCTTTATTAGAAAATGCCTAAATTATCAGTAAGAATTTATTTTTTTTTTAGATAAAACATTATTTTTGCCCGTTTGCCTATGAAAGATATTTAATAGAGGAATCAATGAATTTTTAAAAAGATAAAAATTTTTCGTAATTTCCTAGGAGTTTAGAATATGTTTATCATAATTTTGACTCACTTTTAGCATTCCGTTTTGACTAAAAATGATATTCTGGGCAACATCCATAAAAATTTTAATTTTTTTTGCAGAAAAAAGGTGATAATCATTTGTAACATTTTCAATGTTAATTTAATTTTATTTAGCTCATTTTAAGTTTAATTGTGCACTTTTATCTTGGAGAACGACCGTATAATCCAGTGGGATAGGTTTGAGTGGAAATTTTTAAAGCCGAGCGGGACGAATATCCAGGAACACTTTTGGAATTAAAATTGTTCACTTCCTAATCACTTCTAAAATGTCATTTTAAAGGTAAAAAGTAGATTGACATTATAATTTTCACTCATTGGAAAGTGTACATTTTCAGCATTTTTGGCTATAAATAGAGCAAATGTCAAATAAATGATATTAAACGGTGCATGTAGGAACACCTTTTAGTAATAAGTATTTTAGCTGGCAGTATCATCAAATATCCATTGAACTCTTTTGTACATGAAACAAAAAAAAAACTGACCTTATAAAGACGAAAGGGAGATAGCAGTGTATTTTGTTTTTGTCCTTGGCAATTAATGTTTTTGTCCTTGGCAATTAATGCACAATAGCAATATATTTTGTTTTTGTATTTTTGGAACAATCTTCCGGCAATCATCTAGAAGTCTGTAAGAAGTGACTTCTGGAAGATTGGCAACAAATTTATCTTCCAAATGTTTAAAGGAAAAGTATCTGTTAGTTTGCTTCTTTAGTTATTTATAGGTTTGATTGTGTTATAGCATCACGAATGGTTGAGAAACAATAATAGTGAATAATAAGAGTGTTAGAAAGTAGTATATAAGTCGAATGTTTGGTGTTAGTTTAAAATTCAAAGCTTCATAAGTGGAACAAATTATCAAGGGAAAATTTATTACTTTAAGCTAGTCTAAGTAGGAAATTTTAAAAAAATTATGTAATTTTTATAAACTCTGATAATGAATGGTAGGCTTTAAAAGGCTACAATTAAAAGTTTTTCTTACAGGTCATACTTCCAAAAAATTAAAACCTAAAATAAGAATATTATATTCGGCTATGCCGAATCTTATGTACCCTCAACCACTGACATAACAACACATTCAACATTTTTATACCCTACACCACCATAGGTGGTTGGGGTATTATGCGTTTGTGCTGATGTTTGTAACGCATAAAAAAAAGTTTTTCAACACCCTTAAAGTATACCAATCGACTTAGAATCATTTCCTAAATCCATTTAACGATGTTCGTCTGGCTGGACAGCTGACTTTCCATGTAAAACTTGTGCACAAAGTACGGATCGCAATTTTAAAGATAATTCATTGAAATTTGGTACGTGGGACTTTTATAATACAGGAAAGAAGCGAAATTGGTTGTGATCGGTCCATTATTTCACCTAGCCCCCATACAGATGTCCCCCCGGAATAGAGTTTAAATACTCAAAAACGCCTTAAAAATTACAATATTTTAATGAAATTTGGTACGAAGAAGTCCTGTATAAGTATGAATCTTTGTACCAAATTTTATGAAGATTGTCCACAATTTTCTATAGCTCCCCTCTTCCGAAAATCACTTTAACGTGCTTAAGTCCCATACGAATGCTAGTAACAAGTTAATATTCGACACAAATAAGTTTTATGTAAGTAGAAACAACATTGCCAAATTTTATGCAAATCGGTCCATAATTTACCATAGCTACCATATAATCCCACTTCCAGGAATCGTCCTAAAGTACATTAAATCATTTAGATGTTAGTATTAATGCATTATTCTATATTTGTATATTTTATTTTACATTTAGTAAAATTGGCCACAGGTGTAATATAAGTCCCCTTCCCGAATTTTATAGTCCATTTTGACTGATTATATCATTCCGAATTATCCGAAATAATTTTTCCAAAAATAATTTATTACTAATTTATTTGTTCTCTTTTAACGTTCACAATAGTATAATGGTATAAATTTGGTTCAAATGAAGATTTTACTTGTATATATGCTAAGATATTACAACGCACTTTTCGGCGAATAAATTGTAAAAGGAAAAAATTGTAAAATATTCCACGTTTCATATTGCATAAGAACGTAAAAAAAATAAAAGCAAACAAATTGAAAGAGAAGGAAATCTGTAATGCCTTGTTTTTCTCACAAAAATTCAATTGCTTTGACAAAAAAAAAAAAATATTTGATTTAATGTATAGCCAAACTAAATGTGTTAGAGAAATATGAAAAAGTAACGTCAGAGCCAAATGAACGAAAATCTGTAATCATTATATCATTACAAAAAAATCGATTCTTTTGTAAAAACTAAAATTTAATTTTAGAAGAAATCTCTAGACTCTACAGAAAAATGAAAACCTGTGATCATCAAGATATTTGCATTTGCATATTTCACAAATATATTACACTAAGAGAAAAAATTTGTTTTACAATCCGCCATGGTTAAAGTCACATTGGCAACTAACGGTATAGGCTTTTTTATATCGTTCGTTTACAAATTTTAAATAAACAAAATAGAAAACATTATGTAATTTATTAATTCGAAAGTGATCTGGTGTCAAGTTGAAGCCAATGCATTATAAATTTTCGGTATTGATTTGAACGCGCAGTGTTGAATTTTAACACATACAGGGCTTATTCACTAGAGTTCTCCTCTGCATAATTAACTATTATAAAAATCACCCCAATCGATTATAAATTAAACATTTACTGTCAAAGTATGTTATATTCTGCTTCCTTTTCTTAATACTAATCTTCAAGAAAATATTAAAAATTTGCAATATTTTTTAAAGATAGTAATTTAAATTAATTAAAAAGTACTAAAATAATTCTTACAAAACTAAGCAAATTGCAATTTTTTTTTTTTTTTTTTTTTTTGTTTTTTTAATTTATCAGAAATAACACCATATTTAAACTTTATTAATTCTGAACGTAGAAAAAATAATAAAAAATTAGAAATTATAAAGTGGCATAAATATGTATCTATACTTTTTCTTTATTATGCTAAATTTCATATTTATGAAATTTATTCCAGCAAAAATATTTGTATTAATTTCTGCATGTTAGCAGAAAAACTTTTAATAAATACATCTACATATTATTCTCTATCGATGAGTATAGCTTCCCAGCAAACACAAAATATTTGATATCATATTGAGAGTGAATTGAAATCAAGTCCTTTCTCTAATGTCAAACGTTTAAGAATCATTTGAAAATAATTTGAAAATAATAGATGTTTAGTTTATATAAACTGTACTATAATATTGCTTATATTTTTTAATTTAGAAAACATTATTTAAGAAAACAGAAATCACATAAATTTCTGATTATACGAGTACATTTTGTATTGCAGACTGTACATACACACACGCAGGTATAGTTTAGTTACTTTATTATTTGCATGCTAATAAAATGTTTGTGTTAAGTTTGTGTAGTAAATAAATAAAATAATTTGACCCTTCGAACTCAGTAGGAAAAGGACAATCATTGTGGATCGATCTTTTCGTTTCCTCATTGCTGGTCCTTACGTCCATCATTCTGCATTACCCATCAGAACTTAATATCGTTCTGATGACCCTCCCCCGCCTCCTGCTCATGGGAGGAATATTGTCTTCTTTCAGAAGAACTAAGGTGCTATGTTTAATGTTATTTAAAGTTTTTTCCATTTGTACCTGTTTTGTAATTCGGACAAATACACTGACGACCAATGTTTCCAAAACTCTTCAATAGCCTCCACAACAAAAAGGGGAATTAATTGCCAAATTGAGTAATGTTAAAAATTTCTGTTAAGAAATAATTTTTATGTTAAAAATTGTTTAATTTTTCCTAAATTCAAAATCTAGACTTATGTATACATAAACACATACTTTATAAAGCCTTACTTACTTTTAAGAAAACATAAAATTTCTCCTCCCAAAATCAACAAATATATAGATACAAAAAGATCATAAATTTTAATAAAATATTCAATAACGACAAGAATATACATATATAAAAATAAACACATAAATATAAACATTTCTTTATAAAATATACAACTCAGCAAAAAACTATCCGTATTCTTTATACATATTTGCAATATGTATGTATATGCATGTGTTTGAGAAAAGATATCAGCAATAGTGTCTCAAAGACAGTCTTGCCAGTTTAGCCTTTTTAAGGCTAAATCTAGATTTATGATTTTGCTATTAGCCTCAGAGCTTTTTTAGCTTCTAACTTTTTTTTAGCCTTTTTTTGTTTTTCAAAATTGCCTTAAAAAGATTAATGGCCTGATTCAGTACGACAATCAAATTGTTTGAAAATAAAATTTGTATGAAAATTGCTCATTTTTTCAAATGTTTTTTGAGTAGTTTTCATACAAATTTTATTTTCAAACAATTTGATTGTCATACTGAATCAAGCCCTAAAATATTATTATTTCGATAAAGAAGAAAATAATTTTTATTTGCTATTGCTAATTTTATTTTTACAGAATCATCTATTTATGCATTTTTGCGTATTTATTCGCACAAAAAATCCTTTCCTTCTTCAAACTAATTAATATACGTCAGTATATATCAATATATATATTTATTTTTGGCCTTGAAGGCTTTGTATTACTATACTCAATAAATAAATAAATATATACGTAATATAGAGTTACTAAATCGATTATTATAATTATTTTTTGATGTACGTCATCAACAATAGAAAATATTTATGAAAATAATTAAAAAAAAGAGTTATTATTGCAAAAAATCACCCAAAAATTTGGAAATGTTAGTCAAAAAGAAATTACGAAAAATTAGTTCAAAACATTGGGTAATTTTTCGTATGAAGTATAACCAAAATTTGTATGGATTTTTTTTGCGATTTTTCATCGAGTCATTTTACTGGGTGTTATTTATAAATTTATTACAATTTCTTTTGAAAAATATCAAAAGCAAATGAGAATGAGAAGAAATAAATTTCTAATTTTTTTTTTTTTTTTTTTTTTTTTTTTTTGAGCACAGCCTTTTTTGACCTTTTTTAAAGTTCAATTTAGTCTCTTTTTTTTCTCATCTCCTGGCAACACTGCTCAAAGATGTTAGTGTATCTATATATAAAAGAATTTTCTTATACAGTAATATATAGATGTTCTCATAACTACATCTGAAGATAACTATGTATTAGCAAAATAATATTTTACCTTTCTCTACTTGCTATAGACTACAGTGTTTACAATAAATTATCCAACATGTTACCAACAAATTTTATAAAAACAATAAATTTTGATTATGTTCTTTTTTTAATTTTGTAGAGTTTTAAGATTTTTTTTTTTTTTGTTTGTTTTTGAGTACCATAAAATTATAAACATTAAGGGAACTAGTTTCTTTATTTTAGAACCAGTGACTCCAAGTTAAAGTGAATATTGAATATTTCTATGGCGTTCTTTAAACATCAACATATTTTACTGTGGAGCAGAATCGAAAATTTTTGGAAATAAATATGTATCTTCTAACCAGCAGGTTTGATACACATGAAATTTCACATAAACGTAGCAGAGCAGTAAGAATTTTTAAAGCTGGAAAAGAGGCCTCACAGACTCTTCGGGAGCGGAGCTATTGGGGATCACTTGCCAAATTTATGTTTTTTATTTGATTTTGAGTGCTTTTACATCTTCTTAAAGCTTTTATCCCTTACAGTTTCAAGTTATTTGAATTTGAAGCTTCAACGAGTTCAATTTCGTAAGATCTTGGTTCAGATTTTTCATTATATAGACCAACGTTTTCAACCGATTTTATAAAATTTTACTTATTTAGTTAAAGAACAAAATTATCTATCGATTAAAAAAATTTTAAGTCAATATCTTTTCCGAATCCAAAATAAAAAAAATTGAAAATTACAAACCAGTGTTGCCAGGAGATGAGAAAAAAGAGACTTAATTGTACTTTAAAAAAGGTCGGAAAAGACTAAATGTCTTAAAAAATAAAGTCAGAAAAAAGCTATTTAATATATTTATTTTTTCTTTTTTGTTCTCATTAGTTGTTGAAATTTTTTTAAACATATAACAAATTTATAAATAAAATATAGAACCGCTGTTAGCAAAATTACCCAATGCAATATCGACCACAAAATTCCCATAGAAATTTGGGTTATATTTCATATAAAAAACGACCAATGTTTAAAGTGATTTTTTTTTTTTTTTGTAATTTTTTTAATTATAATTCCTATTTAATTAATAATTTCGAAATTTTTGGATGATTTTTCGTTTTTATAAGAATTTTTTCAAAATCATACTTATAAATAGTTTCTATGATTAATGAAGTTTATTAAAAAATAATTATAATAATTAATTCAGTAAGTCCATATAATGCGTTAAGTTATATTTGATTTGAAGAATGAAGCATCGCTATCGAAAATTTTTGTAAAATATAAATAATCTTGATTTTTTGTGCTAACTAATACATAAAAATTATTAAATGGATGATTCTGTAAAAATAAAATTAGTAAAATCAAATACGACATTATTTTATTCTTTGTTGAAATACTAAAATTTTAGCTTTTTTAAGGCAAAAAAAAGCTAGAAGTTTTAAATTTTTAGGATAAAAGCAAAATAAAAAGGCTAGATATTTTCTTTGTATGAGGGAATATTTCTCCCTGCTGCTATCGAAAAATAAAGTAGTTTACTTTTTTGGTTTGCGAGTTTGCATTTATTCTTAAATAATTTGTCTGAAATTTTGATGACATACATGTTTTTGTTGTTTTTTGAAATAAATAGATCCACACTGAGAATACCAATTTTAATCGGATCAACCGATTTTTTGCAATTTTAGTAGACTATATTCTTGATTAATAAAAAATTGTTGTGCCAAATTACATATATCTGTAGTTATGCGTTCAAGACATATTGACGAAAATACATCAACCTGAATTTAAGCGGACAGCGATTTATTCCGGGTTTTAAGTTTTTTGTTGTTTTGTTTATAGACCAATATTGAACATTTCTAATACCAAATAAATCTTATCAAACAGAAATATTCGTGCCGAGTTTCATTCCCCTACGTGATTCGCTCCGAGCCCTATCGTGCTTACAACAGATGGCCAGACGAAAAGACATAACTAGAACATTTTAGATTCTTACGAGTACTAAGAGCATAATAATATTACGGGGTCTTAGACGAATATTTCGATATGTTACGTACAGAGTGACAAATTCAATATACTTCCAATTAGTTTTAGATGTTGATTATAAAAATATACATATAAACTTTATTACATACAAAAGAAAATTTTTGCGAAAATTAAACAAGAATGAATGTATCTGAAGCTAACAGTTGTCAAGACTTTATATAGAAAATGCAAAAAGTGATAGAAAATCTTAACTAAACTTTATGACAAAGATTTGTTTAAATAATATATGCTGAAAGATATTTAATTTATCTTATAGTGCCGAGTATATTAAATATAAGAATTATTTACACAATAAAATTTTCCTTAACGAAAAAAGAAATCTTGTTTCTTTTTTTTTCGTTAAGGAGAAATTATAATATATTAATTAAGTAAAAAACAAAAATATAAGAAAGTTACTTAGGATTTATTTAAAAAATCAGAACAACTCTGTATAGAGTTTTGAAATTTTTTTTATAATAACCTAGTTTTGATCTACGATTTTTATATTTATGTTGAATTTAACCATGTGTATTACCTTAATATTAAAAATACACAGCTATCATACACCACTTTCATTAATATTATTTATATGTAAGAACATGATTTATTTATGATTCTGCTTGCTTGTCTGCAGATAAATATGTGTGCTAGTGTTGCCATCTTAGCCTTTTAAGGCTCAAAATTTTTGTTTTAGTTTCTAGTTTTTTTCTAAACATTTTTAATTCCTAAAATTGCCTTAAAAAAGCAAAAATTTTAGTATCTCAAAACTTAAGGAAATAATTTCTTATTTGATTTTACTAATTTTATTTTTAAAGAATCATCCATTTAAGAATTTTTGTACATTAATTCACACAAACAATCGAGATTATTTATGCTCAAATCAAATAAAACTTAATTCATTATTTGGTCTTACTTAATCAGTTATTAAAATTATTTTTTAATAAACTCCATTAATTATAGAAACTATTCATAAATATAATTAAAAAAATTTTTGTAAAAGCAAAAAATCATCAACAATTTCGAAATTAATAATCAAAAAGGAATTATCAGGCGTGACATACATTCCGATCGGAATGCAATTCCGATCGAATTTGCTTTTGCTTCTTCAGATTTCGATCAATTTTCTCAATTTGCAAAAGTTTATTTTTTTTAGATTCATATGGGAACTTTGCATAAATCAAAACAAAAACCATATATTTTAATATAAAAAAAAAACAAAAAATACAATACAGAATAATAGGTACATATGTATGTATATATGGTAGGTAGGTAGGTAGAGAAGGGTTGCACAGTACTCAAAAGAGTACCCGTGCATCCACTCGGAGACCTAGAGGTCCATTGTGAGTCGCTTCGTACAATCTATAGAAAAGTAGAAAAGAAAAAATAGTAGTAAGGTCAGAAAGGAAAGTAAAAGATTAGAAAAGATGAGACCAAGAAAAGAATAGAAAAGAATTGGAAAGAAAAAATGCTACCGCCCTGTATCGTTCGCTCTAAGCCAACGACCCCCTCCTAGCCAGCCTATTCCCATGACGAATCCTATCAATCTATTCAGATCGATCCTTGATATACAATCCAATTCGTCGACGAATCGACCGCCTAGCCATTTCTGCCTACTTACTTGTAGACATGGACAGTGACATATAATATGCTCTACCGTCTCTAGCTCCTCATAATCTTCGCACATCCTGCAAAGACCGGAGGAAACTACCTCCCAATTCCCAGTCATTCTCCCTATGGGACAATGACCTGTTAGAATACTTATCATAGTCTTCAGTTTCCCCCTTCTCATGCCCAAAAGTAGATTTGTATCTGCTATATCAAGTTTAGGCCACAGGACCCTTGATATCCTGCAGTCCGTTCTACTATCCCATGCATGATTGGTTCTACACCAAACCCACTCTCTAATCAACCTGAAGTAAACGCGTACAGATGGTCTCACACCACTTTCACTTACAGCACCATCCAAAGCTGAACCGTTCCTAGCTAATTCATCAGCTACCTCATTGCCAGTTATCTCACAATGACCCGGTATCCAGCAGAGTCTAATTTATATATATAAGTTAAAGCATTTATTTAACATTTCCTTTTTACATAATATAGCTAAGGATTTTGATATAAGCCTAGGAAGAAGTACTTTTTCAACATTGATGTGGAGAGTTCTACAGGCGGTGGAAAATATAATTTGTCCACAATGAATAAAACTTCATATGATAGTAAATGAAAAACGAAGAAATTCTACAAATATTTTTTCTTGGGATGGATTTCTGTGCTTTCCCCTTAAATAATAAAAAAGGTTAAAAAATGTTTCAATAAAATATTTAATACTTACATTTTGTTTGAAAACTTTTTGTTTTGTATTTTTTTTTTTTTATTATTTTGATTTAGTTTAGCATTGCCAGATTGTAAACTTTTTATAAACTCAAAATTTTTTCTACAAGAAAAATGTGGTTTGCAAGAAAAATTAATGTGGCAACAATTATTTAAAAAGTGGTTTCATTTATGTAAACAAATATATGGTTCTCGTTGCAATTATGAAAATATGTTAATTTTAAACAAATAAAGGTTCATCTTATGAATATTAAATTATTAAAACAATATATTTTATAAATACAAAGTAGTTATAACTACTCTTTTTAAATTTAAATCACTAAAATAAGCAATTTCACTTACGAAACTGACAGTGGTTTCATTCCAAAAAAAAATCGTTTTTGGTTTTCTAAATTTCACTTTCGATCGGAATGGATTTCTGTGACAGGCCTGTATAATTCAGAAATAACAAATCACTTCAAAACATTGGGTCATTTTTCATATGAAATATAACCCAAATTTGTATGAGAATTTTGTTAACAGCGGTTCTACGTTTTATTTTTTAATTTATTACAACATATTTAAAAAAAAATTCAACAAGTAATGACAACAAAATAATAAAAATATATATTTGGGATGGTGTCATTTAGCTTTTTCTAACTTTCTTAAAGTACAATTTAGCCTCCTTTTTCCTGACCTCCTGGCAACACTGATGAGTGCACTCAACCAACCATGTATTTGTATATGTATATGTGCACATGTTAACAACAACAATAATATCAGCTACATTTTATACTACATGTGTAATTTATTTGTTAATACCTGATTATATATATGTGCAATAAGTTAAAAAGTAAATTGTAAGGAAAGTATAAATACACTTAGTACTTATCAACCATAACAACTTATACCTATACACATAAATATATGTGTATGTATATTTTATACACTTTATACAAAGAGGATTTATTTTTACTTGTAACGTTCACAATGTTATTACTTTTCTTGAAATTTTTACAAAATTACGTAAACATGAATTTATTTATTTGTACAAACAAAAATTTTTTTTTTTTTTGAATTATGAAAACTTTTTGGAGAAAAATGTTATATATATGTAATATAAAAAGAAAGGATTGTTGTGGTTGTAAATATCAACAAGTTTTTTAAAAGAAAATGATAACCCAGAGAAAAAAAGTACTGGAAAAAAGTTGAAAAAAACATGATTTTAACATTGCGTTGTCATTGAATGGAAGTACTTAGTGCTGAAAAAGAGCTGCAGGAATATTTTCTTCATTCTAAATTATTATTTTGTATAACGAAAAGGTTCTGTTAGACTAATATTGTAAAATTTTGCATTTTGAATATAAATATATTAATATCAGTTAATTTACCCGGTCTGGTATCAAGAAATCTATCTGTATTGTGGACGAAGACTTCACAATAACATGGGCGAATATATGCTTATTTTTAAAATGTGATAATAATTTGAATAGAATTTAATTAATCACAGAAAAGGCCACCAATAACCAAATATATTAATAAATAATTCATTCAATTAAAAACATTTTTAAACTTGCACCTCCCACCATAATAATCATAATATTATAATTTCATAAATACTTGTACTTGTGACAATAGAAACTTTGAAAATACAGTTTTGAGTAAAGTAAATTTCAGATTATATAAGTCATAAAAAATTTAATTTTCGTTAACAAAATGCGCATAAAAATACCAATATTAACTTTTTTTTACTTTTATGATAAAAAATCATTCACACACAGAAAATACATTAAAAAGACTGATTTATTAAATAAAGCTGAATTATGAGAATATTTTATAATATTAGATTGAAAAATGCAATTCTTTCCAACAAAATGGGGAAAGAACTAATAAGGTAAGCTTTTTGTGATCTGCATTATATTTCTAAATAATTATTTCAATATATTAAGTACTATAATTGGTATTATTTACATGTTTTATATGTATTACTAATACTATTCGGTAAATCGAATAATTTGCCATTAATCGGTGATTAACCGATCAACTTTTAATTATTTGTCGAATAAGCCGATTAATATGAAAACCCGAATAATTGGATACCTTAGTAAGAAGTATTCCAAACACTTCCGGACGAAATGTGGCTAGACGTATCAAATGTAATGAACGCGAACTGAACTGAAAGTTATAGCCAATATTGGACTTAATATTTTTAATAGCAAAAAGTATCAGATAGGAACACAAAAAAGAATAATGAAGCTAAAAAGAGAGCAAAGAAAAAAAAGTTAAAATGTTGTGTAATGGATGATGATCATTTCTGACTTCTCACAGCTTCTTGGACAAAAGTTTCATGTAGAAAATGTTAGAAGAATTTTTCAGAAGTGTATACACTAAAAAACAATTTCTCAAAAAGTTCATTGTTTAGCAAGCTATATGCAGCTGTGGTGAAAGAAGTGAATCGTTTATAAATCGGGCACAATTAACTCGGATATTTATATCTAGAAGTGTTTAAGAAGAAGACTGCTTACTTTAATAAGGGAACTTTTACAGTAAACTGCTCAGAACTTCGGCTCTTGTCCAAAGGGAATTAAGGAAGACTAATGCTATGCCCAAAAAATTGACAGATTTTAAACATAAGTTTACAGCTGGCTTCAAAAAAGTTACGCTAAATATAATCAAATTACTATTAGAGAGTATTTCAAAGAAAATAAAAAAAATCATCTTTAATTTATCTTTTATTATTACACGCATTGAATCTGTAGAAAAAAAAACCTAAAATATTTAGTTTCATTCAAACTGTAAAAACTGAAAAAGAGAAAAATTTGTCAAAAAAAAAAAAGAATGATCAAATCAATAAAAAACAGAACTGAATGAATTAAAAATTTAAGTGAAAAATAAAATTTTACTTAAATCTTATTTCTATTTTATATTTATTCATGTATTTATTAAATTTAACTGCAAAACTAAACAACTGTGTTAATTGAAAAATATACTATAACAATTTTTTCTGTGTATATATTATTAAAATTTAGCATTTTTAAAGCATCTACCTTGCGTTTTGTAAAAAATTGGAAAATTGGAAGCCCAAATAAAAAAATTTAGTAAAGTGTTACTTTATTTTGAATAACTCAGTTAGTAACGATAATATTGTCAGTTCTTTTGTATGTGGTAATAATTTTTCACAGGATTTAGTAATATGGGTAACTATAATGTAAATAAGTGAAATTTAAAATTTTGAGAATTTTCTTTTATGTTTTCAAATTTAAACCGCAATAAATTTTGGGCCTCCTCGCGAAAGTGAGCTCAAGTCCTGCTTCACAACTTTCATATACCTTTGAATTCGATACAATCAATAATTTAGGAGTTACAAACTTATTACAATAAACTTTAATTTATTTATATTAATAAAAAAAAAAATAAAGAAATATAAAAAATTATAATTAAAATTTAATTTATTAGGCTTAAGGCTCTAATTATCAAACAGCCAATTAATTACATCTTATTTAATTGTAAAATAAAAAAATTGAACAGAACGACTAACTTTTATGAATATGAAATGAAAAAAGGGCATTTCAATTAAAGCATTTTATATGTATATGAAAAATTAATTTTAAACAAATAGTAAGATATTAAGTAAATAAAAGTAAATACTCAATTTGATATTCCATTTCTACACTTAAATGCTCTTTTGGGGAATTTCTCTTACTATTTATTCACACGCAGAGAAAAGACATAGTTTAGTGAACATAATCTAAGAGCAACATATTGCGATGGGAACATATGATCACACTGAAAAAGAGAAATTATTATAAGCAATAATTATTATGATATTGTGTCCGATCTTATTGTTTGTTTTATCATGTTATGATTCTAGTTTTACATATAATTGAACAATCTTACTACATCATTATCCCATTCTATCAGATCATGCTTTTATATTATTATATTGTTATTCTATATTATTATATTATTATACCGCATTGTCATTTTACTATTCCATTTTACGTATCATGTTATTATCTGATATTATTATAAGTTATCCAATGTTATCATGTTATTGTTTTATTTTGTCATATTATTATTTCATCTTATCATATAGTAAAATAAAACGTTTAAAAAAATATTATTTTTATATATTTTTCTTATTGAAAATAATAAAGAAAAATCCTCATTAGAAAAAAAAATTATGAAAAATAAACAAAATAAAAATATTTGCATATTATTTGCTCATTAATTATATTCATTTTTACCACCATATGTGGTTCAAATGCAAGATAACTAAAACATTTAATGGTAGTTAATAAATATATTTTATAGTGCCTGAATCACACGGAGTATAACCAAACCTTGCATATTTATATATATTTATATATAAGCTAAATGAGAATTAATTAATTAAATTATAAAATTGATTATTTATATTTATTTATATATAAGCTAAATGAGAATTACAATGAAGTTGGAAAGCAAACACTAAAAACAAAATATATTTAAAAACAAACAAGTTAACAATTTTTCCACTAAGTATATGAAAAGGATAATTATTTTATTTATTCGAAATATTTTATTGTCGTGGGAATAATAATATTAATATGGTTTAAAAACAGAATATGGTTTAAGGACAAGGAAAAGACTGCAAATATTTAATGGTTGTAGTAATAATAATATTTTTCATATTAATAAAATTTTGTTTCTGGTAAAAATATTTAAAAACATATAATTTTATTAAGCATAAACATTAAATGACAAAATTTAAACTAAAACATGGTTATAATGATCACAGAGTTATTAAAATTCAAGAAAATTAACAATGAGAATATAATATAATTGAAGTGGTTTTTCTCTGCGTTCATAATTAATTAAATTTGCAAATTTAAATAAAGTCTTATTGCGGTTTAAAATACAACTCTCTTTGAGATTTACTATCAAAATTTCTTTATGAATTAATTAAAAATGATTTATATTCATCTTAAGTTTCTTGTATTTCTTATAAAATTTCACTAACAATTCAGCTTGTCTCTTTTATAAAAAACTTTAAAAGACTTTATAAATTCCTCTTCGAGCAATTAATTAAAACACAAGATCCTTTGTAATTTGTCAACACAATTAATTAAATGACAAAATAAATGAATAAATTTCAACAAACAAAATTCCCAACACTATTAAGAAGACCAACAAAGAAACAAACATTTAAGAAATCTAACAATAAGATATTTAAACCACAAACTAAGATAAGAGTTCATGAAATCAAGATGACCTCTCTCAAGGTGTTTTCACAATAAAATCAAAAGTCTATAAAACATAAACAAAAGCTGTGAAGTTAAATGAAGACTAACAGAAAAAAGTTTAAAAGGCTTCAAATTTTAAACAAATTTCATTTGAATATTCCGAAATGCACCAACAAATATTTAAGGAATTTGTGTAAACAATAAATAAAACTTTATCATTTCTCCACAAAATATGTTTTTCCTTTATTTGTTCTGGCTTTTTTTATTAAGGAAAAACACCAAAAAGTTTTTAAACCCAAAAATCAGCAAAGCAGCATGTTATTCTGGTTGAATGATTGCTGTTGTTTGTGATGACGATGATGAAAGTGATAATGATGATTATTTATCTTGGTTTTATATTCATAATTTTCCCTTTTTCTGGTTTATTTTATTTTTGGCCGTTAAGCTTTGGCTAAGATCTTTTGATTGTATTAATAATACTCTTGATAGCAAAACAAAAAAATTGCCAAAAGAATGAAAGAAGAGAAAACAAAAATCCATAAAATAATCATGAGGTTTTATTTGTTGCCATAAATGTTTGAGTGTTTTAGCTGTATATGAATGTGTAAATAAGCAAGTGTGTTTTTACGAATTTGTTGTTATTAAAAAAAAAAAGGATTCTTTTGATGTTGCAATTTAATTAAATTTTATAGCCAGTATTACTCTTTTAGCAAAATAAAAGTTTAAATTAAGAGTTTCACATTTGGTATAGATTATGTTTTAAACCATGTGATGTGTTTTTCCTTCTGTAGTAATATATATATGTATATATATATACATATATATATATATATACATATATATATATATATATATATATACATATATATATATATACATATATACATATATACATATATATTTTTTACATGGTCTTTTTTTGATTTAACACGTTTTGAAAATAAACAAATTTTAAATTTTTTACATGACTTTATTCCATTTAGCACGATTCAAAATCTTTTGGGCTTAAATTTTTTTTTTTTTTTGGATAAATTTAATTTAGGGGAATTCCGTTTTTGTGGATACAAGCAAATTTAATGGTCAGAGCGATTGTAAATAGCACAAATTTAGTGCTTTTAGTGAGTATAATCAAATTTATTTGTGACAGCAACTAGAATGTGTTAATATTTTCTGAACTATCTATGCAATCAGATGTGTTTGCTAAAGGAATTTTTTATAGGCAAATTTGATTTTCCAACGTTACATTAAATTTAATTTTAACGCATTAAGATAAAAGGTAAGCCAAAAAATATTTTATATTCGTTCAGTTATTTATATTTTATTAATTTTGTTAAATATTTTTTGTATCTCTAAAAGAAAATGTCGAAAACTACAAAAACAAAATTAAAATGTAAGGCCATTACTTTGGAAACTAAAATTGAAATTTTAGATCGCCTTCGCAAATGCCGAGAAGAACATATGTGGCTAAATCGCAAACGAGCGCTTGTGGTTTTAAAGCTAAAAAAGATAAAGTCACATTTTTATTTTGCAGTAATGCTTCTGGAGATCGGATGTTAAAGCCCTTTCAATCGGGCACTTAAACCTCGAGCAATGAAAGTGGACAATTTTGATACATTTGCGGGTCAATTTGGATGGCCAATAAAAAAACATGAGTGACAACTACAGTTTTCACAGAATGGTTCATTAAATATTTTGTGCCAAAAACTAGAAAATATATGAATGAAAAAGGCTTAGAATTTAAAGTTCTTCTGTTGGTAGACAATGCACCCGGGCATCCTCAGTTGTAACACGAATATGTACAAGTTTTGTTCCTGCCACCGAATACCACATCCCTAATCCAATCACTGGACCAAGGAATTATCACAACATTTAAAACTTACTACATCAAACCAACGTTCCAGTATATTTTGGACACTTTGGATAAGGATAAAGTTCTTACAGTGATTGATACCTGGAAAAAGTTTAATATTAGAGATTGCTTAACACATGCTGCTTTAGTATTATCAGATTTAAGACCATCAACCTTAAACGCATGTTGGAGATTTATTTGACCAGAATGTGTTAAAAGTAAAAATCATGTGGTTCCAAATAAAAACAAATATCGCAATATAATTTCTTTGGCACATACCGTTGGCGGAGAGGTTTTTGATGACTTGGTATTCGATGATATTGATGAACTGCTGGTTGATAAAGTTCTTAGCGAAGATGAAATATTACATTACCTGTTAAACTTACTGCAAATTTAATCCAAGAAGGATTTCAACTTGCAAACAAATTAGGATACCACTTCGTCACAAACGATTCCAATGTCGAAAGAGTTGCACAATTCCAACATGAGCTGAATTCTTGTATGGCTCGTTACAAAGAATTTTACAAAGCGGTAGCAACAATTGGCAAACAATGGCTCATAACAGAGTTCGCTGTTAAAAATGTAGATTCCGAACGAGCAAAAGAAAGTCCAGTTCAAAATTATTCCAGCGATGATAGTGATTTTATACGTATTCGATGCAAGCGAAGGCGAGTAACTGATGATGACACCAATTAAATTTATGTTCGTGTATTTATGATTATCATTTTAATTTTTTTTTAATTTTTTTATCTTAAAAATTTAATGACCTATTATTTTTGTTAACAACATAGCTGTTTTACATAACTGTTTTTAGTTCCTGAACTTGTCATTTTTTACATTACTCTTAAGCTTAGAGTGCATATCTTTTTACTCATTATATATGTTAAAAAACCCTTGTTTTTCACTAATTTCAATATGTTTTAGAGATAAGGAACCAATCACCTATTTTGCATACGATCAATGTCTTTTTTTACACGGTTTTTTCTACACGGTGTAACAACCGAGTAAACACAGAATTATGTATATTTATATATATATATATATATATATATATATATATGTATACTCAGTGGTTGACTGAATTACTTACTGATTCATCATCGCACAGACCAAACGTCCCAACCCAGAAAGATGGAACTTCCATCCATCAAATAGATCCACTATGATGGAATTTTTATAAATTCGAATGTTTTGGGACTAATAATGGGTAATTTCGGTAACCTTATATTTATTAAACTAATCGAAATAAAAAGAAAAGTTTAATAGTTATCGTTATTTACCAAAAAATTACAAATACAAATTTACTACCTTTTGGAAATTCGAACGTTTACACCTCTTTTTGGAAATTTATTCAAAAAACATTTTTTCTATTTATTGATATTTATATATACTTTTTTGCTCCACTATATTGGAATACAAATTTTGCCAGATTCATGTGTGTAAAAAAGGTATCGAAACGAATTTTTTATATATAATTTTCTATTATATTAAACCTAGAAAAATGAACTTAAGCATATGTAGTCCTAAGTGTGTGAAATCCATAAAAGAGGGCTTTGTGGTACTTTTTCGTTTTTTAATGGTACTTTTTGAATTTTCCTGAATAAAGTAATTCCATTTTAAATTTAAAAAATTTTAACCCTTGGTTACCGATTTAGATAAAATTTGGTACATGTGTAGAGGGGAATATAGAGGCATGTAAAATTCATTTTTCTCAATTTTATTTTGAAAACTATAGCAACCCTATAGCTTTGAATGTCATTATGGCCATAACTTTTGTTATATAAAAGAGATCTAAATATCTAAGATGCCATATAAAAATTTTGAAAATATTTTAAGCAACATATTTTTTGTTAGAATTTTCTTTAGAGACGTGCATCTAAAAAAGTCCATCTTTATTTCTTTTATATTTTTTTGGTTTTTAGTCTTATTGGTATACTTACTATAGAGAAAATTTCAGAGAGGTCAAAATTTTTAAATTTAAAATAAAGTTAATCAATATTGAACCTAAAACATGGAATTAAAGATAATTAAATACGAATTCGTTAGAGGGAAATTTCTGGTACTTATTCGTTTTCCAATAATACTTTTTAAATTGTTTGCAATATTGAACGAAGAAACATAAAACTAACATGGCCCTAAGTGAGTATTTTTTGTTCTTCGAATGGAATTTTTTTTTTTTGTATCTTGTATAATATAGAACTCAAAATTATGAATTTAAATATTTATGGTTCGTTCTAAGTGAGTGGAAATCTACAAGATTAGACATTGTGGTGCTTTTTCGTTATTCTTATAGTACTTCTTGAATTTTCCGCAATATTGGGTCATAAAATTCTAGATATAGGATCCTAAGCGAATGGGAATCCATAAGGTGGGTTTTTGTGGTTCTTTTCCATTCTTCTAATAATACTTTTTAAACTGTTTGCAATAACTAGCCTAGAAACATGAAATTAAGGATATCTGGTACTGTATTGGTTAGAATCCACAAGCCTTATTAGTCACAATATTCGTTAACGCAGTAGTTCAAATGCTATTGTCTAATAAAAAAAATATATGAAATTTTTTTAAAATCTGAAAAAAAGTATAAGAGTACCGAACATGTAAATAAGGCAAGTAAACTAGAACTGAACAGGAACTAAAATAGAACTAAAATTAAACCAGAACTGAACTGGAACTTAAATAGAACAAGAACTGAGCTAGAACTAGAACTGAGCCATAACTGAACTAAAACTAGATCTGAACTAGAACTGTGCCAGAGAGGAACTAGAACTGAACCAGAACTAGCATTGAATTAGAACTTTTTTATTTTTAATTGATAATGAATATTTAAAATTTAAAAATGTTATAAAGATTTTGATGTTAAAAATAATCTAAAACTAGAACAGCACTAGAACTAAACTGTAACTAAATTAGAACTGGTCTTTATTCATAATAAATATTTAAGCTTTGAAAATATTATACAGAATTTAATATTAAAAATAATGTCTTTTTAATTAAACTAGAACTGAACTAGAACTGACTAAGAACTTAATTATAACTGAATTAAAACTAAACCAGAACTGACTTAGAACTGAAGTAGAACTAAACTACAAATTAACTACAACTAAACTAGAACTGAACTCGAATTGAACTAGAACTAAACAAGAACTGAACTACAACTAAAGTGGAATTGAACTAGAACTTACTTGGGAGAGAGCTATTTACCTCAGATTTCAATATTCTCATATTCTCAAGTTTTTATGCTAAATTTACATTATTTTCTTTAACACACAATTAAAACAATTATCTACTGTACAGTTGATTTCACAAAGCAGAACTAGTATACCCTCATACAGACTCATAAACTAAATATGAGCATAAACAATGAAAGTATAAAAAAAAAACATTAAAAGAAATAAAAAAATTGAACTAATTTCATTACAGCCAAATGCCTTTAAAAGCTTTTTATATATTTTTTGTTTTGTGCTCAACTTTAACTGTTTTTGCTGGTCGGCCAAACTAGAAATTTTTTCCCATATTTATAATGGTTTTTATAAAATTTTTCTTTATAATTCTTTTTCATATCTTTTTTTATATGTTTCACATAATTTTTTCCTGTTTGTTGGTTAGACTAGTAAACAACTATAAAACGTTTGTATTTTTCATGTTTTATTTTCCTCTTTATTTTTTTTTTCTTCGTATTTCCTTATGTAGTTTGTGCCAGTATCCTACATTTAAATAGCATAATAATCCTTTTGCTAGAGGCGGCTGTTTATTCAACATTTTGGCAGATTGAAATTGAAATATTTTTGGTTGCTGAAAGTATTTTTTACCCTACTCTTTAGTGGATTTGTTTCACCTACATATTTTATTGTGGAAAAAAATTATAGAAAATTTATATTTTTTTAACTTCAAACAAATGTGTTTAGTTAAGAGTTTAAATATCAAGAAAAAGCATTAGATAAATTGAATTATGTAAATATAGTTTAAATTTTAGCGGGAAATGTTTTTATATCTAAGCGCTGTTTTGTTGAGAGCAAAATTGGGTCATTTAGTTTTTTTTTTTTTGCTGCATAATATTAGGCTAATGCATATAGCTTTATATTATTATTCTCTTATTGCTGTTACTGAATAATATTGGCTTTAAATCCTTTTTGAATATTTAATGCAATAACTGTATGTCTGGCACTTTTTATGCTTTCATTTAGTGGCTGTAGTTGTGAGTGGGTAATTAGTACTTAAATTAAATGAGATGAGTAATTTTAGTTTTAAATAATATGGGTCATTAGCTGGTATGAATTAGTTCATTAGACTTTGAATAAAGGGTTGTTTTGTAAAAAGCAAGTGTTAAGTTAAATAATAAAAAGAACAAAAATGTGAAACTATTAAAAGGCAGCTTCAAATCACTAAAAATTTATATAAGATATTTAAAAGTTTTATTTTTTTAACAATATCTCTCTGGATCTCCATCTGTTTATGAATTGAAATAGATTTTTCCAAGAACAGCAGCAAAACAAATATCTTTCACTTCATATCAGTTTTACGTAAAATATGGAAAATTTGTTGATAATGAAATACTACGAAATCCGTTCATATATGTTAAATTTATGATAAATGCTTCTAGTAGAGTTGAGTTGTTCATAAACGGATATATTCAATTGAACAATTCAATTATATGAACAAGATGAAGTTGTTCATTATTCATATTCCTTTTTATTCACTTTGATCTTTTTAATTATTTAGTACACTTCGCTCATTTACTAATATTTAAATAACTAATATATTATATTGGTCTATTTGGGACTGTATAATTTTTATTTAAAATACATAATTAGTTACAAAGATATTTCAAAAATGACTTTAGTTTGTAATAATGTTTTATCGAAGTTTCGAAATTAACACTAAAATTTTTTTGCTAACAACAAAAATTAAAAAAAAAATGGCAATAACAACAATAGTCACCTTATTCTTGCAGATTGATCACTGATTGAATAAACGCACACAGTTCCGACTAATAAAAACAGTTCGTTCAATCAAACAGCTCAGAATAAAAATGAACAACTGAACAAAAAGAACGAACATGTTCACTTATTTCTTCAAAACAAAAAAGAACAATCAGTATAATGAACGATTAAGCACAAGACTAGTTTCTAGTAAAGGTTAGCTTAGTTCTGCTTTAATTCTATTTAAAAAAGTTTAAATAAAAACTAATCCATATTCTTTTTTAATTTATTAGAAATAACTAAAAAAAAAAGAAAATAAAATACTTCTTTACTTATTAAAATCATCATTAACTTAGTTGTATTTTAATATTAATTTCAAATGCTTTAAAGTTTTATTCACATATATATATTTACTCCCCTAAAATTAAAAATTGAAATGTTATAAACTAATTCCCAAAATTTTCATCGGTTTAAATATTTTATATATATATATATATATATATATATATATGAAACGGACACATGTCGACTAAAGTTTACTTAAAAAGTTTTTCATTTTCATTTTCGTTAAGTGAAAATAAAAAGTAAAATTTTCTACGAATTTTTTTAAATACTATCTTATTAAAGTTTGAATATTTCAGAAATTTTTTATCGTAATTTAGACCACAATTGGAAATATCTTATTCAGTACTATTGATATATGTGTTCATTTAACCCTTTAGTAACAAAAGTAATATTTTGGAATCACCGGTCCATATTAGGTTAAGCTAATTTTTGTGGCAAATAAATATTTAAAAAAATAATAAAATAAGCATAAATTTGTAAAAGAATTTATTATATTTTTCATAAATTTATTGATATCTACTCGTAAGTATAATAAATACTTCCGTACAACTTATTTCCAAAAATTGATAATTAAACCTTTTGAGAACCTAATGTATAAAATTTACCCTATTGCTTTTAAAAGCTTAGTTATCGATAATTTTCATTAGCATTACAATAGACCTTTCCAATAGCACTTTAAAATCCAATATATGTTGAAAAATGTCCGATATATATACAATGATATGTTTAAGTTAAGAAAATATGATAAAAAATATAAAAAAAATCTTGATATTTCGCGAATGAAAAGAGATATAAGAATTATCTAAATGCTTATTTAAAGCGTTAATATGTCTATATAATATCTTAAAGACAATTTTCTTATGACGAAGATTTTTATAATGCTATTGAAAGAAATCCATATTTCTAAAGCTGTTTCAAAAATAGTCCAGCTTACGTGAAGTGAAACATTCAGACTTAATATTTTAGGATTCATACAAGAACTGTGACAGCGAAAGGTGATTAACATTTGTTTTTGGGTCTCATGGTAAAATAGTTCATATTTTATTGCTACTTTTATATATATAATCACTCTATTTTAGGAACAACGCGATCTATTGTGTAATAGTGGTTGGCAAACGATTATTTAAACATAAAATACCACTCAGTGTAATAGACAAATACTAAAAGTAGAAACTATGAGTAAAAAGCTGTACGTTTTTTTATGTTTTAGAGACATCAAAATCAGAGCGAATCTATGCAATGTAACCTTAGATAAACAGGTCATCATTATTTTTAGTTGTTACAGCTATCAAACTGCGTATATAAAAAACATTAATGAATTCCCTTTATTGCTATTTTTGTGCAACTGTTGCGCCTATTCATAAATTCGGGTTAATTTTAACATTTTATTCAAAAAATATTGTCTTATGCAGACACTACTTTAGTATGCAAGTTATATTCTTCACAAAACTACATTTAAACAGCTGAGATTTTTTTCTTTTTGGCAGCAATATGGCGTCTGAAGTGTTAAAATTTACGTGCGTCAAGATAGCAACGAAAGTTAGCAACGATTTTGAAAATTGCACAACGGCAACACTTTTTGCATATTTTTTGACATTATATCTTGCGATCTGATCAATTCCGTGAGACTATATGTACAGAAAAGGAAGAATAGTCTCTAGAGATTATAAAAACTTTTCCGAGCAGAAAAATCCTTCCTTTGGTTTTTAAGAAATCCTACCTTGGCTATAGATTCTATCATATATTGGGACACAGCCAGTGCCAAGACATCAGACATATAAGAAATGGAAATATACCACCTAGAGTCTATAAAAGGTCAACCGTGCAAAAATTGTTCGATCCATTTCCGAGAAATCCAAGCTCCTCCATATATATATATATATATATATATATATATATATATATATATATATATATATATATATATATATAGAGAGAGAGATAGAGAGAGAGAGAGAGAGTTTCCAAGTGGTATATTTCTTTATGTCTGATATCTTGGCACTGGCTGTGTCCCAAGATATGATAGAAACGTTTTTATAATCTCTAGAGAGTATTCTTCTTTTTCTCGTCGAACTGACCAGATCGCGAGATATAATGGAATGCAAAATTGTAAAAAAAAAATATATAAAAGGTGTTGCCATTGTGTAATCTTTAAAATCGTTGCTAACTGTCAAATTTTTTGTTTTTTGTAAACAGACTTGTGGTATGTAAAGTTAAATTTGACATATGAGATTTTAATATCTAAACAAAATGCATGGAGTTTTCTTGGTGTTGTAGCTGTTGTAGAGTTGACGTTACCTTACCTCTTATAGCACGGTTGATATGTATGTGTATGTCTACATGAGTGAACGAAACTAATAAAGGCGGATAGCAGCAAGCAGTAGATATTTAGCCTTTGGCTGTCAACAGAGTAAGACATTATTTATCTGAGAGGGAGTTATGATGCTTCCATTGAAAAAATATCCCATATTTATTTTGGGATTTGTGGTTTTGCCCAATCTTAAAGTACTTGTCATATAGCCAAAATATTTTACTGCACTGGAAAGAAGTTATGCTTCCGTCAGCTTAACAAAATTATATTTGCCTGGCTGTTGCATTGAGAAGATTTCAGTGGTTTTGCTCTCAATCTACATATTCGACCAATCGTTATTGAGTCGGCTTAGTAGACATCTGCGCGAGACCTGTACGGTTTTTGTTCGTCGTTGTATTCGTTAGAATAGAGTTTAAGTAAAATAATAAATACGGTAAATAAAGTATTTTGAAAAAACATTGTTTTTTTATTTCATTGCGTAACGAACACTGGAAGCCGTGAACATAACTTGTAAACACATCGTTACAGAATATACTAATCTTAATTTATAGGGGGGTACATTTGCAAGTTTTTTTCGTAAGGCATTTTAATAAATACATATTATTATTTCCTCCATTAAAAATGATTTATTATTTATTATTTTAATAAAATCTGACAAAACCATATACAAATTCCTATAAAATAAATAATTTATAAACGTTATATTTTTTAAATGCGGTAAAAAATGTGGAATCATATTTATTATTAAAATTATTTGTCAACCTTTTTAAATGTATTGAAATAAATATTTTACGTAAAGCAAAAAGTTAACAGGAACAGACAGACAGGAACACACACATATACAACAACAAAAAAATATTGACTTTTTGCGGCCTACATTCGTTTGCAATGAAAAATGAAGACAAATAGACAATAAAACAAATACATTGAAAAATTTCAAATAATAAATATATTGTATTGATACCCTACATAAGTTTTTTTTTTTTGCAAAGTATACTCAAATTTTAGTTCAGTTCAGTTCAAGTTCACATCTTGTTCGGATTTGTTCAGTTCTAGGTTTTTTATAGTCTTGTTCTTGTTCTGTTTTAGTTTTACTCCTGTTTAGTTCTAATTCAGTTCTTTGATTTTACACTTAATTTACACTAAATGAATTGAAAACTTATGTAAGATTTGACCAGCCTTTGAAAATATGGACCGTTATTTTTTTGATTTTAGGCCTTAAAAAAAAGATATATAACCACGCAGAGAAAGAATATAGCTACTATGGCAAACATTTTATGATTGGACTATATTTTTACTATAAAATTTTCATGCTCATAAATAATAAATATGAAGATTATCATCATAAAACGGTCTAACTTATCATTTTATGATCAGATTTTTGTTAATACTGTATATAAAAATTTTATCATGTTATGATCCGGTATTTTTTACATTATGATTTGATTTTCCCATATTATTTTTCGTTTTTATTATGTTACGAATCTGTTTTATCATACGTATTATATAAAAAAAAAATTATCAAAATTTCAGATAACATATTTCAAATTTATTTTATGATCAAGTATTACTTTTTCTTTAATTATTAATTTCATTCATTATATCCCAGAAAAAACTTTGCTTTCCTGGTAAGCTAGCAGGTATAATTGGAAGCAAAAATAAACCACTTATTTTTTGCCTGCATAACTAGTTATTTTGGTTCGAGTTGTCCACAAATTCATGTAGTTATTTTTAGGCTTTGATGGTATTCAAAAATATGTAACTAAACGAAAATAAAAAAATAAAAAATTTGCCATCAGTGAGACTTGAACTTGGGCACAAATTAACCATTAGTTTTTAATGACTAACGTCTTACTCAGTACACCATCTCCCACTTAATTTTCTAAGTGGCAAAAACCTTTTTAGTATAAAATATCTTTTTAAACATTTTGCTAAAAGAAAAAAATCTAACAGCATCAGAATGGGGTTGAACCAACCACTTTTTGGTTGTTAATCCAGCGATCCAGCCAACTGATCCACGCGATTACAATATTATTTTGATATTACATTATTTATGTAATATGGAGTAGGCAAATAATAATGACGCCTCATTACCAAGAAACTACTTTAATAAGTATTTGCCATTACTGAGAACCAAAAAGATTTTACTGGGATATTGTACAAAGCAGTACAAAGACAATTTTATTAACTAAATTATTTAATAGTTCAATATATCATATGCTTTGAATCAAAATAAATATAACAAAACCCTGTCTACTTATATTAATTCATGTATAAACTAATTGGGAACTATAATGAGTTGGAAAAAAGCATTAAAAACAAAATATATTTAAACAAGTTACGAATTTTTCAACCATAATTGTAAAAAGCATATTTACTTGTAACATTTTATTGTTATGGGAATAATAATATTAATATTTTTTGAAAGAAAATATGGTTTAAGAACAAGAAAAAAGATTGGTAATATTTAATGGTTGTAGAAATAATGATATTTTTATATTAATAAAATTTTGTTTCTGGTAAAAATATTTCAAACATTCTAATATTTTTATTGAGTGTACGCATTAAAGGACAAAAAAAATTAAGATCGCACGAGATCAAAAAGTACAAACGCGCTTAAAATAGTATAGAAGTAAAGGAAAAAGTTAAATAATTTTTATCACTTTTTCTAAGTTTTAGAACTTTGAACAACAATCATGATTATAAAATGAAAATTATGGTGCTAAAATTTTACACTATATTTCCAGTCTTGTGAGTTCAGATCTGTAACCCGTTTGTTTAAAATATTATTAACACAAAACTTATTAGAGTTTAAAGTTAGTTTCAGCTATTTTAAAATACAAATCTACACTATGGAATTAGTAAGTAAGATGATGGTATTACAAGTTTATAAATCACAGTACTAATTCCCAATATCTATAATGGTGACAAAATTTTTTACTATTTTTCCCCTAGTAATATTTATCAAAATACGTTTATAGCAGCCAAACCATAAACAAGAGAAAAGGAAACAAAACGTGAAAAAAACCAAAAAAAAAAATATGGCAACAAATTGAAAAGGAATAAATTTCCCTACACATAAAAAAGAACAATCATAAGAGAGTATGTGCACTCATACGTGCATATGTAGGACAAATTCTAACAAACAGTAAAACAAATATTTTTTCTATTATCTTTGTTATTGTTGGTTGAAATAAATTTATGGCTGGTTAAATTGTTACATTTGCAACGTAAAATACCAGTCTCCGCCTGAGTGAGTGTTTTTGTTGGAAATGCTTATATTTCAATGTGTATATTTATTTAAATTTAATTTATTATATATGTTTTAACAAATATGTTTATGTGTGTGTACTCTATGTGTTTATATTACACTGGTCGGCAAAAGAAAATTTGTTCGTCCTCTTACAGAAAAGATATGCGGAATATATGGAATTTGACCTACTGCACACGAAAATGTTTTTAGTTTTTTTTTTTTCATCAGGTCGTGATTTTTTATTTTTCTGGGCTTGCCTAATATCTCGCTTTTAATAAGGCGAATTCATGATTTCTTTTTTAACATAACTCTGAAATTTGTTGTCCGATTTAGACAATTGAAACAGCAAAAGATACAGACGAGAATTATATTTAAGTCGTCTAAACAATATTTTTTCACCTGCCTACCAGTTTCGGAGGTATTCGGAAATTAGTGTAGGAAAAAATAATTTTTCATGCAAAATTAAATAATTTTTTTTTTCCTGAAAGATTCTTTTAAGAAATAATAAGAAATGAATACGGCAAATCGGTTCAGTTTTTAATCAATTATCATACAGTTGATATTACTATGTATAAAATAAGCCATGTATCATCAAAATTGGTACAACAATATTGATTTTATTCACAATTAAGTTAATTAATTCACAATAATTAATTAAGACAAACGATGAGCAACAAACAAAGGTTGACGAGCTGAAAACGAATTCGCTTAATATTTTTTCCTACCAGGTTTTGACTTTTTTTATGGGCTTGTCTAATATTTCCCCATTACTAACGCAATTACGAGAGTATATTTTACCAAACTCGAGAAAGGGTTGTCTGATTTAGACACGATTAAATTTTGCGCTTTTACATCCATTTTAAAAAAGCTTGTTCTTTTAGCTTCCTTTATCAGTACTGACATCTTTACAGCTTCTAAACAATCCGCAGCGGCCAAACACCTTTCAACTCGTAGTTTCCAGTTTGCAAAATTTCCACCGGCAAATTGTTGAATTCCTGATTAATTTGATTTGTCTCTGAACGAAGGCCCATAACCTTTTATTTTAGAAAAATTTATTTAAATATTAGGAACAAATCAATTATATAACTCGATCAAAAAAAAATTTTTTTTTTCAATTGACTTAAAAAACAAAAGTCTTCATACATAAAAATTAAAATATAAAATATGTACACAGAACATCCATATAAACATCTTTTTAACAATATAACAAATTGAAATACAAAAACATGCGGACGAAAATTTTACTCGTTTCATTCTAGCCAGTGTTGCCGTTTTGTTCCGATTGGACCAAAATTGATAGACTTATTTTAATCTTTGAAGGTTTGGTAGTTTGGTTGGTTTGGTTCAATTATTACGAATTTTTGGTGGAATATTTTATAACTCTTAAAAAATACTAGAAAACTTTTGTCAGAAAAAATAATACATGAAAAAAAAATATCCAAAGAAAGTAAGTATAATAAATAAAGCTTATTCATTACTAACTGCATAACCCCGCGTTGCATGAAATCTAAAAGGTTAATAAAAAATATCATATACCAATATTTACTTAATACTTCTTCTATTAAAGTTTCCAGTTTTATCGAAAAATACGGAAAATTTAAAGTGATATTTTTGCCGTTTTCAGTAAT
This sequence comes from Protocalliphora azurea, assembly GCA_932274085.1. Lineage (NCBI taxonomy): Eukaryota > Metazoa > Arthropoda > Insecta > Diptera > Calliphoridae > Protocalliphora > Protocalliphora azurea. Next base: position 27,420,177 of record OW026521.1, on the reverse strand, counting down.
ATGCAATTTAATTATATCCTATAGATCCTTCCAAATTAAAATTAATATATATGTGTATATACAAAATTTTGTTAAAATTGGTTCAGCAATTCAGCACATCCTTGAATTTATAATATAATATGAATTGTTGTTCAAAATAGAAAAATTACTATTAATATTTCTTGTAAAAGATCTAGCTTTTACCAAAATATTTTTGTAAAGTCTAAATTATTGAAAAACTGATTTCATTTTAATAAATTTCAACTTTTTTAGTAAGAAATTATTTATTTATACTTTTAAAAGGGGTATTTTTGTGGTGGTAAAAAACTTAATTTTATGAAAAATTCATACACATATTTTACAGGGTGTTATTTGACCGCAATCTGTAATTTTTATTTAGATCTTGCTTGCATTAACTTACAGAAAATTTACTAGAGTCATAAATATGTGGACCGTTCCAAAACAAAATAAATAAATTTGGTACATTTTGGTGGGGTTTGGAAGTTTTCAGAGAAAATTTTGGTAGGAAAAAAATTTTCTTTGTCACAACGCAGATCTTAGTATTATTTTTTATCTGCTAAATATTTTCGGAACTATTCGAAAATATTTAGCGAAACTCATTAATATTTTAAAGAATTTTGCTGTTTTTAACTCCAAAAATATTGATCGCATAGACAAATAATGCTAAGGTAACCCGAAGATAATTTTAATTGATATCTATTGAAGTTTTTGTCTGTCTAAATGTGACAAACTACTCTCGAGTTATCCAAGTGTAACCGCTGAATATGTGTCATATTGGTCATGATCATAAAAAAGAATTAGTAGCTGATAGACAATAGTGAAAGCAGCTCGTCAAATTTCATCTGTAGTATGGACTATAGTTTAGTCTATAGTATAGACTATAGTTTAGTCTATAGTATAGGCTATAGTCTAGTCTATAGTAAATACTATACTTTAGTCTAGTATAGTCTATACTATAGACTATAGTTTAGTCTATATTATATACTATAGTTTAGTCTATAGTATAGGCTATAGTTTATTCTATAGTAAATACTATACTTCAGTCTATAGTATAGGCTATAGGTTAGTCTATAGTAAAGACTATAGTTTAGTCTATAGTATAGACTATAGTTTTATCTATAATAAAGACTATAATTTAGTCTATAGTATAGGCTATAGTTTAGTCTATAGTATAGACTATAGTTAATCTATAGTATAAACTATAATTTGGTCTATAGTATAGATTATAGTTTCTTATATAGATAAAAAAAACAGAAACGTTTTTGTCGTTTTATCTTTTTAAAATAACAAAAAATATTCAAGAAAAACTTTTTCGGGTACTAATTCCTAAAATATTGAGTACACAGAATATTATGTTAGTATGAAATATACTCCTGTAATGGTCTTATTATGGTCGAAATATTAGACACGCCCATAAAAGAAAAACAAATCCAGATCTGTTGAAAAAAAAAACTGAAAGCAGATTGGTGTTTAGCATATCAAAATCCATATAGTCTAACTATGCGTCTTTCGGGGAGGATTTTTTTTCTGTCCAGTGTTATTTGTATAGAGCAAAAAAAATATATAATAAACAAATAAACCCTTAATAACATTAGCTTACTCCCTTTCTTTATTTTTTATTATTGCGAATGATTTTTTTTTTTTTTTTTTAATAAAAAATTGGTATTAGCATATGTATCTGTGTGAGTGTGTGTAATTTGTTTGTATTGAATATTTGTCTAAAAAAAATTTATGTATTTGGGTGACTGGTTGTTTGTATGTTATTTATTATTATTTAAATATATATTTTATAAAAGCCATGACTTTTTCTATATGTTAAAAATTATAATATTTACACATTTATTAGGGCAAAAATATTTTTAAATGAAAATCTGAAAAACTTTTCAATTGGTGTTTTTCAGAATTTAAAGAATTGTTACTCTATTGCTTTATAACAAAATCACTTTTCCTGCTTTGCGTATGATTAATATTTAATTTTCTTTAGTATCACTTAACACTCATACTCATTTCTAATTCATTTCTAATTTAGTATTTTAAATAAAAGATACCTACCTAATTCCTTCACTTAGGTGTTTATAGTATTATATTGCCATTTTAGGGGTTTTGTTATTTCTGTTTATATTTTTTATTGGCTTTTGATTAATGTTTCAGATTATTTTCACATTTATATTTTATGTTCTTTTTTCCAATGTTCTATTTTTTTATTTAAAATTTGAATTATTATATACGCCATATACATTTACGAAAATGATGTATGATCGTTAGTTTGAATTGTGAATTTATGCATCAGCTGCACGGAGCGAGGTTAAATGTTTATGATATTTGAAAATAATTTATGAAATATGTATGTAATTTTAATATAACTTTTTTTTCGTATAAAGATAGTTGTTTAAAATTAAAGCAATATAATTTATAAATATAATTAAGTCTACTGTTAATTTGACAAAAATTTTAGCTTTGGCTAAAATATCAATCTTCAATATATTATCAAGTTCACATTAATATAACTTTAAATTATGACTATTAAATTTACAAGCAACTCAAAAGCAAATCTAAAACACCTACTTAAAGAAGATGAAACTGGGTGCTGCATTTTATATAATTATATTTCTCCAACTATATCAAACTATGAAGTTGTTGAACAAAGGTATACCTATTTTGAGCATATTATGATACTGCATCTTTTTTAAGGGATAAACTAATTTTGGGAAATATGTTATGCATTTTGCCAAAAACAAAAATATAAAGCAACTGTCTTTCAGTCAAAAGTCTAGAATTCGAAAAAATGTATTAAATACTGAACTAGATCTACACCAGAACTGAAATAGAATTGAGTTGAACTAGAAATGTACTAAAACTGAACTAGAACTAAATTAGAACTGAACTGGAATTAAACTAGAACTGAACTGAATTAGAAATAAACTAGAACTGAACAAGAACTGAACTAGAACTGAACTGAATTAGAAATATACTAGAACTGAACTAGAACTGAATTAAAACTGAATTAGAACTGAACTAGAACTAAACTAGAACTGAACTAAAACTGAACTAGAAACGTACTAGATCTGAACGAGAACTTAACGAGAACAGAACTGAATTAGAAATATACTAGAACTGAACTAGAACTGAACTGAATTAGAAATATACTAGAACTGAACGAGAACTGAACTACATTAGAAATATACTAGAACTGAACTAGAACTGAATTAAAACTGAACGAGAACTGAACTAGAACTGAACTGCATTAGAAATATACTAGAACTGAACTAGAACTGAATTAAAACTGAACTAGAACTGAACTAGAACTGAACTAAAACTGAACTAAAACTGAACTAAAACTGAACTAGAACTGAATTAAAACTGAACTAGAACTGAACTGAATTAGCAATGTATAGAACTGAACTAGCACTCAACTACAGCTGAACTAGAAATGTACTAGAACTGAACTAGATCTGAATAAGAGCTGAACTAGAATTGAACTTAATTAGAAATATACTAAAAATGAACGAGAACTGAACTGAATTAGAAATTTACTAGAACTGAACTAGAAATGTACTAAAACTGAACTCAATTAGAAATGTACTAGAACTGAACCAGAACTGAGCTAGAACTGAACTTGGAACTTTTTTTGAATTTTCAATTTTTATTAATAAATAATGTTTTAAATTCTCCTTGAAATAAGGAAAATAGTATTAGATTGGCCAGATCCTTAGAAGGCAGACTAATAACATCACTAGAATTGCTATAGACTGGATACCGTAAGGAAACAGAAGAAGGGGACATGGAGAAGACAGATCGAAACGAAAATGAATATCTGTGGCAAGAGTTGGGGAGAAGTGAATGCGTTGGCACAAAATAGAGAGATGTTGAAACATTTTATTGAGGCCCTATACTCCTTGCAGAAATATTCTACTCTAAATCTCTGAAAACAAATCTTTCAGAATAAATACCACAAATCGCCTAAATCTACCTTAGCAATTATTTTTAAAATGCTTTTAAAATTTAAAACTAAGCTGAAAGATTATTTAGCAAACAAATGTTTTCCAAATATCTTCAAAATGTTTTGCTTAAATATTCAAATATACTTCAATTACATAAGAAAAATATTGTTTTCTAAAGTATATTTCGTTATATCGCTTATTTGCAAATACATGCAAATCTACATGATGAAATTTTATATATTTTTGTACACTAGCCGAAAGGAAAATATGCTCTTAACATTTTAAGCATATAAATCATATAAATCACTGCATGGATTTATTAAAAAATCAATTGAAATTTCAATCAATTCAATTCAAATGAGTTGGAAATGAATTGCTAATTCTTTTTTCTTATTCATTTGAATTAATACAAAATCAATTCAATTCAAATAAACTGGAAATATATTGCAATTCACTTTGACAAATTCATTTGAATTAGAAATGAATTGCAATTCATTTGAATTGGAAATGAATTGCAATCCATTTTTACCAAATTCATTTGAATTAACTCAAATTTCATTCAATTCATGAAAAAAATTAATTCAAAATTTGCTATTTCAGTGCACGAATGATTCGCGAATTAATTTCGCGATTCATTAGATTAGTGATTCATTTACAGCTCTGATATATTTACAATAATATAATATTTTATTTAGTTTATATCTTACAGTCACTTGAAAATACCTAAGGTTATAATTTTGTAGGAAATTTTTTAAACTCTCTTGTTTATTTTATAAAATAATATTTTGTAGTTTTAAATACAATTTGAGAAATTTACTATTTATTTCAAACAAATTTTAAAAAATGTTCTTAGGTTTATATTGATGTTTATTGGGTGCATAAATGTTTCAGGGTTAGCGGTATAAATATTTTATGTAAATTTAATTTATGTTTTTTATTATCATTTTTACACATCAATACATACTTAAATAACAAATACTTATTTGCTCACACGCACGTGTAACACCCAGCAAAAGATTTAGGAACAAACCTAAAATCTTCTATATATATATATATATATATATATATTAGTAAAATATAGCAAAAGTTTTAATTAAATCAGTACTTTTTGATGGCTTATTTAGAAAAGAAAAAGCCATATAAGCTATTCAATCAAGCCCATATTCTTTATATTCCAAAAAAAAAAAGAAAATGAAAAATATTAACAATTTTCTGCTAGTCTTTGGTGTATGACAACATACGCACATATATAGACTTAACATATAAATTTTAATCATATTGATTTTTTTATGTTTCCTTTTTATAGCATTGTTAAGTTTAAAACGTGTCCCTATTATTGATGAATTATTAAAAAAATATATTCCGTTTGTTTTGTTTTTTGCTTAAATGGCAAACGACAAAAGATATTTTTCGTTTAAATTTATTTTGTAATTTTTGGCCTTGTTTTATGACGTAATAATAATAAAAATATTTAACAAATTGAATAATAAAGATATTTTATACAAAAACACTAAAACAAAGGCGTTTATAGGATCTATTAAAATAAATAAATGTAAATACTTTTATAACTCGTTATATCGCTTATTTGCTGCAATAGCGTTATAACTACAAAAAGGAAAATTTGGAGTTAACATCATTAATGTATAGTAAATAATAGATTTTATTAACTAACAAAGTCTAGTGTACAAGTGTTTTATATTTCAAGTAAGATCGCAATAAAAGTCTTTTGTTCTAATTACATAATCTATTGGTTATTACTTGCAACAACGTATTATTTTATTTGTGCGTCGGCTATTGTGTAGTCAGCATCGTGAAATTATCTTGGGAAGTGATTAACCATAATATTATTTTCATTAAAAAATTTTAATAAATATATATATCAACTTAAAAACTAAAAATGCATTTCCTGAAAAAATATATATTTTGAATTATGACATTGTTGCAGCAAATGAGCGATATGTTCAGCCAATAAAATATAAATATAATAATGAGAAACAAGTAAGAAAGATATAGTCGATCAAGCCATATGACCATATGATAACCCACTCCATTGTGTATGTCCATAAAAATTCGCGAACAGATCTTATATTAGACATGTGGGCAATTGTGCACCGATACTTTTCTAAGTGTAAAATATAACATACGAATAGAGAATATTACGTTAATACTAACATTTATATGAATTTATGTGATTCCCGAATGTGAGCTTATATTGGATCTATGGTGTTTTATGGAGCGATCATTATAAAATTTGTCACTGTGTTTTCTACTTATATAAAACTTATTTGTGTCGAATATAAACTTGATAGTAACATGTGTATGTGATTTATGCACATTAAAGTGATTTTCGAAGAAGGGTTTTATATGGGAGCTATGGTTAATTATGGACCGATCTTCTTAAAATTTGGCACAAAAATTGATACTTCTACAAAGCTTTCTTACAATGAATTATTAATACTATAATAATATATTAAAATATTACTATATTTAAGGCATTTATGATCGTTAAACTCCTATTCCGTTAGAACATTTGTATAGGGGCTAGGTGAAATAATGGGTCGATCATAACCAATTTCAATAGGTTTCGTCCTTGTATCATAAAACTCCTACGTACCAAATTTCATTGAATTATTTTGAAAATTAAGACATTTACTTTGTACTTTGTGCACAAGGTTTACATGGATAGCCAGCCAGACGTCCAGCCAACTAGACGGACGGACAGACACCGTTAGATCGATCTGAGTCGATTGGCATACTTGTTGCAAACATCAGCACAAATGCATAATAGCCCAACTACCTATGGTGATATAGGGTATAAACAGCATTAATAGATGGGAAATATAGCACCATTTCCTTTTTTGGACTTTTCTTCATTCAACAAAGCTTTCAAAAAAAATGTTCCCAATTAACATGAAAGTTAGGTATATTTTATAAACTAAATCCTCAAAAAATTCGCCTTTCCATTAACAACTAATAACCCAGGTATACACTGACTACGCAGCACTCTTTCCAATACAAATCCTTTAAAAAATTAAATATTCTTATATATTTAACTACTCTATAACAACGTTACTGTTTGGCGACTTTAATTGCCAATTGCCTCTTTTTCAACCTCATGGCCACTTTTGTATCCCCTTTTTTTAAAATAAAACTAAATGGCGACTTTTTAAGGCTATGTGATAAATGACTAAGTTGTTTGAAATATCTCAACCCATTATATATTAATTATTTTGAGACGGTTTTATAGTTCAGTTATGTAAAAAAAGACCGCGAAGAATTTAAAAATGTACTGAAACTGTTAAAAACTAAAGCTAGTCATAAAGCGAATCATAAGGAACAGCTATTTAAAACAGCAACTGCCGAATCTTTGTGGAATGAATTGGGACAATCAAAAAACTGATTTGATGAATATTTATATCATAATTTATATTTTTATTTTGGTTCATAGCAGTGCTTCGACGGAAGATCTTTTTTTCTAAATTATCACTAATGTAAACTAAATTCATGTTTTCAGTTTTAAATTTGTTAGAGAGAATTTAAAAGACTGAAGTCCGAGTGAAGGCCGCGTACAACAATACAGAGGTTAAATATTTCATATTCATAAAATCTTTATTAAAAGCTCTTCTTCTTTTTTGGCTTGTAACTCTTTTTTGCTACTTTTTCTTTTTCTGAACCAAGATTAGTCTGGTTTTTTGGATCCTTGTTAAGTTTTTTTTTATTAGCCTAGAATATAATACTTTTGTCAAAATTTACCCAATCAACATTTTCTAAATATTAAAAAATATTTAAAAGAAAATTCAAATTTTATTTTATACATTTTTCTTTGACTGCCATCTGCATGCGGACAAATGAACAGATTTAAAGAATTCGATCTGCTGTTAAATCTGACATGTCTTTGGAAGATATTTGAAACAAGAAAGATATTTATAATTATCGACAGACCCTACAAGCAAAATAATATGAAAGTGATTCGAATTCGTATTGTTTATAAGAAAAATTTTATTGCTTCAATAATAATATTCGTATTGAAGCAATAAAATGGAGGAAACTTACGCATAGGTTTCACAGGCGATACATCTAAGCAATAAAAAATAAATATGCCTGCAAGAAAAATAGGTAATATTTCTAGATAAGCATCTTGGTGAAAAAAAGAAGATACCGCCACATAATCTTCCGCAAGATGTAATAAATATATAGAAAAATTAGCACTAAATAAATCTTGAAATAATATAAAAAAAATCTTTTACATCTTGTAAAGCACGCATGCATGCATATGAATCTTAACATCATAAAGCAAGATAACTGAAACGTTCACATAAATTACCTATTTTTTGCTAAAAAAAATAAACAAATTTCTTCAATATTTTTTTCATTTTTGGACAACTGAAAAAATTGTGACTGAAAAATAAAAGCACTGCATTAATTTCTTCCAGATGTTCTCAATAGGATATCATCAATTTATTGCGAAGGTGATAAACAACTTACTGAAAATGGGCTATATTTTGAGGAAAAATAGTAAAAAAAAATTAATTTTACAAATTTTTTGTTGTTTGTTGTCTAATTTTCTTTAAAGTGATAAAAATATAATATTAGAAAAATATAGCTTTGATGATTTTCGTCCAAATAATAAAAAGAAGATACTGCGAAAATTTCTTCCAGGTAGATATCTTCCAAATGTTTATAGGGTAGCGTCTTCTATGTGAAACGATAGAAAAGTATTAGTAAATTTTTGACTGTAGTGAGATGAATAAAATTTTACTAGCTTATTGACGTATGTATTTAAATTTTTGACGTATTAAATTTTGAAGAAAATGTTTTAAAAATATAAAATATTTTGAAAATTTATATTTAATTTTAAAATTTCAAATAAAATGACCCCAAAAAGGAGTTTTGCTTTCTGAAGAAAGATTTGAAATGAAAACGAATCATTTCGGTTTTTGCAATCATATTTTTTTATTTATATATTTATTTTCTTTATGTATATTTATTTTTTTTAATTTTTTAATAATACAAATTTAATTTGTTAATATTTTAGAGAGCTTTAATTTCGCACAGCAGAAATTAAAGAAATGTCCCACCATAGGGAACATTCCTACCATTTCACACAGGACCTTAATCTAATCTCACATTTATCAAATATTTGATCAAAATTAAATGACCACTAGTTTTGTAAAAATATTGTTTGCCGTTGCTTGATCTTGCAAATGTTTTATAAGAAAAAATAGCGTTAAATAAAATTCTATAAAATATCTGCTATAATTAAAGATAATTAAAAAACATTTCCCATTTAAAATGGAGAAATTGGGAAATATTTTATGTGGTTACATCATTTTGGTCAAATATTTGACTAGTCTAAACGTACCTTTAGAGTTATTACGAAAATTTTGTAATATGTTTTATTTGAACGCAAAATAGAGAAAAGTGACAAAAATCTGTAATCACTCATATTTTCCACAAAAAATCAATATTTATATCAAAAACTGAAAACCGAATTTAAAGCCAAATCGGAGAAGATAGAACAAAAAGACACATATTTGTTATCACTCTTATTTCTCTCTGTAAATCGATTTGAATCGATATGAAAAAACTAAAACTCGATTCTATAGATAAACCAGAGCATATAAAGACCTAAATTCAGTTTTATAAATAAGGCAAAGGGAACAAAGATCTGTGATCACATACATTTTCTACCTTGAAAAATATCAGCCTTGTTAATCACTTTCCTCATTTCAAAATAACTACAAAAGTTTTTCTTTCAAATTTAACTTTTAATTTTATTAAAAACAACAAATTTCTTTTAAAATATTTTGAAAATTTTAAATTTGGCAAACTAAAATTTAAAAACAACATTAGCAAATAATAATCACTCAAAACAAAATCAAATTCGCTAATATGAATGAATTCCAAAGACAAGAAAATTATAGACAACATCGTTTGCGTGTTAAGAAAGCCACCAGTTTGGTTAATAGTCAAGCTCCCAAGCCCAAGCCAACAGATGAACAAAGGCATGATCTAACCTACATAGAAATGATGAGATCTCTTATAACACAAAGCAAGCAAAGTCCGCATAAAATACCTCCCTTTAGTGACATTAAAAAAATATTGGAAACTAAGGAAATTAGTAATTCTGAACAAGAATTAAAATCCCATACAACATCAAATCTCAAGAATTTTTCCGTGCCTTTTCATGTTTGGCAACGTTATGAACATTTGGATTTTATGAAGCAAAATTCTCAGCTAATGCAAAAACTCTTAAGACCCAATATATTTTTAGATTTGAAAATCAATGGCCAACAGCCGCTGGGACGTTTGGTTATACAATTATTTACTGAAGCCTGCCCCGAAGTGGTGCTGCAATTCGTACGCACCTGTTTGTCCAAAAAACATAATCGCTTTCACATTGCCCGTATACTATTTCCCCTCTGGCTGGAAGCAGAACTTTTGTTTGACGAAAAGAATGCCCTAACCTCCAACAGTATTGAACATGATGCTATGGCCATTAATCATGGCAGTTCGTCGGGTATTCTCTCATTTCCCAGCCGTTACTTGCATGGCAGTAAATATCGTTTCATCACGTTCACAGTGAGTTTTACACCCATCGATGTTTTGAATGGCAAACGAATTGCTTTCGGCATAATCAGATGTGGCCAAAATGTGTTGGAACGTTTGCAGAGTTTTGAGGTGACACGCAGTGGTAAACCATGTAAAGATATTGCTGTATCAGCATGTGGTGTTTTGTATTGATAGAAAAAAATGTATGTTTATTGATAGTATCAATGTTATTTTACTGTCTATGTAAGCAAAGAAATTCGTGGTGTTAGTTGGGATTGACAATTAATTTGAAAATAAAGATATGGAAAATTTTAAAATGTAAATCGGTTTTTAAGTAACTTAAAAAAGGAATGAGTTTGCTACTATAGGATAGAAATGTATGTTTTATAGTGTTTTAATTTTTTTAAATAGAGGCAGCAGATCTGATCACAAAGTTATTAATTTAAATGAATGCCTAAAACAATCTAACAAAAACTTTGCTTTCCTGGTAAGCAAGCAAGTATAATTGGAAACAAAAATAAACATATTTCTTGCCTAAATAACTAGTTATTTTTGTACGAGTTGTCCACAAATTCATGTAGTTATTTTTAGACTCTTTCTTACTTGTTTTCATTTAATGTTTTAATTTTCAACAAAAACCTTTTTAATCCAATTAAAAAATCTTTCGGTTAAAATTAATTTTAAAAAGATTTAGCTTTTGTCAAGTGAATTTTTCGATTAATTGTCTAATTTTTTATCAACTAAACTGTATTTTGAATCAAATATACTTTATGTATTTATAAGAAAAAAATTTTGACAATTTTCTTTTTTTATGTGTAGTATAGATACCTTTTATACCTTACATCACCATAGCTGGTTGGGGTCTTTTACGTAAGTGCTGATGTTCGTAACACCCAAAAATATTGGCATAAAAACCAACTAAATGTATATTAGTCGGATTAGAATAACCTCCTGAGTTGATTTAACGATGCCTGTCCATCTGTCTGTCTTTCTTTCTGGCTGGCTGTCCATTCATGTAAAACTTGTGAGCAAAGTACAGTTCGTAATTTTTTCTAACATATCGAAATGTATAAAAAATTAAGGAAGATGTAGTCGGTCAAGTCCGACTTTACGATACCCTACACCATTCTGTATGTGCATCAAAATTCAAATTGACCGACTCTTGTATTAAAAATGTTGCGCATTTCTATGAAACATACGTCCGCATTATATTTATTATATTTTTATGCACTTTAGGTCGATTTCCGGAAGCGCTCCTTATATATAAATATATATATATATATATATATATTGAAATGGCAAATTGTTGTTGTAGGTGTCGATAAAAAGTAATTACAAATTAGGCATAACGATTAGACTTAACGTTCATTAATAGGCTAGGACTCGCCGGATGGGGTGTGGTTCTTGGCCAATGTTAGCCCTTTTAACCCACCAATACAAAATTATACAACGTGTTTATATTATAGTTTGAATTATTACAAATAAAGCGGACGGACGAAATCCGGTTTATTTTTTTAGTTAGCAGAAACTAATTGTTAAACAAAACCTTCTCAATTATTTGACGCTACAAGAGATCTTTTAGTTTCCTATATCTAAATGCCCTCACCATCCAAGATTCTTCATTAAAATCCATTAACATATTCCTGAAGAACCCCTTGTCATACACTACCTGTATTCTAGTTTTCTTAACTTTCTCTAAGCAATTACATCATTTTAATTCAAATATTTATTCAATCAAAAATACTAAAATTGAATCTAATTTCATGTTAGTTATAAAAATGCCTATGACTTATAAATTTTAAAGAATAAATCTTATAAATTATGTATATAGTAATATTCTTAAACTTATTCATTTGTACGAAGGCCTCCGCAAAATGTTTGTTGGGTTACCACTAGGTAAACTAGGCTTAAATAACAAGATTATAAAAATCATATAAAAAAAATTAAATAACAGTGATAAACGAAGAGATTATATGAAACAATTGGACTTCGGCAATGTTTCGTTGATCAATACTTTACAACATTAATGAATGAAATAGGTTGTAACAACAACAAGGTATATAAAAAGATTATTAATAAGTATGACAGAGTTGGAAATGTTTAATTAAACAGTTTACATTTACACGTAGAAAAATATTGCTAGGTTAAATTTACATGTAGAAAATGTATATATTTCTTGTTTAACTTTAAATGAAAGCAAAAAGAAGATGTATAATTAGGTGTTTAATAGAATTAGGAAAAAATTAATAATTAATATGAATAAATTTAAAATTTAAATAGCAATTTGTTATATATTATATAAATGACAAAAAAGATTCTAGCAAAGGTTAGTTAGTGATATTATATCAAATTCAATAATTAATGTTATATTATTTACAATTTTAAGTAATTTAAAAATTCTTCACGTAAATAATAAATTTATTATGGTTTAAAGCTCGAAGATAACAAAATGTGACAAGGCTTTATGGAAAATTTCCAAAACGCATGTCCATGATTGTGAATTGCCCAAGTGAATTCAAAATTATTCGCTAACAAAATTTTATAAGAGATAAATTGAAGCGCCAGATTTTTACAAGAAAATTAATTTTAAATATATTTGCTGTATTGAAATTTATTCTTTTGTTATTAGCGGTATAAAATTTAGAAATAAAGAAAAGATAATTGATAGAAGAAAGATATATGCTATTACAATCAAATTTAGAATAAACTGGTTGTAGAGTTAATAGGCAATTTAAAAGAGTAAATTCATTAACTGCAATAAAAGTACATACATCAGAAAACTACCGTCACAATATATATATATTATTATATATATATATATATATATATATATATATATATATATATATATATATATATACATATTAATTATTGATATATCTAAGGCATTTATGGCTGCTAAATAATGGACCAATCATAACGAATTTTAATATGCTTCTATCCTTCTATCTTAGAAAATATATAAGATAAATTTCATTGCATTATTTTCAAAATTCCGATCTGTAGTTTACATGGACAGTCGGACAGATGGACATCGTTAAACCGAATTAAAAAGCGATTTTAATTCTTATATCAATATTTTTTTGTTTTACAAATATCAATGCAAGCGCACAATACCCTCTGCACCCATGCACAGTAGTCCCAAATGATTTTTTTTTTAATAATTCTGTAATTTGTGAACACTTAAAAATATCTAAATAACATTTCACAAGGTCAGAGCTGATGTGTTTCAGCTGTTTTGGAGGAGCACAGGTCCTTAACGGATCACGGGGGTAGAGGGTAAACGCGCAAAAATGTTCTTGACTTAAATGTAAAAACGTTTATGACTTAAATGTAAAAAAAAAATACATAGATATAGTCCCTGTTAATCTCTACAAAAAATGCTTACGTGAGTTAATTTATTTGGTTTTAACAAATAAATAAAAAAAAAATATTTTTATTATATTTATGTATCTATGTGTCTTTCTTTATTGAGTTATGATTTAAAACTAAACATACAATAATTTTCTGAACTTAATTATACTAATTATTCTCCTAATAAATATAAAAAATTGCTTATTTAGCTTATATTACTCCTTATCTATATTATGTGGGTCAACATTATTTCGCTTACTTAACTATTTCAAAATAATAAATTATCTTCCTCCGGTCAAGCACTTGTTAAATTAAACTGTATTTAGGTCAAAATAATAAATACTTCATCAACTGAAGTTGATTTCAAGCTTGCAAATTTGTAATATAATATTTAATAGTATCTGTTTCCTTAACTCACGTATACCTCATCTATTTTTGTTTAAGAGATATTTAGGTCAAAACAAATTTTACCCTCGTTTTTAGCATAGTTTTTTTTAATTTGGGGGCCTTGATTTAGGCCTTAAAATTACTACTGAATTTTCTGTAAAATTTTTAATAATATTGCTGCAAGCATCATATAGATATATCTATCCGTTAAAAAGTTATATTGATCTGAAATTTTAACTCCACATTTTTGGGGTTATTTACCAAAAAGGTGATAATATTCTTTCACATCTAAAATGTTTTTTTTACGAACTATAGAATTTTTCTAATGGTTCCAAAATAAATCTTAACATAAATGCGTGTAAAGTAAAATCGGAGTCGCTTTAGGCAACGGCTAGTCTTCAAGCCCTACCCAAAGTTTGTCAAAAAAAGTTGAAAAAGCTTTTTATTTATTTATTTTTTATATAATTCTCAAATATTAAAATAGTGATCAACAAAAAAGTATATCGGCTATATGTCCCCATATGTTGGTTAAATACGTTAAGAATATTTTCTAAGACACGCTTTTTCCAAAGGCGGGGTTATCATTTTAATGAGAAAATTTTTGAAACAAGTTTTCCCCGTACTGAGATTTTGGACATTTTGATACGAAAAAAGCAGGAGTATGTTAAATTCTCTGATTTTGAAACAAATTTATCTATATTATGCCAAAATATTATGGAATACCTCTACTAGTTTACATTTGGTTTAGCTCCAAATATTAACACTAAGTCTTAAAAAATACGCTTAAAATTAAAATTTTAAACTTCTTGGGTTATGATCTCAACAGATTTTAACGCATTTAATTTATTGTGAGTAATTACAGTACCAAATACTTCCATAAAATGCTTATACTTTTGTACAAAACTAACAAAAACTTCCTCCTCGTGGGTAATTTTTAGCACTTTTATTTTATGAAAAATTTAAACACAGCACGAACAGGAATGTAATGTTAAATTCTTGTACTTGTAACATGTCTGCTTTTTTCATACAAAATTTTATGAAATATTGCCAAAACTTCCAAGATTTTTTCTTCCTTTTACTACTACTACTAAAACTTAAAATTTGAGAAGTAATATTAATATTTGGCCCTAATAAACTTTTTTTAAATCATATAGACTTAACTTTGAAGTACCGCGAATTATAATTATCTGATATTTTATTGAACCATACACAGAAAACAAATGGATTTTAATTACGAAATTGCTTACATTGATTAAAATATTGTTTGATTTTACTCCAATCTACGAAATGATAATATTAATGAAGAGAAAATAATTAATTTTTGTATCAATTTCAATCAACTTTTTAAACAGAACAAAAAAATTATGATTGAAATTTATCTTAGATTTAACCAATATATTAATTCCATACATTGCATAAAAGATAAAATACAAAACAAATTCAGGTCTTTAAAATAGAGTATTTGTTGCAAATTTTAGAAAAATTATGAATTTTATATAATATAAATAACTAGTCTGTGTAAACTAGAAAATATTTTAAGAAGATAAATACCTTTGCTAATATTTTGATAGGTCTGCGTAAAAATCCTACAAAGTGGGAGGAATCGGTGCAACATATACACAATAAAAAGAGAAATACAGCAACATATTATAAAATTTTTAAACAAAACGTCACAAAGTATTGACCATTTTTTTTCAGAAAATAGCCGGATTGGTGATTTAATGGTAGCTCCTTGCACTAATAATGAAAACGTTTGCAGTAGAAAAAATCCTTAATAAATTTGCCAACTATTAAAAGCATGTACTTACCACATAATTAAAAACAAAAAAATCGCATCCTTCAAATATTTCAAGTCGTCCTTTGCACCTATAGCGTAAACTGTACGGTTTCATTGAAAAAACACCAACAGTTCAGAAGTTTGAGACATTTTACATACATTTTAAATTTATTATTGTTAGATATAAAATTTTTAATTCTTTTCTTTTTGTTTTGAATTTTCTTGAAGAAATGTCAATTGTTGTAAAAAAAAAAAAATTATTATTACAATAATCAAACGTTTTATGAAGTCAATTATTATTATAATAAAACTATTATAAGACCAAAATTTAAATTTGATTTTTATACTGCGTAAGTAATTTGTTCCATTTTATTATATTAATTTACAACTATGTAAGTGATATAAATCAAAAAGTAGTATTAATTTCAAATTATCTTCTCTTCTTTTTCTTTTATACCATCTTTTGCAAAAATTTGGAGTGCAATATTTATAACAACAACGTTATTTGAAAAAAATAATATTTCAACTTAATTTTTATGTAAAAATTGTAGTCATATTTATAGTAAATGTTCTATTCTTTATAATAGATAAAATAATTATGTAAACTTAAATATTTTTTTCGGATATTTTGTTTTTTAATAAGAAAATACCGAAAATATATGACACGTGGTAAGAACCTAAACTTAAAGAAGCCGCCCTACATTTTGTATTAGCATGGCTTGGGGATAACAGGGAAAATTGCTCGCATTGTTAGTAGAAAAAAACCTGTGGTCATTAACTTAATTAAAATTCCTGAAATGTATGAAATATTAAAGATATCTTGAAGAAAATTAACACTTGCAAAACGTGTTATTCGCGAAATAAAGCGAATGGCTGTTAATAAATCCATTTCTCCATAAGATATAAAACGTTTATTAAATTTAGACATAACAACAAGTACAATAGAATAGATCTTAAGTGCAGATCAAAACTTTGAATACTGTAAACCTACATGCAAAACAAGCCTTAAAAAAACTCAAAAAAGTGCTAGAATAAAATTTGCAGAAAAGTACCAATTTTGGCACGAGAAATGTTACTCAGTTATTTTTTACAATGAGAAAAAATTTAATTTAGATGGAGCTGATGGCTTTCATCATTATTGGCGAGATATAAGTTGAAACAAATGTCCCGAAATTTCGGTGATGGTACTATAATGATTCGAGCTACAATTACGACTATGGGTTGGTCAGCTGTGTGCTTTATATGTGCTAAAATTAATAGTGACAAGTATATAGAGCTACTGGATGATGGTTTGATTAATTTTACGGACTTTTCAACTTTTCAGCTGAAGATGAGACAAATCGTTGCCGAAATATAATTTAATATATGGTGCAATATCAGTAATATTATTTTCAACAGTTTATCTCGAAACGTGGAATAAATTAAAAGAAAACTGATTTATGTAAATCCCGTGCTGTAAAAAAAAATATAGTTTTTTTTTTTTTTTTTTTTTTTTGTTAAATCCTGTGCTGTGAAAGTTTTGATATAAATTTGTCACAAAACAAAAATTGTAGGTGCAAAAAATGTTATCACTTAATAAATGATTACTTTTAAAAAAGTAAATACCGGTAAAATAAATATGACTTCTTTCTACCTCAGTTGTTATTTAAAGTACTAATATTTTTCTTAAATATTACCAAAAACAAAAAAATAAAAAAGTTTCTTAAATAAATTGTCAATTGCATGTCATTTTAATATTAATATAAGTTTATAAAGTACTCTCAAGTGCATACGCCGACAACTTTTTGTGATGGGATAAAAATCAAAAAATTTCGAGATGATATTTCATTGTTTAATTGGAATTTATTGATGGTATTATTCATGTTTGTATGTATAACGTTAAAAACTTTATCTGTTGCGCCTGATGAAACCAACATATGCTATATTGAAATAAATTCAAACTAAAATACACAGGCAAACAGATTTCTTTTATGTCTTCCTCTTTGTAAATTGAATTTATTAAAATTTATAAGTTTCATTGTGAGATAAATCAAATAAAAAAATGTACAACTCCAAAGTAGATTTATATTGATCAGTTCTTTTATTTTTTCTTTGGCAGACAAATGTTATGTACAATGGTACAAATAAGGGAAAAATTTGTTGATTTATTACAGTTATACAAACTTTGTTATAAATATTGAGGTTTTGTATAAAAAAAAGTATACAATATGGTACGTATGATTGATTTGTTTTTTCAATAAATATTAATCATACGCATATTAGATACAATATAAATTCTCAACTCACATTTAAAACTAAAGCCCTGCGAATAATGTATGTCTTATAAGACATTGCAAGCCACTTGTTATTTTTCAAATGCTTGAAAGCAGTGTGTGAGCGGAGATATAAATACTGCTCTGCAAGTACTTAAAACTATATAAATACTGCTTGTGCTATTCAGCATAGCGAGTGATAGTGACACAATAAGACATGAGAGAGCGATAGCTCACATAATATGAAACATTTGATCACTTATTTGCTTCAATAGGGAAAAAGAGAATTTGCCGGTTTTCCTTGCATATTTTTATATGAACAACATATTTATATACACATCTACACATACACATACAGATTATGTACACATACAGATTGTTATGTTAGAAAGTTTCAAATTCCCTCTATGAGGGAATTATCTCACGTATAGATACAAATATTAATATTATAAAGAGTATTATGAGACTGTTGTGATGAGATTTTACTATAATTTTAATTTCGCTAGGATGAAAATTAATTTAAAAAATTGTTTTACACATTATTTATTAATTGTTATTTTTCTATCATATTTTGTAATTTTTATTTATTTATTTTTTTAGTTTTTTAGTTTTTTTTTACAAAAATTTAAAAATTATGGATCGCAAACCATATTTTTAAGGGTATTTTAAAAATGCTTTAGCTCACGTGAACGAATAACTGAACAGACATATTTTGGGGATTACTTTCAAAAGATATCAGTCTTTAATTTTAGGGAGTACATTTGCAACATTATGTGTCTCCATACAAATCAATGCACTTTACCTTAAACGAATTGATTCATAATATTATTGTGATTTATGATCAAAATAATTAATATAAAAATAATAAAGTTACGTATTATATACACATTGGAGAAAAATGAGAGAAACAATGTAACATTGTACATACGTGTAAGAATTTGACAATAAAATTTGGTGCAATACGTGGGGTTCACCTAAATATTTCAATAAGAAACAGATACATACACTGGTGCATATTCCTGTCAACGCACATCAATTTTTTTTTATCAACTTACTAAAAATGGGGCTAGAAAATTATTAAAATCCTACAAATTAATGTTTTCAATTATTAATTGACTTCACTTAAAAAATTAATATCAAAAAACTTAAAATGTATATTGCATTTTTTCATTGCAATTTTAGCAGTATTATGCAATTTTTTAGGGCACTTTCCTATATACGCACTTATACTAATGAACCTATTTAGTATTTTTAATAATTTTTTGATGAACCTTTGCTTTAGATAACTTCAAAAATTCGGTCTGGAATTGATTTGACCAATTCTTGAAGAAAATGAATGTTAATTTCTTCCCAGGCTTGTTTAATTTTTAGTTTTAACTCTATTATTATCATAATGGTTACATTCTCTGCATTTCTTGCGTAAACTTTACGCGTCATGTACCCCCATAGATTCTCCATTGGATTTAAATCCGGACTGCAAGCCGGCATGTCCAGTAGTGGAACACTATGTTCGAAACATGGATTGCAAATTTATCTTATTGGAATATGCAATTTTCATCCATTTTTTTTATCCGCAAATGAGAGAAGATCATCTTTCAATAGTTCATTATAAATAGTACTGTTCATTTTGGTTGAAACAAAACATATTTTTGATTTTCCGGCAGCAGAAAAGGCTGCGCAAACCATAACACTGCCTCCACTCAAATTTCGTTTCGACATACGAATTTCGTTCGACCTCAAATCATGGCAATAGCAAGAGTATGAATCGGAACCGTCCAACTTTAATTTCATTTAATTAAAAAAAGGATACTTAATTCCATCCATCTATCCATTTCATGTATTTTCGCGCAAATTTTAAACGATTTTCCTAATGATGCTGTTTTAAAATTGGTCTACATTTCGGTTTCTTCCATTTTATGTTACCATCTGTTCGCAAAATATGTGCCACATGTTTGGAAGTGACAAGCTTTTTTAATTACCTCTGGTGGTTTCCGCACTCGGTATTTCTACCCTTTCTTAAAAAAACCTCGAATAACTCCTTCCGAACGGTTAGTTTTTCCTCCAGTTTCTCTCTTAGAATAATCACGAAAAAATTGAATTTGAATTTTGTTCCTGGACTGTAAGAACAGTTCCTTCGGGCATCCTTTAATTAAAACAAATTATTTCCCGTAAATAGAGATGTTGTTAACAGAAACTTACCTTAATAGAAACAAATAACTAAAACTTAAAATTTTTAAAAAAATTTTTTTTGCAGTAACTTTTTAGACAAATTGTTCTCGACACCAATATATTTTGATTGCAAAGAAAACAACAAAAGCAAGAAACAAATATTTCTTACATAAAAAAGTACCGTTATATCGCGAGTAATTGTAATATCACAGCATTGTTTTTTTTTTAATTTTAAATGCGTTTATAGGAATATGCACCACTGTAGACCAATAAAAAAAACTGGTATATATGTTGTGCACTGTAAAAAAAATTTTAAAAATGTTAATATATTTTTTATAAAACCAGCAATAGAATTAAAATCAGGTAAAAAACAGTATTTTTTACAAGATAACTAAAAACATAATATATTGAAATATGTGCACATGAATGGAAACAAAATTTACCTAATGGTCTTAAAATATTTTATTCATAATTTAATTATAGTGCAGATGTTCCATCTTTTCCTAACACCAATTTATGCCTTATAATTA
This sequence comes from Protocalliphora azurea, assembly GCA_932274085.1. NCBI lineage: Eukaryota > Metazoa > Arthropoda > Insecta > Diptera > Calliphoridae > Protocalliphora > Protocalliphora azurea. Next base: position 27,399,215 of record OW026521.1, on the reverse strand, counting down.
ATATTTGTAAAAACTTATTAGTTAATAAGTGAACACAAGTTAAAAACGAATTGGATATCCCAAAATTAATTTATTCATTTTTGATTATTTTGCGAGTATCAGATAAAAAAAATGTTGTTTACAGGTAAAAATAGAGCCGAATTTGGAGGCCTTTAGATATTCAATACTTTAAAATTTAATAAATTTTCTTTTAATTTGCAATTACTTTACGTATTAGCTAGAAATGATATATTAAATGATTGCTTATTTTTGCGATATAAATTAAATATAAGGCCATAAAATCTATCATAATAGTGAGAATTTTAATGAAAATACAATTAATTATAAAACTAAAATTATTTAAAATATAAAGTTAAAGAATTGAAGGTATTAGGTATGACTACTATAGTCATATACTTCTTAATTACACGTAGAGAAGAAATATAGTTGTAGTGATCATAATCTAAGAGCAACATATTATGATTGCAATACATGATCACAGCGAAAATTATAAATTATTAAAGGTAATAATTATTATGATTCCATTTTGTCATATTGTGTCCGATTTTATGGCTTGTTTTTTCATGTTATAATTCTAGTTTTACATATAATTGGACAATCTTACTACACCGTTATCCCAGTCTATCATATTATGATTCCATTTTTTAATATCGTTATGCCATTCTTCATATTATTATTCCGTTTTATCATAATATTTTTCAATGTTCTCATATAGTTATCCAAACTTATCATATTATTATTTAATTTTGTCATATTATTATTCTATTGCATAATATATCTAAATAAAACGTATTAATAAAAATTATTATTTTGGTAAATTTTTTATTGAAAATAATAGAGGAAAAAGTATTTACATATTATTTATTCATTAATTATATTCATTTTACCACCATATGTGGTTTAAATGCAAGATTTGTTTTTTTTTTTTTTTCTTTTTTTAACTAAACCCTTTAATAGTAGTTAATCAATGTTTTATATTGCTTGAATATCACCGAGTCTAACCAAACCTTATCTATTTATATTTCTTCATATATAAATTAAACAATTATTAAACAATTATTACAATGAAGTTGAAAAACAAACATTAAAAACAAAATATATTTAAAAACAAACAAGTTATGAATTTTTCCACTAAGTTTATCAAAAGTATAATTATTATATTTATTTGAAATATTTTGTTGTCATAGGAATAATAATATTAATATGATATAAAAATAGAATATGGTTTAAGAACAAGAAAAAAGACTGCAAATATTTAATAGTTGTTGAAATAATGATATTTTTTATCTTAATAAATTTTTTTTTTTTTTGGTAAAAATATTAAAAAACACATAATTTAAATAAAAACATTGTTATCATGAACACAGTATTATTAAAATTCAAGAAAATATACAATGATAACATAATGTTTTTGTAGTGATAAATCTGTAACAAAAAAAAACAACAACAACAATAAAATATAGACATACTATATATGTATGTTTGTATACATTTATTAACAACTCCTTTGCATACATTGTGAAAGTTTTTTGCCACATATAGCAGCTACGTATTACAATAAAACAAGCAAAGCATTAAAAATACTAGCGCATCTTATACACTTTCTCAATGTCTTGTATGATTTGCTTTTTTTTGCCACACCACTTGCACGACTTGTTTGCGATAAATGTCTTGAACGTCTGTTTTTGCAATCGCTCATACACACGACACATTTGCTTTACTTCGATCAACAAACAATACAAACAGTATTTACTGTTGTTGGCTATGAACAGCACACTTAAAAAGCAAATGGATTTGCTTTTTAAATCCTTTATTTCACACCCATTCGACATTTATGGTAATAGTCAGTTTTGAAGTTGTTTATGTTTCCAATAAAATTTGCTAAAATATAATTACAACCTTTTTCAGTGTAAACAGTTTTCATAACTATTAAAATATACTTAATCCCATTGTATTTCATATACATATGTATGTACATATATTAGACTGCACCAAAATTTACAGATTTTTGAATTTTGACCGTAGCTCTCCCTAGGATCGTTCATTGAGCTCTAAAAACATACTGTGTGAAATTTTAGTGAAATCGCTAGCACAGTGTTATTATTAGTGAGCTAAGTTGAATTACAATTACAAATTATACGAAATTTTAAGTACTAAAAATTATACGACACTTAAAATTTTAGTTAATATTATAGTATTTCTTTCAAAACCCTAATAAAATTTTAATTTGGAAATTTTTGGCGATTTCTGATTAACAATTTGGCGACAGAGGTTTATAAAAATCTGACTACTTTGGTGCCGTTATCCAATTTTACTAATATTTCACACAATATCTTTTTACAACACAATGAACGATTCCAGGGGAGTTACGGTTAAAATTCAAAAGTCGGTAAATTTTGGTGCAGTCTAATGTACATATAATCTGATGTATTGTTATAAAATAATGGTAATAGTAAAAAATTAAAAAGAAAAATTTAAAAATATAAATATGTTTGCATGTTTGCATATATATATATATATATATATATATATATATATATATATATTATAAATATATAAAAGCTAGCTTAAAAGTATTTATAAAATAAAGCCAACAAAATATTTTCAACATAAAATATACTTTTAAAAATGCCCAATAATTAAGCTCGAAAAACAATAATAAAAAAAATCTACAAAAATCTTTTGACAATTTTATTACTAAAAGTTCATTAAAGTATTATTCAATATAGTAGTATTTAAATATAAGTATTAGGTAGCACTAGTATTAGTAGCATTATTTACTATTGCTATTTTAATGTTTTTCTTACTATTATTTTTTTTCATTTTAGCATTGCAATGGACCTTAAATCTGGTACATTACTCGTACCACCAGCTGTTAAAAATTCAAGTTGTTCACATCCCCGCTATACGTCCCATAACTTTTTACATTACGTCGGCATTGCCGAAACCATCGAAGCCGTACTTATACTAATCTTAACATTGGGCGTTATTGGAGCGAATGCTTTAGTAATATTTGTCATAAATAATAGGAGATATTCACCTTATATACATCAACAGGTATGAATTGCAATTTTTTATTTATTTATTTATTATTTTATTATTATTATTATTATTATTACTATTTATTTATTATTATTATTATTATTATTATTTTTTTTTTTTTTTCTTTAAAATATTTTTTGTTTGGTAAATTTATAAAGAATAAGTTTTAAAATGTTAATAAGAATTAAAAGAAAAAAGAAAGCAAGTAAATTCAAGCCGAATATAATTTGAAATGAAAATAATTTTAATCTACAGGCCCTGCTTTCAACAGAGAGACGGAAATAGGTACATCATCTTAGATATTCACTAGGACTCGGAATATATAAAAGGAATTAAAAAATAAGAACAGACATCTAAAATTTGTTTTCTTCTGACACTAATTGTAGTCTTGTTAGCCAATATTTATGTATGCATGTTAATCATTATTATCAATGTGCGCTTAAGTTGTGGAGGTTTAAAGTTAAAACATAAAAAGCGATTACATAAAACTTCTGGAGTATTATCAGCGCATATCAAAACTTCTACTGAGTAATTCCATTTTAAATTTAAAAATTTTTACCTCTATAAAATTTTTTCTGCCAAAAAAATATAAAAAAAAAATTAAATACGAACTATTTTAGATACACATCACTAAAGAAAATTCTTAGAAAAAAATATGTTAATAAAACTATTTTTAAAATTTTTATATGGCATCTTAACATACAAGTTTAGACAAATCCACTGCAAAAAAAACTAGTTTGATATCATTTATATAACAAAAGCTATGGCCATTTAAATAAGTATATTAATCACTTTCAAAGCTATAGAGTTACCAATGTTCTCAAAATAAAAATGAGAAAGATTAATTTTACATGCCTCTGCACCAAATTTTATCTAAATTGGTAATCAAAGGTCAAAATTTTTTAAATTTAAAATGGAATTACTCTACTGCATCTTTAATATCTATAAAAGCACACTGCAAAAGAATAATTTCTTATTTTATTTTTTCCCGCTTTCATAAATAACAAAAAATTATTATTGATTTAAAATTTAGAACAAATATGGGTAATAAGCAGTGTTGTCAAAACAGCGATTTTCCCGCTAGATCTGGCGGTATATTTTTGTACCTAGACACTGGAAACCTCTAAGTGGAGTGCCTGACTGTAACATCTTTTTAACGGGTGGTTTCTAGCGACTTTTGTTTTAACGTAAAAACAGGATTTTGAAACCAAAATAAGAATATTCAAAGATATTTTTTACTTTATAATTTTTGTTGAACATGTAAAAAGTTTTAGAATTTTGTAAATTTATTTGGGTTCAAGTTCATTGAATAATTGCAGAAGTATACATTGTAAAAGTTTATTAGACACTCGGCAGAATGGAATGGATTTTATAATCAGCCACGACCATCATCAACACTCTTTTGCGTCTCACCGTGGTATTCTCTACAAACATTATCAATTTAACTCACAACTTTTCGGGAAACGGACTTGCAACTTCTTTTCCCTATATGTTATTAAGTTAGACGAAAGGTTTACCATAAAGCTTTTTTACAATTATTTTGTATTCTTCTTCTTCAATTATTATTGTTTATATTCTTAAAGCTATCAGTTAGGTAGCAAATGAAGCAATGTATAAATGCTATTGTTTTATTGCTACTTATTAAGTAGCAATAAAGCAATGTTGTTATATGTTTTGTCCCTTCTGTTTGTTTTAATTTTAAGAAAGCCTAGCAGCAAGTTTACACCATGCCCTGAGTGAAGGTTAATTAGTTTGTAATTTTTGTTGAACTTTTATAGAATTTTAGAATTTTGTAAATTTTTTCGGGCTCAAGTTCATTGAATATTTTTTGATTTTTTTCCAAAAAAGTGGCAATATTTATTCACTTTTTTTATTATTTTTTTTTTTATTCTAGGCTATATCTTTTTTAATATTTTTAAAAGAAATCTCAATGCAAATGCGTGTCAAGTAAATCCGGTGAAACTTGCGGCAAAGGTCTCTCCATAAGCCCTATCCAAACTTTCTTAATTTTGAAAAAAAAAATTAAATTTTTTTGTTACATTCTCAAACTGTAACGCTGGGATCAATGTAAAATTATTTTAATTAAATGTCCCCATATGTAAAGTAAATTCTCAAAAGATATTTTCTGATGGGAGCCTCTTATAATGACAGAGTGATGATTTCAATGAAAGAAGTAAATTTTTGAAATTTTTGAAGGATGTTTCCCCTGAATTGATAATTTGGACATTTTGGTACAAAAAGGTGGGACCTTTTCTAATTCTTTCAATTTCAGGACAAGCTTGACTATTTCATGTTAAAATTTCAGTACGATAGCTTCGTTTGTTTAAATTTTATTTCAAATTAAATGTTAACATTATTTTTCAAAATAATGCTTCAAATCTTGATTTTCCGTTTTTCGGTTTATGGCCTGAAGGAATTTGACTGAATTCAATTTATTTATTTATTTTTAGTTACTCTAATTCTCTATACTCAAACGAGTTCAGAGATACCAGATACTTATATATAAAGCTTACATCTGAACATAAAAATTTGGCACTTTTTTATATTCAGACACTTGAAGATTTAAAGTGGTTTCTTGAGAAATAATATTAACATTTAAGTTGAAATAAAATTTAAACGAACACAGATATCTTATTAAAATTGTGACATAATATAAATCAACTTGTTCTAAAATTAAAGAATTAGAAAAATTCCAACGTTTTGTTCCAAAATGCTCAAAATCTCAATTCGGGAAAAACATCTTTCAAAGATTCACTTCTTTCATTGAAATCGTCACTCTGTCGTTATAAGAGGCGTTCATCACAAAGTTTACCTTATATATGTAGGTATTTAATTAAAATAATTATATACTGATTTCGGCTTTGCGTTTTGAGAATTTAGGAAAAAAAAACTAAAAAAAATCAAAATTGACAAAGTTTGGATAGGAATTAGGGTGGATAGGGTGATATTTACCCCAAGCTCCTCCGGATTTACTTTACACGCATTTGCGTTAAGATTTCTTTTGAAAGAGTTAAAGCCCAAAATAAAAAAAAAACATAAAATTAAATAAATACTGCCACTTTTTGGGGCAAAAAATGAAAGCTTTTTAAAGTTTCAACTTCAGACTAATGTAATTTTATATCGGATTCATATATTTATATGATTATTTCAGCCGTATTATTTACAATTTTGTAGAAAATCTGATAAATGTTCTAAAAACATTTTAGGGCCAATATTAAGCCCGCCAAGTAAAACAATTTTTAGTCTTTTTTTACGAGGCTAAAAATGTGAGAAAAATTTATATCGATCTGAATATCTCTTAAACTAAAAGAGATAGACTCCATATATAAGCAATTTTTAGTAGAAATTTACAAGGCCATTTAAAAAAAATGTCATACCCAAGATGGAAGACTTTGGAGAGCCACCGACTACCCCCCTGACCCGCTAGATACTGTCTATACTTTTTCAAATAAACTCAGAAATACCTAACCTCTGGAAGTGAGAAATTTTATTAAGATATCGTCAACCGTTACAGAATTATTTTCAAAAAAAGCGTTTTTGGAAGCACTGTGCACCATCCAACAATTTCCCTATATTTTTTTCAATCATAAAAAAATCGGTATATTCATCAAACTACAGCCCATACATAATAAAACTACGTATTTAGTTTTTCCCCAGAACGTCAAATTTTCTCTTAAAAGGACTTCAGAATTTCGAGGAATACACAATTAAAGAAAAAAGTATAAAATATTTATAAAATTATATCAACCCAATATGAATGTCAAATGAAAACTAAGAATCCTCGCAATATAACAAAAAATTTTATTTAAATGTTGCTGCACAAAATGTTAACAAAATCTGTATAGTTAACTAACAAATATAATATGGCTTTTTGTACTGTAATATTTAAATGAAATATATTATTATAATGCAAGGATTCTTAGCTTTCATTTATAAATTTAAATATTTGAAAATTCTTAAGAAATTCAAAAATATGGTTTATTAAAGTCAATAAAAATAATATTATTTTTATTTTGCAGATTTTCAAACAATTTTTGTTTTTTATTTAACATTTTTTTTACATTTTCTATAATATATACAATAATTCGGATTGAATGTTAGTATTGTATTTAAATGCATGTATGAAAATTTGGTGTAGAGAAGTGAAAGTTTTATATAATACTAACTAATTAATGGAGACTTTTTTTAGATGAAATATAGTTTAACGGTAATACACAGTGTATAGTATGTAGATAATAATAATAGTAATAGTTTATGTATGTATGTATAACGTCGAAGGTTTTTCACGAATACCTGTCTATGTAGACTCAACCGGTGCTCTTCGCACAGGGTGAATACAATGCGTCCACCAACGCCCTCAAGTCTAACAGAAAGCCATCCTTGAGAACCAATTTGAAGTCATGTATTTGGATATGACTTTCCCCTTAGTTAGGAGCGGAGCCTATCTAAACTCCTTTCGATCTATGGGTCACAGCACCCGTTTGCAATGCAACTCCACACCGAGCTCACGCTCTACCCACTATTTGGGTCTAAACCATAGCCACCACGAAGCTCCCCAAAGGGCCGCACCGTTGATAGGCTGGAACCGCAGTTCCAAGAGCTCCTGACACCCGTGGTACCAGTATTAAGTCACCGGTCGTACATCGTAGCCAAGGATGACTACTACCAGTTGAACTCCAAACAGTTCGGGACTGATGACCCGCCATGGCCACACACAAAACACACATCAACATAAATGGACAACAATTACATCACAAACAATCAACAATCGCCCTCATGGGCGTTTCATTGGCCACATGGTGTGACACCAGCAAAGGACAAAACGAACTACGACTAGGACAACTTCGACGCTGGCACCCTCGCGGGTGGTCTTTGGTCACAAAAGTGACCTGGAACCAACAACGAGGACAGAGAAGAAACACGACAAGAGAGACAGCAAGGTGAGACGAGAGGAAGAGGTAAACAGCAAGAAACAGCAACGGCGAATTAGGAAAGCGAAGTAGGAGCAAAATAGTAAACCATCATGCCAACCACTGCAACAGTCATATACATACCCGCAAACCGGGGACAAACAACAGCCACGAAAGGAGCGACCAAGCAACAGAGGCAAGGAGCACCACTGCGGTTGCTCCTGTAGAAGCCGCCTCCACTACTCATGTCTCCTTCTTCTCCTAGCAAATACCTCCCGGGCGAAATCGCCCAACCTCCCAATTGTCCGCACGTCCACTAAGGCCCTACTAAAATCCCAACGCCCCAGTATGAGTTATACCCATACTATCTAACTCTCTAATGTCATCATAGTAGTGGCATGTCGTCAGCACATGCCATCCGTCCTCAAGTGCCCTCCCGCAGCCATAGTTCGGAGTATCGGACAGACTTATCTTATGCAAAAATGCATTGAGTGAGCCATGTCCCGTCAGTATAAAACCCAGACTCAGACCGAAGCCAAAATCTGGACGTTGCGAAGTCCGCGTCACGTATGAACTCATACGTTACCCTCCCATTGTCACTTTTCGTCCATCTCGTCCTCCACCTAGACAGAAGACACTCCTCTAGAGTGAATTGACTCGCACACTATCCCCATTCATCAGATCAGAAGCAGAAACTCAATCATGCCCAAGAAGTGGTAGCCCCTTCTTGATCTTGAAAGCGATAGCACGACGTATTACCTCCAGATCAAGAGGTGCCACACCTAAAAGAACCTGAAGTGCGTCCGTCGATACCGTCCTACAAACTGGCATGCACGCCAACATCGCGACCCTCTGGCAGGATAAGAGCTTGTTTCTGCCAACAGAAACCATAAAGAGGCACCAAACCCAAAAAAAAGCCCCCCATACACGGTACGCCTGCTGAGGCACCAATCACTCCTGAGGATGCGCCTAACCTTACCTGCAACACTTGACAACTTGTCCCTTATGTGAGTAAGATGAACCAAAAAGTTCATCCTCTCACTCATCATTATTCCCAGATACTTGATCTCAGTCGCATATCTGAGACTAACGTTGCCAGTGCGAATGAGTGAAGGACGGCCCCACATATGTATGTATAGTAGCATATTAAATAAATATATATGAATAAAAAGATATATATGAAATAAAAGAAGACACGACGCAATCGTTATCTATTGAAGCATTTTCTAAATGAATTCAACTTACATACCTTTTAACGGAGTGAAATATCTAAGTTTCAATGAAACCAAAATAGATAGGATATAACAAATCCGCAAACAAACTGCTTTGGTACCGCCAAAACCGTACAATAGGGCAATTTACGATTGCAAAACATGTATCATTTTGTTAAGGACTACTTCCTCTAAAGACCAATTCCGCAAAATACTTTTCAACGATTTGGAATAAAAAAATTAAAACACAATAAATTATCTCAAAAAAGTCCAGTTACTTTCGTATAATTATATCACGAGAGGGAACTACGTGTTCAGGCACACAATTGAAAGGACATATTTAATCAACTTGGGGATTATACAGCAATATACAATAAACCCCATCATTTATTCGATATATTGTTGCATATTTCATTTGCCTTAGATTCATCTAGAAGATACACAAAAATAAATCATTATACATATTTGGTAATGAAATATATACAAAAATTAAGGTAACTTACCTTTGGAATCCTGCAAATGATGGATTTTATATTTTTTTGTGTTAACATTTTTATAATTTTATTTATTTTTATATTTTTAATTGTCAAAAAAACAAGAAATTGTTATTGTTTTTCGTATTAGTTTAGAATGAATTTACAAGCAATAAAATAATATACTAAAATCAAACAAATTTTTTGTAAAATTTTATTTAAAATTAAATAGTGATTTATTTAAAAAATTCTATTAAAACCAAATATTATTTTTTATTAAATTTAATTTAAATCCAAATAATGATTTATTTAAAAAAAATTTAGCCATAATTTTTTCTGTGTAGGATGGTGTAATATTCGTAAATATTTTATACATAATTTTTTAATTTATAAGTCATTCCTTTTAAGAAGAAATTTGATGTCCCAGGAAAAAACATAGTATGTAGTTTTACTATGCATAGTCTCTAGGTTTATTAATATATCTACTTTTTCATATGTAAAAATTGCTGTCGTATGGTGTTTTCAAAAGCAAAGTTCTTTGAAGCTTACACATAAAAAGTCACTATCACCAAATATATTATTAATTAACTCATTTAATTAAAAACTTTTTAAATTTGCACCTCTCAATAAAATTTACTAAAAATTGTAAAAAATGGAAAACAGAAAAAATTTTCCAATTAAAAAAATAATCACATCAATTAAGTAGATGATTGAATGTATTAAAAGTTTAAGTGACAAATAAAATGTTACTTAAATGTTATTTTTATGTTATATTTACTTGAATATATTTATTAAATTCAAATGGAAAACGAAACAACTGTATTAAAGGAAAAATATACGATAATAATTTTTTTCTGTGTACATATGGGAGTTGCGAAAAAGGGTCTTAAGAAACAGACGGACTTGTCATTTTTAAAAAAAGTATAATTTGTACTTTAATAAAAATATTATCTCAAAAAATATAAATTTAATTATACCATTTATTTTATTTTTATAGTTTTTTTTTTATATTCTGATAGTAAAAATTGTTTACATATTTATTTAAATAAATATTATTATTATTTTTTTTTTCTCTACTCACCTCTTTTAACGCTTATTTAAATATTTTTTTTCATGTACACGTTCGTTTGTGTGTCTGTGTGTGTTTGCTGATGCTTTTGTATGGGTTTTATTGTTTTTAAAACGCTATTTGCTGATAAAGCCACGTTATTTACTAACATCATTGGCTTTAAATGACCTCACCATTGGTCTGCTTATCACACCGTTTGGTTTATTGCCAGCATTATTCCATTGTTGGCCCTATGGTGAAATATTTTGTCAAATACAGGTAAGCACTAGGTATTTATTACACTGTCAAATATTTAATTTAAGACATACATTTATATTTTTAAATAAATAAATAAATATTAATAAAAGTAGAATAACAGTAAGAATAAAAATATTTTAAAATAGGTTTTAAATAGGTCAAAATGTAAAAGAATAAAAACAATTTATAAACTTTATTGACTTTCTTCATAGTATCTGTAAAAAAATTAAATTAAGATTATTTTTTTTATATATACATACATACCTACATATATGTATGTACATATGCTCTTATATAAGTATGTGTATTCATATTTTCACTTAGTAATTTTGTTAAGTGTATGTTAATTTCCTTCTTTTTCAAAATGACTGCAAAGTGAATTGGGGATTTTAAAGTAAGATACAGTCTGCTAAATGTAGCTACAATGGACTGGATATATGTATATATGTATGTATGTATTTATATATATTAATATATTATTTCAGTATACATACACTCTAGAGGTTTGTGTCTGGAATATAAAAATATTATAGATAGAGATTAAAATTAAAACAAGTGCTGTACTTAAACAGTCTAGAAATTATATTAAAAAAACAATAATAATAATAATATTTTTTTGTAATCTTTTTTAAAGTTGCTTTTGCTTAAATAAAATTAAAACAACTTTATATTTGTATATTAAATTTTAAGAATTTTTTTCTTACATATTTTAAATAGATATTTTCTTAAAATTTTCATTTATGTTCAATAATTTTTTTTAATTACACCATAAAATTTATTACTTAATAAAGTTTGTTAAACGCTTTATTAATTTATGTTGCAGTTTAATCGAGCACTATTTTAAATAGCATACTATTAGGCTTCATAACCAACTAATTAAAATCACTTTATTCCTTATTACTAAAATATGTATGTAAATACTAACAAATATTTAGTATATTCACAGTTTAGTATGAAATTTGTTAGTTTTAAATTAAAATTTAACTCTTATGTGGTGAACTTTAAGAGATCAGAAGAAAGAAGCACGTCAGTAAAATCAATCTAAGTTTGCCGTAACCCATTAAATATAATATATTATTGCAATAATGTTTACAGATTAAAAACTTAATAAATTTCACACTTAAGATTTTAAAAATCAGCTTCACTAACCCAGAAAAAAATTTCAGGAAAAAAACTTAAAATCAGTTGAAAAAGCCATGATTTTAATATTATGTGGTCATTGGAAGGAAGAACTTAGTGCTGAAAAAGAGCTGCAAAAGTTCTTTTTTTTAACTCATGGTTGTCATTTTTTTTTTTTTTTTTTTTTTTATTTACTTTCAGTCTATGGAAATACAATCTTTACAGACTATTACAATATAAGGATTAACAAAAATAATTATAGTATTAAATAAATAGTAAAGATGACTTAATTATTGAGATAATAAATTATGTCTTTATTAATAGCGACTAAACTTTTATTAAGGTCGATAATGTGATATATAGTTTATTAAATTCAACACAAATACAGCGAAAGGGATCAGAATTTTTGTAATTGGAGCGGAAATATTTAACAATGAGGAATTGATAGTAACGCGAGATGCGATCAGGAATAATTGCATTGATTTTTCCTAAGAGAAATTCAGAGTGTAAATTACCGTTTATAAGGTTCAGAAGAAATGTTATGTTCAGCATTCTTCTAAGGCTTTGAAGCATTGGAAGTTTTATAAGCGCCAGACGATTCTTATAATATGGTAAAGGTTAGGATCCCATCCAAGACCACGTAGACAAAATAATTAAAATTGTTTTTGAACCGATTCGATATTATCGGAGTGGACACTATAGAAAGGATCCTATATAACAGAACCATATTCAAGAATAGGTCTAACTAGAGAAGTGTTTAGCTGTTTGGTTGTATGTGTATCGGAAAGCTCCTTTTCCTAGCGCTTGATGAATCCCAGCATACCAGTTGCTTTATTAATAGTTCTGGATATATGATCAGGGAAATCTAATTTTCTGTCCAGTAGCACACCAAGATCGTTAAATATTTGAACCAATTCTAATTGCTTATCATTCATCGTTTAACTGCCATTTATTACCAACAACCTAGTAGATACCATATGTTGGCATTTCTTGACATTTAAGTCCATTAAATTCGTCGTATACCAACTAGTAAAGCTATATATCCCTTTGGAACAGTTTTTTTTTTATCAAATTTTTTATTAAATGGTAGTAATATTTTGACATCATCTGCACATATTAGGCACTTTGAGTAGTGAAGAGAAAAAGGAAGATCGTTAATGAAGAGCGTAAACAAAAGACATCCCAGATGGCTGCATTGAGGAACACCAGGTGTAACATTGGTAGAATGTTCTCCTTTTTGAAGTAGTTCTCTTAAAACTATATAAAGATGTTTTATAAATAATAATTGATAGATTATATATGGCAACCGAACTTTAGTTATCTTGCCTACTGACCACGTAACCTACAAGTAAATTTATTATTATAAATAGCAACTCCATTTTAGTTGAAAAAAAGTTATCGAAAACTCTATTTTGAAAGTTGAGCAACTGAAATAAATGTAAATAAACAATCAGTGTAAGAAAGAAGAAAGTGAATTTATGTGTGTGTGTTTTGTTACAGACCTTCCATGATAATTTCGCCACGTTGAAAAAGCTCATAATAGAACAGACCAAATACAGGGCTTTGGTATGGATTTTCTTGAATGGAGAAGATTATCACAATGGACCCTCTCACAGAAACAGCATCTCTTATAATACTGAATCTGCATTTTATACATGCAAAATAGCATTTAAATGCCTCTTGGATTAACATTCGTATTGCATCCAATTTCCTAGTTTTTGAATCAATCTAAGTGCTTTTAAAAAATTGGTACTTGATCTTCTAATTCCTCAAATTATTAACACTTACAAAAAACAAAAAAAAATAGTTTTCAGTTTTTTGTTTTAAAAAAATTTCAGCAACCAGAAATTTGTAATTGCCTCCGTGGCAACCTAAGTTGAGAGCTTGCAGTTGCCAGTTGCCATCTATAATATAATTTCGGCAACTGCCAACATAACTTTAGTTCAGTTGCTATACATAATCGACCTACAAAAATACTTTTCAATTTGAGAAATTTTTATTTTCTTAGGAATTATTCACTTTTTTTTCCTACTCGAATTACATTTATCTTCACTTTTTTGGAAGTAATTTTTATTAACTTCCAAAAAAGTGTAAAATATGCATTTAGTTCTACTTATGAAGTGATGAAAGAGTTACTTTTTGGAAGCGCTTGCTCGTTTTTTTTTTTTTTTTTTTTTTTTGTTTTTGCTGGGTAGCAGTAATAAATTCTGGTGAAGGCAATGCAATTTTTAAAAAGGTCAAAAATCAAACTTGCTTCCAGGTAATCAGTATTTTTTGCAGGTAACACTATATTAAAAAAAATCATCTAATATTAAAAAGAAATTTATTATTTCCGACCGCTGTGTACTTTTCAGTATTGTATTGTACTAATCTATTTATACCTTTCACAATATTATGGATCCTTGTAGATATAAGAGTCGAATTAACAGTATAAGCTTAGACGTTAGCCTGTTTGTGAAAATTTATTAATACCATTTTTTTCAAAAATGCTTTTCTTAAATTAAAATTATTTTTTTAATTTGCTCTTTTTGACAATTGTCAATTGTTTAACAAATTGTACCTTAAGCAGTTCTTAAAAATTTACTACTTTTTTGAAATTTTTTCCTGGATATTTTATTTTTAAAAAATTAGTACCTTTTATACCCTACACCATCATAGCTGGTTGGGATATTATGTGTTTTTGCGGATATTTGTAATGCAGAAAAAAATCTTCTGAGTCGATTTACCGATGTCCGTCCGCCCGCATGCTTGCTATACATGTATGTCTAGTGTGCAAAGTACAGGTCGCAAATCTTAAAATAATTTGATGCATATGATTTTATTGACACAAGACGAAGCCTTTTGAAATTGGTTATGATTGGTGTATTATTTCCATTAGCCTCCATATAAATGTTCTCCCGAAGTAGGGGTTTAATACTCATAAATGGCTTGAAATTCGGCACAAATAAGTTTCTTATAAATATAAATCAGTACTTCAAAAGTCGCAAAGAAAATCGTTCAGAGGAAAAAATTTTGTCACTTCTACCTTAAAATATTTTTAGCAAATGTATATCAATGGAAAGCCAAAAGAGTTTATGCATTTTGAATATATATTTTTGTTTTCAATATTTTTACCATTGCGGTAATTATAACCTCGCGAACTTGAAATTTTTAAAACAAATTTTATATTATTTTATATATTGTACAAACAGAACTCAAGAAAATAATTCTCCAAGATAACATTTTTTCCCCAGATCCAATTTATTAATGAAATACTTATAATATTGCATAATGTAATGAATGTTCTGAGGTAAAATATTTTAATATATTAACAAAAATGGATCAGGAATAACAACTTAATTTTTTTTTTTTAAATTTTCATACAAATCATACAAATCAATCCAACATTTTTTATTATACTCAAATTTAGTAGGCTTTAGAAAAAAATTGTACAAACCGATTTCACTATTTTTTTTACATTATATCGATTAAAATCTTAATTTTTAACCCCATAACAAAATAACTGAAAAAAGTATAATTTACTATGCAAAAATTCATAATTTACTAATCATATTTTTAGGACTTTTGTGTAAAAATACAATGCAATTGTATTTGAAAAGATCAGAAAGCAATGAAAATTTGTCTGAATAAGTTTTCTTTTTTTATCTTGAATTTCACTGTAATATAAATTTATGTATATCTAAATAAATCTTTGGTTCAGAAGTTCTGTCGTAACTGAAAATATCGTTTTTGGGAAAATTTTTCGATTTTTAAAATTATTTTCAATAAAGTAGTAAAAATACTAAAAAATAAAATAAATCATTTATGTCATTTATATGACAACACTGATATATGTGACTGCTCTTAATTATTTTAAAAGTCTTTAGCAGTTATTAACTATACAAAAACTTTAGAAAATTTTAATTACAACACTTATGTGGAGATTTTGGAAATTTATTTTTCCCATATCGGAATAAGTTATTATAATTTTAAAAATCTGGTTTTAGATTTAAAATTGGCGGACAAATCTAGATATATATATATATACTAAACTTCATGACTATAGAAAACCTCCTTGTATTTTTTTTACTATTTTTCTATTTGCTCGATTCACTATGGGTCGGTCCATAACTGATTCCATATAAATGCTAGTACGAGTATTAAAATTATATTTCGCATAAACAAGTTTAATATATTATGTAGAAAACAAATTTCGAAATTTTATGTGAGTTAGTCCATAATTGACCATAGCTCCCATATAAGATCCATTTCCGGGAATCAGGTCTTATATAACCCTCTCTAAGAGAAAAGAGAACCGGTCTAAAACTAGTCTCATGACAGGTTCTTCAAGTTTGTGATTGGTTCTAGTTCCGGAACTTTATATGAGAGAAACCTGTCAGCTTTAAATGGGGTTGTCAAAGGAGGTGGCTTATTAACGCCGCTTAGTTACTGTTGAATTGGTCATAGGACTAGTCTAAATGTACCAGTTAAGTATTGGTCAAAATAATTTAAATTTTCAGTCTCAGAATAGTTGCTTTTAAGCAAATTTAATTTATTATTTAAAAGTACAATTCTTTGTATATGTATACCCTACAACACCATAGGTGGATGGGGTATTATGTGTTTATCATGATGTTTACAAAACTCAACAATATTGATATACGACTCACCTCAATTTATACCAATTGGCTTAGAATCACTTTCTGAGTCGATTTAACGATGTCTGTCCATCTGTCTTCCTACACACAGAGAAAAAATATAGTTGTAGAGCAACATATTATTATTGAAACATATGATTATAGCGAAAAATAGAAATGATTATAAGTAATAACTATTATGATTCCATTTTGTCATTTTATGATTTGTGTTTTAATGTTATGATTCTAGTTTTATATATAATTGAACAATCTTACTACATCATTATCCCATTCTATTAGATAATGTTTTAATGTTATTATATTATTATTCTACTACTTTGTAATTTTATGATTCCATTTTATAATATTATTATGCCATGCTTCATATTTTTATTCCAATTTTATCATGACAGTTGCCAGTTTAGCATTTTTAGGGCTAAATTTAGCTTTTTCATTTTGCTTTTAGCTTTAAAATTTTCGTTTTAACTTCTAGCTTTTTTTCATTCTTAAAATTGTCTTAAAAAGGTTAAAATGTTAATATTTCAACAACGAAGAAAATAGTTTCTTATTTCCTATTACTAATTTTATTTTTACAGAATCATTCATTTAAGCATTTTTGTGTATTTATTCGCACAAAAAAACGATATTATTTTTATTTAACAAACATTTTTTAAAGCTTTGCTTCAATCTCCAAATCTATATTAATTTTATGGACTTACTACATTGATTATTATAATTATTTTTTAATACACTTCATTAGCCATGGGATTATTTATGAAAATATTTAAAAGAAATTTCTCATCTAAAAATTTGGAAATGTTTAATCAAAAAATAATTTTAGTTCTAAAATGACGACAAATAAATTTAAAAAAATTCAATAATTTTTCATGTGAAGCTTAACCCAAAATAGCATATGAATTATTTGAACGATTATTTATTGGGCAATTTTTCTGGCAGCTGTTCCAAGTTTTATTTATAAATTTATTACAATATCTTAAAATATATCAGAAACTAATGAGAACGTGAAAAATAAGTGTAAAACCAAAAGAAAATAGTAGCTTTTTTCTGATTCTATTTTTTAAGACATTTAGCCTTTTTTTAAAGTTCAATTTAACCTCTTTTTTTCTCATATCATGACAACACTGCTTACACTGCTTATCATATTATTATTTTATTTTATCATATTATTATTCCATGGTATCATATATTAAAATAAAATGTATTAATAAAAAATTATTTGTAAATTTTTATTAAAATAATAGAAAAAATGTTCATTAGCAAAAAAAAAAAATATATATATATATATATATATATATATATCTTATTTGTTTATTAATTATATTCATTTGCACCATCATATGTGGTTCAAATATAAGATATGTTTTTTTTATCTGAAACCTCTAATGGTAGTTAATCAGTCACTCCTATCATGAATACTTTTTCTTTGGAAATGTTTTCCCTTTCCTTAAATTTACAATCGTGGAAAAATTTCCCATGACTAATTTCATGTTAAAATGAAATTCCGCTTATCATGAATGATTTTTTTCCCGCGAATTTTTTCACTTTTTCCTTTAATTTATTCACTTTATTTTTGCTGGGGAATAGAACAGCATATGTAGGTAGTTCTTCTTATAATTCGAATTTTAAAGTTTAAAAAATTTATTTTAAGGGCACAATCCGTTAATAAGGCACAAACTGATATATTGCTCAGTAAAATGCAAAACAACAGGTTAAATTCCTGCGGATTTGTGCAGTTTTCGAAAGACTTGGATAAATCTAATACAGAGAATTAATTTAAAAGTTTTTTTTTTTTTGTTTTATTGATATCCGACATGATATATGGGATAACTCCAAGGGGTCAGGTGCGTCCCGCAAACATCGACAAATAATTCGCTGGTGCTTGTTTTCTTCCTCTTGCAATAAAATTATTGTTTCAATTCTTGTTTTGTTGAGTTTCCAAAAAGAAGCCGAATTGTTTTTAAATAGTGCAATAAACTAACGTTGCAATCAAACTATCATTGCAATACTAAATATTTTCCTTTGTTTTTTAACTTTTCTTTAAAGTATTATAATATGAACGTGCATATTTTTGAACAAAAAAATTTTTGATTTTAAATTTCCTTCTTATTTTTCATTCACTGAGAACTGCTGGAGGGAAACATTTTTCACGCGATATTCACGATGGTATTTTTCCTTTCGAGGGGAATAAAAATTTCATTAGAACAGAAATTCAACTTGTTATACACTATAGCGGTGAATATCTTATATTGCTTGAATCACACCGAGTATAACCAAACCTTGCCTATTTATATTTATTCACATATAAACTAAATGAGAATTACAATGAAGTTAAAAAACAAATATTAAAAACAGTAAAAACTACTATAAAAATATATTTAAAAACAAACAATTTATGAATTTTTCCAATAAGTTTGTACAAAGAATAATTATTACATTTATTTGAAATATTTTATTGTCATGCGAATATAATATTAATATATTAAAAAAAAAACATAATATGGTTTGAGAGCAAGGAAAAGGAGTGTAAAAATTTAATGGTTGCAGAAGTAATGATATTTTTCATATTAATAAAATTTTGTTTCTGGTAATATTTAAAAATACATAATTTTTACAGTGAACCATATTAAAATTTTTATTGAATGTAAACATGAAATGATAAAATTTAAACAAAAACATTGTTATCATAAACACAGAGTTATTAAAATTCAAGAAAGCTAACCATGAGAGCATAATATTGTTGCAGTGATAATGCTGTAGCCATTTTTTCCCTACATGCATCTGTACGCCCGTCCATGTAGCCTTTTAATCAAACTACAAGTCGCAACTTTTAAAATAATGGAATGAAATTTGACACATATGTCTTTTATAGTCCAAAGACGAAGCCTATTGAAATCGACTCATTATTTCACCTAGCCACCATATTAAAATGTTTATTAAATATAAACATGAAATGATACAATTTAAACAAAAACATTGTTATCATTAACACAGGGCTATAAAAATTCAAGAAAACTAACAATGAGAGCATAATATTATTTTAGGGATAATGCTGTAACCATGTTTTTTCCCTACGTGCATCTTTACGCCCGTCCATGTAGACTTTTAATCAAACTATTAGTCGCAATTTTTAAAATAATTGAATAAAATTTGACACATATATCTTTTATAGTCCAGGGACGAAACCTATTGAAATCGACTCGTTATTTCACCTAGCCGCCATACCAATATCGACCCTGAATAAGTATTTAACGTTTATAAATGCCTTTAAATATAGCTATATTAAAATGATATTCAGCATACGTAGATTTTATAAAGATAAAAATCTATGTGCCGAATTTCATGATGATCGGTTTATAATTGACCAGAACTCTTATATAAACTCCATTTCCGAAAATTTCATACAAATGTTAGTTTTAAGATAATATTTGACACAAATAGGTTTTACATAAGGAAAAATCATAATGCCAAATTTTATCACAATCGGCCTGTAATTAACCATAGGTTCCATATAAATCCCACATTCGGGAAATACCCAAAAATGCATATATAGCATAATATAAAGTCAGCATAAAGTATATATTTTGGATCCTCGTAAGATTCTGAGTCGACTGAATTTGGAACTGAATTTGGCTCAATTATTTCTCTTCTCATACTTTTGCATCAATGTCTCTTAATAAACTCATATACGATACCGAAATTGTGTATAAATTGTTCGAGGATCGATTTAAACTCGGGCGTGATCCCCCCACCTTCCATATAAGGTAACATATTAAATTAGAGTGGAACAAATAAAGGCGCAGATAATGGATGATAGTTATGGCCAAACCGAATATAAAATTCCTATGACTTTTCCCCAGTGTTATCAATGAAAATTTAAAATATACAAAAGAATGTAACATTTTTAATACAAATATATTTTTCAAAAAAAAGTACCTTCTACTTTTGTAAAAAAACTAAAGCAGTTTTAGGTTTAATTTTACGAAAAAATATTTTGCCAAGATAATTTACAATTTTGCATTTTTAAAACACCTAAATTTTCAAATTAATTTTCATAATATTCATAATAACTAAAACGACCTTAGATCACTTAATATTTATATAAACTCAAAAATAGTAATATACCTAACTTTCAAGCATTTTTTTTTACTAAACATTAATTAATTTTCATATTGTTTTCCCTTTGCTTCTTCCTACAGGCCTTATTGCGTGGTGCTCTTTCACAGCAAAGTGCGGTAATATTGGTGTGCATGGCAATCGATAGATACATGTGTGCTTTACATCCGCGTAGATATTATCAACACTCTAGTAAAAAGGTAAGATTAATAGACTCACTTTTGAACACAAATTTTTAATGTTTCATTATTTGCTGGTTAAATGGGGTTGAAGCCAAAAAAAAAAAAAATAAAACTCAATTAAAAAATTGACAAAAGGTGAACGAAAATTAGTTTTGGAAGTGATTGCAAAAAAACCCCAAAAGCAAGTGCTCATGACATTATGGGTTTCATAAAATTTTAGTGTGGGATTGTGGAAAAGTGCCAATGAACTTTCTGATGAAGAAAATAATGAAGAATTTTAATTTTTACATATCATTTATTTAAACTAAAATTTGATTACATAATATTTTTTTTTTTTTTTTTTTTTTTTTTTTAATTATATTTTAATAAGATAATGAAATGTATACTAAATTTATGTATTTTAAAATATGTTAACATAATCTTTATTGAGAATCAGTCAAGTCTACGCTTTAGACTTTTAAACATTATGGTGCTTTTAGTATTAAAGCAAACCTTTTTGTAAACACTTTTTTATACACTTCACCACAGGTGTAAAGGCTATATATAAGTTTATTATTTCATTTGTAATTTCTATAATATTTTTCGAGGACCCCAAAAAGTATATATATTCTGGATCCTTATTGATACATAATGTTATATAACTATGTCTGTCTGTTTTTAGAAAGTCCCACATATCGTATATATATGATTTATATATAAATTTACAGAGGATTTCTCCTATATGAACGGTAATAAAAAGAAAAATCGGTCCATAAATAGACGAAATTTCGAAAAAATACCAAAGATACCTCCAAAAAACGTTTCTAGTTTAGAATTTTCTAAACCCCTATATAAGCTAACGACTTCGTTTTTGTACAGAAAATTCATAATATTTTTTTGGATTTCTTTTACGAAATAAATGAACAAAATCGTTCCACTATTATCCGGGATATTGGTAAAAATGCATTTTTAGACCCTTTGAAGCTCATGTACGATATAGATCGGTCATAAATATTTTTCTAAAATTTCAGTTTTTTTAATTAACCAAATCGGTCTAAAAACAACCGATTTATTTGCAAATCCTATTTTATTTATTTATTTAATGGCTGCTTTTTATACGGTGTTACCGTTGAGAATTTTTAAAAAATGTCCAAAAAATTGGATTTGAGAAAAAAGTTGCCAAAAAAAGGGGATTTTCTGCAAAAAAGGTCTAACTGCGTTTTTTGGATTTTTTTTTAAGCCCCTATAAGCCCTACAGTCTTCGGTCTTGAATTTTTAAATCAATCTAATCGGTCCAAAAATTTCCAAAATACACTTTTTATCCTTCACCAGAGGTGTAAAGATAGGGTTGTCAGATTCGAATTGTTATCTAACTTGATACTGCTGAAAAACGAGTTTCATTTCCAAAAAAAAAAAATGAAAATCGATTTCTGCCAAAAATCTTTTACTTTTTATGTGAAAACTATAGGAAATATTGTATAAAAATATGTCGGTACAATAGGATTTTACATAGCATATCCGTTTAGGCCAATTATAAAATATTAATAAATACGGTATTAGATTTTTGCAATTGTTGAAAAGATACATAAACATAGCTTCCTTTATATTGACTCAATACAAAAATTTCAATATCAAAAAATTAAAAATTATGCTACTTTATATATAACTACAAATTGCTTTCAAGTTGAGAATTTATATTAGCTCTTGTAACTTGACAACTTCTAAAATATCTTGGCCATCAAGTTCATTTAAGACCGTCTGGCAGCCCTGTATAAAGGGTAGATATTAGTTTCTCATTACTAGGAACAGGAAGTTCATGCATTTAAAAAGTGTCTTTTAGGCGCTTAAAAAATGCACTAAAAATGTTAAAATATGCCCTAAAAAGAAATTAAATATGCACTTATTTCTTAAATTTTATTAAAAAAAAACATCAAATTTTAATTCAGTATCTTATTAAATTAAAAATAAATATACAGAAAAGACTTTAGACAAATTTTGTACATATAAAATTGCCGTTCGACATCAACAGATGTGATGGATGGATTTTTAAATGATGTGGAAAGATTTTATTATTTCTTTGTTTGAATCTAAAATTGCAACAACTGTATTAGCAACACTTCCTTCGAAGGCTGTGGTCTTAATAATAGATCGATTATTCAAAATTTATATTAAGGGTAGCTCTTTGAAATTTTTTAAAGCCAAATTTAGCTTTTTTCTCGCCGCCTGGCAACAGTGGTCGGTAAGGTGGTGAAGGCTATAAATGTGAATGGTAGGCCTAAAAGCATGCTTTATTTATTTACTTTTTTCAACACCTTATTTAAGTGCTTTCTTATTCACTTAAGCCGATATATTTAAAGCTTTATTTAGTTTAAGCTCATCTGTTTTCACTTAAACTTTTAAACCAAATGTCTTTTTAATATAAAACTTTTTAAATTTCTTTATTAAAGACGGAAACTCTTAAAATACATCTAAATAAGTTTTAATTTTTAGCATTATTTCCTCTTCAATTTTTGTACAATCTCTTTCAACAGAAAATATTTCCTTTTAAAAACAATAGAGAAATAATTATAAAAATTATTTTTAAGTGGGTTGTTGTTTTAAGTGTCATTTAGCTGCCAACTTTTTGAACATGGGTGTTGGCCATAAAGAAGGAAGAAAATTTTAGTTGTTGAGGAAATAAAAAAATAAAAAAAAAATGTGAGTAAAAAGGGGGGTTCAAGTTTAAAAGGCAAGAAATATAATTAAAAATTTCTTAAATACATACTTATATAATGTAAATGGAAAAATAGTATAATTAAGTAAAAGACTTTAAAATGTAATTGAAAATTTCTGAACTATAACTGCAACATATTTAAGGAAAATTCGAAAATATAATTTGATATCTACATATTCCATTTTAAAAACTTAAGTACAATTCTCTTGCACTATTCAGCTGTTTAATCATCTTAAGTAATCTTAATGTAAACCCTAGAAAGACAGATGTTATAAACAAAGCTAATTTTACAGTATTACACAAAAATACACTTAGGATTTCTGTTCGTGGGAAATGTCTCGATATTGAATTCAAGCTGTCATAATATCTTGGCTAATAACACATTTACATGTGCATGAATCTAATTTAAATAAGATTTCACTCAAAATCTACTTAATTTTATAAGATTTAAATTAGATTTATAAGATTTTAATTAGAAAATACCATTATCCAACATTATTTTCTTTTGAGTGTGTTAGAGAAGTGCAATTATGAACTATAGAGTAGTGACATTATTTTGACAATAGTACAAGTTAAATATTTAGTTGGTTTATAAAATATTCAAATTAAAAACATGAAATACGAAATTTAAACAAATAAAATAAAGAATATGTGTTATATTTAATAATTTCTTAGTTTTTAATTATTTGTTTTTTGTCAAAAAAGTATGTGAACGGGATAGATTAAAAAAGAAATAAATCTTATTTGACCGAGATTTCATGTTATATGTAAATGTGCTATAATAAAGGAAACAATTGCTTTCTGGACATGCAGAAAGACCATAGAAAAATCCTCAAGTATTAATCCTAAAATATGTAAATAAGAATAGTCTTCGACATAGTGACTATGCATATGCTGTCACTCGATCTCTGACACAGTAAAAATTATTTAAATCTGTAAATCTACTATAGCCCAATGAGTTCACTTTCGCGATGTCAAAGTAAATAGTAATTTTTGTATTCTCGAATGCAAAAATGTTTTTATTTGATTTTCTTGAAAATTGAGATTTTGAAATAAAACAAGTTAGAGCGCTATTTTCGTCTGTACGAAATCTTTTATACCCTTCACCGCCTTACCGATAAATAATAAAATTTTTCGCCTTAAAGTATGCTTTCATATTTTTACATTTATAATTACAAAAATAATCTACATCCAAAGTACACAAATGTATACACAAAATGAAAATAGCATTGCTTCTTCAAAAGAAACAACAACAACACTTATAGCTTCTTATAACCACTAAATTTACATACAAATGCAGATACATTCTTATACAAAAACAAAAATACTGAGTCATTGTAATACTTCTAATTTCAACTAAAGAATGTACAAACATCCATAGAAAATGATTGGTGTATGTATATACAATCAAAAACTACTGCTTGCTTATACAAAAACAACAACACTCAAAATTATGTTTGTGTGTATATATTTTTAATATGTTTTTTCAGATTTTTGTCTATAACTGGATTATTTATGGACCGATATGGTTAGTTAAAAAAAACGAAATTTTATAAGATTATTTACAACAGATTTGTACAAAAACGAATTCTGAAGCTTATATAGAAGCTCTAGAAATTAAAAAAAAAATGCAGTTTGACTGATATCTCAGTTAATAATAAACTGATTTTGTTTATTTCTGCAGAAACATTCCAAAAAAAGATTCCGAATTTTCTGTGCAAAAACAAACTCGCTAGCTTATATAGGGGCTTAGAAAAGACAAAAACAAATGCGTTTTTAGAGGCCTTTTCGGTTTTTTGGCGATATCTCGGCTATTAATTATTTACTAATGCGAATTTATAATTTCACTATCTGATATATTTCAGACAATATATTCCTCATCTGGCATCTCTGCCTTTTTACAATAAAATGTTTTTCATAATCATTCAATAACAAAGTCTTATTATTTAACTAAATTAAAAATACTCCTCCTAATGCGGATTGGATTTACTGAGAAATCAATATATGGATAAAAACTGTTGGACTGATTGCATATATGTCTCATGAGATTAAAATTGGCATAATTGGTTCGAAAATAATTGATTTTTAAAGGAGTATAATTTCCGGTTGGACGATTTCTGATTACGAATTCGATATTACGAAGCAGAAACTCAGAATTAATTGAACCGTTTACTAAATTAATTACAAATGAAATATTCATATATTTTCTCCTACTTTCAAGAGTAGGGAGATCAATAAGCTATAATCGATTTTAATATTAGGATTCCATGGAAGATTACGTAGAAAAAATAAGAGAATTTGTTTCTGGACCGATTCAATTTTCTTTATATGAACTTCGTATTGAGTATCCCAGACCACGAAAGAATATTCCAGGATTTGTCTTACGAGATATATAAATAATTGCTTGGTAACGTAAGGATCATTAGTCATCATCTTCCCCAACGCTTGAGGAAACCTAGAACTCCTTCTGGCTTATTGATAATTTGTGAAACACAGCCAGATCAAGAAATTCTTCGACTCGATCAAGTTGATATTCATTTATTGTGTATCTACAGATCACTGGACTTCTTCTGTAGAACACCATGTGATTACACTTTCTTAAATTCAGATGCATTAGATTCATCATACACCAATCATAAAGATTGCCAAGATCTGATTGGAGTAAGGAACATTGATAGGAATAGTTAAAGCTGTGGAACAGCTTTACATCATCAGCACACTAGAATTCTAGAATTCTTAATGCAAGTTGAAAAATCATTTATAAATATTACGAATAAAATGGGGCCGAGATGACTACCTTGTGCAACACCGTATAAAACAGTTATGGTTTTCGATGTACATTCTCTAAGTAATACACATTGGTATCTATTTTTAAGATATGTAGAAATCCATTTAAGAAAAATAGGAGAAAATCCGTGTTTATATAATTTGAAAAATAGGAGATCGTGATTTACTTTATCAAAAGCTTTACTGAAATCTGCATATTCTGTTTCTGTCTGAAAAACGGAATCAGATGCAGTTATAACTGAGGTTGTGAACTCCAAAAGGTTAGCTGTAGTGGAACATCCCTTTTTAAATTCATGCTGAAATGGCGAAAAATAGCAAATCACTTTATTCGGAAGGATTTCAGTAGCTATCTTTTCGAAAAGTTTTTTAATAACACTTAATTTAGCAATACCTCTATAATTGGAAATGTTGGATCTGCTACCGGATTTAAACGAAGGTATAATATAATATTTCCTCCTAACTTCAGGAAAATAACTACTAAATATTGATATATTGAATAAGTAGGTTATTGGAGATATAAAGGAACACAACTTAAGATAAAACATGATGTTAATTTTTTCTAGACGGACCCAGCACAACTGTCAGCAGATGAAGTTGCTACACAAAGTTTTTCGACTGTTATCAGATTAATTGGCGATAGGTATAGATATAAACGAATTACTATTTGTACGAAAATTTTATCCAACTCGATATTGCTGTACAATGAAGCTTTGAATGTCCTTAAAGACAAAAAGTACTAGTTTAATACTCATGGGTTAAAAGACCCCAAAAAATTTTAAATTGATTTTATTGGCCTACCAAAACAAGATATAAAGACACATTAACTGAGTAATGGGTTACTCAGCTAATGTGTGAGTAGTTTTTATTGGATAATATTAAAAATTTATTAATGAAGAAAAATATTCATATTAAAATCTCCATGTAAAATTGTCCCCTAGCAGTAACTTAAAATCTCAACTAATTGTTACCACCCTAATTTATAACATAGAATTTGCTTTGCAAGTTAATTCTGTTTATATTGTTTTTTTACAGATAAAGAGTTACAAAGAATGCATTTTTTTCTTATGTGGGTGTAGTCGTATTTTAAATATATTTAGTTTTTTCGTTTACTTGTTTTTTGTATTCAATGTCAAACCTTTTATCAAACAGTTAGTAACATAAGTTATGTTACAAGAGATAGTGAAATTTGATTCCATAACACGAACAATGTCCGTCGGATGTCTGTATGTTGAAATAAGTTTCTCCAAGCCATTGAAGAATTATCTACCGCGTAGGGGCTTTCATGATCTTTTCCGATGTAAACTTCCATTTTTGATGTGTAAACATTTTTGGTATCTGATATGGCTTATGTTTTTATTCGGTATTTATTAGGTTTAGATGGAATATAATGCCTAAAGTTACAACGGTCTCTGAATGCTTCTAACTTCTGATCAATTTTGACAAACTGCGATAGACTATAGTATCTATTGAAAGAAGTTGCAACATTATCGAACAACCCTGGAATATCAGCCAGTTTGTCAAGAGAAGCACGTGCATCTGATGTATTCTTATCATTAAATTGTAGGCAACGTAAAAGCAAATAGCCCATAGTCAAACGAAATATCCCCGGGGAAGAGATATCAGTCTTAAATAAATCTTTGGCATTCAATCGATTATTTCTTCGAACTCCAGCGAACAGTAAAAGACCTAAAAAAGCTCGAATTTCAATTTCGTCTATAGATGTACAATTTCTATTTCTATTAAACTCTGATGCTATGCGTCATCTCCCCTGGTTCTTAACAATCTTTTGATTCATCCTTCATATTAGGAAGTTCAGTTACTATATTTTTTTATACGTATTTTTACTCTACTTGATGGAACACTTTTATCCCAATGTTTTGTGTGATTACCATTGCCTAAATAAAATTTTTATTTGAGGTTTTGCGAAATTCAATAACAGAATCTCCATCTTGTTCTCTATCGGTATCTATTTCTTAGTCTTCAAGACAGTTCTCAACATACTTGATCCAATCTGTTCCAAAATATATTGTATCATTTCATCGTTCATTTCGAAGTTAAAATATAACCTACAAAAATATTTATATAAAATAAAATTTGTAATATAACCTCAATATAGATAATACTTGCTACAATACGTCACAACATCCACACAGATGTTGTAACGTTTTAAAATTTACAAATATATCATATATTTTTATCTCACTAATAATAAGTAATAACACTATTTAATTTCAATTAATGTAAGTTTCACTTATATAAAACTGTTGCTCGTATACCCTCGCCGGTCTGTGTTACAATCAGTGTTGCCAGGAGGTAAGAAAAAAAGAGGCTAAATTGAACTTTAGAAAAGGCCCAAAAAAGCTAAATGACCTTAAAAATAAAGCCAGAAGAAGGCTACATTTTTTTTTTTTTTTTTAAATTCAAAAAAAAATGTTTTTCTCGTTCTCATTAGCATTTTATATATATATATATTTAAAGATATTGTAAAAAATTTATAAATAAAACATAACGGCTGCCAGCAAAATGACCAAGGGAAAATTCCCCACAAAATTCCTTTACAAATTTGGCTTATATTTCATATGTAAAATGACGCAATATTTTGAAGTCATTTTTCGTAATTTTTGAATTCCTTTTAGATTATTAATCTCCAAATTTTGAGTGACTTTTTGCTTTTATAATAATTGTATAAATTAAATTAATAAATAGTTTCTATAGTTAAAGAAATTTAGAAAATGAAGCGCCACAGATGAACATTTTTGTTAAATATAAATAATCTCGACTTTTTATGTGAATTAAAACAAAAACACTTAGATGGAGGATTCTGTAAAAATAAAATTATTAAAAGCAAATAAGCATTTATTTTCTTCTTCGCTGAAATACTAAAATTTTTGCCTTTTTTATGGCAATTTTAATAATCAGAAAAGGCTAGAAAAAAGTCTAAAAGCTAAAAGGGAAATTGCGAGGATAAAAGCAAAATAAAAAGGTTATATTTAGCCATAAAAAGGTTAAACTGGCAACACTGATTCCAATTAATAATTAAGATTATATTGAACCCGATCAGTTGACATTTATAGTTTTGAAAAAATAAATAAATAAATAAATAAAGAAAATATTGATACCCGGTCTCACAGACCAGTGCACGGATATAGGAAGGTTAAAGAGGTCTTAGTTGACCTTCATTAGAGTCTAGAGTCATTAAAATCCGTTTACATCATAAAGTGATATTAATATTTAAGCTTTTAACTTTACAAAATCTTAAATCGTGAATAAATTCGCATTTTTTTTTTTTTTTTTTTTTTGAAAATGGAAAAAATAATAATGAGAATGAAGAATATTAATACCAAATATGAACACAATCCGATGATTATCCGTCAAAAAGTTGCAGTGCAAAAATACTACACAAATTCTACATAGAATTTATGAAAATATTTAAATCAACAAATTATGAAACCATTGTTCTCCTCCTGAAAACTTCTCTTTACATTTTATTTGTTTACAATTAAAAAAATTTTTTGTCGTTCACTGTACTTTAAAGCAGCTTCAAAATTGTTGTCTTAAGCATTTAAATATTTATCTATTTTACATTGAAGATTATACTTATACTTCTGGGTGGTTACTCCAAAACACTTACAGACATACATTAAAACATTTAAATGTCCTAGTTTCTAAAATGTAACAAACGCAAGGGATAGAAATATTAAACAAGCAAAAAATGTAGTCGGATAACATGGACATAACATGAGATTATAAAATAAACTAACTAAAATATAAACAAAAAATGCAAAAATTTAAAAAGGGAGTATACAAATGTCTGATCATTTTTATAAAAGAAAAGTAAAGTCAGTTTTTCTATTTATGCAGTTCAGCAACATGTTTAGCAACATTTAAGAGCAACATAATGAAAAGAATATGTTGTGTAGTCTATGTTTAGGTATCACAAAAAATTTAATATCAGCATATTTTCTATTATATATATCCTTTTTTTTTATTGCTTCTAAAGCTAAAATTAGTTTAAAGCTTAATATTTTAAATATTTATTTTATTTCCTTTTCACTCTATTTTAGGGTTGCGTTGCCATACTTAGCCTAACTTGGATTATCAGTTTAACAATATTTGGATTTTTGGTTTTACCAAAAGGTAATGTATGCAGAAGTATATAAAATGTATATGTATAAAGAAAATTATGTGCAAATGGGTTGTATATATACGTATAAGTACGTACCTAAATATGAGTAAAAATATGCCTCGTATATAATAGAATTTTGATAAGAGTATGTTTATTAGGGCGCTACTTAAGTAATACGAATTTTTTCCCTCTTATATAGATTCTTCAGATTTTTTGCACTATTATTTTCGTTATGAATGAAGATTTTAGGTGCCATACTATTATACAAATAAATATTTTAGTACTGAACATGTTAACAATCTTTAGTCTTATTTAAGGCAACATAATTCATTCATAAACCCTTAAAATTTGCACACACATA
This sequence comes from Protocalliphora azurea, assembly GCA_932274085.1. Classification (NCBI taxonomy): domain Eukaryota; kingdom Metazoa; phylum Arthropoda; class Insecta; order Diptera; family Calliphoridae; genus Protocalliphora; species Protocalliphora azurea. The sequence goes on along the minus strand of OW026521.1, from coordinate 27,368,256 downwards.
CACACACACACGAATATTTTAAGAGAAATTCTAGTGTTCCATTAAAGCAACGCAGAAATTTCTGTAAATTCATACACTCTCAAATATTAGAAAATTAGGGAATAATGGAAATAAATTTAAAAATTTTAATGGAATTCACACTATAGACTAGACTACAGGTTATGGACTATACCATAGACTAGACTATAGCATAAAGTAAACAATAGATTATAAACTAGATAATAGACCGCAATGTAAAATAAACTACAGACGAGTCTATATAGTATAAACTATAGACTAGACTATAGACTACAGAATAGATCGTCGGGAGGTGATAACGGGAATTACGACTCCGCGGTTGTGTTACGTATGGATACTGTACTAAAATGGTACAAAAACTTGATGAAGTACTATTTCAGGTCGATGGGACACCTTACTAAATTGGTATCCAGTCTCAGGGGTATCCTCTAAAGAGGCTTGGTCAGCGTTTGCTTCCAGGTTTGGAACGGCTGAAGCAACACCTGGTGAATATGACAGCTTAAATATGGATAGCTTAAAATAGGAAAAAGAATAAAAGTGAAGTCACCACGCAGAAAGTAAGTAGAGAGTAGAGAGAGCGTGAAAACAGGCTCTTCGTCGCACAGTGTTCCATTTTTACTTTTTTTCGTTGCAAAAGCCATAACTTTTGAACCAATATAGGTGTTTTCAAAATTTATAATATAATTTGAAGAAAACAATTTAGACTTTAAAATCAGTATTCGTAACCGGATCCAAACTCACAGAAGGCTTTTAACTTTTATGCCAAAATTCAATATATTTTTTTTTTTTTTTTTTTTGAAGTATAAATTTTACGAGTCTATTCTAAAACAGAGTACACACCGAAAAAAGATTATTTGAAAAATTATTAGAATTATTAAAACAATATATTATATATTAAAAATTTGCTGTAGTTATTATAAAATCAATAATTTAAAAGAATTTTAATTTTTATAGCTGTAAACAAGTAACTACAATAGCATATGCCTTCTTAGCAGTGTTGTCAGTTTAGCCTCCCTGTGAACCAGCCTCCATTAATTTACATAGTCCAAGTTCAAAACTTAAGCCTCACTACGCCTTTAATATCACTGTGTAAAATTTCATTGCAATCAGACTAGCCTTTAGCAAACTGCAGATTTATTTCCATTTAATTTCTTGAATGAGACACTGTGAATATGGACCAATCAATAACAATGCTAATTCTGAAACCTAGCAAACACCTGGTTAAGCCTTCATCCTAAACACCCATATCTCTACTTTTTTTGATTGAAAAACTCTAGAAATCATTTGCTGCTAAATGTGGAAACAAAGGGAGGACATTCATATCTTAAATATAGATTCCGCAAGTTAAGATCGACTATAGATACAATAAGCATAGTTGTGGACACAGCGAAATTGAAAATTGAGGGTCAAGGAGTAAAAAGAAAATACTGTATATTAATGTAAAAAAGAAGCATTTAATACTGCGAACTTGGGGTGTATTGCTGATTCTTTATACAGACTTAATGTACCGGAGTACTTGACGAATATTATTCGGAGCTAATGCTCTAAATAAGAGTTTTGTTACAAAACGGACGAAGACACATACACGGTACCACAAGGCTTCATCTTAGCTTCACTCTTATAGAAAATAATGTATAACGACGTTTTAAACCTTAGAATACTAGTCGAAGTGAATACAGTATGCCTTCTGAACGATAATGTATTTGTTGCTACTGGTAGGCATATTCAGGAAATCGAACTACCAGCGAATGAAACAGTGCAAGTTATTAGGTCATGAATGAAATCAAACGGCTTGGAATTAATCAAACATTTGCCATTATAAATGGGTGAAAATGAACATACAAATTGCTTACAGTCTAGCCTACAGAATAGTATATAGACTAGATTAGTCTATAGAATGGACTATAAACTAAACTCTAGTCTATCGACTAGGCTATAGACTAGATTATAAACTAGACCATAGATTAAAATATAGACTAGACTAGACTAAAGACTAGACTAGACTATACACTAGACTATAGACTACATTATAGACTAGACTATAGACTATACTTAGACGAAACTATAAACTAGACTATAGACTAGACTATACACTAGACTATAGATTATATTATAGACTAGACTATAGACTAGACTATAGACTAGACTTAGAATAAACTATAAACTAGACTATAAACTAGACTATAGACTAGACTATAGACTAGACTATAGACTAGACTATAGACTAGACTATAGACTATAGACTATAGACTAGACTATAGACTTGACTGAAGACCTGACTATAGACTGGAATATAGACTGGACTATAGACTGGACTATAGACTTGACTATAGACATGTCTATAGACTAGACTATAGACTAGACTATAGACTAGACTATAGACCAGAATATAGAGTAGACTATAGACTAGACTATAGACTAGACTGGACTTAAGACTAGACTAAACTATACACTAGACTATAGACTAGATTATAGACTAGACTATAGACTAGACTTAGACTAAACTATATAGTAGACTATAGACTATACTATTAGCTAAATATAGACTAGACCATAGACTATACTATAGACTATAAACTAGACTACAGATTAGTCTATACACTAAACCATAGAATGGTTCATAAACTAGCCTAGAGAGCAGACTATAGCCTACCTTATAAATTAGACAATTGAATAGCCTATAAACTAACTTACAGAGTAGCCTATAGAATAAACCCTATATTTTAGAATGATTAGATCAATAAGTGCCTTTATCAAAATAAACTGTTGAATTGACGATACATTAAGCCGAAGGTTGGACCATTGGCTAAACTGTAGATTACACTGTAGATTATATTAAAAAGTTCTAATATATTTTCTCTCTTTTTATATGGATATTAATTTCAATTTCATTTAGAAGAATCTTCGAACTAACCAGTATTATGCCATAAATTAAAGTCTATTATTTTACCAGTGATTTCCTTCCGTCTTTACAAAACTTTTGCTTAGTTTGTTATTCAAAATTACTAGCTTGTTTTTAATAAATTTTCATTAAATCTTTTTGTGGCACGAAAAATATTTTTATTATCTATAACAATCCATTATTTATGCTTTTTTTTCTTATAACAACTTTTTTTCTCTTTTAACCATATTTTATACTCTTTTCTTTTTTTTTTTTTTGTGTTTTCTTTCTTTTAACAGGCTACTACTTTAATAATATAGGCCTTATGGCTTGTGAACCATTTTATAGTAAACCATCGTATCGTATATTGGCCACATGTGCCTTTTACTTCCCCACCACTATGGTACTGATGTATTGCTATGGTTCTAGTTTTCATATGAGTCGTTTCAGACTTAATGATCCAACGATGCCTTTAACAGCTGCCGCTCATCATCCAGCTTATCAACATCATCCACTACATCACTATCATCATCATCAACACACGCATCCACATTTACATCATTATCATCATCGTGGTAGCGGTGGTAGTAGCAGTGCTGGAGGTACTATGGGTGGTCCGAGTGGTGGTAGGGCCAGTACACCCTCTACAATGCTGCCAAATACACCGATAATGAACTTAAGCATGGCTATGAGCATGGGTTTGGGTATAAATACTCCTGCGAATACTATTACCAAAAAGGTAAGGAATGTTTTTAATTAAATTAACATTTAATGTTCTTTTTCTTTTTAACACAAACTGCAGAAAACTTAATAATAATAAGTATTGATAAACAATAAATGCAAGATTCAGCAAATTTTAAGCAAAATGGCATGAACACATCCTAAGAATTTCTTATAGCCTTCTTTGTATTTAGCTTCGCTGAGAGCTAAACATAAAATAAGATTGTTTTATATTATTCCCTTGTTAAGGTTGGAAATATGTGTGTACGCTCCGTTAGTTGAGGTTTGATTTAAATTTCTAAAAAAATAAACTCCAAAGAAAAGACTTTTAATATACATAGGTATTTAATTTATTTTTTTTTTATTTATTTGAACATTTTTACAAATTAGTGAAAAATTTCCTAAATGATATGAAATTCGCAAGCAATATATCTTTAATAAAGTTAAACAACTTTAAAAAAATATTTAAATTAATAAAAAAAAATAATTGCTATACTTTTGCTACTTATTAAATTTTGAATTTCATTTTGTAATATTAAACCCTTCATTAAATACAAAATAATCAATAACAGTTCACACAATAATTATATTTTCTTATTGACTTAATTTCATTTGCAACTCTATCTACTCCTATTGCTGTCTTCTAATGCTGTGACTAAATTATATAAATTGTCTCAAAAACATAAAATCTTTTATATTTTTGTGTAAATGTTGGATGGTTGGAAACTTTTTGCATTCTTGTGTAAATGTTGGCTGGTTGAAAATTTATTTTATGGTTATTGCGATGATGATGATGCTGAAACTAATGTCGGACAATGACGCTGCTGAATATAAAGATTGTCCCTATACAAGAAAAAAATTCAAGCGGTTCAACGTCACGTTCAATGGCTACAATTTCATTGGGTTTCATTGTTATGGTTACACCCTGGACAATACAAGAAATTGTAACAGCGTGTACGGGATCAAAGGTAAGTTATTGGCTGTCTCTAAATTTGTATGCCTTTTCTTTGAAAATAAAGAGACACTAGAGTTAAATAATAACAGCAAAATCAAAGTGAAGACAAAAAGAGAGATACTGATAAAACCAGTAATTAAAGAGTGAACAAGGACATAATATTTTTAAATTGAGTAATTTCGTTTTGCAATAGAGGTGAGACACTAACATAGACTAGGCTATAGAATCAATCATAAATTAGACAGAATAAAATATATAGACCAGATTATAAACAAGAAAATTCAAAAGACTATAGACGTAGCCTGGCCTATAGACATTTCATAGATTAAATTACAATCTATAGCATATACAGCCTATAATATAGGCTAAATTATTATATAGACAACAGCCTAAATTGTAGTCTATATTATAGACTAAACTATAATATATACTATAGGCTAAAATCTAGTCTATACTATAGACTAATCTATAGTCTATACTATAGACTAAACTATAGTGTATACTATAGACCAAACTATAGTGTATACTATAGACCAAACTATAGTCTATACTATAGATTAAACTATAGTCTATACTATAGACTAAACTATAGCCTATACTGCAGATTAAACCATAGTATATACTATAGACTAAATTTTACTCCATACTGTAGATTAATATATTGCTTATACTATAGACTAAACTATAATATAGACTAGACTATAGTCTATACTATAGACTAAACTATAGTCTATTTTACTATAGACTAAAATATAGCCTACACTATATACTAACCTATAGTCCTGAACCTATAGACTGAACTATAATCTATATTATAAACTAAAGTTCAGTGTATATGAACTATAGTATTTACTGTAGTCTAGTCTTATACTTAGATTTAGACCGGACTATAGACTATACTTTCGATTATTCAATTGACTAGGCTATAAAATAAATTAATTTGTGTTCTGTTCTAATTTTAAGTTTTACATTTACATTTTACATTTTATTTTATTTTTATAAATATTGTTCATTTTCTTTTTAGTTACCTCCCTTTTTGGATTTCTTGGTCACCTGGACTGCCTTAAGCAATAGTTTTTGGAATCCTTTTATGTACTGGTTATTAAATGCGGATTTTAGGCGTTTAAGTAAACAACTCTTGGCCTTACGAGTAAGTTGTCTTTAAACATTATCGGCGCTATTAAAAAAAAAAAAAACTTAAAGCAGACTTACAAAGCATTGTTAAGCAAAATTTGTTAAAAATGTATTCGAAAACAATTGTTAGCTTAAAATACATTTTGTAAACTATTGTTAAATACAAAAAAATAAAGTAGGTTGTCCCTATTTTAAAGGTTTTTATATTAGCATTTATGAATGATAATGGTATATTATTCTTAATTTTAGGATAAAACTATTTTTTTTTTTTTTAACTTTAACATGTAGCCTAAAGAGGATGTCATACTCCAAACTGATATTCTTTCTCACATATGTTTAATTTTTAATTACAATTCATTTCAGATATACAATCAAAAATAAAATAGACGTATCTAGGTATCCTTGCATAAAAGGGTCAGTCTTTTGTCTATACGTTAAGCTGATGTCCGCAACTACGTTTATTGTCCTTTTTCGTTTTTCCGTAACGCCAAGTCCGATTTAAATAGGTTTGCCTTGTTCAACTTTTGCTTAAATTTTCAGTCATGTTTTTGTATAAAAATTCATAAAATTTTTGTTAAAATAACAAGATGACAATAAAAATAAATTTATAAACTAAATTTAAAAATAATGTTGTTGAATTTATCATAAAATATTCGTCACTTCAATACCTTTAATTTCTACTTAATAAAATTAGAGAAAAGTACATCATTTATACATCTGAACTGAACAAACATTTAGTTAAGCTCTAAAAACTAAAATTCATTTTCTATTAAATACGTTTTTATATTAAAAAACCTAAGAAATATGAATGAAATTAAACAGTTTACGAATACTTTATTCTAACATTTCGAACACTAACAATAAGGATTAAGGAAAAACTGAAAACGATTTCTTGAGTAGAAAAGATAGTTTATTAGCTAAAATGACGTTAACAATTGTTTTTGAATACATTACTTTTAATAATGATTTTTAAGGCTCAACTGTTTGTTAACTATTTTGTTTTCAAAACTGAAATATTTTTTTTTTTTTTTTGTGAATACGGTCGTATATTTCTTCTTCATTTTTTATTTTTTCCATTACTCGCTGGTATTTCATTTATTTGTCTTATAGTTTATGATTATGATTATTATACCCCAGTGTCTAATAGTAAGGGAGTGTTCCATTAAACATGCTTACAGTTATAAAAGTTGCTAACAAACACATACTTAAAGTTAATTTATGTGGTTCGGTGGGGGTGAGAGTATTTATGTATCTTGGTGAATGTCCAGCATATTAAATGTTTTGGGAAATAGAATTATTATTCACCAGGTTTTAATGATAATAAAAGTCAGTTATTTATATGCTTAACAAACTAAAACACCAAAATATTTTTTAATAAACTTGTCATGAATCTCGATATGAGTAGTTGGTAAGAAATTCTCTAGCACGTTTTATGCTTAAATTAAGATTGATTTAGTTACAATAAAATTTGGTTAAATTCTAGGGAAAGTTAAAGTTAAATAGTTCGATGTTGTCAGGGGTAGTAAAGTTTATTTTATTTGGATTAAATGAGACAACTGTAATCATTTATTAATGGAATGATTCTAGGAGAAAACTTGTTTAGAGTTTTTTAAGATTATTTATTAAAATTTATCATTTTTTTCAAATTAGAAAAATGTGGCAAAAACTTAAAAACTATTTATAAGCAAATTGTTATATCTGTAGCAATTTGTTAAAATATTTATTTGACTTTTACTCAAAACAATGAAAAATGCATACGTTCATTTTTATAAAACAATTCAAATTTATTTATTCCTTTTTTATTCCGTCATAAAACAATCTAAATTTATTTATTCCTTTTTCTGTATTTATTTTATAGGGTTTTCTATTTACTAAGGCTATTGATTTGATGTTTTTTATATATATTTTTTTTTTTCAATTTAACTTGTACAATCAAATGACCAACAATAAATAGAAAACTGAAAAAAGCACAATTCAATCTAATTTAAAAAGCAGCATTTTAAATTATATTCATTTAAAGGCCTTGGAATTTGACATCAATCAATTTGATACATTTTTTTGCCAAAGAATACAAAAAAAAACTAAACCAAACAAAAGATAGAATTAACAGAAATAAAAGGTTACAATATGTAATAATACTATTTAAAAAAAGTTTTTTAATAAACACACACAGACTTACACTCTTCAAAAAAAGAACGTACTTGACAACAAAAAAACCAAGAACTTTTAAAAAATTAACTTAATTTCAAAGTCACATAAAACAATAACAAAATAAAAGTTAATAAAAGTACACAGAGTGAAGGACCTATAAAAGCAATAAAATTTAAAGCATAATTCACTAATCAATTAATAAATTTGATAAATTTGATTTGAAAAGTATTTGCCGCAATGGAAGAAGTAAAAAAAAACAATAGAAATCAAACAATCCAAAGAAAAGGTTCAGAAATCAAATTTTATTAAAACCAATACATACACAATCATGACACATTACCTTATACAAAGATAGACAAACCAGTACCAACAAAACATTTAATATTTGGTAAACAAGAAAAATGAAAAAAAAATGAACCAAATGATTTACTTCCGTTTGCACAAAACACTAAAAACTTACTCTGTTTTCTATATGTGAAATAATCTTTATAACCAAAATCATGACCCTTAAAAAATTTTCTTGTGGCAACAGAACAAAAAAAATTCTTCTAAATTCTTGTTGGTTTAGGGAAACGCATGCTTTATTCAGTGCTGGAATTTTATAAAAAAAAAAGAAAAACTAAGAAAAAAAAACGGAAGTAAACTTCAAGATTATTACATTTGAATGGTCTGTATTGCCTAAATGGCAAGAGAACATAAATCTTTATTTACTTTTATTTTCCATTAAAAATCAAAAATCAAAGAAAATCTAAAATTGTCTATAGATCCTTTAAAAATGCTTTAAATTTAAAAAGAACATAAATCTGTGATCATTTTTATTTTCCATCAAAAATTTATATTTTATATGAAAAATCTAAATCCTTTAAAAATGTTTTAAATGGAAGAAGGAAGTCAATCTGTGATCATTTTTATCTTCCATCGCAAATATAAATTAATATGAACAATCAAAAAAATCTTAAATTGGTTTAGATCCCTCTTTGGTTTAGAACTCTTTAAACGGAAAAAGCACATAAATCTATGATAACTTTTAACTTGCACCAAAATCCAATATTTTACATAAAAATCAAAAAAATCTAAAATTGGTTCTAGAAATGAAAAAGCTTCCAATTACAAAGGAGTTTTAATCTGTGATCAATTTTATTTTCATTCAAAAATCGATAGTTTAAATGAAAAAAAGGAAAATTAAATTAAATTGACTGTAGATCCTTTAAAAACTCTTTAAACGGAAAAAGGACGTCAATCTGTGATCAATTTTATTTTCAGTCATATATGAAACATTAAAATAATCTAACATTTGCTGTAGATCCTTTAAAAATGCTTTAAATATAAAAAGAATGTCAATCATTAATCAATTTTATTTTCATTAAAAAATCGATATTTTAAATGAAAAACCAAAAACATAAATTTGGCTATAGATCCATTAAAAAGATTTTAAATGGAAAAAGGGACATTAATCTGTAATCAATTTTATTTCCATTCAGAAATGTTGTAAATGGAAGAAGGGACATCGATCTGTGATAAATTTGATTTTCAATCAAAAATCTATATTTTATATTAAAAATCAAAAAAGAAAGAAAGGAAAATTAAATTAAATTGGCTATAGATATTTAAAAGCTCTTTAAGCGGAAAAAGAATTTCAATCTGTGATCAATTTTATTTTCAATCATATATGAATCTAAAATTTGCTATAGATCCTTTAAAAATGCTTTAAAAGGAAAAAGGACATCAACATGTGATCAATTTTATTTTCAATCAAAAATCTATATAAAATATAGAAGAATCAAAAATAGAAGAATCAAAAAAGAATAAAAATTAAATCCTTTAAAAATGCTCTAAATCTAAAAAGGACGTCAACCTGTTATCACTTTAATTTTCATTCAAGAATCGATATATTTTAAAAACGCTTTAAATATTAAAAAGTACGTCAATCGGTGATCATTTTCCATCAAAGATCATTATTTTGTATGAAAAATTAAAATAATCTAAAATTGGCTATTGATCTTTTAAAAGCGTTTTAAATGAAATAAGACCGTAAATATTTCCCATCAATTTTATTTTCAATCAAAAATCTATATTTTATATTAAAAATCAAAAAAGAATAAAAATCAAATTAAATTGCATGTAGAACCTTTAAAAATGCTCTAAATCTAAAAATGACGTCAATCTGTTATCACTTTAATTTTCATTCTAGAATCAATATATTTTAAATGAAAAGTAAAAAAATCTACAACTTGCTGTAGATACTTTAAAAACGCTTTAAATATTAAAAAGTACGTCAATCGGTGATAATTTTCCATCAAAGATCATTATTTTGTATGAAAAATTAAAATAATCTAAAATTGGCTATAGATCATTTAAAAGCGTTTTAAATGAAATAAGACCGTAAATCTGCGATCAATTTTATTTCCCATCAATAATCAATACTTTTGTATGAAAAATCAAAAAAATCTAAAATTGACTCTAGATTCCTCAAAAAAGTTTTAAATATCAACAGGACGTAATTGTGTGACATTTTTTAAGAAAAATGCTTTAATAATGCTTTAAATGGAAGAAGGACACAAATCTGAAATCATTTTTATTTTCCGTTAAATCGACAAAATGGTATATAAAATATAATATAAATTCTTCAAAAAAAAATATTTTTACAACTGAATTTATTTATAAAGTTTTCATTTTCTTTTCGTGTTCTAAGTTCAGGAAACTTCCCATTATTTCCCCACCACAATTTTCGGATAATTTGCTCGTTTTTAAAGAAACTTTATACTTTTTTCCAAAATGAAAAATAGCTGAAATAAAAATAATAAACAACTAACAGCAGTGGTAACAAAATAGCAAACAAGCACTTAATCATTTTGTTTAATTTTTTGCTATCTCCTGCGCTACTCTATTGTATTTACTGGCCTTGTTAGTGGAACACTTTCAATTAAATAATGACTTTTTATCGTTTGTTATATTGTCTTTGGGTCTGCAGTTAACAAAACCATTTTAACAAGTAATTTTTATCTTTTTTTTTTTTCTTTCTCATTTTTCAACGCTTATTTTAATGATTCAACTTGGCTGTTAATTTTTTTTTTTTGGGAAACTGCTGCTTGTGCTACACAGTGTAATGGCCATGAAGACACACCCGAACACAAATCACCATGTTGTCACATAAATTCTGATTTTGAAATTACCACACTACCAATGCCACCCGAACCGCCAACATCACGGCCTCCACATAACAATGGTAACGGCAGCGGTGGTGGCGGCACAAATACCACAGCCTCAGGTCTAGTAGGTGCTGGTAGTGTTGGTGGTTCTGTGCTGGGAATTTGTGCCAGAGCACGCAGTAATAGTTTAAATCGTTCAACATCATTTCACATACGAGATAGAGGAGGAGGAGGGGGAGGAGTTAATAATGGTCATCAAACACATCATCAACATGGTTATAATACATCCACCGTACGTCCCGATATAGAAGGTTTATCTGAAAAATATTGGGGTGAAATATTAGAACGTACTGTCAGCTCTAATAGTTTACATGCTGCCATGCAAAAATCCTTTATACCCACATCTACACATCAACAACATTATGGCCAACAACAACAGCAACATCATCATGGGCATCATCAACATACAACGGGTACTAATAATCCCTTAATGATGATGACAACATCATTTAGTAAACAGAGTGATCTAAATCTTCATATACGCGAACATGATGACAATTTAGTAGATTCGGCAAATACCATGTCAACGACGAGTGATCTTAATAAATTCTCCACATCAGAACCAAAATTATGTGAACATGAGTATCAACAACAACAGCATCAACAACATCAGCATCATTTGCAGTATCAACATCATCATGATATTCATTGTGCCAAAACTAAGGCCAATACAGAGGCTAATAAAACACTAGGAACTGGAGGAGGAGGTGGTGGTGGCTCTTGTTCAACAACAAATCCTTCTACATTGGCCAGTTGTGGCAGTGTGCCGGATATTTAGTACGCAGAGGATGTGATACAGCGTAAAAGTAAAATACAAAATGCAGCATTTACGAAATGTTCTAATCATGGTGGCGGAGGTGGTGTAAATATTGCTGGTATTAGTGCTGCCAAAAAGTTTTTAACTTTAGCTAAAGCTTCTTGTCATACTCCACCGCCACGTGCACGATTGGGTCATACACACTTTTATTATCATCATCATCAGCAACAACAACAACAATTACAACCACACCAGCAACACCGTCACCAAAATTTACTTTCACGCACCAAATCATGTATCTTTCATTTTCGACCTTTATCGACAACAGCGGCAACAACAGCAACAAATGCCGCCCCTACTGCTGCTACATCATCATCATTGACACCATCATCAACAACTGCAGCAACAACATGTAAAACGCATTCACATCTACCACCGAAATTTGTTACAGTCGCTGTACCAATGGCTGAATACCGGAAATGAAAAATGTTTTTGAATGCATGCTAAAGCAAGATATTTAATATGGACTTTTTTACCTTCCCTTTTACTCATTTTTTTATACATATTTTTTGTTGTTAATTTTGTGTTTTATTTACACATGAGTTAATTTTCATGTATGTGTGTGTAAATGTTGGAGAGTTTAATGGCTTTAAATAGCAGCAACAGAAACATGTTACTGCCAGAAACTTTTACCATATGATGTTTTGTTTTTTATTTTTAATAAAGATGCATTTCAAATGTATGTGTATTAGGGTGGCACTAAAATGCTAAAAGATTAAATTTTATACTAAATACACTGATTGGCAAAAAATTCACCTTAAGGCGAATAGTTGAACTATATGGGTTTTGATGTGCTAAACACAAATCTGCTTTCAGTTTTTTTCCATTGGGTCTGGTTTTTTGTGGGCGAGTCAAATATTTCGCCTATAATAAGGCCTTTACGCTAGTATATTTTACGATAAATTTTACGATAAATAATGATATATATAAAACAAAATAATAAAAAAGGCAAATAATCTTTTTTTTTTTTTTAATTTTAAGATACATTCAAAATTAATTTTATGGAATTTTATTTAAAATTTTAAACTTATATGATATTGATAAATATTAATTTATACGTTCGCCACTCATTGATTTTTCGCGCTTTCAAAAAAACTCACGAACAAAAAGAATATGTCACATAAATGTGACATGAGTTTTCTGAACAATTTTGTTAAGAGAAACTATGTGTCACGTATTTGTGACATACACATATGGGATTCACTAAATAGTTTGATTTTCATTTCATTTGTAACGTTTCCACCAAGATCGTTTTCTTCTATGCTATTCCCATCTACTAAGCAATTTTTTCCCCAGACTCTTCATCCTCAATTTCTGGGGCGAAGCTGCTTCCAGAATCTTCAAAATCCAAGTCACTTTCGCTAGAATTCAAAATAGCCTCAAGAATTTCCTCCTCAGATATTTATTTTCTAGCACCCTCCATTCTAAACAATCAACGAAAATATACACATATATATAAATACATATATGTTTTCTATGTTAGCATATAGATGGTTGAAGCATTGTAAAAAAATTTACCTTAAAATTTTTAATATCCATATTCACACTTTTACTTATAAGAACCTTCTTCTATGGCTATTGTGACAGGAATGAACTGATAAGAGCGCATTTCAAACTTATTTTCACATAAATTAGCATATTGCAAAACTTCGGGGAATACCCCTTGAAAAAACGAAATTTTAAAATAACGGCTTAGCGCATATACAAACTGCAACATTTGTATATACCTGACACCTTGCCAAAGACTAAAACATGAAAGAAAATTACTTCCTACAAACTTTCGTGAAATAACAGCTTAGTACATTTTAGTAATTTTACGACACATATATGTGACATGAGTTTTTTTTGAAACATCCCACGTCACATATATGTGACGAAGAGTAGCGAACGTGTTAAGTTTAAAAGAAAATATGTTAATATGTTAAAACTAGTAAATGAATAAAAAACTATATTTAATAAATAAATATTATTTATTATTACTTTGAATTTTATACTTTTCATTGATATCTTAAACTACTTAATTTTTTATTAAACTACTTCAACTACTACCTTTACAGCTACCTCTGCAACTATCTCTAAGCAAAAAGGTAGCAGTTTCTTATTATGAATATAGATTAAACTATTATTTCTTGCACGTAAAGGTAGCGGTAGTAATAAAATTATAAAAAAAGCTACACTACTTTCAAAATTGTGATTTTTGACTACAATTAAAAATACTGCTACAAAAAAGTGAAGGTAGTAGTAGTTTTAGTAAATGAACGACTACTAGTTTTAAACATTTTTAAACTACAATTTTAGTTATTTTTTGTTGCTACAACTACTTGGAGTCTAGCTTTTCAAACGATGGTAGAGATAGACTTCGTTAAACAAAATAGATAGCCTAGATGGAGTTTGAAGAGTAAAACAAGAATCTGTTTTTACTTTTTTTCTATCACGTATTGATTCGTTTTTATTGGTATGACTAATATGAGCACCTTATTCAAAAGTCACAGTTTATAAAACCGCAACACCATACACTTTGACAACAACAAACACTTAGTCAATGGGGGGATGAGACTCAAAATTTTCAAAGACAAAAAAACAAAAACCCGCCTGACTTTACTTAAGAAATAATTACGGTGACGCGAGAGCAGAGATCTGCGCCGAGGAATTTTATCGGCGGCGGCGGCTTGCGTTAAAAAGATATGCTAAAGAAATAAAAAAGTACTATAAATAATGGAATTTATATCAATTATTTTGATAATTCCCAACCACATATCGCTAGTGAATAGAAGTGATTTATTAGCTGACAGAATTTCAGATTTCTCGTAGGATGGCGATTAAGGCTCATTAAAATTTATTGGCAAATGTTAATATTATTTTTTCACAGTATTTGCATCCAAAATAATCAACTAAAAGTCATTAAAAATACTTGCTTAATTTATAATTATTTGAAGTTCAAAATGATGCAAATATTTTTCTTTCATATTGAAATACAACTTAAATGACAAATATTGCATTAAAATAATAAAAAAGTTTAATTTTAACATATTTTTACAAAAAGAATTTAAGAACAGCGACTGCTTTTAAGCCGAGTTAAGCTGGCTTCCAAATATTCCTCGGCAGATGTCTCTGCGCGAGAGTTGTTCCCCAACCCAGAGCTTCTTTGCGAATTTGTAATTTTTCTCTTAGTGTATAGTTTACTTTTTGGTACGGCTTTATTACACACAACTGTGCTCTGCATTACCAAGAAAATTTAAGAGAACATACAGATTTCGGTTAATTTCCGCATGCTACTATATTCAAAATTATTTATTTGACAAATTGAAAATACAAAATAAATATATTACATATTATTTTAAGGAAAATTGTGTCTTATTCAAAATGATATATAAAATATTTTATTATTCAACAATTTATTGCGGACTTTAAATAAGAAAAAGAAAATCCCAATCATTTTTACAAAAATATTTAACATAAATTTGAGTCCTAATATCTATGAAACCGTTATAAGTATCAGAATAATTTTCTCCTACATGGAACAGTGGTTCCAAAACGCATTTTTTTAATAACTTTGTAACTTTTGATCTGTTAAAGATATCTCAATAAAATTTGACACGGTTAGAGCTGAACTATTTTCGAGTTGTTTAGAGGAGCACAGTTCCCTAGAAGATGAGGTAGAAGATTCTGAATAATGTAACTTTTTATCGTATTCATAAATTTATATTGTTTTAAATATTATTTAAAGCTTTGTTGGAAACCCAGTGGATATTTTCAAAAAACTCTGGATTAAAAATAAGCCCGCCAAGTTCAAAAAACTTAAAAAGACGAAATCAAAAATTAAAGAAAAAGTTGTTTCGTCTATTATACATATTACTATTTATATATAATTACTATTTATTACTATTTATATATATAACTTTTTTTACATTCAAATCATAAATTAATTTTTGGCGAATTTAGAAAAAAAAATTATATACTTGAGGTGAACAATTTTTGGTGGTGGATTTGATTTGTAAAACTTAGTATTTTTTAAAATACACAATCGAGATGGTCAACTTGACACCATGCAGCTAATCTCGTATTATTACGGGGTGACTACAAAATAATTTTTCTGAAAACCTAAGTCCTCCTCTACAACTTTCTCATACTTTCTCTTTCTCTCAAAAATGTTGCCATTGGCCACATTGTGATTATTAATTTTAAATTCGTATATAGTGCTACCGAAAAATTTCATAAAAGTACTTACAATTTTTTCTTTTTTTTTTTAGAAGTCATACTTAAAAAAACAAAACAATTTTGCCGTCAATTATTTTTCATATAAAATAAATTAAAAAAATATGGAGAAGAAATGCTACAAGTAGTTGATTTAGTTTTAATCACAACTTGTTACGTTCATCTTGTATTCAAAAGAATATGTTATGCGTTATTTGAACGCACACCTTACTTTTTTGAATTTATTTACGATTGTTTTACGATTTGTAACCAAAATTTAAATGGATATAAGTTGCAGAGTGGATTTAACAATATCCGTCAGTCAGTACGTTTGTTCTTCTGTTTGTCATTGAACTCTTTTTTCGGTAGCTTATCTCCACTTTTGTCTTTGAATTTCAAGAAATAGTACATTTATCACTATCACTATAAGAATCTATTATATAAGGAATTAAAGCGGTTTGCTTATGATTGAAGCTGAATACTGTGAAATTACCGATAAAAATTCTTTTATAAGTAAAATATTAATTTTGAATGCTTTTAGAGGTCTTTTTTCGAAAAATAGTTCACATTTTTTCTTATGGTTGTCTATATAACAGTAAAAATTTGTGACTGTGTTTAGTTAAACAACTTTAAAGAGATTTTTTATTTTTGTTTTTTTAATAAAGATATAATGATTTTATTTAGAACAAAACTAATTAAAAATATTTTGCATATATGTATTTAAGTATCACCCTAATAATACAAGTATTTATACTTACAACCGCCTTTCCATTCAATCTTTTTGCATCGTTGTCTATGTTCTACTAACACAGACTATGTATATATGTGTGTGTTTATATCTTTGTGTATAACAGTTTATTAAACCATCTACAATGTTTTTTCAAAGGAAGAGGTTTTTTATCACATCCGTAAGAGTGTGTATGAGTGTTACTATTATGACAGTGAGTGTTTATCAAATTCTAGATATAAGTGAGAGTGTAAATTTGTTTGTATGTATGCAAATGTGTGTGAGGATATATAGGAGTAAAGATAAAACTATCAGTATAAATATAAGTAACAAATTGGTGTATAGGTGTATGCATATATTTTATAGAAAATATGTAGCATATGTAGGTTTAAGTAAGTATGTAAAAAGAGTTTTTGCATATAGTGGCATTGTATGAAAGTGAACGCAGCTGTATATAGAATAAATAATATAAAAATATAGATGTTTGTGAATGTGCATTATTATTTTTACTTTCTACTTTTCCATGTTTTCTTTTTTTATTATTAAAGACATCATATATATGTAAATTTTATTATCAGTTTTAAATGCTTATATTACAATCCAACCTCAATACACATACAAACAAAACAAACAAATTTTTATATGATTGTTTTACAGAAAAACAACAACGACAGATATTTTATTTAAAGCGCTTTATTTTTATTATTTTCTCTCCCCTCTTTTTTCACATTCGCAACCATACACACGGTGTTAAAAACAAATATGTGTGCATATGTGTATTCAATCTTCGTGTGATATCTTGAAAAGGATATTAATTAAACTAAATGACAGGACACGTTGTATTCGTTTTGTAAAACAATATCCAAAAACCAATGGCGGAAATTGATATTGGTTAATTGATACTGGAATGGACAAATATGCGGGACGAAAATTTAAAATACATTTTTCAGATTAGATGATATAATAAAATATGTACTAGACTGGACAAGACTATATATCAGAATATAGACCATATTACAGACTATAGACTACACTATAGACTAGACTATAGACTAGACTATAGACTAGACTATAGACTAGACTATAGACTAGACTATAGACTAGACTATAGACTAGACTATAGACTAGACTATAGACTAGACTATAGACTAGACTATAGACTAGACTATAGACTAGACTATAGACTAGACTATAGACTAGACTATAGACTAGACTATAGACTAGACTATAGACTAGACTATAGACTAGACTATAGACTAGACTATAGACTAGACTATAGACTAGACTATAGACTAGACTATAGACTAGACTATAGACTAGACTATAGACTAGACTATAGACTAGACTATAGACTAGACTATAGACTAGACTATAGACTAGACTATAGACTAGACTATAGACTAGACTATAGACTAGACTATAGACTAGACTATAGACTAGACTATAGACTAGACTATAGACTAGACTATAGACTAGACTATAGACTAGACTATAGACTAGACTATAGACTAGACTATAGACTAGACTATAGACTAGACTATAGACTAGACTATAGACTAGACTATAGACTAGACTATAGACTAGACTATAGACTAGACTATAGACTAGACTATAGACTAGACTATAGACTAGACTATAGACTAGACTATAGACTAGACTATAGACTAGACTATAGACTAGACTATAGACTAGACTATAGACTAGACTATAGACTAGACTATAGACTAGACTATAGACTAGACTATAGACTAGACTATAGACTAGACTATAGACTAGACTATAGACTAGACTATAGACTAGACTATAGACTAGACTATAGACTAGACTATAGACTAGACTATAGACTAGACTATAGACTAGACTATAGACTAGACTATAGACTAGACTATAGACTAGACTATAGACTAGACTATAGACTAGACTATAGACTAGACTATAGACTAGACTATAGACTAGACTATAGACTAGACTATAGACTAGACTATAGACTAGACTATAGACTAGACTATAGACTAGACTATAGACTAGACTATAGACTAGACTATAGACTAGACTATAGACTAGACTATAGACTAGACTATAGACTAGACTATAGACTAGACTATAGACTAGACTATAGACTAGACCATAGACTAGACTTTTTGTTTTTTTTTTTTTTTTTTTTTTTGCTGGAGGTGTGGATACTTCAAAAGATGTATCCAACCCGTATTGGAAAACAGTAACGACTCTTACGTACTAAACAACACCCCCTATCCTCCCAGAACCCCGCGGCACTGTTAATTGGTACGACAGCCGTTTATAGCCTATACTCCATTCACTATTTCTGTATCACTCGGCTACCCACTAGTGTGTGAGGCCTTGCGGAGTTTTTCAGCTTCACTAAGTTTCAAGTGGACTGCTGTGAGAAACGTGTTAAATGCATCCCAATTTTCTTGGGATTTCAGCATTATACTAATGACATTATCTACTGTTAAGTTTTCGCCGAGGTGGATCAAAAATCTTACTCTTATACTTTCAAACCATGGACAGTTGAGTATCAGATGTTCTGCATTTTCGATTTCCCGTGGGCATTCCGGACAAAGAGGAGAGTTGTCGTGTCCGAATATGTGGAGCTAACTCCTATATCCTCCGTGTCCTGTCAAAAGCTGTGTCAGGTTATAGTTTATCTCACCATGACGACGGATTATCCATGTCTTTATACGTGGGATTAGTCTGTAGGTCCATCGACCTCTAGGATAATTTTCCCATCGTCTTTGCAAATTTTCTACCACGTTTTCTTTTCAATTTTCCAAATATTATTTCTGAGGACATTGTCATTTTGGGTAAATTGTTTGTAGACGTTTGCTAGTTCTTTGGCTAAAATGTCTGTTGGAACCATTCCCGATACTACGTTTGCCGCTTCCGCTGATATAGTTCTATATCCGCAACAGACTCTTAAGCAGCTTCTTCTAAATACTGAAGACATCTCTTTCTTCGAGGAGTTTCTTACTGCACCTTCCCAAATCGGTACGCCATATAGTAATACGCAATTGGTAACTCGACAAATCAGCAATCTGCGACTTTTCGTGGTCCTCCGATACTTGACATCATTCTTGCTAATACATTCGTAACTCCGGCTGCCTTATGGCATGCATATACCATTTGCCATTTAAAATTAAGTCGATCGTCGATCATGATGGCTAAATACTTTATGGCCTCCGGCGAAGTTGTTGAGATTCCACCTACCCTCACAGTTAGATACACTCTTTTTCTCCTGCCGCTAATTAGCACTAACTCCGTCTTATGTTCCGCTAGGTTGTGGTTCATTGATGACAGTCAGTTTCTTATCGTTCCAATAGTTTCGATGGTATACAGTTGTACTTTGCCTAAGAACCTTGCCTGGGCTAGTAGCGTGATATCAGACTATAGACTAGACTATAGACTGGACTATACTCTAGACTATAGACTAACCTACATGGACTATAGACCAGACTATAGACTAGAATATAGATACTAGACTGTAGACTAAACTATTTAGACTATAGAACAGAGTATAGACTAGACTATACACTAGAATATAGACTAAACTATAGACAAGACTTCAAGATAGCCAGTAAAGTATACATTTGATATGGAGACAAAAAATTTTACAAATATAACCCTCTAAATTTAAAGATTAACATTGACTAATCGCCAATGTATTTCGGGAGGCTGGACCATGTTTAAAATGCCTCCAAAAATATAGTTTTCGATCAGCAATATTTATATATTTTTTATAAGTTTTTGTCAAACAAAAAAATACAACGCGATAGACAAATAGTGAGTAAAAAATTTTTAAAATTAATTTTAATTTTCACAAAATTAAAATTTTAGCAAAATTTATATGATTTCATTTTAAATATGATTTTATTAAAGTCATCGGAAAGACCTCATTCAATACTATTGATAAATGTTTTAAATTAACCCTTTAGTTGCACAAGTAATATTTTGATATTTCCGTTCTATAATTAGTTATGTTAATTTTTTCAAATAAATGGTTAGTTAAGAAAATAAATGTCATCTAAGACATACATTTATCAAGAATTGCGAAAATCTCTTTAATTCTATTATTGTTGCGGCTTTAAAGAAACTTATTATATTTTGCATGTGTTCATTGATATTTAAGTAAAACAAATACTTCCATTTGATGCTAATTGATAATTTAGCCTTTCGGAAACCAAATAAAATATGAAAAAAAAAAAACGTTAGTAAAACTTTAATATTCCGCAACCGGAAATAATCTTAACAATTATTTAAATGAATATGCCAGGCCTTAGTATGCCTCTTTCAAAATTTGAAGTTAATTTTCTTTTAAAGATAATTTTGATAAAGATATTAAATGATATACGTATTTTTAGAGGTGTTTCGAAAATGGCTCAGCTCAAGTAAATTTAAGCATTCGGATGTAATATTTTGGATTCATATAAGAATAGACCAGTATTCATTTGTAGAGGGGTATATTTGCAACTCTTTTTCAATACTTTAACAGATTCTAAACACCGTTCTTCAGTTCATGAATTATTTGTTGGGCGGGAATACTTTTAAATTATTTAACATACATTTATTAATTAATCTTTTTATACTTTATTTTCAACCGAGGTTTGTTGTTTTAGTTTACAAACATTTTTACCACCTACTTGAAAAAATAAACATTTTTAATAAAAAATTTTAATTGTGATTTAAATGAATTTATTATAAAAAAAAACAAACAATATTTTTGTGTATAAAAAGCAAAAAGTAAAATTACAAAAAGTTTTATAAATAGATAGTTAACATTAATAATTTATAGAAAATTTAATTAAAAAGAATTAGGAGTAAATTAAAAAAATAAGAGTTAAAATATATAAAATTAATTTGTATTTAAGATACTAAGACAAATTAAAAAATTATGAATATCCAAATATTTTCAGAAATTTTTGCTGGATACTTTAACAAAAAATAATAATATAACAAAATAATTAATAAAGTCTTGTCTAAAGGTTTCTTTAAACGAACAATTTTTTTTTATAATTTCTGCAAAAAAACAAATTTAAAACAAAATTTAAAAAAATTAAAAGAAAAGAAATAGTAACATTAAAGAAAAACAAATCGAAAAAGCACTCTACATTTATAAAATACAATAATGAAAACGATACTTAAATAAATACCAAAATAATAAATAATTGTATATAAATAGCAAAAAACACTTTAACTCCTCCCTTAAATTCCCCTTCCCAAAACTACTACAAAAAACTACCACAACAAAATATACTATTATATAAAATTAAACTTTTTAACACAAAATAAAACAAAAAAAATCTAAAGATATACAAATGCAAAAAAACTTTGTCCGAAAAAGTTTTAATATAAAATATAATAAAACCACTCGAAAGATAGAAACTAAAATCAAATGAAACCATATAAAAAATGATAAATAATTCTAAATGTTTAGATATAGTTTAGTATATTTAAAAATATATATATAAATAAATAATTATAAACATAATATGATTGTGAGTATATAAAAAAGAATAAAAAAAATTATGAAAAGAATAAAAATTATATTAAAATCAAAATAATAAAGCAAACAAAACTAAACAAAAATTTTAATTAAAACTGAAGTTTTATTTAAACAATAGAACAAAAGAGTATTCCAAAAAGAGATAAAGAAAAGACTTTTAAGTTTAAACTTTGGACAAAATTATTGAATACACATCACATAAATTTTTTTAATGAACTTACTAAAAATGGGGCTAAAAAATTATTAAGGTGCTACAAGTTAATTTAAAAAATTAATTAATTAAAAAAAATTAAACTTAAAAAATTAATAACAATAAACTTAAAATGTACATTAAATTTTTTTTCATTGCAATTTTAGTAGTTAAATGTCATTTTTTATGGCATTTCCTCATACACTCACTTTAACTAATGTACTATTTTAGCCTTATTAATAATGTGTTGATGAACCTTTATGTTTTGGATAACTTTAAAATTTCGGACTAATTTTTTAAGAAAATCAATGTCAATATCTTCCCAGACTTGCTAAATTTTTAGTTTTAGCTCCGTTATTTTCATTATGGTTATATTCTATGAATTTCTTGCTTAAACTTTACGGGCCATATATCCCCACAGATTATCCATTGGATTTTAATCGGGATTGCAAATCGGTCAGTTCAATAGTGGAATATTATGTTCATTAAACCACAATTTAGATTTGTTCCAGACATGGATTGTAGCGTTATTCTCTTGGAATATGCAATCTTCATTCATTTTTGAATCCATAAATGAGAGAAGAATATTTTCCAACAATTCATTATAAATTTCACTGTTTATTTCAGTTGGAAAAAAATATATTTTTGATTTTCCTGCCGCAGAATAGGCTGCCCAAAACATAACACTGCCTCCTCCGAACTTGTGTTCCGACATACTAATTTCGTTCGGAAAATAGTAATAATATTAATCGGGACAGTCCAAGTCGAATTTCTTTAAATTATAAAAGATTACTTAATTCTCTCAATTTCATGTATTTGCACGAAAATTTTAAACGATTTTCTTTATGATGCTATTTTAACATTGGCTTGCATTTTGGTTTCTTTCATTTTATGTCACCATCTGTTTGCAAAATGTGTGCAGCATGTTTGGAAGTGACAGGAAAGTCAAGTTTATTTTTTATTTATGTAGCAATTAGTTTACTGCGGTTGGCTTCTTCTTTTATTTTATTAATTTGCCTTTTTGTTAATTTTTGATTACTTTATGTTAATTTCCGCACTCAGTATTTCTGCCCTTTTTTAAGAAAGCCTCGAATAACTCCTTCCGAATGGTTAATTTTTCGTTCAATTTCTCTGTCAGAACATTCCTTATCAGCAAAAAATTTAATTTGAATTTTGTATTGGTCCATAAAAAAAATTTCTTGGACATCCCTTAAGCTAATGAAATTTCTAAAATAAAACAAAAATATCTACAGTAAACAGAGATGTTGTCATCAAAAACTTATCTTAAGTGAAACAAGCAACTGAAACTGTTAAAAAAATTTGTTTTTTTTTTTTCGAGATTGCCGAAAAACTTGCAATTGTTCATGTCCCCGAAGAAATTTCCGAGAATTTTAAAAGCACTTAAATGGAGAAACTTGCGTAAATTTTAACAAAAACTTATGTATGTCAGTAATTTTTAAAAATTAAGTGAAAACTTTAGATGAGCGCTATATGTTAAAAACATTTTCTCAGTAACTTTATATTTATAACTTATTAGATGATTTATATGGAATGAATCTGGGGCATGAATTGAATTAAACATCCCAGTGGGAAATTTCTTTAAGACGTCCTAAAGTAATCATTTATGAATTTTCAGCGTCCGTGATGACATTGTTGCTTGTTTCCATATATTCCAGCAAGTTGTCAATAGTACTGTAAAATGAAGACTTATATTTAATATGCATTTCAAACGGCAACTGAATGATTTACGCTGACATTGTGATGCATTTGACTTAATGACGGTAACACTTTTTTATTTGTTAGTCACTGACATATTTTAAAAATGTCAAAAAATAATTTTTTGACAAAAACATTGTGCTCATGATGACTTTTTTCACTATCAACTTCGAAGTTATAATATCATTATGCACCCCTACAAGAGTTATTAAAATATTTTATAATTTTGGCCAAACTATTGCTAGTTTTAGTTAGTTGCAGGAAATATCGTTAAGTCGTCCGATGTAATGACTTGTTCCTCAATAATCACCTATGAAGATGACTTCAAGACACAATTTCCAGCTGGGATCTTAATAAAATGTTAGCACCAGCAAGTGGAAAAGTACAACTGATTTAAAAAATCGTATAGCATTTTAAATATACGTTACTAATTTGTCATTGGTTTCCGGTTTCATAAATTTTTAAAAATTATAAGAAAACGAGATAAAAAGATATAGTCGGTCGAGACTATTTTTTTTTTTTATTTTATTTAATTAAACTTTATTTTTTATTTAATGTAATTTTTTATTGAAATCCAATTTAATTCTGTATCTATTGATTAAAATTAACGCATTGTAAGCTAAACAACGCCATCTGTGTGTCAGCATTTCTATGTAGCAGATATTACTGCAATAGATTACAAATCTATGCGATATTACTACTGTGTTAGTAGCAATGATCGTAGGTATAAAAGGCAAGTAAGTTCTAAGTAGAAAGATAGTCGGCCACCAGCTAGCACAGCGATAAGAACAAGTTTTGGTGAGGAGATTAGATCTCCCCAAATACTATTCTTATATTAGCTATATTTAGAAGCAATTAATGGGAAATAATAATATTTTTGGAGGTTAGTATTACTATATTATTGCCCAAACCACACTTGAGGTTAGCCTACAATGTGTCGGCATCTCTCCATAAGTGCTTTTATATAGCCTAGAATAGGAATAGAATATTCTTATCTTGGCTACACTTAGAAAAAAATTGGTGGAAGCTAGTAATACTTTTAGAGGTTAGCCTTCTTGGTATTCACTACATTATTGTCCAAACCGAATTTGGAGTTAGTCTTCAAGGTGTAAGCATCTCTCAACAAGTGTTTTTATGTAGTCCAGAATTTAGCGATTCATTGAAGAAATTAGATTACTTAAGCGAAGAAGAAAAATAATTCTACCGTTTACCAAGCAACAGCTGGCATTGTGTCTGTGTATTGTGTGTTTTTACATCGTTAAACTGTAAAAAAGCAATATCTATATAATTGTGAAATGTCGTTTTATTAAAATCGACTGTGGACTCCGCTGAATTTACCCCGGCAACCAGCGGAAACGTGTCATTACAATGATACCCTACACCATTGTATTCGAGCATAAAAATTCGGGAAGAGGACTTATATTACACTTGTGGCTAATTTTATTAAATGTGAAATAAAATATACAAATATAGAATAATGCGTTAATACTAACATCTAGATGATATTATGCACTTTAGGGCGATTCCTGGAAGTGAGTTTATATGGAAGCTATGGTAAATTATGGACCGATTCTCAAAAAATTTGGCAATGTTGGTTCTACTGATACTAATATTCGTATGGGATTTATGCACGTTAAAGTGATTTTCGGAAGAGGGGTTTATATGGAATCTATTGTCAATTGTGTACCGATCTTCATAAAATTATGTATAAAGATTGATATTTGTACAGAACTTCTTTGCAACGAATTTTATTAAAATATTCTTATTTTTAAGGCCTTTTTGAGTGTTTAAACTCTATTCTGGGGAGACATATATATAGGGGCTAAGTGAAATAATGGACCGATCATAACAAATTTCAATAGGCTTCGTCCTTGTAACATAAAAGTCCTACGTGACAAATTTCATTTTAAAATTGCGACAGCCAGCCAGCCGTCTACCCAACCAGACGGACGGACATCGTCAGATGGATTTAAGAAATGATTCTAAGTCGATTGGTATACCTTAAGTTGGGTGTTGGATAACTTTTTCTATGCGTTATAAACATCAACACAAACATATAATACCCAAACCACCTATGGTGGGGTAGTGTATAAAAAAGAGCACGAGCATCTAATGCTTTTGATCTAAATTTCATAAAACTATCAACGTTCATTGTAGAAAATTGAAATTTAACCAATATATTATATGCATATATAGTACACTTTAATAATTTTACGCACTTTTAAATATGCGACACCCTATGGTTATTTTCATATAATATTTGACCATCCTTCTGAAGCTACAAACAATGAAATACTGGCCCCGAAGGTTTCATTAACTATTATTAAATTTAAATTTTTTTAAAACATAATATTTTTAAGATATTTAAGAAACTTTCCTAAAAATTGCTTGAATAATATCAATTTCTATACAATATTACTTAATATTGCATCGATACTCAAAAAACAACTCTTTCACGGCACATAATATTTCAGAATTCATTCGAGTTTATTAATCAGTAGTTTAAGCAATTAAATAAATTTCCCTGTCTCAGTACTTTTACCATCCTGTTTTAGATCTGCTACTTCAAAGACTCATATCCTATTTGGGTCTCAGTGTTACAACTAATGAGTATAGTGATAATTATAGTTTTTAATCCGGGATCCCGGGAATCCCAAGAAATCGAATAATTTTTCCCGTTCTCCCAGGAAAACAAAATGTTCAGGAAATTACGATCCTACTGTCAGCTAAATTGGACTAGAAGACAAACTGAACTAAAGTCTGGAATATAAATTGGGCTATAAAAAATTATAAGTAGAAAACTAGTCTACAGATTTGAGTGGACTAGAACCAGGGGTTCCCACAATAACTCACCTCGTGGACGCTTTCAGGAATTTTTAGCTTTCCCTCGAACACCCAGGCATATTGAATTCTTCAAAGAAAAAATTTTTCAAAAAATGTGTTTAGTTAATCTATTGTTTTATTTTGTACTGAAATTTAATTATAGTTATTAATAATTGAATAAATTAATTTTTTAATTCGTTATATATTTTTTTTTTTTTTATATTAACTGACACCTCAAAAAATTTAAAACGAAACGTAAAATATTTTCAAAACAAAAAAAAATCAAAAAATAAATAAAATAAAAAGAAAAAACAAATAAAATTTTTTAATAAATTTAAAATTTATGTCATATGAGGCCAATATTTATGAAATCTTAAAGAATTTTTGGACTCTAATTTGGCAAACTTTTGTAGTTATTGATAAGTGGAATCATTTATTTTTTGTTAAATTAAGAATTGTTGAACATTTTCATTTTATTGCAGAATTTTCTGTCGTTGAAACAGGAAATGAAAAATCAAATCATAAAAGATTTATAGCGAATCCCGATACTCTTTTAAAGAATAAAAGGTAAGTATGCTTTGATTATTTTTAAATATTTGTAAAAATATAATCTCACATGGCCATTTTTATGGTGCAGATTACAAAAGTTACACCACAACAGCCGAAAATTACCAACCTCCCACCACGTTTCATTGTTCCGAAGAGATGACAGCTTTTTTCTGATAAAGTCAATATTGCAGACTTAATATATGTAACATATTTTTTTAAATATATTTTACAATAAATATTTTTAAATTTGTAAAATTTAATACTATTTTATTTTTTATGCAATAATGCAAATTCAGTTAACTTTCGAATCAATTCAATTAACACCTTCATTAATTTTTAATAAAATTACCACTATACCTGTTATTCATTTGATTAAAATATTTTTTGAAATTTATATAAAAATAATTTTTTTTTCCATTAATTAACATTATGATTTTGTTGATTGGAGTAAAACTAAATAAAATTTTAATTGATATAAGCAATTTTATAATTGAAATAGGTTTTTATTTTTTTATTTGTTTAATAAATGAGTAAGAAAATGTTTGAAAGATTACCAGGAAAATATATTTGTATATAATAATCGTTTTTAATAAAAAAAATAGTGTTTATTTCAAGTTGAAGGTAGTATGTATTTTTTTCAAAGTATTGTCCATCGGAATACCATCATTCCTGTAATCTATTGATTCTATCCCAAATCCGCTTCTTAACTTTTAAGACAAGAAACTAGTTAACACAAGTTTTTATATCTTGTATGAATAGAAGTATATTTTTTCATAGGCATTTTGAATCGAAGAAAATAAATGTGAGAAGAAACATGTTATGTTCTTCAGCCACTTTCTTCCAAATAGTCTTTAACTGATGCCATAATATTAGGCCGGGAATGGTCATGATAGAATGCTATGGATGCCTGTCTGGCCGGATATTTTTTCCTTTTTTCATTGAAAGATTTCTTCATACGGATAAATTGTGTTCGGCACAGATATCTCGTGATCGTTTCACCCTCTTTTAGTGGCACATAATAGATGACCCCATTCAATACAGAGCTTTACTTGGGCGCCATGGTTATTTGACATTGGTGTTTGAATTATCCGAGTAGACCCCCTTTTAAGTAATAATTCGATGCAGAAACGATTTCGTATTGTCACGCTGAAACAGCATTTCAGACATTGACATCTTTTGTCTTCACTTCGTGTTGCACCCAAGATCCCCGCTTTTGGGTAAATCCAAGCAATAATAAAAATCTAAATAATAAAAACAATAATAATAATAAAGTAAAACATCGCAATCAGACTTCTCTTCCGTGGAAAATATTCACAAATACTAGACAATACACATAAGACATAATGAATTTTTTAAATATTTTAATACAACAATTGCTCCTTTTATCGGCTTCGATCTATTATTCTAACTCTTATATCGACATAAAAAAAACAATTTATACACTATTTTAGACCTCTTTGTGGAACCCCTAAAATGTTATTACGAACCCCTAGGGATTCGAGAATCCCCATTTGGGCACCGTTGGCCTAGACTATAAAACGTAGTATTGAATAAACTATAGAATAATTTATTGACTAGACTCTAAACTATTTTATAGTTTAGATTGTATAGTAGACTATAAAGTGTGCGTTCGAATAAGATGTAATACACATTTTTGTTCATAACTTTGTCTGTCTGATAACTTATTTTTGTTCTTGTTTTAATATTATATAATATAATAATTAATATAATATACTTCAAATTTCATAATGATACGAATTTTCAAAATATTTTGTGCGCTTGCTTCACAATGAAGAATCAAAGGGAAACACCAAAAAAATTGTTGAACTATTAAAACTCATCCAAGTTGAACTTAAAAAAAAATCGGTAAAGACCTACATGTCAGCAGACAATTAGTTTCCAGAGTGGTAAGAAAATTAAACAATGACTTAGAAATTGATCAGAAACCTGGAACGGGAAAAAATAAAAGACCACGACACAAACACAAAGTCAAAAAGGTAGAGAAATTCTTAATAAGTATTCTAAATATTTCCGAGCGCGAAATGGCTAGACGTGACAAATATTCTGAATGCTATGTCCTCGAAGTTAAAGCCATTATTGGACTTAAAACATTTAAAGTGCAAAAAGTACTAGATAACAACGCAAAGAAGAATGTCGAAGCTAAAAAGAAGGCAAAGCTTCTAAAAAAAATTGTAATTATGTTGTGTAATAGATGATGAAACGTGCCTCATTTCTGACTTCTCACAGCTTCCTTGACAAAATTTTTATGTAGCAGATGTTAATAGAAATGTTCCAGAAGAGCACCTTATCAAAAAACAATCAAAATTTCTTTCTGTTGGGCAAGCTGTATGCAGCTGTGGTGAAAGAAGTGAATCGTTTGTAACATCGGGTACAAGGAAGGCTGTTTCCATTTTTAAGAAAACATGGAGTTCTAACATTTTTTGGCCAGATTTGGCATCGTGCTTCTTTTGTTCGGAAAAATCCCATCACTCCAAATCGCCCAGAACTTTGGCCAATTGAAGGATATTAGGCTCTTGTTAAAAGTAATTAATTAAAACTAATGCTGCGCCCAAAATATTGACAAATTTTAAACACAATAGACAGCTGGTTCCTAAAAAGTTATGCAAAGTACAACTATTGGATTAATGGAGTATATTTCACAGAAAATAAAAAATCATATCTAGCCATTAATTAATCGTTTATCGTTACATGTAATAAATCTGTAGAAAAAAACCCTAAGATATTTTCCTTCATTCATAATTCTAACTTTTTCTAGTCAACTTTTATATTAATATTTGTGTGTTATATTTTATTCAAACGAACATTTTATATTAAACTATTTCGCTTTCCCCAATAAGCATCATATAGCATTTTTAAATCATCAATTGAAGCACGGATGCCTATAAGGGCATATAAATCATAAAGAAAACTTTACAAGAGACTATAAAAACTTCATAAAGTCATAAGATTTATTAAATATCTATCTGTATGCAAAGCGCCGTTAAAAATAGTTGAAAATAGCTTAAAATAGAATAAGGGTTTATATACATATATTTTTCTAGAACAATAGTAGTAATGAATATAAATGCTTTATATTATTCAGGATTTTATTAAAATTCGGACCAAGTCAGCTATATAGTTGCATAAATCAGTGTACCAAATTTCATGATGATAGGTAAAAAAACTGATCATAGTTTTCTTATAAGCCCATCTATCTAAAATCACTTTAAAGAGTATAAGTATAATATAATTGTTAGCATAACACTAATATTTGACCCGAGTAATTTCTATATGGGTAGTAAAGCTAGTGCAAAGTTTTAGCACAGTCGGTCCAAGATTGACCATAGCTCCAATATAAAATCTACTTTCGAGAATCAGGCACATAATAAAAGTAATTTAAATGGTAATATCAGGATATCATTACATATACACATGTTTTGCAAAAATATAATTTACACTATCAAATCTTATAAAAACCGTTGGACAATTGACTATAGATTCTATGAAAGATACGCTCCACAAATATTAAAAATGCATGGTAAAGGGTATAAATTGATCGGATTTGACAGGCAACATATTTTTGTATTATTTTTTATTTTATTTGCTGAAATTATTAACAAAATTACATCAAAAAATCATCTTATTATATTATTTAAATTATGAATATATGCCCTTTTTCTAGTTTTTATTTCAATGTATTAAAACTCTTCATATTCTGAAGTTTATGTATCAGTCTCATACTGTATTTCTACTCCATTTATTCAAAACCACTTAAAAGTCCAGAAAATGAATTTGTATGAAAAAAAAAATTCCATGAAATCGTGTCTCTACAGTAATTTTTTCGGTGGAATTGACAGATTTTTTTAACTATTTTTGTACCAATAGATGTAAATTGTTTACTAAAGCAATATTATGCAAAACTAATCAGAGCGCTATATTCGGCTGTGAAGTATCTTTTATACCCTTCATCACCTTAAAGACAAATAACAAACTTTTCGCCTTAAAGTATGCTTTCCTATTTTAACATTTATACTTACAAAAATAATCTATATTTTTCTACAAAGTACAAAAATGTAAATACAAAATTAAACTATCAGAGCAAGCAAAACAGCAACACTGATAGCTTCTGATGACTACTAAATTTATATACATATGTTTGTATGTAGATACTTGCTTATACAAAAAACAACAACTGAGTCATTACAATGCTTCTATTCTAACTAAAAAATGTTCAAACATACATAGAAAATGATTGTGTGTATATATACACAATCAACAACTGCTGCTTGCCAGTTTTGCCTTTTTAAAGCTAAATGTAGCCTTTCTATTTTGCTTTTAGCCTCAAAATTTTCGTTTTGGCTTCTAGCTTTTTTTAGCCTTTTTTGATTTTTTAAAATTGTCTTAAAAATGCAAAAATGTTAAAATTTCAACCAAGAAGGAAATAATTTCTTATTACATATTATCCATTTAAGCATTTCTATGTATTTATTTGCATAAAAAAAAGGATATTTTTTATATTCAACTGAAATTTTTATTTCCCTAGTCAAAAATAACTAATTTTGTGAACTTACTTTATCGATTATTATATTCATGTTAAATGTTAAAATGCTTAATAAAAATGAATTATAATTCAAAAATTACAAAAAGATCACTTCATTGTATCGTTTTAAATATGAAATGTAACCACAAATTGTATGGGAATTTTTAGCCGATTTTTTTATTGGATAATTTTGCATGCAGCCTTCATATATTTAATTCAAAAATTAAATACAAGATCTTGATAAAATATCAAAAACTAATAATAATGATAAAAATGATATTTCCAGATAAAAAATAACTTTTTTTTTGACCTTATTTTTTGGAATATTTATTTCTGACCTTTTTTAGAGCTTCATTTGGCTTCTTTTTTCTCACCTCCTGGTAGCACTGCTACTTTCTTATACAAAAACAAAGAGCACTAAAAATCATTGCAATGCTTTTGTGTATATTTGTGTGTGTATATTTTTAATAATTTTTTCAGATTTTTGCCTATAACTCGGTTGTTTATGTACCGATATGGTTTATTCAAAAAAAACCGAAAGTTTAGAAAAGCATTTACAACAGATTTGTACAAAAATGAGTTCTAAAGCTTATATAGAAGCTTTGCGTTGTCCAGAAATGAATTTTGACTGATATCTCAGTTACTAATGAACCGATTTTATTTTGCAAAAGCATTCCGAGCTTTCTGTGCAATAATTAAGTCGCTAGCATATATAGAGACTTCGAAAACAAATATTATCCATTTTTTTACCGATATGTCGGCCAATAATAAACTGATTTTGTTAATTTTTACATTCTAAGGAATATTCCCTATAATTTGATGTATAAAACATACATATCTGTTAACTGGGGCTTTCTAAAAAGTGATTTCAATAGACAGACTTCTTTATAAATAAGAATCCAGAAAATATATATTTTTTGGAGTTTTAAATGAAGAAATTGCATATGGAATAACAAGCTTATATATGCCGTTTATACCTGTGGTGATGGGTATAAAAACGCATTTTGAAAAGGTATGTTTATACGCCCTTATGCGTGTTCATGCTTCAATGTTTTTTTTTTTTTTATTTTTATTTGAGACTATTTTAATACATTTACAACTGATATGACATATTGAAAACAATACAATTTTCTGTTGAACTAGCTGACAATATCAGTCATCCACAGCAAAAATATTTTAATCAATCACCGAATAATCAAATGCACAATGTGTCTATCTTCAGTTTAAATAATCAATATATTATAGCAACAAATAAATATGCAAAATCAATTGTAAAAGTAGCTAAAGTGAATGAATGGTATAGAAATAAAAGAATATGTATATTCTATGGTAGCGAATATTATACACCCTTTTTCTCAGTAGACGCTGCAATGAGAAAACCAGATTCTTCTTGATTTTTATAACCCCCCCCCCCCCCCCATCGTTTTGATATTGAGTTTGTCATTAACACCCCATAAGGTATATATATATATATATATACATACATATATATATATATATAAGGTATATGTACATATATATATACCTATATATATATATATATATATATAGATATATATGTATTTGCTCGGGGACGAAATTTGACTCAAATATTTATCTTATATAAGGTTTGTTTGCCATTGTAAATGGGTAAAATCTATTAATAAACAAAAGGATCCATATATTTTTCGACTGATATCACTTAAACAAAAGCATGTACGGCAACAAAATTTTGTATAGATATAAACTCGGAAACCAAAAATGTGCGTTATCTGTCCACTTTACCGCTCACCTCCCATATAAGGTGAAACATCAACGAAATTTTGTACAAATATTGCAAAGACCAATGAAAACTCGGAAATAAAAAATGGGCGTGATCTGCCCACTTTACCGCCTACCTCTCATATAAGGTAAAATATTAAATTTTTTTTTAGTCTATATCACATCTCCTAATATTCAGATTTGGACTTAAAAATATTTTTTAACAAACCTAATTTATTTATATTGTATTATAGATGCTACATTGAAATGCTTTCAAGACTTGGGCTTAGATATAATTTCTAACAAATCTAATTTATTTCTATTGCAGATGTTATATTCCAAATGAAAAATTTAATATTTACTCTCACTATATGTAGTAATACACTTAATATATTGGTGCATATTCCTATAAACGCACATCAATTTTTTTTATCAAATTGCCAAAAATGAGGCTAAAAAATAATTAAGGTTCTATATAATTATTTTTTTTATTATAAAAAAATTAAAAACAAAAAACTTAAAATGTACATATATATATATATATATATATATATATATATATATATATATTTTTTTTCATTGTAATTTTAGTAGTTTAATATCATTTATTATGGCATTTTCCTACATACGCACTTAAACTAATGAACCAATTTATCATTATTAATAATGTGTTGATGAATCTTTGTTTTGAATAACTTTAAAAATTCAGTCTGGCATTGATTCGACTAGTTCTTGAAGAAGGTCCCTGTCAATTTTTTCTCCAGGATTGCTTAATTTTTAGTTTTAACTCCGCCATTATGGTTTCATTCTGTGCATTTCTTGCATAAACTTTACGTTCCATGTACCCCCACATATTCTCCATTAGATTTAAATCCGTAATACAAGCTGCCCAGTCCAATAGTGGAATAGTATGTTTACTAAACTACAATTTAGATTGGTTCGAAACATGGATTGTAGCGTTATCTTGTTGGAATATGCAATCTTCATCCTTTTTTCTATCCGAAAATGAGAGTAGAGCATCTTCCAACAATTCATTATAAATTACACTAGGACAAAATATATTTTTGGTTTCCTGCAGCAGAAAAGGCTGCCCAAACCATAACACTACCTCCACCGAAATTGCGTTTCGACATATGAATTTTGTTCGATCTCAAATCAAATTGAATTTCTTTTCATCAGAAAATTATACTTTATTCCGCTTATCTGTCCATTTCATGTATTTGCATGCAAATTTTGAACGGTTTTCCTTATGATGCTGTTTTAGCATTGGCTTACATTTTGGTTTCTTCCATTTTATGTTACCATCTGTTGACAAAATGTATGCAGCATATTTGGAAGTGACAGGAAGGTCAAGTTTATTTTCTGTTTGTGTAGCATATAATTTATTGCGGGTAGCTTCTTATTATATTTTATTAATTTTCCTTTTTGTTAATTTTTGATGACCTTATGTTGGATTCCGCACTCCGTATTTCTGCCCTTTTTTTAAGGAAGCTTCGAATAACTCCTTCGAATGGTTAATTTTTCGTCCAAAACAAACAAAAGCAAAAAAACAAATATTTCTTACATAAAAAAGTACTTTTATATCGCGAGTTATTGTAAAAACGCAACATTGTTTTTGTATAAGAGAAACGAATATACCTCAAAGAAAAAAAATAAATGCGTTTATGGAAATATGCACCAGTGTAGTTGTATTTTATTTTACAAATAACTAAAGAAATATTAAAATATAAAAAAATATTTTTTATTGATGTGTTTTCTTTTTATTATTTTATTTTAAACGTAAAAATATGCTATAAATTTTAATTAAAGATTTCAAAATCAATAGTTTTCTGGAGTAGCAATTAATATTTTTAAGTTGCAATTGTGAATATATTTGCATATATTTAACCCCTTTTGAAATATATAAAAATTATAAAATCAATAAAAATGTCATTACCAAGTTCTTGCTGGATATATGTTAAATTTTATTGTTATTACGTTTATTTTTAACAGAAAATTCTGTTGTTATTTATGTGGTTTAAAAGTTTATGGATTAAGTTTTATTTAGGATGGTCTATTATATACTTTAAAGCTTTTGTTACATTCAGAAAATCTATTCATAAATAAGTAACTATTTTCTGGTAATGTAGAAGGCATGTTGTTTTCTTTAAAAGGTAACTAGATCCGTAACTACATACCATTACCAAATTTTTGCTGGCTATTCGTTAAATTTTATTGTTTTTTAATTGTAATTATTTTTAAGTATTAGTATAAATCTACTTAATTTAGTTGATGTTTGATTTGTTTGTTCTTTTAGCAAAAAATTCTGGAATGTGACCGATCAGGTTTATTAAATGAATTTTCAATCTGAATTGAAGTCTTGTATTCAAATTAATTTTTATATTTACTAGACTTGATATTTAAGTGATTTTTAGGCTCCACCAACAACTTGAATTCGGATTAGCAACAATAACCAGATAAATTTTCGGAATTTTGTATTCATAATACAATTTACAAAGCAAAGGATTTCAAGTTATTGCAACCTTCACAAGATTTCAGGATTTCAAGCTTTGACTAATTTTTTATATTTTTTGACGTCTTTTCAGTTGAGAAAATTTTTTTCTAATCCCTTCTTTTTAAAAAATTTTCAATATTCTATATTAAAATTTCTATGATAACTCAATCAAAAAAAAAATTTTATATTTCATATTTTAACACTGAGACCTCACAAATTCTTGCTGGGTATGTGTTAAATTTTATTATTATTAAGTTTTTTTTTTAACAGAAAATTTTGTTGTTATTTACGTGGTTTAAAAGTTTAAGGATTACATTTTATTTAGGATAGTCTACTACATCCTTTAAAAATGTTTTTACATTCAAATATAAATTAATATTAAATAAATAATCCTCTTTCTGGATTTTATGTATGTTACTTAAGTAAAACGAGGTATAAAATATAAAATTCGTTTACTCTAGCATCTATTTGTTTTACTTTCTGGAGCATGCAAAATATTCCATTCTTTTATAGTATTTTTTCCTTACCAACTATAAATCTACTGTTTGACTCCTCTTGTGTTATATTACATATTAGTTATTTGGTATTTTTTTGGGGCTCTATTGTTTTTGAAAATTATTTATTATACTTTACTAAGTAATGTGTGAGTGTAAAATATTCTAAAAAAGCAAAAAAAAAACATTTAAACACAAAAGTGTGCTTAGTTAAATTTGTTAATTTCTCAATCATCCTTTATTTATATACATAAATTTATTTACATATTAGTAATTGTATTGTAAATGTATTTTTTATGTTTAGTTGTATTACGAGTTCATTGTCTATGGCTTAAGGGGAATATTTAATTTGAAACATTTGTAGCAAAAATTGTAACTAAAATAAAAAAGAAATTATATACTAAAAATTTTAAAACTATTCAAACTAAATTTAAATAACACAAGTCAATACCGATTATGCGTTAAGGAATTTCTCAGTGAATTTAGATCCAATTTCTTATTCTTCGAGTCTAGTTACGTTTTTGTCATCACTGATGTTAGTGCTAATCCTTCCTCTTTAGTTCTAGAGATAAATCGTCATATAAAAATTGAATCGGATTGCACCACATATTGCAGCATATCTCGAGAACGTATTACCTGATTTGAAAAATATGATTTTTCTGTGAATAAGGATATGGTTATTTTAAATAATAAAGTGAAGAAATTTAGCGATTCTCATATTTTTTTTCTCCCCAAAGCCCTTATATCCTTATATCCATATTAATATTATAAAATCAAGAATGTGTTTGTTTGTTTTATTTATTTGTTGACTAGTCAAGCCTAAACCGCTAAACCGATTTTAATGAAATTTTAAACACAGATGAATTTTAAGGTGGAATGAATTGAAAAAAATGGCAAAAATATTGCTGTATTTTTTCACTTTAAATTTTTTCTTAATTTTTCTATAAAACTGGAAAACTGAAAATATCGATATTTGAAAATAACTGCACAAATCCGCATTTTTATTTTCCTTCAATTTTTTCTTTAAACTCCATGTAATTCAGGCGCATTCAGCTAATACCTAAGCAAAAAAAACTAAAAAAATCATGATTTTTACATTATATTGTCATTAAAAGGAAGTACTTAGTGCTAAAAAAAATAGCTACAGAAGTATTTTTTTTAACTCATGCTTTTATATTTTTTTACGCCACTAATTTTCCAATAACTTCAAAAATATTAAGCGGTTAAAAAAAATAATGTTAAAATAATTTGTATAAAATTTGCCTGCATCTTTTGCTGTTTTAATTGTCTAAATTTGACAAACCGTTCTCGAGTTATAGTAAAATATACTCCTGTAATTGCTTTATTAATAAAGAAATATTAGACATGCTCATAAAATATCAAGACCTGATAGAAAGAAAAAACTTTAGGCAGATTTCTATTCAGTACATTAAATTCCACCTATTTTTTTTTTAAAGAAGAAAAAAAATTTTTTTGCCCACCGTGTGTCTCTACTTAATTGTAATTAAATGGCTACTTGTAACGTGGAAATAGTACACTGAGCATTACTATTTTCCCGTACATATTCCTTAATACAATTATTTATGAAATTACTACAATTTTTTCTTTTTTTTACTTTATTATTTATGTAATCTTTATATTATTATTTTTTTTTTCTAATTTTTTACACTAATATACTAAATAGCCTATTAGTAATAAGTAATTACATTGCACGCCCCTACCATAGATTGATAAGTAGATATTTATGTGAGAGAAAAAAAACCTGATTCATTTGTCAAAAACTTAATTCAAGCAATAACAAAATACATGTAACCATATATATTTTATTTTTGTGTTTTTAAAAAATTAGTATTTTTTTTTTTTTTTT
Organism: Protocalliphora azurea; assembly: GCA_932274085.1. NCBI lineage: Eukaryota > Metazoa > Arthropoda > Insecta > Diptera > Calliphoridae > Protocalliphora > Protocalliphora azurea. The sequence continues at coordinate 27,329,519 of OW026521.1, read as the reverse complement.
AATTTAGTTCGAAGTGCCTCTGACATAAACTTCTAGTTGTATTCTATGTTGCCTACTGTAAATACTACATACACACATATATATAATAATTGCCTTAGTTTTTCAGTTGCTGTTACTTGGTCACCAACAAGCAATATAATTCTCATTCAGTTGATACATAAATAATTATAAGTAAACAAAGTTTGTTCATAGTCAGGGCTATTCAAACAAGACAAGAATACGCTATATAAGTCTCGGAAATCATTATATATAATTTAAGAGTCGACTATATATTGCGAAAGTAAAATTAAGTCGTATTTTATAGCGCTCGACTTCGGTTGAGTCCCTAAATCACTTTCACAGTTGATTTCGGTTAGCTGTTCTCACAGTTGACTTCGGTTAGCTGTTCTCACGAGTGACTTCAGTTGCTCGTTCTCATGAATAGTTTCGTGCTACTCGTTTCCACAGCTAACTTCGATTACTTGCTCTCACGGGAGACTTAGGTTATTCGTTCTCACAACTGACTTAGCATAGTAAGCCTAGTTGAAGAAAAAGGAAGAAACCGAAATAAGCATAGTTGAAGAAAAAGCGATTGAAAACTATATAATCCTAGTTAAAGCCGATCCGATTCAGCGTTATCGTAGTTATTTTCTCGTAATGAAAATATTTTATTTGAAATAAATAAAAACTCAATAAAGATAAAAACTAATTTAACCCCCAGAAAGGGTAAATCAAACATCCTATTGCTTAAGGTTTGTGGATCCGTAAGTAGACCCTGAAGGCGACTAAGTTAACTCAGCCGACGATAAAAATACGTAATATATTTTATATACTTAATTGCAAATAAAATCAAGATTTGTGTATCAGTTTAGATGATACATGGCTTGTTTTATTCAAAGTAATACCAACTTTACGATAATGGATTATAAAGTGCAAAATTTTCGCAGTTTCATTTCTTAAAGGATATTTTAAAGAAAAAAATTCTTCAATCTTACATGAAAAATTGTTTTTTCCATCACTAATTTCTGAATAACTCCGAAACTGGGGGGAAGATAAAAAAATAATTTTAAGATGACTTAAATATAATTTTCATCTTTTAATGCTCCAATTCTGGAGCTATGGTAAAACATATTCGTGTATTCGCCTTATTAGGGGGAGATATTAGAGATGCTTTCAAAAAATCTCGAACTGATCGTAAAAAGCTAAAGGCAGATTAGTATTTGCCGGGTCAAATTCCACGTAGGACTAAAAAAATTTTTTGCCGACCAATACTATCACCGATATTTCACTTAAGTTTATGGTCCAGATCAATTATATTTATTGCCCTCATTATATCTATATATGCAAAATTTGTACAAATTACAATTTGCTGTACAAAAGCAAGAAGTGAAATTTTTGCGAAATTTTCAAAAAGTTCATAAAATTCTTTTATTAAATTCATTTTTAATACTCCTTCGATTTTATTGTGTAAAATAACCAAAAACTAAGTTTACACAGTAATCCATGCTATTCTACACAAAACTGTGAATGTGCTCCGTGAAAAACTGATTTTTTTTAAATGTTCGTTGTTGTTTTTCAAACTTTGATAATATCCACTTCATTGACTCTTTAGGACTCATTAACGAGATATAGCGCAAAATACGCATAATTATAACAAGTATCAAATCGATATATTTTTTATAAAATAGTATTATATTTATTGAACGAAAAATCAAGACTCAAAAATTAATTACAACAATCAAATTCAAAGTTAAGTTGATCAAATAAATTATTTAAAATAAAGTTAAAACATATAAATTCCTCTTCGACAATTTTTGACTAATAAAAGGTGAAAGGTTTTCAGGCTTATGTTTCAATCGCTCAGATCTTCCTAATTATTTTGTAGCTACATTTACAACATCTTTATTTCTATGAGCAGAATTCTGCTGACTTGATGAAGTAAGAACTTGATCTAAGTTATACGTTGCTGTAGCGACACTAGGATGACTTAATATCAAACCTGAATTTCGTTGACCTAATACACTTAAAGAAGAAACTGGACTTTGGTAAACATTAGGATATGGCTTTGAGTAGATAGCCGATTGAGAGCTGAAAAATTTATCTCGCCGAATTGTAGTTAGGATTTAGTGTATATCACAGGATCTTAGTTAGCCGATTGAGAGCCGAAGCATTTATTTCATCGAATTGTATTTTGTGGACGATATCTACAGTTAGCCGACCAAGAGACAAAGTATTTATCTCGTTGAAATGTATTTAGGATTTAGCGTAGCTCATGCGATCTTAGTTAGCCGATTGACAACCGAAGCATTTACGTCACCGGGGTGTACTTTACAGTTAGCCGATCGGTAGACAAAGAATTTATTTCGTCGGAATGTATTCAGGATTTAGCATAGCTCACAGGATCTTAGTTATCCGATTGAGATCCAAAGCATTTATATCATTGGATTGTATTTTTAAGACGAAACTCCTAGTTGTATTTTGAGGCAAAATCATGTAGCTAATCGAACGAGAGCCGAAGCATTTATCTCGCCAGATGGTATTTAGTATTAGCATAGCACATACGGTCCTAGTTAGCTGCTTGAGACTTGAATCACCTAACTGATCGAATTATATTTTGTTGTCAGCAACCTATAGTTAGCCGGCTGAAATCCGAAGAATTAATCTCAGCGGATTGCATACCAATAGTTACTTTTAGCAAAAGCATTTATAAACCCAATAAGTAATGTTATCGTAGACACACGGTCGAGAGCAGAAGAATTTGTCTCGTCGGATTTTTGTGAACTATTAACAGTTCCAACACTGTCATTTTCTAGCGTAGTTAGATATCTCTTCGGTGCTGTTTGTATCACGAAGTAACAAGGAGGCTCTGTGGTAAAAGTCAAAGGAAGCACACCTTTGAAGAAACTGGACAGACTGAGTATACCCTAGCTGGAAACAAAAACTGCATTACAAGTTTCCAGATATCCCATTTTCTCAATAAAATAAGTGATGATAATTTGAATATAGTAACTGTATGTTGTTTAAAAAATGTATTCAGAAGTTGCTACCTCTAATTCAAACAAGTCTATTAGACATAACTCTTAATACAAGCTCTCACTTTTGACTAAAGTAACGTAGATAAAACACCTATGTGTGCACTTATTTCTGTATATCTTCCATAAATTATTTAAGCTCTATGTATTTCAGTGTGTAGATTTTTTGTTTAAACAAAATTAATGACTTTTATGCGGAAAATGTATTTACATTTTTTTTAATATTTACCCTACAACTAGGTAATACATTTCATTATAAATACATGTATGTAGAAATAATGCCAAAATAATAATTATTTTTATATTACATACTAAAGAACCTTATGATATTTTCTGTCTGTAACAAACCCTACCATTTCCAAAATTCAAGAACCATATTAATAAAAACCATCGTATAACATTCATTGTTATCGTAAGTAGATCTTGCAAATCAAAATTTGATAAAACATCTAATGAAATTTCATAAATTGCAATATTAATATTGTATTTAAATTATTATCAAATACGATATAGATCTCTATAGGTATATGTTTGCTGTTGTAGTAATAAAAAAGAAGGATATACAAGATTCGGTCTAACCTAATAAACCACTCTTTATATTATTGTAAATATTATCCCGGTATCACGGCTAGATGGTGCTTATTCCGAGAGTTTAACAATTTTTTTTCCTCTTTTCTTTAACAAGTCAATTTCACGCAACATTGAAATTATGCACTGGCATTAAATACGTTGTAACTTTCTATGTAGGTGGATAACATACAAACATTTTCACTTATAACGTAAACACATGAATTGAAAAAAAATCTGTTTAACATTTGGATAGCAGATTATTTAGTATAAGCACGGAGGGAAATATGTAAGTAAATTCATGCACTTTCATTTATATATATCAATTTAAATTCAGGCTTTAAAAAGTTATGGTAAATTCTGTGTTTTTTGTACCCTTCACCTCAGGTGTAAAGGGTGTATATAAGTTTGTCATTCCCTATGTAATTTACACAATTTTCATCGGAGATCAAAAAAGTTTATATTTTCTGGATCCTTATAAGAAATGATGTCTATAGGACGATGTCCGTCCGTCCCTCCGTCAGCCTGTCATTCCGTTCATAAATGGTGGAGATATGTGAAAAAAAACTGTTTTTTGAGGTGTTTTCGACATTTGAGAAGTCTTCCGATAACATAAATATAATTTATAATAAATATATATATATATATATATATATATATATATATATATATATTTATATTTATATTTATATTTGTATTTATATTTATATTTATATTTATATTTGTATTTATATTTATATATATATATTAACAGAAATTTGTCCAGAACTTTTCACAGGAAATAAATATCAAAAAATCAATCAATTAATATTAATTTACTGATTGGAGCAAATTCAATTTTAAATATCTATATATATTAACAGATATGCCGTTTTCCAGAACTTTTCTATTTTACATATATATATATATATATATAGATATATATATATATATATATATATATATATATCAGAAATTTTTCCATAACTTTTCTATTAAAACTGGTTCGAAAACGGCGTAAATATTTAAATATTTAAAAAGCCGGTTTTCCAAACCGGTTTTCGGTTTTCTGAAGCCCGTATATAAGCTAGGGACTTCGTTTTTGCAAAACAAAACCGCAAACTTTTTTCTGAATCTTTGTGCTGAAGGAATGGACTAAATTGGTCCATCAGTTACAGAGATATTGACTAAAACGCATTTTTGTAAGATATCCTAGTCCTAGATAAGCTACAGACTTGGTTCTTGTACATATGACTCACAAATATTTTTCTGGAATGTTGGTTTTTTGAATCAACCGAGTTATTGGCAAATCTGTTTTTTATTTACCTAATGTCTGCTTCCCTTATAGTTGTTGTTTTCATGGGTACTGATAAACAACAACAACAACAATAAATTAAGGCATATTTGGCTTTTTAAATTTTTTGAATTACCTACGTATGCTAGAAACTTTGTTCTTTCACTAAAATATCGCAAAGTTTTTAAGAATTTTTGTGTTAAAGGAATGAACTAAGTAGATTTGGTATTAACCGAATTACAGACCGCAACGCGTTATTAAATTTTTTAAGCTCCTATATAAACTATGGCCCTTATGCTTGCAGAAATCTATCACACATATTCTTTTCCAAATTTTAGTTTTTTAAATTAGTCAAATCGGTTCATAGATTTTCACCATACCGTTTTTTAATTTAATATTTTCTTACATTTAAAAAATATTTGTTCTGCACTGAAGTGATTATATCTTTTTTAAAATATATGCGAACTTTTGCAAAATTCCAAAGTACTAAATATGTTATTTACTAGCTTTTGTCGGTTCGCTTCGCTACCCTATTTAATGTGATAACTCATATTTAGTTTGTATGGGAGCTACGAAATTTGGTATGAAAATTACTTTTAAATATTTTTTAGACTTTCAGTGTAATAATCCATTAGATAAGAAAATTTTTATTTTCTTTTTATGAGGGCTACCTCCCCCCTTATGTTCATTTCATCAATCAAATCAAATCAAATTTCATCAATGCAATATGTTAGAATAAATGTTCCCAAGAATTTTGGGCTTTCGCTGTAATAGTTCCTTAGATATGATCCGATTTTAAACTAATCGGTTCATCCCTTTTAGAGTTTTAAAAAAGTGGGCTTAAAAATGGGCGTGGCATCCGATAAATATCCAGTATAACCTATAATATTCTACAGTGCAAGCACTATCTGTACTTCACATTTCATGTAAATAGCTTCATTAATAACGTGAAAAATTGAAAAAAGACTTTTTTAAAAGTAGGTGTAAAATGTGGGTGTGACTTCCAGTCGTGATCAAACAAAGCCTATAACTACCGTAACCACCTCTGGCACTGGTATTATCTTTGTGTCAAATTTTTCGAAAGTCAGTTCAGCCGTTTAGACATGACATATACACAAACAAACAAACTTACTCCTCATTTTTATAATATATATAAGGATATAAGGATTTATAAAATCTTTATTCTATTTCATGTTTATATGAAAATCCAAATTATCTAAAGTCTTTAGTGTTTACATAGATATAGTATAGGTAAATATATTTGTAATTACATCCAATATAAGGTATTTCATTTTCATACAACACGGGTGAAGGGTTATAAGATTCGGCACAGCCGAATATAGCAATCTAACTTGCTTTTCTATTGAAACTAGATAAAACTATTTACATATATAGAAAATGAATTTTTTAAATATTTTATAAAATTTAGAGCAAAAAATTTTTGTGTCTATAGATTAAAAATATGGAAAAAAAATAAAGCCTTAGAAATAACATCAAAATATTTTTGTCTATAAATTTATGTTTTTTTTTTTTTTTATTTTTTGCTTGCACATGAAGCAAAAAAATACTAAAATTTAAATTATTTTAAAGTTTAAATTTAAAAACATAACACAGGTTTGCATAATGAAAATTTTTTTCTGCGGCACGGAACATCTCAGTCAATTCGTATACATGTTATTATGTAGTACTAAACCTTCAAATTTCTCTTTTTGAATTGAATATGGTTCTAGCGATAAATCGTTATGTGTAAAATTAAAAAGGTTGCACCATATATTGAAGCCTATCTCGAAAACAATTTGTTTGATTTGGTTCAAACAAAAAATTCGATTTAAAATTGCGTTCATATTATACTCATAATATTTCTTAATTCGCTCATCAATTATGGAGGTATTAAGCCTATTTTGTAAAGAAAATTTGTATTTCGTAGAAAGTTTTTAAAATTTGTTTTTTTTTCGAAAGAAACTATAAAAAATAAAAATTTTTATTCTTAGATTTAAAATTGTTTCAAATAAAATAAGATATATTTCATTATGATGAAGATACTCATTAACAAATTACATAGAAATATTAAAAAAACATACTAGAGCCCTCTATTTGGCTATGGCGAATCTTTTATACCATTTAGCACCTAACCGACAAATAATAAAATATACACCTTAAAGTGTGCTTTCATATTTTTACATTTATACAAAAATAAACTACACTTTTTCCAAACTACAAAAATGTGAACACAAAATTAAACTATAAAAAAAACAACAACAACACTGATAGCTTCTGATAACCACTAAATGTATATACATAAGTTTATATGTAGATACATGCTTATACAAAAAACAACAACAACAATACTGAGTCATTACAAAGCATCTACATGATTGTGTGTATGCACAAAATACTGCTTGCTTATACAAAAAACAATAACACTAAAAGTCATTGCAATGTTTTTGGCATATGTTTGTGTGGGTATATTTGTAATAATTCTTTTCAGTTTTTTGCCTATAACTCAGTATTTTATGGACCGATATGGTTAGTTCAAAAACCCGAAATTTTTTGAAAAATATTTACAACAGATTTGTATAAAAACGAATTCCGAAGTTTATATAGAAGCTTCACAAAGTTCAAAATTGCATTTTGACCGATATCTCAGATACTAATGAATCAATTTTGTTCGTTTCTTCCGCAAAAATATTCCAAAAAAATATGCCGAATTTCCTTTATCAAAACAAAGTAAGTAGCTTATATAGGGGCTTCGAGAAGTCAAAAACAATTATGCTTTTAAAAGGCCTTTTCGGTTTGTGGCGACATCTCGGCTATTAACTTTGTTATACCTATCCTATCAATAAGGATCCACAAAATATATACTTTTTGGAGTCTTAGATGAATATTATAGAAATTACAAATACAATGATAAGCTTACCTTTGTACCTGTGATGAAGGGTATAATAAAATTTATTTTGCGATTCTTAAATTTTTTTTTAATATTTTTGTGTAATTTGTAAATGAGTATTTTCACTAATTTGTGAATAAAATCAAAGTTTATTAATTTGTGTTTAAAATTTAATTTTTTCGACACTATATTCTTAATAACTACAGAAATATTGAATAGATTAAAAAATAGTTTCCATATATTTTTTTTTTTGTTTTTTTTTTTTCATTAAGATGAAATTATAATATAATAAAATGAAATTATGTTCTGACAACACAGGATAATAATGTAGTATGATAGTATAATAATATGAAAAACTCGAACCATAACATGAAAAAATAAACCATAAAATCGGACACAGTATAATAAAAAGAAATCATAAAAATTATTATTTATAATCATATCTATTTTTAGCTGTGACCATATGTTCTAATCATAATATGTTGCTCTTAGATTATGGCCACTATAAATATAGGTTTTCTCCATGTATGAGCATTTGAAATAAAATAACAATTTATTGCTGGTACAAAAAAAAGATGTTAATTTTTCAAAATATTTTTTATTTTATTTTGATGAACTGTCAATTTTTATGAAAACGTTAATAAAAACCAATTATTCGCTTAATTAAATATTAAAGTAATTGAAGTAATTTTTTTTGTGCACAGAAAAAAATAAAAATTAATTTCAATTACGAAATTAATAATATAAGTAATTAATAATATATAAAAAATTAGTTTTTTTAATTCAATTAATTTTTAATTAAATAATTTTTTTTTTTTTTATTAATTTTTTAAGTCAAGACAATATATAATATAAAAAAATTTATTTTTAGCACTTTAGTTATTTTTTAGCCCCATTTTTGGTAAGTTGATTTAAAAAATTGATGTGCGTTTATGGGAATATGCGCCAGTGTATATGCCGCATAGAAAAAAAACATGCTTATGAGAAGAACGAAAAAGAAAGTTTGCTTGTATTTTTATGAAAACTAAACGTCCAGATTTTTTCTTAAATACTAATATCGATTGCTGCACAAGTTAGAAACAAAACCTGCATTTTTTAACACTTTTGGAATTGAATTAAAGCATTTATTAATAATTAATTTTGTTTGTGCCGTATATCATATACTAAAGCACAAACGTCTTTTATATTTTTTAAAGTGGATCAAGGAAGTGTATTTGATAAAATATAAATTGATTACGTTTTCTTACAAGCAATCGATTTTATAAATAAATTTATAATAAATTTAAATACATTTTTTAAAACTGTTGACTTAAAATGAAGCTATATGTCAAAAAAGGCGTTTTGGTTGATTCCATATCAAAACACGTAAAAAGAGGCTTTCCCGGATATAACATCTCCGCTTTCAAATTTTGGTTATTGGAAGTATTTTTTAAATCATAAACTATTCTGGTCCAAAAATATGACGTTTTAAAAAACAATATAAAAGCTAAAAACTTCACAAAGGCGTACATGTTTAATTGCTAATAACTTCTAAACTATACATGGTAGATCTCTGTTTAAGTTTAAAAATTTATTTATATCAAAAGTTCAAAAATCAAAATTGAACATATAACAATCAAAATATTATATTTCAGGAAAGGACATTTTAAAAATTCTTTTCAAAATTATATAATTTTGGTATAATTCTTATTCGTAGATGTGCAAATTTTCAAGTTAGACATTCAATTAGTTTAAAAGTTATAATTTCTGTCCGTTTTAACATGGAGTCACCCTATTTTAAGTTATAATTTTACTTTTTATTCAATTACTATTAGCTATTGCAATTATCAGTGGCTTAACTGAAGCTGAATTTTGTTTAATAAATATTATTGAATTTTTTTTTTCTTTGAAGGAACAAATAAATTTGAAATTTGGCGATTTTTGGAAATTTCTGATGTCGGCAGACGCTCAAAAAAATTTGACAACTCCGATGACGGTTATATTATATATAACCTAACATGTAATACACTCTTAAAACTCTCACTAAGACTGTGTGCTATTTATCATTTAAAGTTTAAGAGTTATTCGTAATTGACAATTTAAATTTCATAATTTATCATGCCATTTTTTCAGAGTCCAAAAATAAATGATTTTAGTTTAAAATTTACAAACCAAATAACTGTTTTCTTTAAGATTATATAAAGATTTTATACTTTTCAGAAAGATTTGTTTAAGGAAGCAATTTGATTGTAAAAAACTGGTTTTATTAGCCAACAGTTCTTATTCAATTCCCTTCCGAATTTGACCTATATTATATCTAAGTTTAGGTTATATATTTTAAAATTCCAAAGCTGGAGTTAACAAACAGAATACGATGATTTGTTGTTGAATTTCCTAATCTATATTTAGAAAAATATTTTTCTTCTTTTCTTTTCTTCTTGGCGTTTTACTACATTTTATATTGTTTTCATAGCTTTTTCGTTAATACTGTAAGCTTAAGCAAAATATTTTTGTATTTTAATTATATATTTTCTCTCCTACTATCGCTTAAAGCCATACAAATCATAATAAATCATGTTTGAGATTTTCTTAACCGCAAAACGTAAAATAAATATTTCTAATAACTTTGAGTTAAACTTTTTTTTAGCATATACTTAAAGAACACTATGTACATAACACATAATAAATTTGGAATTATATATAATAAATAATAAATCAACAAAATAATTAAAATTTTCTACTTGATTTAAATCAAAAGACTTTTTAAAACACATACTAACACCATTTTTTTATATTTAAATAATTAAATTCACACAGTCATAGCGAATATGTAAAAATATGTCCATAAAAAATTAAATTAATTTTCTACTTGCACACCTAGATGTATGATTAATATTTTACAAAATCATTATTATCACCAAACACTCATACTTGTTTAACTCAGTCTATCTCTGTCACACATATTTTTTTACCTTTATCACTCATTTACTCGCCCCCAATACGTATACTTGTTATATAGTGCACTCATAATTAAATAACACTTATACGCTCCGTCGGTAATAAAGTACTTTTGCATGATGAATGAATAAGTTACTCAATGAATGAATGCAGGCATGAATGTTGAAAAAACACAAGAAAACATAAGAAAAATTATTCCAAGTAAATTATTTACTATGAAAAAGTGTAAAATTAAAAAGGAGGAAATTTCACGCACACTTTTACATGCATACATGCAGCATGCATAAATGATTCTTAAAGTTTTAATTTTTTCTACCCTCCACAACCACTAGTGGTAAAAAATGGTATAATAAGTTGGTAGTTCCGCGTGGAACACCAGATATATATCTCGATTCCTGATGTTTAATTATTTAGCATACAAAAAATATACTAAATTTCCATACAGGGAAGAAATTTTTAGTATTTTTACTATATAAAAATTTGTTGGAAAAAAAATTTTAAAAATTGTTATCCAAACTGGGTTTGGACACTTAAATTATAATTTAATTTATAATTTTAAGGTTAATAACAACGTAAGATAACAACGTTTCACATTTTCGATAAAATGAAGATACGAATCATGAACATCTTAAAAATAAATCTTTGGTCAATTGCAATTCAACCGCCATATATAATAGCATCTCACTGCCGTCTACTTAAATCTAATTACTTATTCAGCTGAAATTTAAAATTAAACCTAAAAAAGAAGAAAAACACCATGAATAAATAATAAAAGAAACTGAATTATTTGTGTTGAAAAAATTAAAATATCTCATTATTTGGCTATAAAACAAAAGGGTAAGAATTTATGATACAAGAACCAGTTACCCAAAAAAAACTAATTGAATTCCCTAAATTTTCTTTTTATTTCCCAGCCCCCACAATTATAATTATTCTAATCTAAACGGAGTAATTATAATTAATTGTTTATTACAGATTGACACCCCCCCCAAGCATCTTTAACCATAGCATTTTGATACAGAAATTGCATACAGTAGTTAACCGTACTGTATTCATGGTCCTTTGAGCCGAATACTGGAACCACATCTATAACAGCGTTTACGACGCCAGGTTCAATCTCTCTTCTACTTGCCCCAAACACCTGGCGCTGCTAATTGAGTCCCTCAAAATTGCACCCAGTGCAATTCGGGCGCCATGTTTAGATTTCAACGAAACTAAAATGGATATGACACCACGAATGCTGATGAAGTGTATAGCGGTACAGAAAATATGTATTTCATTCTGCTGCTGCCTAATTATAGTCCACATACTCTGCTTTGGTATCGCCAAACAGAGATAACAAGGCAATTTATGATTGCAAACTCTTTTAATTGTCAAACAGTTTAGAAACAAAAAAAATAAAAATGATGAGTGAAATTTATATTTGTTCATAAATTTTATTTGTTTAAAAATTTCATTTTTTTCGAATTTGAAAGTGTATATGTGTGAAATTTTTATATAAATCAAAATATAAAATATTTTGATAAATGAAAAATAGGTCAAAAGGAAAAACACATTAAAATGATATGTGAACAGTGATGTATAAACTCATTTTGTATTTCAAAACACATATTCATAAGCTTAAGTGTGTGAACATAACATAACTAAACAATCCTAACCTTAGTAATCTCAGAAGTACTACTGTTTGTCTGGGTGCAAAATAATGGCATGAAAATCATTTGACAGTATAAAATTAATAGTGGGACTGTAACAAAACAAAGTACTATTGTTTCAACTTTCATTCTTCTATTAAACACAAAGGGGTATCAACTATATTGCGTTCGATTCCATAGCAATATTTTGTAATATAAATAATATTAATATTTATATTTACAAAGAGAAGAAGCCGCAAACTAAGAGTAGTACCTCGGTGTGTTTCAATAATCAATAAAGCAGAAAGAAGTATTTACTAAGAGTACAGTACACAGTGTCCTCAAAACGACTTTTTTTGTTTTTGAAATAATACTGTAACTTGAGAACCGTTAGAGATATCTGAACATACTTTAACACAGCCAGCGCTGAAGTGCTTTCGAGTTGATTTGGAGGAGCACAGGTTTCTAGCCAGTCACGGAGATAGAGGGTAGACCTCCAAATTTAGTCACATTGGGAATGTAATTTCTTTTAAAAAATCCCCAAAAATGCATTTATGACTTGAATGTAAAAACATTTTATACAGAGGTAGTCCTTATAAATCCCTATATAAAACAGGATCACTTATGTAGGTTACCACTTTTAATTTAAGAGATATTTAGGTCAAAGCAAATTTTACTTACTTTTGCCTAGTTTTTTTGCTTTTTTTTTAAACTTGGAACTGTTAAAAAGTTAAATTAATCTAAAGTTGAAACTTAAAAAAGAACTCATATTTTTGGGGGTTATTGGTAGTATATATATATAGATATATATATATATATATATATATATATATATATATATATATGTATATATATATATATATATGTGGGATTGTAGCCTGGTCGCGTCACCAGATCTGGCAGACGTTGGTAAGAAAAGGGTTAAGATAGTTAACGGACAGAACATTCTCGACGGAGCTAGTGACGTACGCAACAGACAAAATATGGACGAGACATCTTATAACGTAGAACGAATATTCTAAACGACGTTCTTTAATTTTATAAACGGACTTACCATGCACAGGAAAGGGACAAATATAGGTTTCGCTCGCTAAGAAGTTTCTGGAGCTTTAGAGAAATAGCGAGTAATAGTGGATAGGATATAAATAGGAGTAAAAGAGAATATTGAGTTAGTTGCAGAAGACTTTTATAAAGTTGAAGTAAATTGCAGTTGAAAATAGTTGCCGAAGAGTTGCAGAATAGTTGTGCAAAAGTTGAAATGAGTTGCTCTAAAGTTGAAGTTAAAAGTTGTAATTGAGTTAAAACCAGCAGTAGCCAAACTCTAATAAATTGTAAAACTAAAATAAAGTGAAGTTAATATTTTAATTTAAGTTTTGATAATTTAAAATAAACTGTGTATACTATAATTTATTAATCAAAATAAATTGTGTTTTAATTGATTAAAGCCATCAAGCTTAAATCGCAGGGATTTAATAATATAAAAATCCCATATATATATACATATGTTCAATTCAGCTCCAGAAAATGCTCCAGAACGTCACAAAACGAGGATATTTTTAATAGCCTATTGTTATCATCAGACCCTGTACTATCATCAATGAGAAAACGTTGGATTTATTATGAAAATACTGAAGACTTGAAGGACCTTTATTATCTTTAAGATATGTATACAGATACAACAGATTATTTCATAGAAAATAAGTAGTATAAGTTTAAAATATTAGAAAAATTGTCTACATAAATTTAATGTAAATAAGTAATAAAAAATCGTTTTAGAAATAGCATATTTATTAAGGAAGATGATAAATACCAAAAATAATAATATTGATTAAGTTAAAATAGACATTTTTTGTTTGTTTTGTTATTTTAAATTCATTAATAGAAATATATGAATGCTTAGAAAAGGATAAAGATTTACTTAAATTTGAGAAATGTGGCAACCCTATTAAAAATTAAAAATATTTATTAATTATTTTTATAAAAATATTTTGTGTATAGATATTATTGAAAGTATACAGAAATATTCATAATTTTCTAAGTAATTATTCACGCAAAGCTAAATGCAAAAGTTGCAAGTTTGTAAAAATATAGTCATATATACAATAAACTGGAAATATAAAAGTTTAAATGCGCATATTTCTGAAATGAGGCACGATTTTGACTTGAATCTTTTTGCAAAAGATCGAAATTATATATTCTAAAGGATAAGCTTAATTTGGAATACATATTTTTAAAAATTCTTTCGCTATTTAGAAATAAACCAAACAAAAGGCACAATTTGGGGTTTTTGGAGAGAATACAAATTTTTTAACTGTAATAACATATTTGTTTATAAAGATATCTTAATGAAATTTGCAGTAAATGTGGATCTTATTAATGTAAATAAAAGCGCGTTAACCAAATTTCAATCAGGGGTAGGGTTTTACTGAATTCCCAAATAAACTAATCAAAATTCCCAAAAATGGGATTTTTGACATTTTTGGCTATAGAATCCACATTTTTCCGAAGTCCCGTAGATTTTGATTTAAAACTTTTAACAATATATTGAAGATTCTTAAAATATATTCCGCTTGTCGATTCGTACTTTGGGGTTTGAGAAAATATGGCCTAAAATCAAAACTTTCATAAAAATGGTATGTACCATGACCAATTGAGTTATTGGGCTTGTTTTTTATCCTAAAGTCATCTCTGTGAAGTTGTCTTTCAGAAAAGTGCAAAATTATTATATACTGCTCAAAAAAATTTTATTTTAGATAAAAAAAACTGTAGATACTTTTCGGCTAAAAAAGCACAAAAAGTCGTCTGTTTTGCAATTTTCAAATTCAAAATCGTTTATTTTTGGACTCGCTAAAGATATCGACTTCAATTTTTTTTATTCAATAGATAATTTTGTTCTTTAACTAGTTAGGAAAAAACTAATAAAATCGGGCGGAAATACTAGGATATATATGAAAAAAAACTGGACCAAGAACATGCAAAATTATGGTGCTTAAAAATTCAAACGCAAATAACTCGAAAGCTATAAGAGATAAATAGGATATGTAAGCATTTTTTCTATAGGTCTTATCAGGGCCTACAACAGTATATAAAAATATTTGAAATCGAACAAAAATTTTGCAAGCGATTAAAAATTTTTTATGTCAAAGGTACCTAACTTTGAGCCCCCCTTATCTCCGCCCCTGGTGTCCTTGTCCCTTTAAAAACATAATATTGTACACTCCTCTGCTACGCCTATACCAATTTAATGAAAATCCAAAAGGCCGATCAGAACTTACAGATTTATTTCCAAAAAATTTCGATTCTGCCCCACTGTGCAATATTTCATTAGAATACCTCTACTCTTTTAAGTTTTATTTAAGTCCAAATATTAACATTATTTTTCAAAAATATACTTAAAATCTAAATTTAAAGATTTTCTGGTCATAGTCTGAAGAAATGTGATCCATAACCTAGTTTTGATTTGAACGCGATATAAAATTTTAGATTTTTATTGAGAATGATTTTTATTAAGGGATTACTAGGGGCAAGTTTAAGAATGAACAAAAATAGGGAAAATGTACGCATGAAAATGCTCAGAATTATAATATCCACAAAAGGTTGAAGAATATTATTAAAAACAGAAAAAATTCTAATTTTTTATTATACAAATATGCATAAATATGAATTTTCTAACTAGAACTAAAAAAGAAAGAATTTTCAAAATTATTTACGAGGTATTCAAAACACATAATTTATATAAACACAACAGTTTATACAAATCAGATAACTAAACTACAAGAAATTAGTAAAAACTGCGCTTTGTTAAGGAAACTAATTTTTTCATTCATTTTTGGTAAAATACTTTTTTTAATTAAATTTTAGTTTTCACTAAAAAATAAATTTTTGTTTAAAGATATAAGAATTGAGTGATCATAAATTTTTCTTCATATAGCGTTAGCGGCACTAGTTTTTTTACAAAATAAAATTTTAGTTTTTGCTAAATAAAAATCGATTTTATTTTGATCGAATTGATATTGAATTCACACCATCTGTTTTTAAAAACCACCCTTATTGGGAATAAATTAAAATCTAAAAAATTGTTTTTTATTTGTTTTCACATTTATTGTAAGCATTATTAAAAGTATACAAGAAATAATTATATTTTATGTAAATTTTAGATATAATTTTTAAACTCATCTTCCAAATAAACACAAATAGATGACACATTTATTGCTTCCAGGAATTGACGGAGTAGTTCATTGTCATTGGATTTTGCTGCTTTTTTGTATGTGGAGGAAGTTGTCCAACCGGAGTTTTATTCACTAAGTATTCTCGAGAAAATATTTTCAATAAAGTATTCCGTTTCATTACAATCATTATTTTTACCATTGTTTTCATAAATAATTAATTTTTCCACATTAACATAATTTACAATAGCAATTAAATAACAACACTGCAAGAAAACTAAGCCGAACAAAACTTCGGGCGTAGTAGGCTGGCAATATAAATGACGGCGTCGACTTTTTTGTGTTACCGATAGTGTACGATTCGAAAATTCGAAAAGAAATAAATATGCAGTTTCAAAAGTAATAGTTAGATTTTAAAAATACTACATGAGGGTAGTAGAGGTACAGATGAGTTTAAGTTTTGTGCTTGGACTATATAGGCCTAATAAGGGCGGGTCTACAACATTCCAAACTTGGTTACTTCAAGTTTGAAAATAAACAACTTCGAATTTTTATATCTGAACCGATTCTAAAGAGAACTATAAAAAACGTCGACTTATATATTTCAGTTTACGAGATATTAGGCTTTGAATTTAAAAAATTTTCTTTCGCTATATAATATTTATTAAAATTTTTTTTTTATTTAGTTAACAACAAATTACAAAATTGTTTAAAAGAGAAATGATGAAAAATAAGCGAAATCATAAGCTTATAAATTTTGAATTAAAATAATTAAGTTTTTGTTTTTATTACAATTAAAACAAGAAAACTAAACTTTATATTACAAATAATTAAAAGCTTATTATTCGTGCATTAAAAGCTGTGCCAAAGACATGTCATGCACACAAGTGGCATTTGACTTCTGAAAATTTAATGGCTTGTATTTTGTGACGTCGGTGTCAGTTTTCGAAAAATATATACCGTGTATGGTGTAAACACAATTGCTACCGATTTTGCAACGTCATTTTTTCCTCAGTATAGTCTCTTATAAATTTAAATTTTAGTTTCTCATTAAATATGTGAATTTTTGATGATAAATAGATTTTTGTTCTTCCGAACGGTGGTCTTAAATATGGTAAAAATTATTTATTTATATTTTTTTTTTCTTATGGGATATGGAACATGGAATTTTTAGTTTTTACACTTTACTCGCCAAAAAATACATATAATATTTTTTTAAAGAATTATTTCTAAATAAAAAATATGATGGAGGGTATAGAAGATTCGGCATAGTCGAATATAGCATTCTTACTGGTTTTTTACTATTATTTCAAAAAGTTCGCCTGATTTGAAATTCATACTTAAGAAAAGAGGGAAAATAACTAGTTGTATATAAATTAATATTAAAAACAATTTTTTTCTAAAAAAAAACTATCAAATCTACGTAGATTAGGTGATAAGTTAAGGGGTATAAATTTTCATTTAAAACATACTTATTGCTACTCTTACTCCTCATTATTGCATAAGCTACAAAATTAAACAAAACTA
This sequence comes from Protocalliphora azurea, assembly GCA_932274085.1. Lineage (NCBI taxonomy): Eukaryota > Metazoa > Arthropoda > Insecta > Diptera > Calliphoridae > Protocalliphora > Protocalliphora azurea. Next base: position 27,311,520 of record OW026521.1, on the reverse strand, counting down.
ATTTCTAAGAGTGTGTGCCGAACAGTAAGAAAGTGTGTAGAAAAAAGTAAATTTTTGACAGTTATGAGGTGAATAAAATATCATTAGCCCATAAGCATAGAAAACAATTAGAAGTCCAACTTGCTCTAAAAAAACCTAACTCAGCTGTCAGAGAAAAAACGAACTTTTCGTATGCATTATTCAGTGTTGCCAGAAGGTGAGAAAAAAGGAGCTAAATTGAACCTTAAAAAAGGCAAAAAAGGTTAAATGCCCCAAAAAATAAGGTCACAAAAGTTATTATTATTTTTTATTTTATTATTATTATTTCCTTTTTTTAAAAGTTTTTATATTTTTTGAAAAATATTTATTGTAATAAATTTATAAATAATATAAATAAATAAATAAATAAAATAAGCAATAAATAAATTCCCTAAAAAATTCACATACAAATTACATTATATTAAGTTACAAAATTTTCTCCATATGAAAAATTACTCAATATTTTAAAATGATTTTTTTTTTGTAATTTTTCCTTTTTGATTAAGTATTTACATTTTTTTCTTTTTTTTTTGTGATTTTTCGCTTTTATATGATTTATCTTTCTAATTATAATAATGACTACTTTCCATGGTCAATGAACTAAATGTATAAAAAAACTATTATCTTAATCTATTTAGCAAGTCTTTAAAATTAATTTAGTTAATTTTGATTTCAATAATGAATTTTGAGTAATGAAGCGCCGCAGTCGAAAATTTTTTTGTCACATATTACTAATCTCGATTTTTGTGTGAATAAATACACAAAATTGCTTAAATGAATGATTTTGTAAAAATAAAATTGATTATAGCAAATAAAATTTTAGACTTTTTAAGGCAATTTTAAAAATCAAATAGTTTAGAAAAAAGCTAGAAGCTAAAACGAAAATTTTAAAGCTAAAATCAAAACAAAAAGGTGAGATTTAGCCTTACAAAGGCTACACTGGCAACACTAACATTAGTAGGATTTTCTTCAGGACTAATCTTTTTTTTCTTTTTTGGTGAGTGAATAAAAATAGTTGGTCTTCTAGTTGTTTTCTATGCCCTTAGGGTTACATGAAATTTTGACAAATAAATAGAACATTTTGACAAACATAAAATAAATAATAAATTAAAATATTTTTAAATTTTTTGTGCATTTTAATATTAATATATATATATATATATATATATATATATATATATATATATATATATATATATATATATATTAAAAACAAATATTTATTTAAAATGTACTAAATTTTCTAAATGTTTTTTTTTTTCGTTCAAATACTCACAGAACGAAAAAAAAATTTTTATTTAGCACAGCAAAAGTATAAAATTTTTTTACCAAAGGAAAATTTACATTTTTCACCGAACTTTGCTACCGTTTAGCACACGCTCTAACCTGAAAATGTCTCTCAATATTTCTCAGACATTTCTTTTTATATAATTCCTAAATGTAAATCAAACACAAACATTGACATCTTTCCCCCACTCTGCCGCGGAAAATAAGAATTATGCCACAACACAAAGTTCTCTCTCACAAACAGCTACTAGTCTATGCTTGAACAAAGGTGTGTATAAATTAATATATATGCAAATGTGTGTATACATTTCACTTATAAATAATTATATCTATGATTATATTTATTGCTGTGTGCTCTGAACACTTTACTGGAGTAAATATGTAGAGAGTGTGTGTGTGTTTTAATTCCTTTACAAAAACAATGTTGCTTTCTTTATTCATAAGCATGTTATAAAACTTTGTGAGCGTATGTGTGTGGCAAAGAAAAAGTTTTGTTTTTTTAATTGAGAATTTTAATAATAATTTTTGACAAAAACATTTTACGTGATTTGTTTATTTAATGACGAGTTGTGTGAAAAAAATTGAAAACATAAAAAGCATATGGGAAATTGAAAAAAAAAAAACAAAAAAATTATGTGTAAATAACTTGCTAAATTGTTGTTGGAAAATGTTTTAAATATCATTAAATTGCCAAAGGAAACCGCAAAATTGGAGAAGACAAATTGGTAGATAGAAAAATTAAAAAAAAAATAATAATAATAATAAAAATGAAAAAAATTTTAAAATTGCACGCAAAGAAAAATATGGTTACAGCATTCTCACTACAACAATATTATGTTCTCATTGTTAATTCTCTTGAATTTTAATAACTCTGTTTTCATGATAACAATGATTTTGTTTAAATTTTGTCATTTAATATTTACACTCAACAAAAATTTTAATATGTTTTTATATATTTTTACCAGAAACAAAATTGTACTAATATAAAAAATATCATTACTTTTACAAGCATTAAATATTTGCAGTATTTTTCTTTGTTTTTAAACCATATTAACATTAATATCATTATTATTATTCCCATGACAATTAAATGTTTCAAATATATATAATACTTATCTTTTTCACAAACTTAGTGGAAAAATTCAATATTTTTTGTGTGTTTTAAATATATATATATTGTTTTGTATAATTGTTCAGTATAATTCTCATTTAGTTTATATATGAATAAACATAAAAAGAAAAGTTTTGGTTATAGTCGGTGTGATTCAAGCAATATAAATTAATGGTTTAGCTAAAAAAAAAACATCTTGCATTTGAACTATACCACTGGTATAAATGAATATAATTGATGAACAAATAATATTTAAATATTTTATTTTATTTATTTATTTTTTTTTTTTTTTTTTTTTGTTAATTTTTTTATTTTTATTTTTTATTTTATTTGCGCTAATGAACACTTTTCTCTTCAATAAAAAATTTATAAAAATAATAATTCGCATGGAATAATATGACAAACTGAAATAATATGATAAGATTGCATAACTATATGATATCATGGGATAATAATATGATAAAATGAAATAATAATATGAAGAATATCATGATAATATTATAAAATAGAATAATAATATGACAATATGGTATAATAATATAATAATAATATCCAATCAAGTTGCACACTTAAATTATAACTAAATTATAATTTTTATATTAATTACTATAAATTAATATAAGATCATTTTTCGCAGTTGATTTTTTTTTTAATAAAAAAAAGTAATGTTATCGGTTTTCATTAAAAAAGCTGATGGATTGATGAAAACTCGGAAGAAGGCTCTAAAAACAATTTGTATTTATTTTGAAGTTCACTTGCTATCATACCATCTTACACTTACCAATTCACCATCCTACTATCGAGCCGTCACGAGCGTCATATATTTACCTTAACCTAAGTTACCTAAAACTAAAACCAGTAAGATAGATATAGTCGATCAAGCCTGACTATATGATACCCTACACCATTTTGCAGGGGTCTTATATAAGACATGTGAACAATTGTGGATCGATACTTTTACTAAGGGTAACATAAAATATATGAATACAGAATATTACTTTAATACTAGCATTTATATGAATTTATGCACTTTAGGGTGATTCCGAAAGTGGGCTTATATGGGAGCTATGCCAAATTATGGAGAGATTCTCATAAAATTTGTCATTATTATTTCTACTTATATAAAACTTATTTGTGTCTAATATACACCTGATACTCACATTTGTACATGATTTATGCACGTTAAAATGATTTTCGGAAGAGGGTTTTATATGGGAGCTATGGTCAATTATGTACCGATCTTCATGAAATTTGGCACAAAGATTGAAACTTATACAAAACCTCCTTACACTTCATTAAAATACTGTTATATTTAATGTATTTATGATCGTTAAAATCCTATTCCGAGAGGACAATTGTATGGGGGCTAGGTGAAAAAATGGACCGATCATTACCAATTTCAATAGGCTCCGTTCTTGTGCCATTAAAGTCCTATGTGCTGAATTTCGTTGAATTATCTTCAAAATTGCTAAATGTAATTTGTGCACAAGGCTTACATGGACAGCCAGACAACCAACCATCCAGCCGTCCAGCCAGCCAGCCAGACGGACGGACATCATTAGATTGATTCAAAAAGTGATTCTGAGACAAGTGGTATACTTTAAGGTCGGTATAGGATGATTTTTTCTGTGCGTTACAAACATCAGCACATACGCGTAATACCCCAACCACCTATGGTGGTATGGCGTATAAAAATAAACATTTTGTAACAAAAACTGAAGTTGAACTAAAAACAAAAAGATACTTACCTCATTCCTGAATTTCTCTGCAAAAAAAGTTGAGAAATCATTGTACTAAGAACTAGCTACACCACTAACTGAATCCCCCTATTTTTCTTTATTCCCAAAACCCTTAATTATAATTGCTCGTATCAAAAGAGTAATTATAATTCATTCTCCATTACAGATTGATAACCCTCTTTTTATCTTCAACAACGCCCTCTTCGTCATCATCTATAAGGAGAATTTATATACAATAGACAACCCTACCTGCATTCAAATATAATAACACCAAATCATAATCTGATAAAATGGAATAATGATGTAGTAAGATTATTCAATTATATGTAAAATTAGAATCATAACATGGAAAAAATAGACTATAAAATCGAACACAATATGACAAAATGGATGACAACTTATTATTTGTAATCATTTCTATTTTTCGCTGTAATCATATGTAATCATATGTTCCAATTTCTTCGTGTATGGGTAAGATTTATCTTCTATGAATACTTAAGCCAAAACCACAGTCAAATAGTATAAGTTGCAGTGTACAGTGGAAGCTTATAATTTTAAGGAAATTTTTTTTAATATTCACTGCTTTCAATTCATAATGTAATAAAGAGCAGTTTAAAATTAACATCAAATATTAATAATAAAATGCCTATTAATAAAAATTATAATATTTTTCTAAATTTGCTGAAGTTTTGTTTTCATATGCCAAATTAGCGTATAAGGCTGCTAATGCCAGGAAAAATACTAAATAAAAAATCTTTAAAAAAAACAGATATGAGCAACATTCTTCCTCTCCGTAATTGAAGTTAAAAGATTTCAAGCCGTTAGAATTTTATGCGATAATAATGTTTAAAGTATTAAAATTTTTTTAACAAAAAAAAAAAATAAAAAATAAGAAATAATAATCGGCGTAAATGCATTTCCTAATCGAAATAAAAAATCTTTTTTGGACAGAATTTTGAGAACATACAGTACAGCAAATTTAAACTTCTTAAAACCAAAACCGACTTTAAAAAATATTATGTAATATAAAAAAAATTAAAATTTGCGTATCTCCGCTCCCTGATAGAAATTTCAAAATCTAGCTCCGTTAGAATTTCTAGGACGAATAGCTTTATAACTGAACCGAATTTTAATTTTCAATGTCATCCAGGAGCAACTGAAAGCTCTGGAGAGTGAAAACATATATAAAAATATATCTCCGCTCAATGATAGAAATTTCAAAATCTGGCTTCGTAAGAATTTGTAAATTGAAAATTATATAAAAATTTCAAAATCTGTCTCCGTTAGGGTTTGTTAATTAATGTAAGTAAACCAAATTTTAACCTCCTACATAACACAGTGGCTCAGAATCGTTTTTTATCGGCCAACACTCTATAACCTTTAAATCGATAGATATATTTTAGATTCTTTTTTTATGGAAAGATATTTTCTTAAATTTTTCTTCAGTTTCAATTTCATTGAGAAATTTAAGGCTAAATTAAACTTTTAATTTTTTTATAAAATTTAGTATTTGCATTTGTTTTTTTAAACAGCTTTAGTTATAAAAAAAGCTATAATGAGACAAAAAAAAATATTTTAATAATACCCAGGATAATTTTGTGAACAGGTTCCCAGTCTATATAAAATATAGAACCAGTTCTTAGAAAAAATCACATTTTTTATAAAATTACTTTATGCAAAATTTGTCTATAACACCATATCACGCCCACAATTACTAATATTTTGATCTAATTTTTTGAGCACTGAAATTAATTACTGAGCCATCGTGTGTCGTCTGGGAGCTTCAGAAAGTTTTGTAAAGAAAAAATATGCTTAGGAAATTAAATATCGCCCCTGCGCTAACTTGATTACCTATGTAAAGATTTTATTTTTTTATTTGTGCATTTAGATTGCCTACTAGTCATACATAAGACAATCAAGGTATTTTTCTATATATCATACCATACCATATATAAAATGCTCTACCAGAATGATAATACCAAAATTTTAACGTAAAATATTTAATATATTATGTTCATGATATGATGCCAAGAAGTGAATATATATAGAAAACTAACACTCTGCTTATTAATTTTTGTGGGGTGCCCAGCTTGTTAAAATTTGCGACTATCAGAGTATTATTTTTTTTATATATAATATATGTGCTTCGGTATTTATTTTGTATAGTGGCTACCATTTCGCCTGGGTCTACTTGCCCTATGCTCATCTCAACTGCGACATGTAACAAATTTATTTCTAGAAAATTTTAAGGCCTTCATTCAATAGTTCTTTAGATGTGATATAATTAATATTTGATTTCTTTTGGCGGGCTACAACTTCCGCTAGATCTACGCATCCTTATTAATCTAATAACTATTTTAATCAATTGAGGAGTTTACTAACAAAATTATTCCTTAAAAATCTCTTTAGATATGAGATGATTAAAATTTAAATTGCATAAACTGCCTCAACTATTTTCATCTCAATTTTGTAACTTGATAGGAAATTTATTTGCTGTTATAATTTTATATATATGAGATAATTACTACATATTTATTTATTTATTTTGTATGGAACCACCGCTCCCTCTAGAGCTGGCAGCCCTATTTTCATGTCAATTATGGAACTAGAAAAGAAAATTAAACCCAAAAAATATTGAGACTTTTACTGTAATAGTTCTTTAGATATGCAATAATGAAAACTTACTTTGTATGGAGACTGCTACTCATCTTAGACCTTTCCATCCTGTCTTCATCTTAATTGTAAATTTTGATAAGAAAATTATTCCCTCAAAATTTTAAAACTCACTTCAACAATTCTTTAGATTTACAATAATTGATATTTACTTTATATAAATGGCCCTACCGAAAACTTTCAACAAAATTGGTCCGGCGTTTTAGTTGTCTATAAGGTACAAACAAACTGACAAACAAACAAAGATTCAGTTTTATACCCATCATCCAAAAAGGTGGAGGGCATGGATCGGAGCGATTCACCTAAGGAGATGAAATTTGTCTAAAATATTTCTCTTAGATACTATTTGTTAGGTAAACGAAACAAAAGCATGTAAGACAACGAAATCAAGTACATTAATTGAAACGAATATAGAAAGGGTAGGGCTAAAGTATGTCGCAGTCCCCATACAAAGTAAATATAGAAAATCGCACAGCTAAAAAACTATTACAGTAATAGTCTTGATATTTTGTAGAAATATTTTCTTTATCAAGCTCCATAACTGAGACGACAATAGAAAAGATAAGTCTAGTCGTAGCCTCCATACAAAGTAAATATTGAAAATTTCATAATTAAAGAACTATTACAGCGAAAGTATTAAGATGTTGAGGGGAATAATTTCAATCAATAATTTCAATAATTTTCATCAAAATTCACAATTTAGCACCAGTAAATTTTAATTAATGCATATCTAATGAACTATAAGTAACAGTGAAAATTTTAACATTTTATGGGAAGAAATTTCTTAACAATTTAAATAGCTTTACATCCAAATAGAGTGATAGATCTTCAGAGAGTTGTAGTCCCCATATAATATACTAAGCCCACATTCTGTTAAAAATAAACTGCTGTTACATTTTTCGATCAAAGCAATGGGAGTAGAAGTCCCTTTAGTAATTATAACATAGATTAAAAATGTTATTTTCATTTACTTTAAAAGAATTTCTAATATGTATAAAGTAGATGATATGTATAATGTAAATAATTCATTGAGAATTTTTAGTGATAATGGTTACATCAGATTCAGCCAAGCCGAATATAACCTTGTTAAACTTGATATTGAGTAAGAAGAGTTTTGTAAACATTTAAGTACATATTTCAAGGCGTAAATAAAGTGCTGTGTTTTTGTTCAAAAAATTAAATAAATTTTACTTATTATTCGCAACTTGGTATCAACATAAATTTCAAATAGTACTTTTTTCACCCACAGAATTCTAAAATTCAAATTTTTAACAGTTATTTATTTTTTATTTAAAGCAGAACCAAATAAAAATAAATACATAACGAAGGATTAAATACAATGACAAATTATTAAATAATTTTATTCAGGTTAAATATTATAGTAAAATATTAAGATCTTAAAACAATATGACACTATTATTGAAATAAAATTAGGAAGAAAAAAGTCGTCCAAGTTCAATTTCTTAAAATAGAGCACTTCAGATTTAGTTTTGTTAAAATATAATTCATTATCTGATGTCTTTCAAATTCCCAACGTTTTCACTTAAATTTGATTTAAAGATCATAGAAACTTGTGGATCTCAGTAATTATTTTACATATATTTTAGAGTTTACAATTTTATAAATTAAACCTACTACTCAAATGTTTGCATAATAATTGTTGTTTGTAGCTCGAAAGATTTGAAAAAAAAACACTATTCGAACAAAAAAATTAAGAGATGTGCTATTTTCTAAGGAATTTAGGAGTTTCTAAAAACGATGAATTTAGTTTATGGAAAGCAACAAAGTACCTAAAACGACCCACTAAAGGTAATATTTCCATCATCGACGCTAATGGTACTTGGTGTAAAATTTTTTAAAAAGCGCATGTCCAATGGATTGGCCTATCAAACCCATATCACCCAATGAAGTTCAAGAAGAAATTAAGAAACTAAATCCCAAAAAGACTCCGGGTATTAGTGGATCCATTACTAGGTCTCTACCCAAAAAAGGAATTTTATTTTTAACTTTAATTTACAATGCTATCCTGCGACTGAGCCATTTTCCTTCACAATGGAAATGTGCGCAGATAATTATGGTACATAAGCCGAATAAGCCAGAAAATCTTGTCAAATCTTACAGACCTATCTGTTTGTTGGTTACGTTCACCAAAATATTTGAAAGAATATTAATAAATAGATTGTCGCCGATTTTGGAAAAATTTAACATCGAGCCTGAACACCAATTTGGTTTCAGGCATAATCAAAGCAAGCCTAAGCAATGCCATTATATTATAGCTCTAATAAGAGATACTTTGGAAAATAAAAAATATAATTCTGCTATATTCTTAGATGTGCAACAAGCATTTGATAAAGTCTGGCATAATGGGTTACTTTTTAAACTCAAAAAATCTTTTACTAAAGTCACATTTAACTGAAAGACAGTTTCATGTAAAAGTAAATCACGAAATATATAATATAAATTTACACGTTCCGCAAGATAGGGTTCTTGAACCAATATTATACAAAATTTTTCTTCTGATATGCCTGTGACTAACAATATTTTAGTTGCAACTTATGCGGATGATACCGTTACATTAGCTTCTAGCTCATGTCCAGTAGAAGCATCGAATCTCGTTCAAAATCAATTATATCAAATTGAACACTGGTTGTGCCAATGGAATATTAAAGTCAATACTGTACTCACATAACACAAAGCAGTCTGTCCTCGCTTAACAATAAATAATAGTGAAATTACCCAAAAAAAAAGTGTTAAATTTCTTGATCTTCATATTGATAAAAGATTAATGTGGAAAGTACACATAAAAGCTAAAAAAGAACATCTTAAAATTAAAACTAAAGGATTATATTGGTTGCTGGGCCCTATGTTCCAACTAAATATTGAAACTAATATTGTAATCTATAAGACTATACTTAAGCCAGTGTGAACCTACGGCATTCAGATATGGGGTACTGCAAGCAACTCAAATGTTGAAATCCTTCAACGGTACCCAAATAATACTTTGATACTAACTGTCAATACCCCAAAGTATACATCTAACAAAATAATTCACAACGATTTATTTATTCTAAAAATAAAAGAAGAAATCAAGAAGTTCAACGCAAATTACGAGTATCTTGAACGATTAAGTAAACATTGTATCACATTGGCAATATCATTACTAGACGATACTAATGAAGTGAGAAGACTTAAGCGATAACATATTCTTGATTTACCCTTCCGACAACTTTATGTTTATCCTTATATGGACTTTTTTCAAAATAATTTAAAATTTTTTATATTATTTAATATGTTAATTAGTCATTATATTTTTGTATATATGTATATATAAGTCTGTGAATTTTTCCCTTTTGAAAGTAATCGATGTGTATTATCCCACGTGCATCCGAAAAAACTGTTACCATCACCTTATTGGCCGACAAACTTACTTTGGCCTTCTTCGGAGCAGGTTCGTCTGGAGAAAACCATTGTTTAGGCTGCTGCTTGGTCTCCGGAGTACAGTAATGGATCCATGTTTCATCCACAGTTACAAAACGCCGCAAAACCTCATTCGGATTGCGGTTAAACAACTCCAAACAATCCTTTGAAGTTATCACACGTTCACGTCTATGGTCAATTGAGAGCAAACGCGTCACCTATCTTGCAGACAACTTTCTTAAACCCAGCTGATTATTTAAAATCGAAACTACACTGCCATATGAAATGCCTATAGCATCAACAATCTCACGCACTTTTACTCTTCGGTCGGCCAACACCATAGCGTGAATTTTTTCGACATTTTCATTTTCAATTGGCCGTCCAGAACGTTCAGCGTCATTTGTACTTGTGCGACCACAACGAAAGTCAGTAAACCACTTTTTTACCATTGAAGTCGATGGTGCAGAGTCCCCATAGTACTTATCGAGCTTTTCCTTGGTTTGATTGACGGTTTTTTTCGCAAAAAACAAATTCACTTTTTTCCATTTTTAGAAAAATATACGAGGTAGTATATTTGAACAGCTATTAAATGCAAATTAAATGACGACACTTGCTCAAAATTTGACAGTATTCTACTAACAGGTGGTACTTGATGGGTATAGTGTTGCATTTCATATAACTACGAGGGAAGTTCGAAAAGTCACGGAAATATTGATCCGCCCTCGCATTTATAAAGCTGCCCCTAATAAAACTGTTTTACTGACTTGCGTTTTGTTACATTTCACCTTAGCTATCCTTCCTATTTAAGGCATTTTATGAATGTATTTTTTTTTTCTTTTTTTTTTACAATAACAAATAATACAATTCATTGAAAATTGAAAATAAGCAAAAGAAAAATTAAAAATAATAACAAAAATTTAAACGTACGCTGAATTGATAAGAGATCATTACAAAAGCGGTATGTATATCTCACTAAATTAGACTAATAATATATAACATAATTATGAATGATAGTAAAGCAGACAAAATGGAAATGGACAGACTAGCAGACAAAATAATATGCAAAATAATTACAATAAGTATAATTACAGAAATAAGTCAATAGAATTTATAATTATTCACAACATAATCGTTATGTTTCATTTTTAAAATCTTTTCGGTTGAAGAGCCCAGCAAGACGAGTTGATAATGATGATGACTTTCTGTTTTCAACAGAAAGAGGTTTGAATTATACTGCAGAAACAAAAAATATATTTTTCAGTAATTGCGGTTCAAATTTAATTCAAAATAGCATTTCATTTAAACATTTCTTAAAAAACTAAAGATTTGTTAAAGATTTGTTTCGTAATAACTTAAACATTTTTCAACCGATTTTTTATTTTCATGCCTTGTTTGATAGACAATTATATGTATGTTACGATTTTTAATATTTTACTACAAAGCAAAGTATTTAATAGCTAAATTTTTGTAAAAACTGTAAAAAAGCCATACAAACTTCACCATAGACATTTCAGGTCCGATTAACCCGTACCGTCAACGATATCTGATTTGACTAATATTTCACACAATATATTTTTACAATCCAATGAACGATTCTAAGGTCAAAACTTCAGTAAATTTTGGTGAAGTCTAATATTATATATTTAAAGACATAATTATATTATTATTATTATTATTATTATTATTATTGCTGTTTTTGTTGTTTGAAAAACAAAAAATATATGCAAAACCAAAATTAAATATCTATCTTTTACCATCGACGTCAAAGTGAAATGCCCTTTACTTTAATTCCATAACTCAAGAATGCAAGTACTTACAAACATTTTTGTTAAAAAAAATATTTGCTTAAATGTAAACATATATATAAAACAAATTTTATTTTGCATATACACTGGTGCATATTCCTATAAACGCATTTAAATTTTTTTTTTTTTTTTTTTTCTTTGAGGTATATTCATTTCTTTCAACCAAAAATAATATTGTATTGTTACAATCACTCGCAATATAAAGGTATTTTCTTATGTAAGAAATATCTGTTTCTTACTTTTGTTGTTTTCTTTAATTTAGCAATCAAAATATATTGTAGATCATTCCAATGGAATATTCCTATAAATGCAGTCGAGAAAAAATTTTCTCAAAAGTTGTTGCAAAAATATAATAAAAAATTTTAAATTTTTTAATTTTTTAGTCATTTGTTTCATTTCATCGACTTAAAGGATGCCCAAAGAAACTTTTCTTACAGACCAGGAAAAAAATCATAAAATGGAAGAAACCAAAATATAAGCCAATGCTAAAACAGTATCATAAGATGAATGGAATAAAGTAATCTTTTCTGATGAAAAGTAATTCAATTTGAGCGGTCCCGATTTATATTCTTGCTATTGGCATAATTTGAGTTCGAACAAAATTCGTATGTCGAAGCGCAATTTCGGAGGAGGCAGTGTTATGTTATGGGCAGTCTTTTCTGCTGCAGGAAAATCAAAAATATGTTTTGTTGCAACTAAAATGAACAGTGTAATTTATAATGAATTGCTGGAAGATGCTCTTCTCTCGTTTATGGTTGAAAAAATTTTAGTTTAATGAACATAGTATTCCACTATTATACTGGCCGGCTCCAATGGAGAACCTGTGAGGGTACATGGCTCGTAAAGTTTAAGTAAGAAATGCTCTGAATGAAACCATAATGACAATAACGCAGTTAAAACTAAAAATTAAACAAGCCTGGGAAGAAATTGACAGTGATTTTCTTCAAAAATTAATCGAATCAATGCCAAACCGAATTTTTGAAGTTATCCAAAGCAAATTTTCATCAACATATTGTTAATAATGCTAAATTATTTAAGTGCGTATATAGCAAAATGCCATAAAAAATAGCATTAAACTATTACAATTACAATGAAAAAATTTTAACGTACATTTTAAGTTTTTGTTATTAATTTTTTAAGTGAAATGAATAAGTAATTAAAAAAATTAATTTGTAGCACCTTAATTATTTTTAGCCCCATTTTTGGTAATTTCATTAAAAAAATTTATGTGCGTTTATAGGAATATGCATCAGTGTGATATATGTCCAGCTTTAAGTCCTTATATTGTTGAAATATGGCTATTATATGTTACAAAAAGCAAACAAGTAAAAGTTATAAACTTTTATGAACAACAAACTTTCTTTTAAGTGTTCGATAATAAACTTTGTTTGAATTGAGTTAAGTCGCAACAAGAAACTAATGGTAGTTACTTTAGTAGTTAATATTATTTTGAAGTGAACAAAATATATATAGTATTTTCAAATAATTTAATAAAAATTTAATTACATATTTCAGAGAAATAGAAATATAAAACGAAAAAGTTTCTTCGCTTATACCCTTTACAATTATGATACAATTTAACAGTCTTTACTAAATCAAATAATTTCTCTCTCTCTCTCTTTTAAAATAACTTCTTTCTTAAATTTCAAAATACACTAATTAACTATGTACATACTTTCTTACTCATACATATGTATACGATTAAAAGTTTTCATTATATTGTTAAAGTATTCGTTTAACATTTGCAAACTTATACATACTCATACATATACATACCCTGCTAACATTTTCTATCCAAATTTGCACTAAAGAGTAACCTCAAGTTGTTTTTAACAGTCGAATATGATATCATTTTCTTATCCAAGAAGAGTCACCGTGCGGGAAGAAGTGTGCAGCAGTTCTAATACTTTTTTGATGACACTATTAAGTGCTTTTTTTATGTGTCAAATTGGAGTCATTTTGAGGAGCAGAAAAAGTGACTATTTCTGTCGAAATTCTAACTTAATACTATCAATATTACTATCCAAACTTTGACTAAATAGTATCCACATTTATTTTAAAATAGTAAAAGAAAAAGAAGTTATTTTCCTATCGAAAAGGAGTCATCTTTCTGGCAAAACTGTATCGCAGTTTGGATACTTTTTTAATGACACTATTGACTGCTTTTTTTGTGTGACGAATAAAGTCATTTAGGGTTAAGGTTAGGGAAAATTAAAACAACTTACCTTAGTAAAAAAAAGTTATAGATATATTTTGATAAATTGTAACAGAATATTTTTGATTTCGAAGAGCTTAGCAACTTTAAAAATTTAGTTGAAAGGTTTGATGAACATGCATATATGGGTTCACTTTCACTAAAAAATATACATATTTTTATCAGCGAAACGCAATTTATTTCGAAATTTTATATTATTAAAAGCAAAAAATAAATCCTAATTTATTTGTTGAATTTTCGCTTCGTTTTACTGAATAATATTTATTTTTTAATTAATTTAATTTAAAATTTCAAAAATTTTTTTAACAATATTGTTTTCATTTTGTCATCATATATATATATATATATATATATATATATATATATATTATTTTTATTTCACTTTATCACACTTTTTTTAATTTTTTTCTTAAACTTTTTAAAAAATCGATTACTTGCCTTTGAAAGTAACACGCCAACTAAGTGCCATCGACTTCTTCACATTTTTTGCTTTTAATTTAATGGATTTTTATTTTCGGAAGGTCGAAAATCGAAATTAATGTTATTTGTTTTTGAAAAATTTTTTACTATCAGGAAAATAACATCTTGAGAACACTAATGGGAGACAGTTTTTGGTAATTTTATATTTATCCAAAAACTAACTTTTAAGTGACTTTTTCGATGTTTTAGTTAGTAAGAAATATAGAATAAGTAGATCAAAAATCGAAATTAATGTTAGTTGTTTTTGTAAAATTGTTTACTAACAATAAAATAACATTTTGAGAATACTAGAAAGAGTCATTTTTCTGATAGTGGATAAAACTATCACCTAATTGCTGGCAGGGTAACCACATGTATATGTACCCACTTGACCTAAGTTTCTTTATTAGCGAATGTTCGCTAAATATAAAGAATTCTCGGAACAGAATGTTCAAGAAACTATCAATAATTATATTAAAAATGAATGTTCGTAACATCAAACTTTTCTCGATAATTTCTTACTAGCAAACATTCGCGTAATATTCGAGAATTTTAAAAATAACGATATCGCAATATTCATTTTTTTCGAATTAAATCTCGAAACCAACTTCTTCGAGAAATTATCTATTCTTTTCAGTTTCTCGAGGATTTATTAAATAAATAAAAAAGAAATATAGTTTCTTGTTTGTGCGTGCAAAATATTTAAAAAAAGAGAAATTCATCTTTATTGACATCTTATACTTAGCATATAAATTTATAATTTCGAGATTTAATCTATAGATACTACAGCAAATAATATTGATAATAGAAAAATCTTGATACTAATTTAACAGTTTTAACATTATTTAAAGGAAAATAGGAAAAACCTTCATTTGAAAAGAAATAATACATTAAAATATAGTTAGAAAATATACAAGTATACCATGAAATTATCTGGGGATAATGCATGAATTTTCAATTTAATAATTTCTGTTTTAAAGCTGCAATTAGGCCAATTCTCTTATCATTGGATAAGAAGAATTTTGAATAGATTCGTGGTATTTATTGTTAAGTTTTTTATGAAATCAATAATTAGCTCATATCCAGAAGTTGTGTTGAATATCTCCAATTTTTGTTGTTTATTATTTTAAGACATTTATTTTGAATAATTTTTAGTTTTTTACAAATGTGCTTTTGCTGCATTATACCAAATAGGTCTTCCATAAGTCAAAATTGGTCTTATTACGCTTTTAAATAATAAGTTTTTGTTCTTAAAGTTAAGTGTTGAATGTTTACTAAGAAGTGGCCACAAAGCTCTGATGGTCTTCATAGATTTTTTTACAGATTTCACCGATGTGTTCCCCAAACCAAAGTTTCTTATCGATCCAAATACCAAGATATTTGACATCGTTTTTAATTGTCAGGATCCCGTTTTGAAAATTTAACTGACGACTTGGTAATCGTTTGGGGGAATTGTTGTAAGGGAATATAATAGCCTGAGTTTTAATAGGGTTTATTTTGATTTTCCATTTATAAAAGTATTTGTTACATGCAGAAAAACCTTTTTCCATTTTTTTCAACAGTGTTTTAGTTATATTACTAGACGTAATGAGTGCCGTATCATCAGCGTAATAAACTGGGTCAGGAAGCGAACAGCCCGCAACATCGAAAAAAGTGAAGGAATCAGTGTTGCAGAACTGTATTCAAGCTACTTTCATTGACAAGGTTGATCTAGATGGGCAATAGTGACAGATTAAGCACAAGCTCATTGAAGAGATCGCCCTCGTAAGAGGAAGACTGTATTCTTCAATGGCGCGGACTAGATGAAGGATGTCAAAACTATCAACTGCGGTAATAAGAAAGCTTTTGAATTTATCAAAAGCGCAGTTGCTAAGTGCGATCTGAATTGCCTCTGCATCCAAAAGTGATACCATTCTGACAGTAATGGAAATCCAAAAATCCAGTCTTATTACAATGGAAGATTGTGAACTCCATAACATGTAAGGAGAACCAAGGCAGAGACTTCAGATTCGCAGTGGATCAGGAGTCTCTGAAGAAGCTGGTGTCACTGTAGAGAATTGTCAATTTTGGACAATTCCCCCCGAAGAGGCTATCAGTGGTGCAAATTAATTTTCATCACTGTGAAGCAGCCTCAACCGAATTGAAAAAGCTCCCCGTTGACTCCAAAGTGGACGTGGCCCTTATCTAGGAACCATGAAGTAACAAAACGAGCGTAAGTGGTTTAAGAATCACAGGATATAAATTGTTTACACCATTCACATTGGAGAAGGAACGAACATGTATTTTGGAATGAATTGAACATTAATCTTCTTCATTCTTTCAGTAGCGGGGGCCTTACAGTTGCCCAACGGGAAGCCACTGGAGGCAGTAGGCTCATAGTAGCGCCCGTATACATGCAATACGAGGCGGCCGATCTACCGATTTTCATGTCTGATGGAGGACAGAAATCCGATGTATAGAATGAATACAATAATGGAGATAATATCGAACCTTGTGGTAGACCAGTAATTTGTTTCTGAGATGAAAATGTCTTGTTGATAGCTACTACAAATGTTCTGTCAGTGAAAAAATCAGCATAAGCCTGCACAAATATTTTGGTATATTGGCTTGGAGCAATTTATAAAATAGATCATTGTGTCAAACGGTATCAAATGCCCGTAGATTTTTTAATTCGTTTGTATGACTTTATGATGTTTTTTAAACCCAAATTGTTCGTTTGCTAATATTGATATATTTTTAATAGAACTGTGGATATTGAATAGCTATCTCATATAATTTGCCAAGGTTACTTAATAAGCTTATCGGCCTATAACTATGTGGACTGTGCTTATTCTTATTTGGCTTGGAAATAGTAATTATTTTGGCCTTTTTAAAATTTTTCGGGAAGTATTTGATTTTTAAACAGCTGTTAAAAATAATCAATAATAAATTTACTGCCTTAGGAGGTAAATTTTTTTATTAAAATGTTGGAAACATGATCTAATCCACGGGATTTGGATGATTTGAGAGTAGATATTAAGCAATTCAACTCATTATTCGATATTAAAGTTAGATTTTCAGAGTATGCGTCAACGGATTTTAATGTTTTTATCTTAGAGATAACAGAAAGAGAATAATGTGTCATTATTGAGTCAGAATTCATTTCGTTTGGTTCTAAAATATTGCGCATTAAAATTCATGAAGTTAGTTAAATTCTGTGTAATTTTTAGGAAAAAATAATATAATAAAATTTAAAAAACGTTGATGACTTTGAATTAATTCAAATGAATTAGAAAAAAGAAGAATTAGCAATTGATTTCCAACTCATTTGAATTGAATTGATTGAAATTTGAATTGATTTTGTAAGTAAATCTACAGTAAGCATCACTGTCGTTTTGTTATTCAACTGATTTTTTATGTAAAAGACAGTAAGCATTACTCTCATGTTGTATATCACCTAGTATAGTCCAAGGACAAAAAATTCTTAGATTTTAAATTCCCATGATATACTGAAATTGTCATGTAGCGGCAGAATAGGAATTGAATTATTAAGAGTCGGCGAAAATCCTTATAATGCAGTTTATTTTTCCAGCCGAGGTATGACTCAGTCTGTCTAGGTTCGTTTCGAAGGTCTGCTTCCATTGAAAATAAAAACTCAAGTATTTCCTGAGATAGTAATAGAAATTCAGAACAAAGATTTTATTTATGAAGCCTTGAACGACTTAAAACTACTTAATGCTACGAGGTGGTACGATGAAGCGTTGATGCCATGGTTACGATGAAGCGTTGATACGATGGTACGATGAAGCGTTAATACGATAGTGCAGTAAAAGGGAAAAAAGGAAACTGGTAACTAGTAAAATATAGAAGAAAAACAGTTTTCTTATTAATAAAACTGGTGCTTGTTCGGTTTTCGGAATCGGAAAAACTACTTCGTTCTTGAGAAGAATTTGGAAGTTCTCAAGTTCGGTAAATATACAAAAATAATTACTTCGGACTCAAAAACTGCGGGAGCTTTGAGTTCGGCTAACTACGAATGCAAAAGAATTCGAAGGCTTTGAGTTCGGGTAATTATAAATGCAAATTACTTCGGACTTAAAAGAATTCGGAGGCTTTGAGTTCGGCTAACTACGAATGCAAAGTACTTCCGATTCTAAACAATTCCGAGGCTTTGAGTTCGACTAACTACGGATGCAAAATAGATAAACTATGGTTAGTAACAACTATGACACATTTCCATGTTAAAGATCGGATATTGGGTTATATTCGGACGGTATTTCGGGGTCATGCAGGTGCTGTACAAACAACAATATCAGCTCTCCTTTTGTCACAAAACTTTAACTATATAAGTTAAAAATAAAATAAACTAAATGGGAATTATAATGAGTAACATCAAGAATAATACAACAAAATGGAATAAAATAAGCAATACTGTACATTAGAGGTATTAAGAAAATAGCAGCATTGTATATTAGGTTAAGTTAAATCGAGTTTATATAAAATTGGATTTGTAACGGCACGATACATAATATCAAAATGGGAAAATTTTGTTTATGTGCTAAAAGAAACTTACAATTCATTGTTCTAATTCATTTGAATGAATTCAAAATCAATTCCATTCAAACGAATTGGAAATGAATTGTAATTCACTTTAACAAATTCATTTGAATTGGAAAATTAATTTCAATTCATTTCTGCCTAATTCGTTTGAATTGATTCAAATTTCATTCAATTCTTTTTTGTTGTGAAAAGATTTAATTCAAAATTTAGCTAATTCGTAACGAATTAAAATCAAAAAAGAATGATTGATTTACAGCTCTGTTATGTACTTATATTTTTTTAATATTTGATATATTGTGTTAGTTGAAAATAAAACATAACTTTAAAAATCAAATCAGCTCTTAAGTTTAGATTGCGAACAAAACGGAAATGCAACAAAATAGAAAACTATCATTCTCGAAGTATTGTCAATGATAATAATCACAAGATGTTATTAATATCAATATCGAATCACTAACGAATATTTTTATGTTTTGCTAAAGGTTCAATATTAATATAATAGACGAACCTTCGAGATCGAAAGATTTGCTGCCACAAAGTGAGCGATGGATGAGCTCATATTCGGATTCGCGAAATCTTCGAACGGTATATTATTATCGAAGTTTGTGGTCAGCCGGGTATATATATTCATATATATATACATACATATTTATATGTATATCTATCTTTTTCTTCATATAAGAATTATAATAATACAAACAGTTTGTCCTTTGAGTGCATTTAAAATGAAACATAACAACTTGGCTCATTATAATATAAAATATTTAACATGATGTTAAAAATCTTTATTTCTACATATGTGCATGTTGTGCAACAATGCTTCCACTGCATAAACACACACACACACACACACACACAGATCACACATACATTCATATTAAAGCTTGTTTTAGAAATACTAAGAAAAATCAATTTTATGTTTTTCTATTAATATAGTGCGTTTTTAATATTTTAGAAGAAATTTTCTATCAAATAATAATTTTCACATATACACACACATACTTTAAATGAAAAATATCTTCTTAATTACTCGGTGCTACAGTGAAAAAAATATGGGTGAGTAGGTAATAGGCAGCTGTAAATGTAAAATAGACAGCTCACTTGGATCCTATTGGATTATGTGAATCTGTTTTCATATGTCCGAGAATAGGTCTGAATCAATCCAAGCTGAAACACGAATAAAAGATCTGATCCGTCTGACATCAGTTGCAGAGTGCAGTGTTAACTCTTTCTCTCTCATATGAAAAGGAGAAGAAAAACGAAAAAACAGCTGTTTGTTAATGAATAGAAGAAAGAAAAGTAAAAAAAGTAGAAAATAACTTTTTTTTAATCAGCAAATGTAATAAAATTTAACAAAATACATTTACTAAAATTAAATTAGTTAAAGACAAATTATAGTTGTGTTTAGAAATTGATGAAATAAGTTTTGTTAAAATGGGGCCAATTGCAGATGGCCCCACAAACATCAACGTCTAGAAGCCATCATACAACACCATAACAATATTTTGCTCCTAATCAACAGCAACAATATTTGTCACAAGCTCAATAGTAGTAAACACATTTACAACAACAGCAAATACAGATAATTCATGCATATGTGGACTGCCAAATTCAGCAGTCCTTATATTCGCAAGAGCAGGACAGTGACAAAAAAAAAAGGTTTTACTGATTTCTTTCAAAGTTGTAACATTCATAAAAATCATATTTATGATGTAAAATAATGACAACAACAAAATACACGTAATTGAAACAGTTTTGCAACTTTAAAAGAAAAAATAATTTGTTCTACAATTCTAATCCGATTATATCAAATGATGGCTCATTTTATTCGCAATGAAGTATGGTACTAGGAAAAAAATAAAAAAAAAAATATATGTTTTCTATTAAAGTGTGAGTCAAAAATAGCTTAATAACTCAAAAAATAAGAATAAAATATAAAAAAACTGAGTTTGTGTCTTTAATATCTTACACAGTTTTGCTATGAATACATAGAAAAAAGTTTGTGCATAAATATAAGAATTTACTTTCATTGATCTTAGTTCATAATATTTAAGAATAATGTCTTAAATATTAACACTTTTTTACATTTTTTTAAAATGAATCAAAAGTCAAGAAGACTTAAGCAAATTGTTTAAATTTTCATTTATACGAGTATTTTCAATTTGTAAATATATGTTTGCAATTTTCTTTACAGAATTTTTGGTTTTTAATGATTCTTAGATACATGAAGAAGAACTCAGCAGAGGCATTTTTTATTACAATGATTCATGTGCTATAGAATAGCGGCAAATTTAAGCAAATTTCTAATCCTTACTTTTTAGCAGCTTTTTATTGGAAAAAGGGATTTATTGTTAATATTTTCATGCATAAGCATTTTTATTTAGAATTTGAATCAACTCGAATAAAACTAAGTTAAAATTTTAGCAGCATTTCCGCAAAATTATCATTAAGTATAATTTAATAATATCTAAGAACAAAATTTTATTTTTTATGAAAAAAGTTTGGGAAAAAAAGTCATGTTCGATTCATAATATTTATGAAAAAAATTTTCAAATATATGAATTTTTTTTCTCTGTGTAAAAATGTATGTATACTTATTCTTTCTAATGCTGTATAAAATGTTAAATTAGACCACAAGTATTCAAGATAAAAATTCGTAAGGATGCGAAGTTCGAAAAATTGGTTTTTTGATATAACTCACACATACCTACAAACAACTTTATGTTACATTCCAAGTGTATTATTTATTTATTTATTTATTATTATTTTTTTTTATTTTGTAGCATCGTGTTATTATTAAAACTTCAAATGATAATTTCTCTTCAATAGTATACAACCACACACAGTTAGTATTAAATGTTAGAGAGCTTGTTATTTTTTTTTTTTTTTTTCTTAACAATTTAACTACATTTGTTGAACTTTTTTTCCGGTAAATAATAATTTGCAAAATTTTATTATAACAATGAAAAATACATTTATTTGTTAAGAAGTCCTGAAAAATATTATTTGGAAACCAAGAAAATAATCAAATTTAATAGCAAAAAAGAAATGAAATGTAGGATAACAAGAAAGTAAATGAAAAATATATGTACATTTGTGATAAAAACAAGTTACAGTGCTATATTCGGCTATGACGAATCTTATATAAACTTCATCACGTAGAGATGTTATATGAAAAATTTATATATTTTAAAGTTATTGAAACAACAACAATACCAAACAAATGAAGACAACAATAATAAAAAAACGTAAAATTACTTGTAGTTTCAAATTAGATTGATTTAAAAATTCGAAATTGGAAAAAAAATATTTATGATCGTTGTATATAAAAAGGCAATTCTAAAAATACATTTTGGCCTATAACTCGGATACTAATGAACCGATTGAGTTCATATTTTATGTGATAGAAAGAAGGGCATAACTTATATAGGGGCTTCAAAAAGTTTTAAAAAAAAACCAAATATGATAAAACCTATTGTTTTGTTGTTTTTCAGTGACAATACACTGCCTGCCATTTGAATAAGGAATCACATTTTTTAACTTTAATTAAGTATATCTCCTAAACTAAAGTTAAGAAAAAAATAATTTTTTGCGCAACCAAATTTCAAAGTGTTGGCTTTAGTTTCTTGCAGAAATAAAAAATATATATATTTTGTTATACTAAAATTATGCATTTATTTAAAGACCTATATTTCTGTGGTACTATTTCGTGTGTCACTTGAATAAGGAATTCTTTTAATAATAAGCAGGAAGGCTATGATTTCAATCTCTTTTAATATAAACGGCTAGAGAATTTTTAATTTGATAGTTTTTAAATAGTTTTTACTCAAAAGAGGATGTGGTAAGGCTCTTAATAACTCTGAAAAAGAAAAAATTCTGATTTTGAAATCTCAGGAACAGAATCCGGTCCAAATAACCAAAAACATTAATACAGGAAAGACAGTTGTATACAAATATTTAAATAACGTGGAAAGATATGGAAAAACATGAAAGGGCGGAAGAAAATGGCAACAACTCCAAAAGAAAGACGAAAAATTCTTAGAATTGCATCAAATTCTACCATATCGGTATCAAAAATACGTAAAAAAGTGGAGTCAGTGCCAGTCTAAGAACAGTGCACAAAAATTGTTTAAAGTTGTATTTTCCGATGAAAAAAAGTTTAATATTGATCGTCCCGACGGGTATAACTATTACCTCCATGAAGTAAATTAAAAGGAATTAATTTTGAGTCGCAAACACAGCCGAGAGGGCTGAATAATGGTATGGGGTGCCATTTCGTATTATGGTACCATAGAATTGGTTTTTTTATTCAACAAAATGACTGCAACGACTTACAAAAACATACTGGAGGAAGCATTTCCAAAATTTAATAATTTCTTTCGACCCATACCTTGGACGTACCAACACGACAACGCTCTGATTCAATACCGCCAGAGCAGTAAAACAATGGATTAATCAACAAGACCTGATTCCAATGGAAAATGTCTGGGGTTGGCTTGCAAGGAAAGTTTATGAAGGAGGAAAACAATTTGAGACGATAGAATCCTTAAAGGATGCAATAACGGAAGCATGGAGTTCAATTTCGCTAAATTACTTAGAGTCATTATACAAGTCGATGCCATATCATATTTTTGAAGTTATTTCTAAAAACGGTGGCAGTACTCATTACTAATTGAGTGCTAGAAGATAATAACTTTCATTTTTATAACCTTAAATTTAAAAATAAATTACAGTTTGCTTAGTTTTAAAATATTCCTTATTCAAGTGACACACGAAAAAGTTTATTTAAAGACATGTATTTCTGTGGTATACATGTCTTTAAATAAATGCATAATTTTAGTATAACAAAATATGTATATTTTTTATTTCTTCAGGAAACTAAAGCCAACTTTGAAATTTGGTTGCGCAAAAAATTATTTTTTTCTGAACTTTAGTTTAGGAGATATACTTAATTAAAGTTAAAAAAATGTGATTCCTTATTCAAGTGGCAGGCACTGCAAATGCAAAGCAGCCACTAAATAAATATTTTAAAAATTTGCAAATAACTCGGTTGTTTATAAGCCGATTTTTTTGGTTTAAAAAACCTAAATTTTAGAAAAAATATTTATGATAGATCTCTTTAAGAACGAAGCCCGTATCTTATACAGGAGCCTCAAAAATTATGAAAATGCATTTTTCTGATATCTCAGATACTAATTGACCGATTTTGTTAATTTCTTCCGCTAAAAAATCAAAAAAAATTCTAAACTTTCTGTATAAGCTTAGAAATGTCGAAAACAAAAACTTTTTTTTTTTTTTTGAAGCATTTTCATTTTTTGGCAATATCTCAGCTATTTAGCGACCAATTTTGCTCACTTTTATTAGCGTTCATCTAAGGGAAATTCTCTATAAATTGATATATAAAACACATACACATATCTGATACCTGCATGCAGAGAAAAAAAATGGTTGCAGCATTACCACTACAACAATATTATGTTCTCATTGTTAATTTTCTTGAATTTTAATAAATCTGTGTTCATGATAACAATGTTTTTGTTTAAATTTTGACATTTAATGTTTACACTTAATAAAAATTTTAATATGATAAAGTTATGGAGTGCAAAAATTATACATTTTTAAATATTTTTACCAGAAACAAAATTTTATTAATATGAAAAATACAATTAAGCCTTTTAAACCATATTCCGTTTTCAAACCATATTAATATTATTATTCCTAAGACAATAAAATGTTTCAAATAAATACTTATCTTTTTCACAAACTTCGTGTAAGAATTCAATATTTGTTTGTTTTTAAATATATTTTATTTTTAATGTTTATTTGTTCACTGTAATTCTCATCTAGTTTATATATGAATAAATATAAATAGACAAGCTTCGGTTATGCTTGATGTGATTCAAGCGATATAAAATATTGATTAACTACCATTTAAAGGTTTAGTTAAAAAACAAACATATCTTGAATTTGAACCACATATGGTGGTACAAATAAATATAATTAATAAAATGACAATATGGAAATATATATATATATATATATATATATATATATATATTTTTTCCGGCTAATGAACACTTTTCTCTATTATTTTCAATAAAAAGTTTATAAAAAGTAGTTTTTATTAATAAATTTATTTTAATATATGATCATATTATTATAGAATGAAAAAATAATATGATAAAATTGAATAACTATATGACAACATGTGATAATAATATGATAAAATGGAATAATAATATGAGGAATCACATAATAATATTATAAAATGACATAATAATATGACAATGTGGTATAATAATATAATAAGATAGAATAATAATATAATAACATCAAATCATGGATAATGATGTAGTAAGATTGTTCCATTATATGGAAAACTTGAATCATGAAAAACAAACCATTAAATCAGACACAATATGACAAAATGGAATTATAACAATTATTACTTATATTTATTTTTAATTTTCATTGTGATCATATGCCCCAATCAGAATATATTGCTCTTACTTAAACTGATTTCAACAGGCACACAGACAGACTTCGTTATACCGACTTCCCTACCAATAAGGATCCGGAATATAACTTTTTGGGATACTAGATGAATATTATAGAAATTACAAATGGAATGAAAAACTTTATACCTATGATGCAGGGTATAAAAAGTTTTTGGCTAATATAAAGTTAAAGTATATATGTGCAGCTCTAGAATAAATAAGTTACATTATAATAATAAGAGAATTTGAAAACACCCAACTATTGTCATGGTTACAAAAAACAAAAGAATAGAAAAAATATAATACAAAATCTGGTAAGAAAACTATAGTCATTGAAACCCGAACATATGATACCCTTCATTATTATATATATGAGTAGAAGTTATTTTCTCTGAAAGTTACATGCAAAGAAAAAATATAGTTGTAGTGAGCAACATATTATGATTGGAATATATGATCACAGCGAAAAATAGAAATAATTATAAGTAATAATTAAATAAAATAAAAAATAGTTATTACGATTTCATATTGTTATAATAATATAATGTGGTTTAAAACAGAACATGGTTTGAAAACAAGGTGAAAGTCTGAAAATATTTAATGGTTGTAGAAATAATATTTTTCATATTGATAAAATTTTGTTTCTGGTAAAAATATTTAAAACATAGCGATAATGCTGTAACCATGTTTTTTTCTCTGCGTGCATTTATGGGATCTGTAGTCAATTGCCAATCACGTCTTAAGACCTTTTTGGAACGTGATTTATACACTTATATGATTTATTTGTGTCAAATATTATTTGATACTAATATTTATCTGATGATTTTTGTTTTATGTGTTAACTATAGTCAATTATGAACCGAACTTTTTGAAATTTAGTCTAAGTATTTATGTCTTTATATTTATTATTATATCTTATTTGTGCCGTATTTTATTAAAATATTTCTATATTTATGAGTGTCAAACCACTAAGTTACGTCCTTGTAAAAAAGAATTATTTTTGCAAATTTTATTAATATATCTTTAAAATTGCAACATGTACTTTGCGCACAAATTTACGTGGATAGTTGGCCGGACGGACGGACACTGTTAAATAGACTCAGAATGTGATTCAGAGTCGAACGGTATACTTTAAGGTCGGGATCGAAGATTTTTTCTGTGTTTTACAAACATCAGCACAAACTCATAATATCCCAACCACCGATGGTGATGTAGGGTATAAAAGATACAAAATTTCAAAAAAAAATATAAATTAAAAATATTTAAAAAGGTATCATTTTAAAAACTTATTTTCAATTAAACTTAGCAAACAAAAAAATGCTAACTTGCATAAAAGAGTTTATGAAAATTAAAAAAAAAAACAAGTAAGAAATTTATAGTCGGTCAAGCCCGACAATATGATACCCTATTTCATGATACCCTATTATTCAATGTCTTATTTTTTTATTGGAATTAAATATTCGTTACAAAAAAAAAATTAGTGCCACAGCGTCCACTGGACATTATTGAAGCCAGTTGGCAAAATATACAAATTATACAATATACAAATTAAAAATTTTTAGTATTCAATAATGAAAAATTTAATTAAAAAATTAAAATTAAATAACAAATTTATATACATATATATATATATATATATATATATATATATATATATATATATACAATAGAAGCATTTCTATACTCTCTAATAAATATTTCTTTATTTCTTTTTTGAAAATCGATATTCTTTCAATATTTTTAAAATTTTCTGAAATATTATTATATTCCAAACTACCCAAGTGTTCAACCATTTGCTTGGTAGTCTCCAAACGACATCTCGCAACTCTTACGTTCAACGTATTTCTTGTATTAAACGTAGTTTGATTTCTACTAAATGAATTAGTGTGAAAACCTATATTATTTAAAGTTTTAAAAACATACAATATAAGTTGCATTTTGTGCAAACCATAAACAGGGAGTATTGTAGTTGACACATCTTTATATATACATAATGTTGAAAAAGTTAACGGTAGATTAAAAATAGTTTTAAGTGGTTTGTTTTGTGCTCTCTAAGGTGATTTTAATTCATTAGTTCTGTTATACCTATAAACAATAGCCAAGTAGTTTAAATGACTTTGAATTAGCGATTGGTAAATAATAAGTTTCGTTTTTATGTTAAACTTATTCTTAAATTTGTAAATTAAACCAGTAGCATTCACGACCTTAGATTTTAAATGTTTAATGTACATGTCCCACGATAAATTACTTTGTAAGTATATTCCCAGATATTTTGTCGAAATTGATTCACGTACTTCTTTTCCATCAACAAAGGTGATAAAATTTTGATTGTGAACAAGATATGGTCTAAATCTTATCATTTTGGTTTTATCAGCATTTAAACACAATTTATTTATTCTAGAAAATTCTTTAATAATAACTGCATCATATTCCATTTGAATTTTTATAGATGTTTCGTATTTATATGTATAGAAAACACTAATGTCATCAGCAAATATAAATAATTTTCAAAAAAGTTGTAGATTCTTTATATCATTAAGAAAAACTTTAAAAAGTAACGGACCCAATACACTACCCTGCGGGACTCCATAATCAATAGCACCCATGCGACTCTTATGACTATCCATTTCAACATATTGTTTCCTATTTGTTAAGTAACTTCTTAACAACGCTAGTGCACTTATATTTAGGCCGTAATAAGAAAGTTTTTCGATAATTATATTTTGATCTATCAGATCAAAAGCTTTCGTAAAGTCGTAAAAAACACCTGCCACGCCGCTAAATCCATTATCCAATCCTTGACATATATTGTTCACTAAATTAACAACAGCTTCTTCAATACCGCATCCTTTTCTGAAACCATATTGACATTCATATAACAAATTATTTTCATCTAAATAAGCTGATAATTGCTAGTAAAGAATTTTTTCGAATATTTTATCAATTATAGGAAGTAAAGCTATTGGTCTAAATTGTTTTATTTGCATAGCGTTATTTTCTTTAGGCATCGGAATAATTTTTGCTATTTTTAAATCTTCAGGATATATAGAAGAATCGACAACGTTATTGAAAATATTCGTATGATAAGGAGATATAATATCTTTGCACATAAACAACATTTTTGGTGAAATTGCATTATAACCACAACATTTATTTAAATCAAATTTCGAAATAATGTTATCAATTTCAAAAATAGTTCTATGACAAAATTTAAAATCACTTTGACATCGGTTTAGTGTTCTTAAACTATTACATGTGTCTCCAGGTAAACATTCAATTTATAGCCTCAAGGTCCTTGGAATTTGAAGAAATTATTCGTCAAACATGTTACTTTTTTGATTGTCTGCAACAAGGTGTCCATTAGCTTCACAAATTTTTATTTCTCCCTTTGGTTGCCAACCAAGATGTTCATTTAAAAATTTCCAACATTTTTTGGAGTCTTGTTGAATTTGATTTAAATTGTTATAATAATAGTTATTCATATTTTCTTTACAGGCCTTCCTAATTACACGACTTATCCGCTTCAATCTGTCATGAACTTCACTTTTTCCTTGTCACCGAATTTTAAGTAGTTTTTTCTTGTAATTTATAAGTTCCATTAAATTTTTATTCATCCAAGGTGTTAGTTCATTTTTTACTAATTTGCGTTCACATTTTTCAGTAGTACTATTTTTAGCTGCAAGTGCAATATACTTTATTAATTGGAACATATCTTCTGAAGGATTTCCGGATTCTTGGTACAAAAGCAAAGTGTTGTTTAGAATTTCTCTAGCTTTTTCATAATCACAAAGTCGTTTAACACTTTTAACATTGTTTTTAATATTATTTTTAAGTTTACACGAAATTATATTGTGATCAGTCTATAAAAATTTCTTCTAAAATGTTACTATATACATTATCAATACATATTTCAAATCCAGGGCGTGTTATTAATTCATGACAATTTTTATAATTAAAACTTGACAGTATATTTATTAAATCTGTCAGATAATGGGCTTCGTAAAAAATCAATATTAGAATCGCAAACTACAATGCTGGTATGTCGACTACAAAAAACAAGTAAATTTTCCAAAAATTCCAAAAAAGTGTTAAAACAGCATTTTTGAGATTTATAAAACGTAGTTAGTTTTAACAGTTTACTATTAATTTTAGGGCTATCCAACGAAATCGTTATCGTTTGAATAAAATCTTTGCTTTCACATCGATTTATTTTATATTGTAAAATTTTGCTTATATAAATTAAAGTTCCTCCATATCCATCTAGTCTGCAACAGTGAACTACGTTATATCCGTTTGTTTGCTTCTTAAAATTATTTTCGAGATTTTCGAAAATGAACCTAAATGGTATCTATAGCCATTTATGAACCGAATATTATGAAATTGGATACTGCTATATCTGCTTATGTTAAACTTTATTTATGCCAGCTAAAGTGATTTTTAAAAGTGGTCCTTATATGTTAGCTATGCCTAATTGTGGACCGATCTCTGTGAAATTTGACATTATGATTTACTCTTAAATAAAACTTATTCCTACCGACTTTTATTTAAATAATAATATAAATAAGATATTTTAAGTTATAAAACTAGGGTATTTAATTATTCGGGTTTTCGCATTAATCGGTTTATTCGAAAAATAATTATTTGAGGTTAAAAGTTGATCGATTAATAACCTATTAATGGAAAATTGTTCGATTAACCGAATTATCAAAATAATGTTCAAATTATGGTATTTAATCAATTAAAATAGTTATTTGGAAAAATATTATTTACGAAACTCGTTTATAAATACTAGTTTTACTTGTATTTGTATGAAAAAAAATCAAATTTTTTGACAGATTATCACAAAATATTCTCCTAGCTCAGATTTAATTACTAAATCAGCCTTTTTAATGTAACTCTCTTAACATCCTATGTGAGAATGATTTTTTGTCATACATGTCAAAATTAATATTGGTATTCTCACGTACATTTTTTTGATAAAAATTAAAATTTATTTAGAAACTCATAAACCCCTGCTAAATTTTTTTGCAATTGTGATAAAAATAATTTACAGTAAAACATAACAACGTA
Source organism: Protocalliphora azurea (assembly GCA_932274085.1). NCBI lineage: Eukaryota > Metazoa > Arthropoda > Insecta > Diptera > Calliphoridae > Protocalliphora > Protocalliphora azurea. Next base: position 27,280,690 of record OW026521.1, on the reverse strand, counting down.
CACAAATTTAAAGATACTTTATTTTAAACTATTTTTTAGAATGATAATTTCTATTGGCACAAATTTAAGTGTTTATGAATTTATAATTTATGCTCGGAGTTTCCGGAGTTCATTACAAATAATTTATTCTTAACAGAGACAAAATACAAAAGAGAAATTTCTTTTCAAATAAATGTTATAAACTTTATTTACTCTTTATCACTTACTGTACCTTAAACCACACCGAAATACTAAACGATTTAAAATTACACTACGGGGTTATGATTACTCCACAGTCGATTACACTATCTCGAGGATCGCCTGCTGACACAATTCTATCCAGTCATTTTGAAAATTGCACAACGGCAACACCTTTTTGCATATTTTTTGACAATTTTGTATTCCATTATATCTCACGATCTGATCAGTTCCACGAGACTATATATAACGAAAAGGAAGAATACTCCCGAGAGATTATAAAAACGTTCATCTTCAATTGGTTTTTAAGAAATCTTACTTCATCCACCTTGGCTATAGAATCTATAATATTTTGGGACACAGTCAGTGCCAAAAGATCAGACATATAGGAAATGGAAATATACCACCTAAAGACTATAAAAAAAATTTCTGAGAAATCCAAGCTCATTCATTTTGACCCCATGGAGGGCGTGCTATCTTTACGGATGGCTCGAAGATGAAACAAGGCACAGGGGCGGTTGTTTACTTCATGGGAACAGATATCAAACGATTTTTTAGATTGTCTGATAGTTGCAGCATTTTCCAGGCAGAAATTCTAGGTATTTACAAGGCCCTAGGACTACTGGAGGTGAATGTTGAGAGGAAGACTGAGGTAACTATCTATGTAGATAGTCAGGAGGAACTAAAGGCAATGATAAGTTACTCTGTCAGGTCAAGATTAGTGCTGAAGTGTAGGAATTTCGAAGGCTAATGCTTGCCTACAGAATAAGACTTTGTTGCATTCCTGGTCACTGCGATATTCTCGGCAATGAAATAACTGATGAACTAGCTTGTACCGGATCGGAATTGGATAGGTTTTTTGTGGAGGTATCGGTTAGGAGGAGTAGAATGGACTGCATGGTATCTAGAGCATTATGGCCCACTCTTAAACCAGCAGATTCGGAGGATTTTTTGGGCATGAGTCATGGGAATCTAAGGGTCATTGTTGGTATGATTACTGGTCACCTGGCAATATGACCAGTAAGTGGAACACGGGCGCGTCAGATTTTTGCGGGACGTACGACGGTGTGAAGGAGCTAGAGACTGTGAAGCACATGCTCTGTTATAGTTTAGGGCTTCAGCGTAGTAGACTGAAGTGCTTTGGGGGCCATATTCTACACGAACTAGAAGAGTTTGCGGGTAGAGAACTCAGCAACCTTAGAGGGTTCGTAATGGGAATAAAGTGGCTTAGAGGTAGTCAGGGTTGATTGATGGTATTTTCTTATATTTCTTATATTTAGTTATCTTTCTTTCTTATATTCTCTTTCTTATATTTCATTATCTTTCCAATCTAATGCTTTTCCTGCATCTATCAGCTTTCTCTGTTATTTATAAAGGGATCACAATGGACCGAATGATCTCTGGGTGGTGGCGTGAAGACGCCGCCCTTTTTAACCTAACCTAACTTAACCTAACATAGTCGATTTCAAAAAATGCCGAAAGGCAATAGCAAAAGACAAATTAATATTATTATTTTTGTGAAAAATTTTAGACAACAATCTATAGAATGGATCTGTAGAAAAGATTTCAGGATTCAAAAAATTATTGGTTGGTACTTTTTTTTAAGTTTGATTAAAGTATGCTCCACTTTAGCCCAATCTACCCTACTTATCGAAATTTTAATATCAAAATCAATATTTTAGATTTTGATTTTGATCTTGTTTTTTTTTTTAACATAAAATTGTTTTCGATTTCATCTATTAAAAAAAGTTGTTTTTAAAACACATTTAACAAAAAATTTCCAAAAATTTTGTGGTCTATGCAACAAAAAGTTTTTGTTTCAATACAGTTATTGATATCAGTCCCAAAATAAAAATTGTAAATTAAATTCATAGGAAAATGTACAAAATTCATATTAAATTTCGTTTTGTTTCTTTTTTCATGAAATTTTTTTATGTTCTAAATTTACATAGAAAAATTTTTTTGTTTATTTAGTTCTTTTTTCTAGGGACTCAACCACAAAATCAATGTGTTGTGGTTAATACAATGATACAGTATATAGATGTATCCCTAAAAGTTCTCTTGTTTATTTGTTTGTGTTGCGTACGAGCCTGTGGGAAGCGTTAGAAAACAGTTGGGTACAAATCTAAAAGGATTTGTTTTTAAAAGTTGTGCCAGGAAAAATATAAAGTGATAGATAAGTGAATTAATTATGGAAAATGTATATGCAATTAATTTTTTAAACTGAAGTTTAACCAAAAATATGAAATTTTGATTGAACTACTTAAAATGAAATTCAAAAGAAGTGAAAATAGAAGCAATTGTTTGAATAACTAGTATAGTAAAAAGTTTTACACTGATTTTATATAATATGTGGAAATTTTAAATGTGTTTATTTAATTAAGAATTTGTATCTCCCTATTAAAAAAATATATATATGAATGTTCTCTTCCCCTCGTTTTCTTCTCTTAAATCAGGCTATATGATTTTTTTTTTTGTGGTTTGACCCTTTTTTTCATTTCATTGTCAATACTTTCTTACCACTAACACATATTGAAAAAAAATATTTGTATTGTAATTGTATATTCTATACCACTGATCTCCCTAATGTATACACAGATGATGAGGGTAGCAAAAAAGGAAATTTCATATAAAAAAAATTCTATTCCATGGGTAACAATTAGGAGTGAAGAATTTGATTCTCCAATATATATTTTGCTGCAAGAAAAAAATAATTATAAACAAATATTTCAAAGTCTTATTAAATTTAAAGTATAAAGAGAATATATTTGCACATTTTCTATGAAATACCTAGAAAGGTTGTTTATATAAATTTAAATTACTGACAATTTTAGCTAGAAAATTTAGGGAAAAATTTTGTTTTAAGAGCTTAAAGCTTTAAGAGATTTATGAAAAAATTTCAAAATACTAGATACTGTAGAGAATTGTAGTAAATAAATTTTATTATAGGATTACATACAGTAAAAATTATGATAGCAGGTAAACGAAATGCTTAAAAGATACTTTACATGTGCTTAACCAATATAGCACAGTGGAACAGAAACGAAAATTTTTGGTAATAAATCTATAACTTCTAAGCGGCTAGTTGGAACTATATAAAATTTCACATAGCCATAGCAGAAAAGTGTAAAGTCTTAAGTTGGGAAGGAGGACCCTACAGATCCCTCAGGAGCTATTAGGGTTGAAAATAGTGTACCTCTGACATAGAAAATTTTTTACCGCTTGCCAAATTTTTATTTTTTATCCGATTTCATATATTTCATCACACTTGTATTGTTTAAACCTTTGAGACTTTTTATTCAATGCTAATCGATGAAGAGTATGTTGTTATTGGCCTTCAAAATGATGTATTGATATATTTTATTAATTTTGTTTAAATTCTTAATTTTTTAATGTAATATTAGGAGCCTCCCCAAAATATTAACGAAAATTTCTTTGAACTCTGGGAAAAGTATCATTATGTTTGAGCGTAAAAATGATTTTGTCTTTAAATAGGATGTGATTCGAATACATTAAAAATAGTTCGAACTTGTTTGATTGATACGGTAAAATTTGAAAAAGTTTACTTTAGAATCGATGTAAAATAATTCTCCAGATGTGAAACTACATTCCCAATGTTTAATTGTTTTCTAATAATGAGGTCTCAAATAATATGTAAGTACTTATAAAATAATAAATTTGATGATTTTTACAGCAAAACCGTGATTTTTCTTCGTTCAAATGATGATTTTTTGTCAAAATTTTCTGTCTTATCATAATTTTATATAATCTTATCATATCATTATCCCATCTTCTCATATTACGATTTCATTTTATCATATTATTATCCCACCTTATCATATTATTATCCAATCTTATCATATTATGTGTTTATTAAGCACAAAATTTATTTGCATATTATTTGTTCATTAACTAATTTTATATATATTGTGCAAGATAATACAAGAGATTTTTTATTAACTTATCAATATTTTACATTCCTTGAATCACACCATGTACATATAATATTTTTACACCTTCTTTAAGCTCTCGGTAATGCATATGAAAAACAATTTTGCAAAATCTTGCTCCAGTTTTTCAAGGACAATATATATATATATATATATATATATATATATATATATATATATATAATCTTTTTTCTCTGTTAAATCATAAACGAATTTTTGGCGATGACCACCTATGAAGGTTTACCCACCCCTTCTGACTCTCTAGGAATCTGTGTTCCTCCAAATCAACTGAAAAACACCTCATTTCTGGCTAGATGAAATTTTATTTAGATATTTCCTATGCTTTACAAGTAACAGAATTTTTACCAAGGCTGTTCATATTTCCGATTGCCAAAATTTAAAAAAAAAATGATAAAATAATACTATTCAGCTTCAGGAAATATCTTTTTAACAATAAATACTATAATGATACTACTACATAATCCGACAAAAGATTATGCAAGATTTATTGCAAATAATTTTACGTAATTCATATTCCTTGTGCTAGATACAGTGTCATTGTCACGTCACAGTTTTATGAGAAAAATTATCTTTAATTTTTACTTTTTAAAAACTTTTAATCATAAATTGTATATTAATTAGGCTTAAAAACTATTATTTATTTTATATTCTTTTTATTTTACTGTTGGGAATATTCAGCCAACATATCTGGGTTCAATTTACCTTGATATCGTCATTGGTGCCATAAATGAGCGATGAGAGATTTTTGGAGAAAAAGTCTTATTACAATTCCAAAAAAAAAATGTATTATTAAATATACATATCCCAGCAAAAACTTTGCTTTCCTGGTAAGCTAGCAGGTATAATTGGAAACAAAAATAAACTACTTATTTTTTGCCTGAATAACTAGTTATTTTTGTTCGATTTGTCCACAAATTCATGTAGTTATTTTTTGACTCTAGGGGTACTCAAAAATATGTACCTAAACTAAAACAAAAATAAAAAAAAAACAAACAAATTTTGCCGTCAGTGAGACTCGAACTTGGACAGACACTAACCATTCGTTTTTACTGACTAACGTCTTACTCAGTACACCATTTCGCATATAGCATCCTAATCGACAAAAGCTCTATTTAGTTTAAAATATCTTTTTAGACATTTTGTTAAAAAAAAACTAACAGCTTCAGAATGGGGTTCAACCAACAACCTTCTGGTTGTTAATGCGGCGCTCTAGCCAGCTCATCCACGCGATTGCAGTATTACTGCGCTATTATACTATTGAGTACTTATTAATGTCTACAGAATAGGCAAATAATAATGACGCCTCATTACCAAGAAACTACTTTAATAAGTAGTTGTTATTACCGAAAACCAAAAAGTTTTTTTTTGCTGGGTATGTTGCATTTCATCTTATAATAAGCTTTCAACAATTTATCATATTTCGAAGATTTATGGTTTCCTTAAAAGTTTTCCATGAGTGATGAATGTTATACAATTTCTTTTTCTACATAATTTAATGTTTAAATAAATAAAAGATTCTTTGTTGTTAACAGTTTTATATTTAATTTCGCTGAGGAAAAGAAAAATTTCGTTAAAAAAATTGTATCTAGAACATATATGATTGGAGCCTAAAGCGATTTCAAAATGTTATTCTTTTGCTACCATATGATAGTTGTTCCAAAAAAAAAAAAAAAAATTGGCACCAAAGAGTGCATCCCTAACCCTCTTTTAAACATATTAAAAAATATATATAAAGAATACATTTTTCCCCAAAAATTTATTGTCCACACATTTTCCTATGGGGTAAAATTTTTTTTTTTTTTTCTTTATAAGACATAATTGACATAAAACCACTTTCGTTGCTAATAGGAAATAATAGTTAAAAAAAGGGCTAGAAAGATGCTAAATTAAAAGGTGTAAATTTTAGCCTTAAAGAGGTTAAACGGGCATCTACTTAGTTAAATTAAAGAATATTGTACTATAAAAATAAATTAAACTCTTATTCTCGGAATTCCCAATTTAAAAAGCATCAAAAAACCGTAAACAAAATTGTTCACGTTTTACAGCTTTCAGATTTTGTTCATGTTTTAGAATAGTTTGTGTAAAAATAAATTTTTTCAACGTTTCCGTATCATTCATACTTTCGAGTGTTCAAGTTTCTGCGAGTGAACAATGTTTCCAAAAAAAAAAAAAAAAAAAAGCGTTTTGGAACCACTGTAGCCTGTAGGCTAAAATATGAACCGATCTTATTTCTAATCAATATATTAACTACTCTGAAAAAAATATATTTTAGAGCAGTTTCTAACTCTTTAATGTCGAAATTAGAATTTTGTTTAGCTAATTTGATAAAAACTTACACTGTGCGGTACATTAATTTAACATTTTAATTAAAAGATCTTTTATTAAACTAATAACACAGTGGTGTAGATTATTATATGAGCGAAACTAATTTTAATAATAACTTTTTAAATTAAATCTTAGAAGTTATATTCAATTTTAAAAAATATCTAAAATTATGCGCATAAAATGAAATATTCTAGGTCTATAGTTTAAACAGCAGCTAGAAAAAAATATTATATAAAAAGAATTTTATGAAAATATATCTCATTTTAGGTGCTTTTAATTTGCGCAAAGAAAAAAAGGAACTGTAAAAAACCAAAAAAAAAGTAAATGAAATGAAATAAAATAAAATAAACAAAAACCAGACATAATAAGTACAAATTTCATGAACTCTTTCTATGTCATTAAAAGTTAAAACATCACAGCAAATAATAATCATTTCTTTCTATTCAACTTGTTTGTATAAAAAATAAAATAAAAACAGAATAAAAATTTACAAAGAAGCTTTAAACAATAAAAACAAGAAAAGGGAATAAAAGACAAAAAATATAAAAAAAAAATAATAGTGCTACTAGAAATTTACTTATTTTTATATTTAGCAATAAAGACAATTAATAAAGACTTGATTTGTTGTAGAACTTCTCCTGACTTTAATAATTTAATAAACTTTTTAGACACTCTATTTATACATCTGTCATAGCGTGTGAAATTCCCAAAATACTCCTCTTAGACCTCAACAGAAATATACTTTTGATTATTGGGATTTAAAAACCTTTTTAGCAAATTCCGTAAGTCCATCTGAGCGTTTGTCTGCCTGTCTGAATTTTTAAATAAATTATAAGTTTCGGCTTAGCTATTTATAGCGCTCTTACATTTTTTATAATATTTAATTTAATGAATATCTTAGTTTAGTCTTAACGAAATATATTTTCATTATTTTTTATTGTTTTGTTTTTTTTTTTTTTTTTTTTTTTTTTTGCACCCATTCTTTAACCTTTGCCTTCAAGTGGATTTATTCTGTTGCTTAAAATAAAAAAAAAAACACTGCAAAGTATTACAAAAAAATTCCAAGACTCTTTATGCAAATATAATACAAACGAACACTCAACTATTATATACACCAATACAAATCCTGTCTTGTTAAAATAACACTTGACAACTGAAACACTCGACATTGAATTATTTTATTATTATCAGGGCAAACAAAATTATGCGAAATTATATATTTTCTTGGGCGGCAAATGAACCAAAATTTTAGTTATTTATCCATTTTGGATAATTTTAAGAATTTTGGTATCGATTTTAGTCATAACAGCCTGTTTTGCATATTTTGTACTTAGCGGCATATTTTGACTTATTTTCATAAAAAATCCTTACTTTGGAGTATATACTTTCGGCAATATCAATGACACATTTTAGCATATTTTTTACTTAAGAGCATAATTTTGCATATTTATTTATTTATTTATTAAGTCTATGGACAATATCCTTATAGACAGAAAATACAAAATTGTTACAAATTTTATATTACATTAATTATTTAAAAGCAAAATTAAATTACGTTTAATTATATTTACATTCAGAGACCTATTAATAACATTATAAATTACATATAAAGTTCATTAATGTTTAAACATAATCTACGGAAGGGATCGGCGTAAGCATAGTTTTGTTTAAAATATTTTATAAATAATGGCTGAAAGCTACGTGAGGGACGTTGAGGTATATTATAATTTATTCTATTCGCAAGAAATTCTGCTTCGAGGCTGCCAGATATAAGCTTGATAACGAAAATTATTATGTCGAGTTCTTCGACTTTTGAGACTTGATAATTTCATTTGCAGTAATCTGATCTTGTATGATGGCCCAGTGTGTATAGAATCCGGATAAGAATTTCTTAATAATGGGTGTTATAAGTAGAGATACTTTTTTCAATAGCCTTTTTTTGACAGATCACGTGTGAGTCGTGTCATGCTGTCATGTTATTTTTTAGTATTATTTGGCATTTCATAATGGAAAGAATTACAACTTTATTACGAAAATTCACGTGCACTTCGCTCAACTTATGGTCAACATAATCGGCCTACTGAGCGTACTATTCGCAACACCATCACCCATTTTGAGACCCAGTATTCATTATTGGATAATATTCGACCGAATAGACCACGTCCAGCACGCTATGAAGAAAATATAGCGGCCGTAGCTGAGAGTGTACACGAAGACCGTGGAGAGTCGATTCGGCGCAGTTCGCAGCAACTCGGACTGATGTATGGAACGACTTGGCGCATTTTACGTCGAGATCTTAAATTGAAAGCGTACAAAATACAGCTGGTGCAACAACTGAAGCCGCTCGACCTTCTCAAGCGACATCGCTTCGCTCTATGTGCTCTTGAAAAGTTCCAAAAAGATCCGACGTTTTCGAGGCAAATTTTGTTCAACGATGAGGCCCATTTGTGGCTCAATGGGTATGTAAACAAATAAAATTGCCGAATTTGAGACGAAGAGCAACCTGAAGAGATTCAAGAACTGCCACTTCATCCAGAAAAAGCAACGGTTTGGTATGGTTTGTAGGCCGGTGAAATCAACGGTCCATATTCTTTAAGTACGAAGTGTTTTTGTATAGATTCAATACGGTCAATATGAACGTTATAAAAGGACAGTATTCCAGAATTGGTCTAACTAAAGAAGTATATAGCTGTCTTGTTATACTAACATCATTAAATTCTTTATCCCAACGTTTAATAAAAGCAAGGACGCCACAAGCCTTATTTGTTCACATATTAATGTGTTTATTAAATATAAGCTTTGGATCGAATAGTACGCCAAGATCCAGTAATTCATTTACAGACTCCAATTCGTATTTCCTAAGATGAAAACATCCATAAGAACCAGGTTTTCTCGAGTAGTGCATATGTTTGCATTTTTTATATTAAGGTTGGTTCATTAAGTTCTCTTTACACCATATACGAAGGCGGATCAATAAGTCTGTGACTTTTTGAATCAAACACAGTTTTTTTTTTGCAAAACAAAAATTTATTTTTCAACATAATCTTCTTTTAACTCAATACACTTAGTCCAACGTTTCTCCAGTTTTTGTATACCTTCCAAAAAATAGGATTTTTCGAGATCCTTAAAATAGGCATTTGTTTGGTCAATAATATTCCCACGTGCATCCCAAAAAATTGTTGCCATCGCCTTATTGGCCGATAAACTTACCTTGGCCTTCTTCGGAGCAGTTTCATCCGGAGAAACCCATTTTTTAGACTGCTGCTTGGTCTGCGGGTTACAGTAATGGATCCGAGTTTCATACACAGTTACAAAACGCCGCAAAAACTCATTCGGATTGCGGTTAAACAACTTCAAACAATCCTTTGAAGTTGTTACACGTTTACGTTTATGGTCAATTGACAGCAAACGCGGCACCCATCTTGCACCCAACTTTCTTAAACCCAGCTGATCATTTAATGCATATGGCATCAACAATATCACGCACTTTTGCCCTTCAGTCGGCCAACACCATATCGAGGATTTTTTTGACATTTTAGGGTGTACTGGCCTCAATTACCCGTCCAGAATGTTCAGCGTTATTTGTACTTGTGCGACCACAACGAAAGTCAGTAAACCACTTTTTTACCATTGAAATCAGTGGTGCAGAGTCCCCATAATATTTATCGAGCTTTTTCTCAGTTTGATTGACTGTTTTTTTTTTGCAAAAAATAATGTTTTATAAGCACTCGAAATTCCATTCCATTTCCATTTCTCCATTTTCCATTTTGAACAGATGTTAAACTCAAAGTAAATGACGACACTTGCTCAAAATTTGAGAATAGTTTATTAACAGGTGGTACTTGATGGAAGTTCGAAAAGCCACGGAAATATTGATCCGCCCTCGTGTATAATTTTAGATAGGGCATTATTAAAACGAATGCGTTATTGTCGACTAGTCAAATATAATTTTATCCAATTTAAGGTTCTGTTTGTAAATCCCATTAAGGACAATTTTCTTAATGGTAGGTCGTGATTAACTCTATCGAACGCTTTACTGAAGTCAGTGTATATAACATCAGTATATTGTTTTTTTCTGATAACATAGTTTATCAATGCGTAAGTTGTAATGAATTGGTTGCTGTTGAGTGTCCTTTTCGAAACCCATGTTGGTAGGCAGTAAGTATTGATGAAATTTGATGGTAAAGAGGTTCAGTTAGATATTGCTCAAAGAGTTTCGGGATAGTACTTAATTTAGCAATACCTCTATAATTACTTATGATTGACTTGTTTCCTAATTAAAATAATGGTATGATAAATGGCTCTTACCATATTTTGGAAAAGTAACCAATTTCGATTGAGGCATTGAAAAGTATAGTATGTGGTAAGGATAAGACTTGAACACAGTTTATTAAAATGCAATTAGGAATTCCATACGAGCCCACAGGATAAAGATCACTTAAGTTTTTTAATGTGGGAAATAATATCAGATGAGTTCACTACAAGAAAAGCAATTAAATGGTGTTCATGAACGGGTAACGGATACAGCTTAGAAGTCTTGAATTTAAAGTCAGAGTATGTAGAAGTGAAAAAATCTGCAAACATGTTGCTAATAGTGATTGTATCTAATGTTTCTCTGGTAAGGTATTTCATATTTGTTTGATAGCTAGTATAATTTCTTTTTGAGTTGACAAAATTCTAAAATGATTTAGGATCACGTTTAAGATTATTTTTAATATTGTCTATATAGTTTTTATACAGCTTCAGATTAAGTATATTGTATTCTGATCGATATATACAGTATTTCCTATAATCATTTATTGTGCTAGATTTTTTGAGCTTTTTGTAATATTTATTTTTCAAATTCTTTAACCTTGATAAGTTTTTAGATTTCCAAAGTGGACCGAATGAAATAAAGGCTGTCATTTTTAAGAACTCACTGTTCAATATAACAATGTGTATACTACAATAAAGAACATATTTTGCATATTTTACACAAAAAATATTGCATAATCTCCATCTAATAAATTATCGAAAATTTCTTTTTATGCGTTTTTTATTTATTTATTTATTTTTTTTTATTGCGGAATCGGATTTGATGCCATAATAATATTCATCTAATAAATTGATAGACATTTTGTAATTTCCTCATACAATGTACTAGCTTTGGATTATTTTAAGTGCAAAAAGAAAATATCTTTTGCTTATAAAAATCAAATTATTTTTAGCATGAATAATAACTAGTTTCATATTATTTTAAGGGTATATTTTTCGGTTTTAAGAGATTTTTTTATGCGCATAAAATTTATTTTTTTTTTTTATAACATATTTTTGGTTGCCCTGATTATTATTCTTTAGAATTTTTTTTTTCTTTTTTGCTGCTGCAATAGCAGATTTTTTATGGAGTTTTTTTTATTATTATTATCGTTTTTTTTACAGAAATAAGCATAAAAATGTAAAGACTCTTGTAATATTTTAGGATCTATATAAAGCTGAGGATTATTTTAATTTAAATATATTTAAATTTATTTAATTAGTGCAATATTAAATGTTTTGCATATCAAAACCTAGTAAAGGAATATGAAATAGTTTTTCGACACGGTATTAAGCCCACACTTATGTATGTAGCGATAGTATGGTGGGAGGCTATGGAGAAATCCACTTATATCGTAATCTTTGATGGGATTCTGCATACACACAGAGAAAAGATATGGTTACTGCATAATCACTACAACAATGTTATTTTCTCATTGTTAATTTCATTGAATTTTAATAACTCTGTGTTCATGATAACAATTATTTTGATTCAATTTTGTCATTTAACGTTTACACTCAATAAAAATTTTAATATGATTGACTGTAAAAATTATATGTTGTTAAATATTGTTCTTAGAAACAAATTTTTGTTAATATGAAACATATCATTACTTCTACAACCATTAAATATTTGAAGTCTTTTTCCTTGTTATTAAATCATATTCTGTTTTTAAACCATATTAATATTATTATTCCTATAATAATAAAATGTTACAAATTTATTTTTTTCTCGAACTAATTATATGTGCGTTTTTTAAATTTGTTTTCTAACTTCAATCTAATTCTCATTTAGTTCATATATGAATAAATATAAATAGACAAAGTTTGGTTATACTCGGTGTATTTCAAGCAATATAAGATTCACATGTATATAAGTAATATATATAAGTAATTATATGTAAAAGTTATATATATATATATATATATATATATATATATATATATATATATATATATATATATATATATATTTTTTGAATAAAAGTTTTATAAAAATAACAATAATTTTTATTAATATATGATAAGATGGAATAATATGACAAAATGAAATAATAATATAATAACATGAGGTAATAATATGATAAATTGGAATCAAAATATGACAATGTAGTATAATAATATAATAAGATTGTTCAATTATATATATATATATATATATATATATATAAATCTATAATCATAACATGAAAAAACAATCCATAAAATTCAATACAATATGACAAAGTGGAAATATAATAATTATTACTTATAATCATTTCTATTTTTCGATGCGAACATATGTTCCAATCCTAATATGTTGCTATTAGATTATGGTCACTGCAACTATATTTTTTCTCTGCGTGCAGTAATGTTATAAGCAGACATCCGGCTCGAAGTTTATACGTATTTTCTGTGCCGCTACACAATTCATCAGCATTCCTGGTATCTTATCCATTTTGGTTTCGTTGAAACCTAAACAAACCGTATTCGAAGCCAGTTTTTTAAAAAAGTAATTTTTCTAATAATTCGAAAACCGATTTTTTTGAAAATTTCGGTTTTTTTAATACACTAATTATGAGACTGTTGTGTTGAGATTTCTCTACACAACTATCTTATAAGATGAACTATCAAAAAATACACATATACGTAAGTTTGTTTATGTGCGTGTATGTGTATTTTGGAAATTACTGAAAAAAAACAATGGTTTTATAAAATTGCTTTCTTTTAATTATTGTTTTTCATTTTAAAAAATATTTTTATAAAAATTGTGCTAAAAAAGTGTGAATTTCTTAAATGAAAAGGACTCTGACTGATTGAAAATAATGATATCTTTTAGGATTTATTAGAATATGTATATTCCTTATTTAACATTTAACATAATATAAACAAAATGGTTATTATCTTCTGCCGGAGTATTCTCATATATTATATCAGCGTTATTCTTAGTTGTAGACCTAAGGTAAAGACCCGCTGAGATTATTTTATGAGCGTACACTTATTATAATTTATTAATATTAATCATACGCCTACATTGCTAAATTTAATATTAGACAATAATTAATTTCTTATGCATAAAAAACTTTTGCAAAAGTGTGAAATTCTAGTTGCGTTTTTTTTTTAATTATAAACTACTTTGAATTACTAGAACAAATAAAATTTAAAAATATTAAAAAATATGAATATATCCTCCACTTTTTTAACCTCAATATTTCATTAAAAAAAAGTATTAAAAAAATTTTAATTCCTAAATTAAAAACTTAATTCGGAAAATTTTATACAATTTTGTGTTAAAAAAAATAAAAAAAATAATGAATCACTGGAACAATTAAAATTTTAAAACATTAAAAAATGTTAATATATTTTCCAATTTCTTTAACCATATAGTTGGCCTATTTATCATTAAATCAAAAAATGTTAATTCTTAAAGAAAATAAAGTAATTAGAAATAATCTCTTATCTTTTTTATACAATTTGGGCAGGTTTCTCCCTTTGTTTAAAACCTCATGCATTTTTAGAAATAAAAATTTAACCTCTGAAAAAAAATATCAAAAAAAGTCTTTTAAACCTGAAATTTGGCCTGTAAGGTACGCGGCAAACCTATAACGTCAATTTCTTTTTTCTTTTTTGTTCACAAAAAAGTTCAATTGGTTTTTGATGATACTGCTAGCCAAATTACTTATTATTAAAAGGTTTGGTATTATTTATTTGATATTTGATCTTTTTGTAGATAAAAACGCTGAAAATGTGCACTTTCCAATAAGTCAAATTTATAAGGTCAGTCAAGTTTTTTCCACTAAAATCACATTTTTGGCAATTTATTTCTTGACCAGTTTTATTTATTAGTTTATAGAAATATTTAGGAAGTGAATTATTTTAATTCCAGAAGTGTTCCTAGATATTTATCCCGCTCCTCTTTAAAAATTTCCACTTTTACCTATTCCACTGAATTATACGGTCGTTTTCCAAAACAAAAGTTCACAATTAATCCAAAATTGAGCTTCATTGTTAAAATGATAACATTTTAGCTTTCTTAAGGCAATTTTAAGAATCAAAAAAAGGCTACAAAAAAGACTAGAAGCTAAAGCAAAAATTTCGAGGCTAAAAGCAAATTAAAAAGGCTAAATTGGCAACACCATACCATAAATAACTAAAAAATTTGCACTAACTATTTTGCTAATATAATGATATTTTTATATACACTTATAAAGAAAATTAGATGCTCCAATTATTTTTTTATTAATATTGTAAAATTTTAGTATAATTCATAAAATATTTATATTAGTAACCGTATTCCAACTAATCTTTTTTCTGAGTGTAGTTAGTATACAGTTTGCAAATTTTCAAGTATATATCATACTATACAATTTCAGAAAAATTGGTCCATAACTAGCTATAGGTTCCGTATGCATAAGGTCCTCTTCCTAAATTCTCCTATACATGCAACACAAACCCAAAATTTTGGGATAAAAATTATATTTAAAGCAAATAACATATAAATCATATTATCAAATATCTAAAATGTTGGTCCATAATTGTTATAAAGGCACATATAACTTTCTGCCATAAATTTCTTACTTATTTTTAAATTACTTATTTTACCTGTTATTGTTTTAAACTACAAAAGAAATATTAAAATGTTATGGATTTTTACTAAAGGAAATTGAACTGCTTTCAAGGAATTACTTATAATGTTCCTCTTAATACCTCTCTATGAAAATGTGGCAAAAATAAAATTCCTTTCTATGTATATCATCTTGTCAAATTTAATGTTAAAACTCAAACTTTAGCTTTTGCAAACAACTTAATCTGTAAAATGCATTCTTCCTACTCAAACAAATATAATATGTTTGGATATTTGAATTATAGAAAACAATTAGAAGTCCAACTGTTTTAATTCGCTTAGTAAAAAAATACTCTCTTCACAAGTAAAAATTTGTTCTAAGTAAGATTCTACTAACACATACAAAGAGTTCAGTGCTTTTGACAGCTGAGTTACATTTTTTTGTTTTTCTTCTTTTTTTAAGTAAGTTAGACTTCTAGTTGTTTTCTATAATTTAAGCATCTTAAGTAGTGTTGCCACTGAAAACATTTTCATCCTACCACAATTTTCTAAAGAATCTACCAAAATCGATTGAAACCTACCAAAACTTAATACTGGAGAAAAGATTGTAGGAAATCCACTCCAAAATTTATGAGTTGAAAATATCAAAGGAAACTTAAATTCGGTCCATGATAGAAAATTATAGGCCTAGTAGATTTTTCATAGCAGCAGTATAATGGGATAGTGAAAATAAATTGCTTATATAGTATTCACCGATCAACACGTTTACAAATGGTCATATCCCAAAATATACTAATAAATAAATCGGTTGAAAGGCAAATATATGAAAATATTTTCAAATATTCCAAAAAATAAACTTTTTAGGAAACATTTTTAATACTTTCATTTTGAAAGAAGAATTTAGATTTTATTTTGTTAAGAAATATAATTTAATATTTTAGTATTTATCTTCAAAAATCAGTTTAAGCAGTTTTTTTAGTGCTCAATTTAATGTCCGATACATCAATGTGAATGTTTTCATTCTAAAATCTACTTCAGTCTCAATCTTAATTATAACCAGTATAACATATATATTTTTTTAATAAATATATTCTAAATGTAGCCCTCCTGATTTTGGATACTTGATATATTAATCAGGATTAATATTCATATAAAGAAATAAAACAATAAAAAAAGCTATTTTTATGTACATTTTTCGAAAGATCTGCAGCTCTCATGTCTTTTACTCTATAAAAGCAGAATATAAGATACAGTTGCAAGCCAAATTTTACCAAGTATTTATACTATGCGTTTGCGCCAGTGTTTGTAACGCATAGAAAAAGTTATCCAACGCCCACCTTAAAATATATCAATCGACTCAGAATCACTTTTTAGATCAATCTAACAATGTCCGTCCGTCCGTCTGGCTGCTTGGTAACTTTAAAGATAATTCAATGAAATTAGGTACGTGGGACACTTATGATGCAAGCATGAAGCCTATTGGAATTCGCTCCTCCTCCTATATAACCCCTCTTTTGAAAATCACTTTAACGTGCATAAATCTCATACGAACGTCAGTATCAAGCTAATATTCGACATAAATAAGTTTTATGTAAGTAGAAACAACATTACCAAATTTTAGGAAAATCGGAGCATAATCTACCATAGCTCCCATATAAATCCACTTCCTGAAATGGCCCTAAAGTGCATAAAATCATCTAGATATTAGTATCAATGGTATAATATATTCCCCTTCCCGAAAATTTTATGCTCGTACAGAATGGCGTACGAGCACCAATGTGTCATTACCCACTATATCTTTCTTTCTCATTTTGAAATTATTTTAATTGATTTATACTTTTGGAAGTACTCGATTAGATATAGAATCTCTAATAAAGCGACAAATTTATCCTTAAAATAACGGTCAGTTAACATAATTCTTCCACAATTAGAGAAAACCTTTTTTTCTGTATAATATACACGCAGAGAAAAACCATGGATCCAGCATTATCACTACAAAATATTATGTTCTAATTGTTAATTTTCTTGAATGCTTTTGTTTAAATTTTGTCAATTAATTTTTACACTCAATAAGAATTTTAATATGGTTTGGCTGCAAAAATTATATGCTTTTAAACAAATTTATATTAATACGAAAAATATCATTACTTCTACAACCATTAAATATTTGCAGCCTTTATTCATGTTCTTAAACCATATTCTATTTTTAAACCATATAACAATATTATTATTACCATGACAATAAAATGTTTCAAATAAATATAATATTTATTCTTTCCACAAACTTAGTGGAAAAATTCAATAGTTATTTGTTTTTAAATATATATATATATATATATATATATATATATATATATAGGGTGATTCAAGTAGAGATACTATTCGCAACACCATCACCATTTTGAGACTCAGCATTCATTATTGGATAACATTCGACCGAATAGACCACGTCCAGCACGCTGTGAAGAAAATATAGCGGCTGTAGCTGAGAGTGTACACGAAGACCGTAGAGAGTCGATTCGGCAGCAACTCGGACTGACGTATGGAATGACTTGGCGCATTTTACGTCGAGATCTTTAAATTGAAAGCATACAAAATACAGCTTGTGCAACAACTGAAGCCGCTCGACCTTCCCAAGCGACATCGCTGCGCTCTATGGGCTCCTGAAAATTTCCAAGAATATCCGATATTTTCAAGCAAATTTTGTTCAGCGATGAGGCGCATTTCTGGCTCAATGGGTATGTAAACAAACAAAATTGCCACATTTGGGACGAAGAACAACCTGAAGAGATTCAAGAATTGCCACTTGATCTAGAAAAAATAACGGTTTGGTGTAGTTTGTGGGCAGGTGGAATCATCTTTAACCATCAATGTCGACCGTTATCGTGCCATGATAACCGACTATTTGATGCCTGAAATTGAAGCTCGTGATCTCGGCGACATTTGGTTTCAGCAAGACGGCGCCACTTTCCACACATCGCATCAATCAATGGATTTATTGGGAGAACACTTCGGTCAGCACGTTTTGGGCCGATGGATTAGCCACCAAGATCATGTAATATCACACCGTTAGACCTTTTCCAGTGGGGATATGTAAAGTCCAAAGTTTATGCGGACAAACCCGCTTCTATTCAGGCTTTGGAGGAAAACATCACGCGTGTCATTCGCCAGTTACCAGTCGAAATGCTCGAAAGAGTCATCGAAAATTTGACTCAACGGATAGACCATCTGCGACGTAGCAACGCAACATAATCTTCAAAAAATAAATGCCAAAAAATGATAATAAACAAATGATAATAAACATTCCATATTAAATTTGAATTTTCTGTTTTTTCTTTAAAAAAGTAGGGAACCTCGAAATGGATCACGCTTTATATATATTTGGCCACATAATATGGCAATGTGGTATAATAATATATAATATAATAAGGTAGAATAACAATATAATAACATCAAATCATAATCTGGTAGAATGGGATAATGATAGTAAGATAGTCCAATTATATGTAAAACTAGAATCATAATATGAAAAAACAAACCTTAAAATCCGACACAGTATAACAAAGTGGAATTATTATAATTATTACTTATAATCTTTTCCATTTTTCGCTGTTTTCCAATTATAATATGTAGCTCTTAGATTATGGTCACTACAACAATATTTTTTCTCTACGTGTACAAATTTCCTTTAAAGTGTAACAGTTTTTGTAATTATTATTAGCTATACTTTTATTATATTTTTATATTATTAACTATAATTTTTTTTTTTTTTTTCATTTAAAAAATCAAGCTCATTGTTTAAATTTACCAAAATTCGATTCAGCCTACCATCCTACCCAAGGGAAAAAATCCTTCCAAATTTTATTAGCAAAAGCCCAAAACAGCAACACTGATCTTAACTTTTCTCACTTTCTCTCTATCTCTCTCTTCATCCTTCTCTTTCGATATATAAATATAACAGCTAAATATTTAAGTTTTTCAGTATAAAAACGTTTAAATGTATATATTACTGTTTGAACATGATAGATTGATATATTTCAAACGAAAGCTTAAAACTTCTAACAAAAAATGAGAATATGTATATAAAAACATTTTACTTTATCATTTGGAAAACATTCACTTCTTAACATACACATATGTACCAGCAGTGGGTATAATATGCTGGGTGAAATTCTACATATATAGATATTTGGTAATTTTCTATAATACATATCAAGCCAAGACATAAAATATTTCAAACAGTTTATATCAGCAATACCAACAAAAACTAATACTATATATAAACGGTTAACAAGCGGGCTTTAAGACACTTTCTTATACACAGACAACATTATTCGGTCTTAGCACTTCTCTCGCACAGTGTGGCAGAATGAATTTTTTTTTTTTTTTTTTTTTTGTAACAAATCTGTAACTTCTAATCTGCTGGTTGGATTTACATAAAATTTCATATAGGCACAGCAGAAGAGTGTGCAATTTTAAGTTTTAGAAGGACATCCCATATATCCCTCTGGGGCGAAGGTATTAGGGTTCAAAAATTTTTGTTCTTTATCCTATTTTAAACATTTTACGTCTTCTTAAAGCCCTCAATAAGACCTTTGGAAAACATGCTATTTCTCTTTTAGAGTTTTCAATTTATTTACATTTGAAAAATCAACTAACTCATTTTTGCCAAATCTTGGTCCAGTTTTTATAATATAGAGCTCAATATTTTTATCTGATTTTCTAGAATTTGTACTCAGTTAGTTAGAAAACAAAATTATATATCAAAGAAAGCATACTAGAAAACGATATCTCTTCTGAGTACAAAAATAAAAGATTTTGAAATTTGCAAAAATTATGATTTTTTGTGGTGTTTTTGACCGAAAAAGTGTCTACACACTTTTTTCTCTGAAATAAAATTTTACTTAAGAATATATAATAATTTTACACTTTTCTGAGAGACATCTTCATAGAAATGATTTCGGGGTTAAAAATAAGCTCAAACACCCAACAGAACTATATACAGACCCTTCCGAATTTCAAAACAAAATTTTTATTTTAGCCTATATATTCTAAAATCCAAAGGCTAGTTCTGCAAATTGAATGCAGTTTTAAAACTCCAATGAGTTCCAATGTCTTTTTCTAAACAAGTAATAAATGTGAGCTTTATGAGCAAAATTCGAAAATATTCAATTTTTAGGTTAGGTTAGGTTAATAAAGGCGGCGTATTCACGCCTCCACCCAGAGACCATCCGGCCCATTGTGATCTCTTTATAAATATCAGAGAAAGTTAATAAAACAAAGAAAGAGAAGATCCCTAGTAGAATAAGGCACAAGAGTAGAAAGAAAGTAGAAAGAGAGGAAAAGAAATATAAGAAAAGAAAGGTATGCACGGATCGTTAAGGATATTGACCTGGACACCTCTGGAGTACTGTTCACATTCTCACTCAATCCTTCAGGATAAGACATTCCCAGAGAGTCACAGATAGGCCCGTAGATCCGTTCGAATCTCTTAACGTTCCTCCTGTGCTTTCTGACAAGGTACTTATCCTTGGCTGCAGGTGGCAATGAGCCCCTCTTAGCTATCTTATGCAGATAGATAAGAGAAACTCTTGCGCCACTACGAGGCTTTTCTTCTTTAGTTCGGCATGTGACTTCAGTCGTCGCATATTGCATTACCATGTCTTGCCGAACTAAATTGGCGCTAGACGTAAGACATCCTGAGCCAATCGCCTCGACGCTCCGATTCCTCTCTTGACTCTGAGCGCGAGTTGAGATCACAGTGATCTCATGCTTATCTTCAAATCCAAGAGAAAGATTACCGAGCTTCTGTGTGGCACTGGTCCCAGCAAAGAAATACCTCGAGATGTCCACAATCTCATACGTCTCTGACAAAAACTGACTTTCCTGTGCTAGAATGTCTCATTGGACCCTATCATCAACAAAAAGTTGTCCGTGTTGTCCGTATCTGTCCTGTCGCCCTGCGACCGTTCGTTTTCTGTCCTAATGGAATAATTAATTGAAAAAATCTATTTTTGTCCCATGAGTATGCTAGTAAAAAGGAGGACCATCTGGCGCAGTGACTGTGTGCGCGGTCTAGGCTGAAGCTTACAAGCAACCCGTGCCATAGGTGTTGGAGGGGTGCTGTTAGCTGTTAGTTTATTTAGGCACCAACTAACCATTTAGGTCCTCGGTCCTTAAAGTGCTATGCATTTATTTGGTCCGCGAGAAACTCTAAGGAACTCTAGAACCAGAGATAAAACACACGATCTGAACACTCAAATTATGAGTCTGTATACACCATATACCAAAATGAACAGGTCATGTGCCTTATAACCAATTCCTCCTATCCACCACCTGGGGACAGGTCCGATAGGAGTAAATGCAGCAAAAGGCTCCACACGGATAAATTTTTGGAATTTTCATGGGTTTTTTGAGAATTATGTAACACTTTACAATTTAAAATGATAAAATCAATAATCATTGAAAACTAACAAAGATTTTATTAGAGATAAAGTATTTATAATGTCTTCAAAAGCTAATTTAAGAAAAAAAATTACTCAAATTTCAAAAATCATAAAAGCTATGAACTCCATTTTTTTTTAATTAACTCTCTTATTTTTTTGCAAATAATTTTAAGACTTTAAGAAAATGTAAAAATATTAGAAATCGGATAAAAAAAACAAAAATTTTACAAGCGATTAAAAACTTTCTATATCAGAGGTAGCGCATCCCTGAGGGTTATGTGGGGCCACCCTTTAAAACTAAAAATTGTACACCCTTCTGCTACGCCAGTATGAAATTGTATGCAAATTCAACCAGTAGAGTAGAAGTTACAGATTTATTTCCAAAAAATTTATATTCTGTCCCCACTGTGTCCACCGTACAGAAAAACTCAAAAAACTTTGCTAAATAATGTTACTTAAAATTATTTTAAAAAATATTTTACAACTTTTCATAGTCAATTTTTTTTTTTTTTTTTTGGTATTGCGTTTCTTTTAAAAATGTCTTTACTTTAACAAATAAATGTATTATTGATTGTTTAGTTTTCTGTAAAAAAAAATCGAATAAATATATTACGCATACATACATACATGGCATAAAAGTATTTGTGTGCCAAAATGTTAGTGCTAAATTTAATAGTAGTGTTAGTATTATTTAGTTATAGTAGTAGTTTTATTTGTTATATACGAAATATCTGTAGAAAATGACAATCTTTCAAATTTAAACTGACACTTGATGTCACTCTTCCTTTACATTAATACACAAACATTTATATTCAAAACACATACGCACTTGAAATGCACACACACTTACAGGAAGTAGAACAAACACTTTTGCACGCATCAATTTACAAATGCAGCAATTTAAAGGAGTGTTATTGTATTTTAAGTAAAATTTTATTTTTATAATTTAAAATTTTAGATTTATTAATTTAGACAAAAATTCTATGCTTAATTTTAGGCATCCTTTACCTTTTCTTATCTTTAAAACAATGGATTTAAAAAAATTGTTTAAACGCGATTTTTTACTAAGAATTAGTAGATTACACTGATCAACACAATTCTTGTTTACTTTATTGATTTTTCTGCTATGGGTATTTCTTTAGCCCTGACTATGAAACAAAATACTGGAACATTGCTAACAGCTTTACTTTTTGAAATATACAGTTTTATTATTTTGAAAAAAAATTACGAGTAATACATATCTTAGCAAAACTTCTATCGAACCCTGTCAAATGATCTTTTATAAGATTTTCTTGAATGAACGACTTTAGGTAGATCTCGTTGTAAACTCCAGCAGCAGTCTACCATCATATATGAGTCCTACCTTCTCTGATAACGCTCTTGCATTTTCTAAAGATCCTGATGAAATCTTTCACCCTGCTCTTCACTAAAACCACTCAGATTTTGTGATAATCGGTATAAATGCAAATGCAAATGGATTTTTATGCTCATTTTGCACTCTTGCTTTTACATGGTGGTCAGATTTCTTTTCGCCTAGGAAATTACTCATAACCAAAACTAATGAATACCAAGCTTTGAATTCAACCTCAGTCACTGATTTGACAAAATTACAATCTTTCACGAGTTACCTTACCTCTGTACTTAATCACAAACTTTTCACAAACTTTTTCATTATGCGGTAACAGATTTTTTTTTTCGGGTACGATAAAATGTAATGTTGGTTTCCGAAGTAAGAAAATGGTTTTCTTTTAAATCAGATGCTTAAATTTCAAAAGCTTCTTCCAGTAAGTTCAGGTCTCTTACTAAGTCATTTAGTTCTTCCTGATTAAATCGTTTAGGTTCTGAAAGGCTAAATTTGTAGTCTGGATCAAAGTCTTCACTTGACGTATTTCGTTCGGGTTTACAGAGATTTGAGTCATCAGAAGACTTAGATGTGGTGGGTTGTATGTCTCGTGATTTTGATTGAGGTCGTTCAGCAGAAGATAAGTTAGGATATGACCATTTATTTCGATTTTTTTAAGTTAAGTTCTTTTAAGTTTTTTTAAGTTCTACACGAAGACATTTTTATTTTTTAACGTTAGAAATAAAGTTGGCAGAATAACGGGAAACAATCTTATTTCCAACTTTGTGTTAACCCCAGGTATACAACTAAGATGAACGCTGATATAATATGTGAGATAACGCCGGCAGAAGATACTAACCATTTTGTTTATATTATATTAAATCTTAAATAAGGGGCAGCGTTACCACAAAGAAAATATTTTTCCTAACAAAACTTTCTCTAGAAACTACCAAAATGTACCAACATTTAAAATAAACTTTCTTTGCGAAAAATTATTTTTGAAAATTAGTGCCAGCAAAAGGTCCAATAATAAAAACTAAAGATTATGGTCAAATAATTCCTCGCAAAATATAAATATGGATATACTTTTTATAAAATTGAATTTTTCACCACTTCGAAAATACCTTTCGGAAAACTACTTTTATATAAATATTTATGCTCCAAAAGCTTTAAAAATATTTTTATAAAGGTGTAGCACTTTTTCAGAAACTCCTAATAGTAAATTTTTTTATTCTGTATAATAATGATGAATTTCACAGAAAAAAAAATAAATAAATAAAAAAGAGTTGAGAAAGTAATGATTTTAATAATGTTTTATCATTGCAAAGAAGTACTTAATAGTGAAAAAAAAGATGCAAAATTAATGGTTTTAACACAGAGTTGTCATTTGTAGGATGTTCTTTTTTATGATTGCTTTTGACATTTTTCTCTTAAAAATAGTATATATGTTTTCTTTACCAAAATATTTTTCAATTTTGTTAAAAATATTTTCATTTTTTAAAATAGTGAAATTGCAATTTTCTTAGAAATTGTTTTCTGCTAAACAAAACTATTATTTTCATTTCTTTGAAGTAGTTATTAATAACTTGCACAAAGTCATTATTATTCCTATTTTCTTTTGACATTTCTATTTATTTCTTCTGACAAAAAAAATGTGGAACATTTTTTTTTTCAAAGTTATAAAGCATTCTAAAAAAATATTAAAATATTTGGAACAATCGAACCAAACTACCAAACTTTCGAAGATTGAAACAAATCTACCAGTTTGGGTCTAATCAGACCAAAACGGCAATGCTGATAAGAGATACACATATTCTAATAAATCCTATAAGATATCATTCTTTTCAATCAGTCACAGAGTGAATGTGTCCTTTTTATTTAAGTAATTCACAGTTTATCCATTATGCAAAACAAAGCGCACGTTAAATGTGATGTTTATATCTTTTAATAATTAAACAACATGTAAAATTTTTTTTTTAAATTAATGAGTAATTCCATTTTAAACTTAAAAATTTTGACCTCTCTGAAATTTTCTCTGTAGCAAGTATACCGAAAAAGCATCCTACCAAAAAAAAAATATAAAACAAAAAATTAAAGGTGGACTATTTAGATACACGTCATTGAAGAAAATTCTTACAAAAAACTATGTTAATAAAAATATTTTCAACATTTTTATATGGCATCTTAAAACACAAGCTTTGACAAATCCACTGCAAAAAAAAAATTATTTTAATATCTTTTATATAACAAAATCTATGGCCATTTAAATAAATATGTTTTAATCACCTTCAAAGCTATAGGATTGCCACAGTGCTAAAAAATAAAAATGAGAAAAATTCATTTTACAGGCCTCTGTATTCTTCTCTACATATGCACTAAATTTTATCTAAATCGGTAACTAAGAGTAAAAATTTTTTAAATTTAAAATAGAATTACTCTAATGTACTTTTTTTGGAGATTTTAAAAATTAGTTTAAGGGTGAGCTTTTTATTCTAAAATGATACGAAAATTTTTTTCCTAAATAACACAACATTTGCCATTGCGTGGTGCCAAAATATTCTTATAGTCCTAATGTGCATATTGATTTTTTTTTTTGCAAAATTTTCCCGAGATATTTGGTTTAAGGCTGCTATATTTTAAAATATTAAATTTAGGTTTATATACACTTACACGTTAGAGAAATGTGTATGTACTGTGAAATTTTGGCAAAATTTATCCGAGATATTTAATTTAAAATATTCAATTTTAGGTTTACATTAATACATATTCAATTTTAACACAAAAATTTATTCCTTTACATACCTATTTCCTTTTGCGTAATTCTATGTGAAGTAAGTGGAAAACAGACAAAAGAGCAAGAGCATGATGCATTTAATGTGTATAAATTTATATCCACCTACAAATGTTGACAAGTATTAACAAGCAAAAAAAAAAAAAAAAAAAGAATTGTATATGATATTTTGTTAGAGATAAAATGACAATAATTTTATATGAAACCGAATCCACACAAATATTTAAAAAATATTTTCATAACAGAAATTTACGCAATATCTTCCTTTTATTATTTATGATGAAAGGAAAAGTTTTCTAATATTGTATTTTTATCAGTTCAAAGGAAACGTAGGCAATAAACCAGAAAACAATATATAAAATTGAATTTTTTTTTATTATTTTATCCTCAAAATATTGCTCTTTTTCAACATGATGTTTATCATCTCTGCAATAAATTTGTTGATATCCCCTTGAGATCTTCTGGAAGAAATCAAAACAATACTTTTATTTTTCAGTTACATTTTTTCAGTTGTCGAAAAATTATTCAAAAATGAAAAATATTGAAAGCAAAAAAGAATTTATTTTCTTCTTTATTGAAGTACACAGCAAATATTATCCCAAATATTTTTTGAATAAAATGATTAATGAACTTTATATTGAGATTTAATTATATTATTAATTAATGTAATTAACTTTATAATTGGTTTAAAATTTGTTGACACAAATCGACAGCTCAATAAAAAAATATAAAGAAAAAACAAAAAAGTGTCAATAAAAATATAAAAAAAATAACATAAATTCAATTTCCAACCATTTTCAACTGTTTGGGCTCAATCTATCTTTCAAAAAGAAAAAAAATAGTAATACGAAATATTTACACGATTTTATCAGTCTTCGGTAAAGAGTTTAATGTATAAATATTTGGTAAGTACAAACTCTAAATATTTGATGAGATTATTAAGTTTTCACTTAGATACCAGTTTGTTTCAAAGTTTATTTATATACGCTGCCTGCCACTTGAATAAGGAAACACATTTTTTTTTTTTTTTTTTTAAATTTAATTAACTACATCTGCTAAACTAAAGTTCGGAAAAAAATAATTTTTTGCCCAACCAAATTTCAAAGTGTTGGCTTTAGTTTCCTGAAGAAATAAAAAATATTCATATTTTGTTGTACTAAAATTATACATTTATTTAAAGACATGTATTTCTGTGGTACTATTTCGTGTGTCGCTTGAATAAAGAATTCTTTTAATATTAATCAGGAAGGCTATGATTTGAATATCTTTCAATAGATAATTTTTAATTTGATAGTTTTTAAATAGTTTTTATTTAAAATGGGACGTGGTAAGGCTCTTAATAACTCTGAAAAAAAAAAAATATGATTTTGAAATCTCAGGGTCAGAATCCGGTCCAAATATTCAAAAACATTAATAGAGGAAAGACAGTTGTGTACAATTATTTTAATAACGTGGAAAGATATGGAAAAAACATGAAAGGGCGGAAGAAAATGGCAACAACTCCAAAAGAAAGAAGAAAAATTCTTAGAATTGCATCAAATTCTGCCATGTCGGTATCAAAAATACGTGAAAAAAGTGGAGTCTAGTCTAAGAACCATATTTTAAAGTCGTGCCCATACATAGTCCGACGAAAACTGCAAAAAAAACATCACTTAATGAAAAACGCAAATCACAATTTCTACAGTTTGCAAAAAATACAATGACATGGCCCGACAAATGGTTTAAATTTGTATTTTCCGATGAAAAAAAGTCCGACGGGTATAACTATTACTTATATGACCTAAATTAAAAGGAATTATTTTTAAGCCGCAAACACAGCCAAGAGGGCTGAATAATGGTATGGGATGCCATTTTATATTATGATACCATAGAATTGGTTTTTTTATCCAACAAAATGACTGCAACGACTTGCAAAAACATTCCAAAATTTAATGATTTCTATGGACCCATACCTTGGACGTACCAACACGACAGCGCTCCGATTCATACCGCCAGAGCAGTAAAACAATGGATTAATCAACAAAGTGTTCAACTTTTGGATTGGCCCCCATATTTACCAGACCTGAATCCAATGGAAAATGTGTGGGGTTGGCTTGCAAGAAAAGTTTATGATGGAGGAAAACAATTTGAGACGATAGAATCCTTAAAGGATGCAATAACGGAAGCATGGAGTTCAATTTCACTAAATTACTTACAGTCATTATACAAGTCGATGCCAAATCGCATTTTTGAGGTTATTTCTAAAAATGGTGGCAGTTCTCATTACTAATTGAATGCTAGAAGATAATAACTTTCATTTATAGAACCTAAAATTTAAAACTAAATTACAGTTTGCTTAGTTTTAAAATATTCCTTATTCAAGTGACACACGAAAAAGTACCACAGAAATACGTGTCTTTAAATAAATGCATTATTTTAGTATAACAAAATATTTATATTTTTTATTTCTTCAGGAAACTAAAGCCAACACTTTGAAATTTGGTTGGACAAAAAATTATTTTTTCTTGAAATTTAGTTAAATTTAAAAAAAAAATGTGATTCCTTATTCAAGTGGCAGGCAATGTACGTATATAAGCTCAGTTCATATTGATTATTTCTGACAATTTGTTCAGACATCTGTCATATTGTTACTGGTATCACGTTCTAGAATGTCCCGCATAGATTAACGTTTTTATATTAAGTTTTCGAGAATTAAATAAAATTATAAACATTACATATTTTAAAATGTACACATTTTATAATCGTTATAGTGAATTATGTTACATAGATTTTTGAATTATACATACACTACATACTTTATTGTAAAATCTAGTTAAATAAGTGTATATATCATCAAAATTTAGGGGAGGTAAGCGAAACTTGACATATAGTTACGTCTTCACATCTTATAAATCCTTTTTTTTAAAGTCACCTATAATCACATGTGCGCTTCATGAGATACTCGAAAAAAAACTCGTTTTGCTTAACACAACAATGCTTTCCCCAAAACTTGCCCATGGAAACATGGTATAAGGACCATTATCAAGCATTTTTAAACTGTCTGATATTAATATTAACCCTTAATAAGTTTTGTAGTAGTACTATTTTAAATAAATGAGTTACAGATCTGTACTCACAAGACCTGAGACTAAAAGAGTGCAAAAATAGTAATAATAATTTTTGTTGTTCAAAGTTCATAAGTTTTTTTTATCGTACAGCAAATAAAATTTATATTTTATGTTAAAATATGTACATAAATTATAAAATAAATACAAATTTTATTTGCTGTATGATAAAAAAAAATATGAACTTTGAACGACAAAAATTATTATTATTTTGCTTTACAAGATGTAAAATAAATATTATTTAAAGATTTATTTACATAGAAAAAAAACAAAAATGGATTTCAATTACGAAATTGTTTAGGTTAATTAAAATTTTATTTGGTTTTGATCCAATCATCAAAGTAATAATATTAATTAAGTGCAAATAATTGATTTTCTGTATTAATGTTAATTAATTTTTATAATCAAATCAATTAAATTTATGATTGAAATTTTGCTAAAAATTACCCAACATATTTATTATTAAATAAAAAAATATTACTAAATATTTACCATTGCTCAAAATACTTTCCTTAATGAAAGTCTATAAAATGCATTTAAGGTCTTTATTGCATAATTACAAATATTTATATAATAACATTTTACAAAAATCTATGCTAATAAAATGTATCAAAAATATTGATATACATACGTAAAATATTGATATAAATACGTGTG
Source organism: Protocalliphora azurea (assembly GCA_932274085.1). Taxonomy (NCBI): domain Eukaryota; kingdom Metazoa; phylum Arthropoda; class Insecta; order Diptera; family Calliphoridae; genus Protocalliphora; species Protocalliphora azurea. Next base: position 27,251,041 of record OW026521.1, on the reverse strand, counting down.
TAAAATATATGTAAAATATGACATATAAATGTTATATGCGATGTATTAAATGTACATAATATCGTAGTAGTAGATAATAATTTCACGAAAAGATTGTATAGTAGCGGGACGTATCATCATCATACTGAGTGGAAAAAATGTCTATGGGTAATCTAGATACATCAATAAAGATTTTAGTATATGTAATTGGTTTTTCGAAAAACCTTGGTTATCGATTTATATAAAATTAGGTGCATGTGTAGAGAAGGATACAGAGGCATATAAAATAAATTTTTCGCACTATGACAACTCTATAGCTTTGAAGGTGATTAACATATTTATTTAAATGGCCCTCTCTTTTGTTATATAAGAGATATCAAAATAATTTGTTTTCAGTGGATTTGTCAAAGCTTGTATTTTAAGATGCCATATAAAAATGTTGAAAATATTTTTATTAACATATTCTTTTGTAAAAATTTTCTTAAAGGACGTGTTTCTAAAAAAGACCATCTTTAATTTTTTCATATATTTTTTTATTAATTTTTTTTTTTTTTTTTTTTTTTTGGTAGGAAGGTTTATCGGTATACTTGCTACAGAGAAAATTTCAGAGAGGTAAAAAAATTTAAATTTAAAATAGAATTACTCTATGTATACTTATATTTTATATAGAAATAATTTTTTAAGAATATGCACCTTTAAGACAAATTCGGTTCTTGATTTTTCTATCAACAATGACAAGAAAGCTAGAACAACACGTCAACATGTATCAGTAATAACAAAAATATAACAAACAAGTAATAAAGATATAGTCGGTAAAGCCCGACCATATGATACCCCACACCATTGTGTATGTCCATCAAAATTCATGGAGAGGTCTTATATTAGACATGTGGACAATTGTGAACCGATAATTTTACTAAGTGTAAAATAAAATATTCAAATACAGAATATTACATTAATACTAACATTTATATGAATTTATGCACTTTACGAAAGTGGGCCTATATGGGAGCTATGGTAAATTATGGAGCGATCCTCATAAAATTTATCACTATGATTTCTACTTACATAAAACTTATTTTTGTCGAATATAAACTTGATACTATGTGATTGACGCACATTAAAGTGATTTTCGGAAGAGGTTTTTATGTGGGAGCTATGGTCAATTATGGACCGATCATGAAATTTGGCACAAAGATTGATACTTATACAAGACTTCATTAAAATATTGCTATTTTTAAGACATTTATGATCGCTAAACCCCTATTCAGGGAGGACATTTGTATGGGGGCTAAGAGAAGTAATGGAGCAATGATCACCAATTTCAATACGCTTCTTTCTTGTGTCATGAAAGTCCTACGTGCCAAATTTTTTTGAATTATCTTCATAATTGAGACCTATACTTTAGGCACAAGGTTTACATGGACAGCCAGCCAGCCGTCCAGCCAGCCGTCCAGCCAGCCGTCCAGCCAGCCGTCCAGCCAGCCGTCCAGCTAGCCATCCAGCCAGCCGTCCAGCTAGCCATCCAACCAGCCGTCGAGCCAGCCGTCCAGCCAGCCGTCCACCAGCCGTCCAGCCAGCCGTCCACCAGCCGTCCAGCCAGCCGTTCACCAGTCGTCTAGCCAGCCGTCCAGCCAGCTCTTTAGCCAGCCGTCCAGTCAGCCGTCCAGTCAGCCGTCCAGTCAGCCGTCCAGTCAGCCGTTCAGCCAGCCGTCTAGCCAGCCGTCCAGCCAGACGGACGAACGGACCAACCACCTATGGTGGTGTGGGGTATAAAAAGGTGTTCTTACCAAGTGACTACCAAAATTTTTGTATTTTATAACACCAAATTGAATACACCATTGCAGTCTGCTTTATCAGCTATTTTTTCTTAACAAACAATCAATTGAGCTCAGCAAAATAAACAAAAATCGTCAACACAAAATCACATTTTGTTATGGAATATAAAATTTATAAAAGCTGTCAATAGCTTTAAAAAGTAATAATATCGATTTAGAATGTTTATTAAATTAATATATTATTTAATTAAAAGTGTTCTAAGAATTAGTTAAAATGTTACTTGAAAAATATTAAGGAAATATGTTTCTATATATTTATTACATCCTCCAGAAGATTAACTGGCGATATCTTCTTTTTCTCACCTATACGATTGTCTAGCAATATTGCCTATTTTTCTTCCAAGCAATACGAATTCGCATCACTTTCGTGTTATTTTGCTTGTAGGGATATAGAAATAAGTAGAATGAAATACATACATATACATTTTTATAGCTATAAACATAGACTAAAGTTAGTTTAAATTATTTGTTCAATAGTAACAGATAAAGAAAAACTTTATTTATAAATATCTTTTTACAAAATTTACCTTGAAATTATTTTGCTTATCTTTTAATGTGTTCCAAAGTTCATTTTCATTTCCTTTAATGTTTTTTAAATCCTATTACTCATACGCCCCATTAACAGTGATTTCATACTAAATTTACCTTGACAACAATTTGCAATTAACTTTAATTTCTAGCTGAGAGAAAAAAAAAATAAATAAATAAAAGAAAAAAATCAAATTATAAATTGTTATAATAAATAATAAAACGGATATTAAACATCCGTTAAAATTGTTACCAACAACATAATTGCTTGAAGGATCTCAAAGCAAAATCACTAAAGGCTAGATTTTTTTTTCTCCTTGGAAAGTCACCTTAATTTTAAAGAAAAATTTTGGGTCAATTTATTTAAAAGTCTAAATAAATATTTGTTAAAACAACACTGGCGTTGGTTGTTTATCTAGGATGGATTATTTTTTCAGTCTAAATAATCTAATGTTATTGTATGACCCTGTATAGAAGTAGTTGTACACCATGATTTCTAATTATAAACATAAATGTTGACAACTATAATCTCTCTGTATTCTATTCATTGCCTCTTGTCGCTTAAAGATAATGAATGTATAAAAACATTTGCCCAATTTACAACTTCGTTATTGTGTTATTTGTGAAACTAATATCCCAGCAAAAATAAATAGAAATAAGTTTTAAGGCAGTACATTTTCATTATCAATGTTGCCAAGAGATGAGTTTAAATTGAATTTTAAAAAAGTCAAAAAAAGCTAAATGCCAAAAAAAAAAGCCAGAAAAAAGTTAGCATATGTATATATATATATATATATATATATATATATATATATATATATATGTATAATTTAAAATTTATTTTTATTCGTCTTCATTTATTTTTGATATTTTTAAATAAACGGCTGCCAGCAAAATGACCTAATGAAAAATCGCCCAAAATTCCCATACTTCGAACGAAAAATTACCCAATGTTTCGAAATGATTAAGATTGGATAATATTTCGTTTTTATTGTAAACATATTTTTTTTTTTTTTTTTTTTTTTTTTTGATAATTGTACTCGTAAATAGTTTCTATGGTTAATAAAGTATGTTCAAACAATTTCTATGTATAACAACATGCTGCTATAGTGAAAAATCACTCAAGAAATGGCAGAATGTACTTTATACACTGATGCATATTCCTATAAACGCACATCCATTTTCTTAATCAACTTACCGAAAATTGGGCTTAAAAATAATTAATGTGCTCCAAATTAATTTTTTAAATTATTTATTGTCCGTTTAAAAAATTGATAACAAAAAATGTTAAATGTACAACATTTTTATACCCCACACCACCATAGGTGGTTGGGGTATTATGCGTTTGTGCTGATGTTTGTAACGCACATAAATAATCATCCAACACCCACCTTAAAGTATACCAAACGACTCAGAATCTCTTTTTGAGTCGATCTAACGATGTCCGTCCGTCCGACTGTCCACGTAAACCTTGTGCAAAAAGTACAGGTCGCAATATCGAAGATAGTTCAATGAAATATGACACGTAGTACTTTTACGACACAGTGACAAAGAATATTGATTATGATCGGTCTATTACCCTCTTCCGAAGATCACTTTAACGTGCATAAATCACATACATATGTTAGTATCAGGTTTATAGACGCAAATAAGTTTTATATAAGTAGAAATTATAGTGACAAATTTTATGAGAATCGCTCCATAATTTACCATTGCTCCCATATAAGCCCACTTTCGGAAATCACACTAAATTGCATAAATTCATATAAATGTTAGTATTAATATAATATTCTGTATTTGTATATTTTATTTTGCACTTAGTAAAAGTATCGGTCTACAATTGTCCACATGTCTAATATAAAATCCTTCCACGACTTTGGAGGAACTTGCATAATAGTGTCTTTCTTACTCGTTTTTCATTGTAATTTTAGTAGTTTAATTCCATTTTTTATGGCATTGTCCTATATACGCACTTAAACAATTTAGCATTATTAAAGATATATTGATGAACCTTTCTTTTGGATAACTTCAAAAATTCGGCCTGCCATTGGTTCGACTAATATTTGAAGAAAATCACTGCCAATTTTTTGCCAGGCTTGCTTAATTTTTAGTTTTAACTTCGTTATTGTCACTACGATTTCATTACGTGCATTTCTTACGTAAAATTTACCCCCCACAGATTCTCCATTGGATTTAAATCCGGACTGCAAGTCGACCAGTCCAATAGTGGAATACTGTGTTCATTAAACCACGATTTAGACTGGTTCGAGACATGAATTGCAGCGTTATCCTGTTGAATATTCATAAATGAGAAGAAAGCATTTTCCAACAGTTCATTATAAATTGCACCGTTCATTTTAGTTGGAACAAAGCATATTTTTAAATTTTCCTGCGGCAGAAAAGTCTGACCTCCACCGAAATTGCGTTTCGGCATACGAATTTCGTACGACCTCAAATATCGGGACCGTCCAAATTTAATTTCTGTCTATTTCATGTATTTGCGCGCAAATTTTAAACGATTTTCCTTATGAAGTTTTTTTTTTTATTTGTGTAGCATTTAATTTATTGCTATTTATTTTATTAATTTGCTTTCCTGTTAATTTTTGATTACCTTTTGTTGGCCTCAAATAACTCCTTCCGAATGGTTAATTTTTCATTTTATTTCTCAGTTAGAACAGCCTTGATCACGAAAAAATTCAATTAGAATTTTTTCCTGGTCTGTAAGAAAAGTTTCTTTGGAAATCCTTTAAGCTGATGAAATTTCTCAATTGAAACAAAAATATATCCAGTAAAAAGGGTTGTTGTCAGCAGAAACTTATCTTAAGTGAAACAAACAACTAAAACTGTTAAAATGTTTTAATATTTCTTTTGTTTTTTTTTTCAATAATATTTAGACAAATTTTTCTCGACTACGTATATGTTCTGATTAATTAAATTAAAGTGTTAAAGAATTAAAGAAAACAACAAAAGCAAGAAACAAATATTTCTTACATAAAAAAGTACGATTATATCGCGAGTTATTGTAATAACACAACATTATTTTTGGTTAATAGAAACGAATATACCTCAAAGTAAAACAAAAAATTTTAATGCATTTATAGAAATATGCACCAATGTAGATGTACTTATTATAAATATAATAAATATAAAGTACGTAAAATTTTATATCGATTTTAAATTATTATAACGTTTTTGCAGTTTAATATTTTATCGCGCCATAGCGACTTTAAAATGTAATTTGGAAAACGTTTTAAATCATGCGAAACTTTAACTTCATTGAAATTAAGTTGTGAGTGTGCTTCGCGAAAAATACATCTTTTAGACCCAAAATTGGACACCCTCTATAGCACTGCTATTGAAGGTACATTAAGGAGCTGTATCTCAAACGATTCATATAATTATAATTATATAATTATAAGGACAATAAGCCTCCGTACTTTATTTTGCAATATTAGAAACGGCGTAAATTTTCTAATTGAAGAACTGCAAAACATTGACATTTTTGAAAATTTTGGTCTCACCACTTTTTCCATAAAATAATTTAACACAGTGACACAATGATTGATAACAAGCTGGTGTATTTCTACAAGTGTTTGTAGTTTACATTAGAAAAATTTAATTTGTATGCTAAAATCTGTGATTATGGGAATCAAGAGAAAGAAAAAGAACTTGTTATTTTCAAAAATTTTTTTTTTTTTTTTATTTATAACTTTGAGTGCTTATCGGTACGACATGGTAACAGAATTTCCCACATATGTGAAAAATCGCAGAAAAAAAATATTCCAAATAATTTTTTAATAAAATTGTTAAATGATTTTAAATTAAGAGAGACGGTTGTGGTGGACTAGAAAATGCATTCCATTCTGCCAAGTGTCCAATAAACTTTTACGCTGTATTCTTCTGCAAAACTTCTAAAAAAATATATATTGAATAACTTTCTATTGAAATTTAATTATATTGTTAATTACTATAATTAGCTTTCTAATTGATTTACATTTTTTTTAATCGACAGCTCTTAAAAAAATACAAATAAAAAGGAAAAACTTGTCAATAAAAAATATAGAAATAAATTAATTTTAAATAAATTTTCAATCCTTTTGCAACTCATTATATCGATTAAAAAAAAACATTAATACGATTTATTATTCCTAAGTATTTAGAGATGTTAATAATAATTATTTGGTATGTAAGAATTTTAAATATTTTATGAGATTATTAATCGTTTCTATGTTTTTTTTTTTTATTCAATTTCAAAATCCAAACCTGTTTCAGAATTTTTCTATAGAATATTATTTGTTCAGATATCTAACTTATTCTTTAATGTTTTTATTGGTATATCGTCCTACATCATAAAGGCACTCAGATAGAATAATATGAAAATCTTTGTTGCACAGAAAAAATTAAAAATGGACTTCAATTACGAATTTGTTTATATTAATTAAATTTTTAATTGATTTTTGCTCCAATCACCAAAAATATTATAATAGTAATTAACTGAGAATAATTGATTTTGGTTAAAATTTCAATTAATTTTTTTAATCAAATTAATTAGAATTATGTTTGAATGTTTGCCTAAAATCAACTACAAATTTTATTAATTCAATTCTACTCTTAATTAAACCCTTCCGTCAAAAAAGACACATTAATTTTATTATAGCCATTTATTTAATTATTAAAAAAGTTACAGTGCAAATAAAATTAAACAAACCAAATAATAGAAATAAAAAAATAATAAACAAATTTGATTGGGGGAAATAAAACTTGGTACATAGTTTTAACTTGGCATTTTATACATCTTGTTAAAATCACCGATAGTTAACTAGGATAAGATTTTTAAACCTTTGAACTCGTTCCAAAAAACATTTTCATATAATCATATCAGAACGCCTTTATGACCTAGGAAGTGATACCAATAGAAACAATAAAAACAACAATTAACATGAATTGACCCCCAATAGTTGAAAATTGATTTTATATTATTTTGTTTTTATATTTTATATTGACAAGTTTTTCTTTTTTTGTATATTTTTTTAAAAGCTGTCGATTTTTATCAAAAACCTTTAATCCAATTAAAAACTTAAATTCATTAATTAATAATATAATTAAATTTCAATATAAAATGAATTAATAGTTTTATTTTAAAATTATTTTAAGTAATTTTTTCTGTGTGGAATGTGCCACAGAAATGAATAAAATGAATGTATAGATAATATATAATATATTAAATATATTAAAATATATTAAAATTATAATATATATTAAAATTTATTTAGAAAGATATTTTACATTACACACATTCAATGTATATTATACATACACTACGAGTACATACATGAGTATTTTTATAATATTGTTATTAAAATTTTATGGAGATAAAAAAACTTTCTTTATTAACATATAGTTTCGTCTTGGTATCTTATGTATACTACTGAAAGTTATAGATAATGTGAGCTACAAGTGACTTTCGAGGTCAAAGTTTACAAAAATCGGAACTTGATTTTCGGTGATTTTAATAGACTGTATATAACGATAAAACGAAACTAAATACCAACTTTCGTTTCTCCCAAACTATTTTGGAATTTTCATATTTCTTTCACTTAATTTTACTTTAAACTGTATTATTTAAATATTTTTAATTATTAAATAAATAAATAAATATATTAAAATCCGTACGTTTTTATGGAAGGCAGGATTTAGTTAATTGTAGAATTGAATTAATACAACAAATATTGATTGGTTTTAGGCAAACATTCAATCATAATTGTAATTAATTTGATCGAAAAAATGAATTGAAATTAAAGCCAAAATCAATTATTCAAGTTAGTTAATATTATTATTTTGGTGATTAGAGCAAAATCAAAGAAAAATTTAATTAATATAAGCAATTTCGTAATTGAAATATATTTTTATTTATTTCTGACATTAGTTATATCGGTTGAATAATGTGACTACTCATTTATTGAATAAAATCTTGCTATGAAAAGTTTGCGTATAAAGGGAAGGGCTTTTAATAAAAATCTTATATAATATTAAAGAGAAGCTTATTACTCTATAAAACAGTACCCTGAAGGCAACTTGGGGGGCAAGTACCTCCAAGTCACCAGTTTTGTCGATTATTTTGGTGACTTTGGTGAAAGAAATGTATACACAAAAAATAAAAGTTCTAATTCGCCGCCAAATCGCTACTATTATTCGTCGACATAATTGTTTTTGCTATAATAATTATATAATTATAAATTAATTACAAATTTAAAAAGTACATACAAAATCCAATTTACTACTTTATAATAACAAATATATACCTACATAATACATTAGAAAACTAAAATGTTACGTATACACACATATGGAAATACGGAACAAAATAGTGAATTTTGCAACTTTTGACTTGACTTGGTAGTTTTGAGGCCATTATATTACTATTATTAAATGACCTATATCAACATTTTATATATCGTTGAATTGGTAAATAAGTCTATTTTTATATTCTTTTAACATTTTTAAAGTATTGGCAAAATTAGTGGAGTTGTATTAAAAAAATTAAATTTTTTTGGATTTTCAGCTATTTTTGGAAAAAAATTTATTTTTGAAAAATTACCAAAAATAGGTTATTGGAGCTATTTTATTGATTTTTTTTAGGAATGAAAGCTTGATTTATGTTTTATACATTACATAAGAAATAATATTAAAAATATTATGCTAATATGCTTTTAATATGCTTTTAAAAATAGTCGTTAAAAAAACTGACTTTTAACATAAAATCTCCACTCCTGCATTCGTTTTTGGCCGGGCGGGAAGCAGTTTAGTGTTAAATCATTCTAAATCTATTCTATAAAAAATATGGGTACCAAATTTAAAAAAGCTCGCGTGACATTTTTTTTTTTAATCGATAAAAATGAAACTATTTTTTAACATTGACAATTTTCGGCCAATGCTGGATGTAGGGTGCAAACTTAAATCAATTCAAAATTTCTTTATTAACCATTTATGAAGCCTTATCTTTTGAAATTAATAAGGAAAAAATTTTTTTATTAACGGAACTTTGAGAAAAAAGTGAATGAATTGTACTATATTTTTGTAAAAAAATAGCCATTTTTCATGCCAATTTCAGAGTGCTGACTTTGAATATTTTTCACGTCTAGACGAATTGAGATAATCCAAAAATTCTTTCAACATATTATTTTGAAATATGTAGCAAATTACAGAATATTTTTAAAAAATTTTTGCCTCATATATCTCCGGACTTATTCCCGAAAAACGAAAGAAAGTCGAGCCAAAAAATCAAAAATTTAAAATTCAAGCGTAAATATCTTTTTAACTGTAAGAGATAACTTAGATGAGTAAGCTTTATCTTGCCAAGCACTTTCCAGAAATATAAAAATCTTTAAAATCGGACTTCATTTGTACAAGTTACGATTTTTTTTAACTTTTACATACTCGAGGTAGTCAACTTTGACACCCTGTAGCTACAAGATGATTTTTCTGAAAGCTTAGGTCCTCCTCTACAACTCTTTCATACATTTCAATTTGATCCGACCAGTAGTTCAGGAGATTCAGATTTATTACCAAAAAATTTGCGTTTGACCCCACTGTGTGACGGGGGTATAATAAGTCATTAGTACTGATGACTGTGTCAACAGTGGGTCAGTACAGATTCACTACTGACATTTACACCATAAAAGTACCAAAAGTGTAGACTAGAATTACTTAAATTCACTAGTGAATCTCTGGTAACAATGTCTACATATGGTCCCAAAAGAATTACCTACTCAATAGTACCAGTGTCAGTAGTAGATTTTCAATGACACGCACATGTTAAATGTCTATAGTAAAAAAGCATTGACGGGGGTACAATAAGTCATTAGTACTGGTGACTGTGTCAACAGTGGTTCAGTACAGATTCACTACTGACATTTGCACCATAAAAGTACCAAAAGTGTAGAATAGAATTACTTAAATGCACTAGTGAATCTGTGGTGACAATGTCTACATATGGTCCCAGAAGAACTACCTCAATAGTACCAGTGTCAGTAGTAGATTTCCAATGACACGCACATGTTAAATGTCTATAGTAAAAAAGCATTGACGGGTGTACAATAAGTCATTAGTACTGGTGACTGTGTCAACAGTGGGTCAGTACAGATTCACTACTGACATTTACACCATAAAAGTACCAAAAGTGTAGACTATAATTACTTAAATGCACTAGTGAATCTCTGGTAACAATGTCTACATATGGTCCCAAAAGAATTACCTACTCAATAGTACCAGTGTCAGTAGTAGATTTTCAATGATACGCACATGTTAAATGTCTGTAGTAAAAAAGCATTGTCGGGGGTAAAATAAGTCACTAGTACTCGTGACAGTGTCAATAGTGAATTAGTACTGATTTATTACCTACAGGGTAAATACCCATCAATACATTGAAATGTACTTATTTAAATATTTTTTTATTTAAACATATATATAATGACAAAAAGTGCTCCAAAATATCTAAAGTTTAAGAGTCTATAAAATCGAAATTCGAACTAACTTTGAAAAACCCTTTGGATATTTAACCAAACTGATGGTACGCTTTCATTTTGCTTTGGATTCAATAAGGCAATATTTGATCACTCAAAATTTGTAGCATAGTGTTATAGCTGTTGCAGTATTTGCCATTAAGTAATTTATATTTTTTTTTTTTTTTTTTTGTATATTTTAGCAATTATGTTTTTAGTAATATTATTTCTTTTTTTATTATATTTTTTTCTCCCCATTTGGTTATTAACTCAATAATGTTTTTTTTTTATGCTTGATTAAATTAAAATGCAATTAAAAGCTAAAACAAACCACCATAAATAGAAAATCTTTACCACAACATGTTCATAAATTATGTTTTTATTGAAAATAATAAAATAAATGAATGAAAATTGAGAAACTGCTATTGAGTTGGAAGAAATGATTTATTTGCTAAACTATAATAAAACGTTTAAAGTCAATAAAATGTTTTTAGAAGGTCTTAAAAGAAATAAGTAAAAGAAAAAAATATTTAAGTATATAAAATGTTAAAAATATCTTTTTATGGAAAATCATTTATAAAACCGTTATTTATGTAAAGATTTCATGCAATTTTAATTGCAAGATTTTCAAAACTATAAGCATTGTTGGCAGTTTAGCCTTTTTAAGGCTATTTAAGCATATAAAATGTTAAAAATATTTTTGTTGGAAAATCGTTTACAAAACCGTCATTTATGTAAAGATTTCACGCAATTTTAATAGCAAGATTTTTAAAACTATAAACAATGTTGCCAGTTTAGCTTTTTTTAAGACTATTTAAGCATATAAAATGTTAAGCTTTTTTTAAGACTATTTAAGCATATAAAATGTTAAAAATATTGTTGATGAAAAATCGTTTACAAACCCGTCATTCATGTAAAGATTTCACGCAATTTTAATAGCAAGATTTTTAAAACTATAAACAATGTTTCCAGTTTAGCTTTTTTTAAGACTATTTAAGCATATAAAATGTTAAGCTTTTTTTAAGACTATTTAAGCATATAAAATGTTAAAAATATTTTTGATGGAAAATCGTTTACAAACCCGTCATTCATGTGAAAATTTCACGCAATTTTAATAGCAAGATTTTTAAAACTATAAACAATGTTGCCAGTTTAGCTTTTTTTAAGACTATTTAAGCATATAAAATGTTAAGCTTTTTTTAAGACTATTTAAGCATATAAAATGTTAAAAATATTGTTGATGAAAAATCGTTTACAAACCCGTCATTCATGTAAAGATTTCACGCAATTTTAATAGCAAGATTTTTAAAACTATAAACAATGTTTCTAGTTTAGCTTTTTTAAGACTATTTAAGCATATAAAATGTTAAGCTTTTTTTAAGACTATTTAAGCATATAAAATGTTAAAAATATTTTTGATGGAAAATCGTTTACAAACCCGTCATTCATGTAAAAATTTCATGCAATTTTAATAGCAAGATTTGCAAAACTATAAACAATGTTGCCAGTTTAGCTTTTTTAAGGCTATTTAAGCATATAAAATGTTAAGCTTTTTTTAAGACTATTTAAGCAATGTTAAAATGTTAAAAAAAATTGTGGAAAGTCAATTATAAAAGCGTCATTCATATAAAGATTTCACGCAATTTTAATAGCAAGATTTTTAGAACTATAAGCAGTGTTGCCATTTTAGCCCTTTTAAGGCTAAATCTAACCTCAAAATTTTCGTTTTAGCTTCTAGATTTTTTTAGCTAAAATTTTAGTACTTCAACAAAGAGGAAAATAATATCTTATTTGTGAATTACTTCGCGCAAAAAAATTCATATTATTTATATTTTACTAAAATTTTTCCTGCGGCGATTCAATGTCCAACTCAAACATAGCTTAACTAATTTTATGGACTTACTTAATCAATTATGGTTAATTATTTTTAATAAACTCCATTAACCACAAAAAATATTTGCGAATATAATTTAAAAAATTCTCATAAAAGAGAAAAATCACCCAAAAATTTAGAAATGTTTAAAATAATTATAATTCAAAAAGTAATTATAATTCATATTAAATACATATACCGAAATACAAATATCGAAATTGGTATGCAAATTTTGTAGGTGATTTTTTACTGGATCATTTTGCTGGCAGCCGTTCTATGTTTTATTTATAAGCTTATTAAAATATTTTTAAAAAATATATGAAAAAATAAAGAGAACTAGAAATTGATATATATATAAAAAAGTTTTTAAATAAATAAAAAAAAATTTAAAGTTCAATATAGCCTCTTTTTTCCCCACCTTCAGGCAACACTGACTATAAGCAACAAATATGTATAAAAAATTATATTTAGTATCCAAAGCTACTGAACTTTCTTATTATTTTTTTATTATTATTTTATACTAAATATAAAACTCAATGTACGTATTACAAATTATAAATATATATTCTTCATAGATCAGTTTATATATTAATAAATTAAAGTTTTAAATAAACTTTACTCTGAACTTTGATAAAGAGCATAAAAATTTTACATATACACTTTTTTTAAATATATATTAGACTTGTTCCTTAACAAAAGTAAATATAAAAAATAATTAAAGTTTATAAGGCCAAAGATTAGACAATTCGTACTATTTCTTTAAAGACTGAGTATGTAAGGGAGTAAAATTATATAGATTTCAACTCTGTCGGAAATTTCTTGAATAAAGTCTTTGTGATACGCAATGAATACACAATGCACAGTGGGCCAGAATCGAAATTTTTTGGAAATAAATCTGTAACTTCTGATCGGCTAGTTTGATTTTTATGAAATTTGGAATAGGCATAGCAGAGGAGCGTACAATGTTAAGTTTGGAAGGGGGGCACAACAAGCCCCTCAGGAGCGGAGTTAAGGGGGCTTAAAATTAGGTACCTCTGACATAAAAAATGTTTAATCATTTTTGTTTCTAGTTCGATTTAAAATATTTTTAAATATTGTTGTAGGCCCTGATAATACCTATAAAAAACATGCATACATGTCCTATTTATCTCTTACAGTTTTCAAGTTATTTGCGTTTGAATTATTAAGCACCTTAATTTTTCATGATCTTGGTCCAGTTTTTTTCATATATATCCTAGAATTTCAGGCCGGTTTCATTAGGTTTTTTCTTAACTAGTTGAAAAACAAAATTATCTATTAAATAAAAAGAATTTGAAGTCAATATCTTTACCGAGTCCAAAAATAAACGATTTTGAATTAGAAAATTGCAAAAAAGACGACTTTTTGTGTTTTTTTAGCCGAAAAAGTATCTACACTCTTTTTTATCTAAAATAAAATTTTCTTTAGCAATTTTCTGAAAGATAACTTCACATAGATGACTTTAAGATATAAAATAAGCAAAACAACTCAATTGGTCATGGTACACACCCTCCCGATTTCGACCCATTTTATATGATAGTTTTGATTTTAGACCATATTTTCTCAAATCCCAAAGCACGAATCGACAAGCGGAATATATTTTGAAAATCCTCAATATGTTGTTAAAAGTTTTAAATCAAAATCTACGGAACTTTGGAAAAATGTGGATTCTATAGCCATAAATGTAAAAAATCCCATTTTTGGGAATTTTCATTAGTTTTTTGGGAATTCAGGAAAACCCTATCCCTGCTTGAAATTTGGTTAACGCGCTTTTATTTATATTAATAAGATCCACATTTCCTGAAAATTTCATTAAGATATCTTTATAAACAAATATGTTATTACAATTAAAAAATTTGTATTTTCTCCAAAAACCCCAAATTGGGCCTTTTGTTTGGTTTATTTCTAAATAGCGAAAGAAATTTTAAAAATATTTATTCCAAATTTAGCTTATCTTTTAGCATATATAATTTCCGATCTTTTGCAAAAAGATTCAAATCCATATCATGCCTCATTTCAGATATATGCGCCTTTAAACTTTTATATTTTCAATTTATTGTATATATGACTATATTTTTACAAACTTGCAACTTTTGCCTTTAGTTTTGCATGAAGAATTATTTAGAAAATTATGAATATTTCTGCATACTTTTAATAATATCTATACACAAAATATTTTTATAAAAACAATTAATATATATTTTTTATTTTTAATAGGGTTGCCACATTTCCCAAATTTAAGTAAATCTTTATCCTTTTCTAAAATAACAAAATAAAATAACAAAACAAACAAAAAATGTCTATTTTAATTGAATTTTGAATTTATGTATTTTCGCGCAAATTTCAAGCGATTTTCTTTATGATGTTGTTTTAAAATTGGCTTACATTTTGGTTTCTTCTATTTTATATTACCATCTGTTTGTAAAAGATGTGCAACATATTTGGAAGTGACAGAAAAGTAAAGTTTATTTATTGTTTTTTTTTTTTTTTTTATTTGTACAGCATTTGCCTTTTTGTTAATTTTTGATTACCTTTTGTTACTTTCTTCACTTCATATTTCTGCCTTTTCTTAAGAAAGCCTCGAATAACTTCTTTCGATTGATTAATTTTTCGTTCAATTTCTTTGTTAGAACAGCTTTGATTACGAAAAACTTTAATTTGAATTTCTTTTTCCTGGTCTGTTAGAAAAGTTCCTTTGGGCATCCTTTTAAGCTGATAAAATTTGCCAATTAAAACACAAACATTTCCAGTAAACAGAGATGTTGACATCAGTAACTTACCTTAAGTGAAACAAACAACTAAAACTGTTAAAATTTTTTAATATTTTTTCTTTTTTTGCAATAACTTTCTAAGCTAATTTTTCTAGACTAAGTTTATATAAATATTTCTCTGAAATTCTATTCTAACAACACAACATTGTTTTTGGTTAAGAGAAATGAATATACCTCAAAGATAAACAAAAATTTTAAATGCGCCAGTGTACTCACCTTCAGTCAGACTCTAGTTCACGAGATAAACCAAACCAGCTAATCGCCACTACTCATGCTGTGCATTGTATTGGGACCTGAAAAATAGGTCATATGTGATCAACCTCAATAATTTTCTACATAACGATTTATCTCGAAAGCTAGAGTCAATCTAAAAAAGTGATTTATAGACTTGGAACTTTATTATAACATGTAAATTAATCGATTGAAAAATCCTGTCCCTTACATAACATATATATTTTTCTGTCGCCCTGTGTTATCTTGCTTAATGCTTTTTAAGTCTGCTTAACTTACATATGCACTTATGGTTCTAAATGAAATAGAATCCCATATGAGATTAAACCCTTGAGAGATACACAGTTAGAAAACAAAAGATTTTCAGTGAAACTTATTTCTATTAGAAAAAAAAAGGTGGAAAAACAAAGCAGTTTAAAAACAAAAAATTTTATCACAACAAAACAAACAACTGCAGTAATCACAAGAGACACAAAACATTACAAAAATTCACTTCACTAAAAAAAGAGCATAAAACTGAATGCGTATTTAGATCTCATTTATTCTTAAGCATTTTCATTTATTATTTAAATATAATAAATATATTTGCTTAACTATTAAAGGTTTAATTTTAATAGCTTTTGGTTTACTTTTTACTACTTATTGTTACACTAACACTATAACAATAGTAAGATGTTTGTTAAGCAAAACATTTATGGTATTTAGAAAAAAAAAGGATTCTTTTAACTATAAATATTATTTGCAGTATAAGGGAATTTACTCGAACAATATATAGTAAAACAAAGCATATTACAAAAAAATTAAAAATATACTTTAGTATGTGGCCTTTTATCTTTTAATGCTTCCGCTGTTATTTTTATTTTTCTTTGGTCATAAATATTTTATGATAACATTTTAAAATGTCAGCTTTCGTTACGAACTTAATGGAAGCATTAAAAGGGAACAGAAGCTGAAAATAGCAAAATCGAAAAAAAATAAAGGATAAAGTTTATTAAGCTATGTAATAGCTAAATGTAATAGCTAAATGTTTATTAATAATCTGAAATTTAATTTTTGCAAGCGAAAACGTATGAGTAATATTTCATTATTGATGGGGGAAAAACATAACATTTTTATTTTTGTTAAAATAGTGACAGCTACACTCAGAAAAAAAACATGGTTACAGCATTATCGCTACAACAATATTATGTTCTCATTATTAATTTTCTTGAATTTTAATAACCCTGTGTTCATGATAACAATGTTTTTCTTTAAATTTTGTTATTTAATGTTTACACTCAATAAAAATATATAGTTGAAATATATAGTATATAGTTGACTGCAAGAATTATATGTTTTTAAACATTTTTAACAGAAAAAAAATTCTATAAATATGAATTACGACCATTAAACATTTGCTGTCTTTTTTCTTGTTCTTAAACCACATTCTGTTTTTAAACCATATTAATATTATTACTCCCATGACAATAAAATGTTTCAAATAAATATAATACTTATCCTTTGCACAAACTTAGGGAAAAATTCAATACTTGTTTGTTTTTAAATATACTTTGTTTTTAATGTTTGTGTGATTCAAATAATATAAGATATTGATTAACTACCATTAAATTAGGTTTAATTAGAAAAATATATCTTGCATTTGAACCAGATATGGTGGTTCAAGTGAATATAATTAATGAACAAATAATATTTAAATATTTTTTCATTATTTTCAATAAAAAAAGATTATAAAAATAATTTTTTATTAATACGTTTTATTTTAATATATGATAAGATGTAATAATAATATTATAAGATTGGATAAGTATATGATAACATGGGATAATAATATTATAAAACGGAATCGTAATATGGTAATTCAGTATAATAATATAATAATATAATAATATAATAATATAATAATATAATAATATAATAATATAATAATATAATAATATAATAATATAATAATATAATAATATCAAATCATAATCTAATATGATTGGGATTCAGTTATATGTAAAACTAGTATCATAACATGAAAGAACAAATCATAAAATCGAACACAATGTGACGAAATGGAATCATAACCATTTCTATTTTTCACTGTAATCATATTTTCCAATTATAATATGTTTCTCTTAGATTATAGTCACTACATGTATAATGGAAAATTATGATATAATTTTGCAAAGTAATTTAAGTTTTCTACTAATAAACATAAGATAAGGTTTTTTTTGGATTTGAATTTGTTCATGGTCTTTCGAGCTGGATGATGGCGAATGATGTTCTATATATATATATAGTATACAATATCGCCGTTGACAACGTTAAATTCTCTAAGGTGAATAATGAGCTCATTAAAATTGCTCCTAGCGATCTAACTTAAATTCTATTACATGAGAACATAACTTAAATTCTTAAATTTTAAAATTTTTTAAAGATAACTCTCACCCTCATATAGTGGTTCCCTTGTTCTGATTACAAGAAAAAAAACACCAATACTGTAAATGGTTTATTTGTTAAAATATTTATAAGAAAAAATTAAAAATATAATCGAAAATGTCGGGTTTTTGCTGAAATTTTGAATTTTTGGTGAAATTTTGAATTTTTGGTGAAATTTTGAATTTTTACTGAAATTTTTTTTTGGTGAAAATTTCATTTTTCTTTTTTTTAGAATTTATTATTATTTTAATAAAGAATGTATCTATTAAACATTTTTTCTAATTAAAACTTAAAAATATTCTATAAAAAGAAATTTTAATGAACATTACTTTTAAAATAATTTTCCCATAAAAAGAAAATTTATTAAAATTTTTTAGAAATTGCAAAATTATCGATATTTTATATAAGTATAAAATAGTTCTATGTTTAAAATTTATGGAAAATTTCTTATAAAAAGAAAATTAATGAAATATTTCTATTAGTGGAATATTTAACAATCATTTTCGTGCCTAAAGCTGGGAATATATGTCACTCAAAACCCAAGGATTATAGACCTATTATCCTATCGTCTTTTCTTTTGAAGACATTAGAAAGACTGATAGATCTATACCTTAGATCATCTATTGGCACCAACAATATAAGTAATGCTCAATATGCTTACCTGAAGGGTAAATCCGTTGAAAGTACACTACATGAAGTGGTGAATTACATAGAACGAGGACTTCGGCATTGGAAATTTACCATGGCTGCGTTCTTGGATATTGAGGGTGCGTTCAAATATATATTAAGATTGAGGCCATTAAGCAGTCGCTGGTGGAACTTAACATATATGATTTCTTGATCGAATAGATGGCTTTTAGGCTGAGCAGTAGAATCATCAACTCAAGCTTGGGTGGAATATGTTTAAGGAAACTGGTAACTAGAGGAACACCGCAAAGGGGAGTACTTTCACCTCTGTTGTAGCTATTGACTATCAACGTAATTCTACGTCAGTTTGAAAGTAGTTGACGAAAAATCGTGGCATATACTGATGGTGTGGTCATACTGGTGATTGGAAAATTTCTCCCCACAATTAGTGAGACCTGTCCTCCTGGGCCACTGATAAAGAATTGAGAGTAAATCCGGAGATGGAAAGTTGAGAAGTACAAAGTAGAGAATTTTAGATTACCGCCATTGAATAGAACGGAACTAAAATTATCCGACTCAACGAAATATCTTGGAGTATTTCTTGATATTAAGCCGACTTGGAAAAGGAATGTTCAAGAGAGACTCAAACGTAGCCTTAATGCCTACTATATCTGTAGGAGCTCTATTGGCGAGAACTGGAGACTCAAACCAAAAGTTGTGAATTGGATCTATGCCTCGGTAATGACACAATTCTTACATATGGTTGTTCGGTTTAGTGGTAGGCACTGGAATGTAAGAGTAATATGAACCTTTTGTCAAAAGCACAGAGGTGTGCTTCATTCGGCATTACAAGTGCAGTGAGAAGTACACCACAGCGGCTCTCGACGTCATACTTCATCTCTTACTCTCTTGTGAAAAGTAAGGAATCTGTTGAGACTCAAGGAATTGGGACTATTACGTTCATCAGCAACAGGTCACTCTCAGGTCGTGTACGAAGTCAGTTATGGTGAGTATAATCTAAGCTCCAAGGGGACATCAGATTATATGGACTTTGAGGTAAACCCTGTTGTGGTGTTTCTCGATAGGGAGGTCCGACAGTAGAAACCTGTATGAAAGTTGTACGGTATATACAGACGAATCAAAGATGAATATCGGTACTGGTGCAGGCGTCTATATTATGGGTACGAATGTTAAAGGCTCTTTTGGGCTTCTTGATGAATTTAGCGTTTTTCAGACTGAGATTCTCGGCATCTTAAAGGCCGCGGAATTGGTCAGATTGAACGTTGCGAGGGGTTATGAGTTTACTTTCTATGCGGAGAGCCAGGCGGCTCTGACGGCCTTATATACGCACTTGGTAAAATCCATGCTAGTGACTACCTGCAAGAGGTCACTGAGGCAGCTGGTGGAACATTAGTTGATAAGACTCTGCTGGGTACCAGGCCATTACAACATATCTGGCAATGAAATGGCCGATGGCTCAGTGATGGATGTTTCGGAGAGTAAAACCAACGTGAAACCCCTACTGGGTTTCTTCTTTAGGAAGATCAATGAATGGATCTATCTGGCTTGAGAGAGTAGAATGGACTGTAAGGCATCGAGGGCGATATGGCCGACGCTCAACATGGCAGACACAATTACTCTTCTAAGTTTGAGTAGGAAAAATTTAAGGACTGTGATAGGTGTCATAACGGGATACTGCATAATAGGTCTAAAGGAAACGTTGGCAATTCCGATTGTTGTAGAATGTCTAAGGACGTTGATTAGACCGAGTCTATTGAATATATTGTGTGTTATTGTCCACGAGTACAGCATCGTAGGATGAAATGTTTAGATAGTCAATTTCTGGACGGGCTATATGATGTTCGGAATAGGAAGCTTATAGACGTCACAGGCTTCGTTACAGGAATTGGTTGGCACAGTGGTCGTTAGGGGTACAGCCCTAATAACTTTTTTAGTCTCTTCCTCTTAACAATATTTTCTTAATCTCTTTTCTTTTTCTCTGTATTCTATCTATTATTATTGAAGGGACTAACAATGGACCAACATTGTTCTCTGGGTGGAGATTTGATACAATAAGAGTATCACGCCAACCTTCTCTATCCATTAATCTATCTATCTAACAAAACTTTTGTATATAAGGAAATAATCTGAATTTTCTATTTTTGTGAAAATTACAACTTATGCAAAGTTTTCCCTCAGTTCTATCAAAATCAAATGCATCGAAAATTTTCTGTAAATTGAAAATTTACCGGAATAAAGAATCTGAAGCGGTTCTGATTCTAGAACTAATAATTTTAGAAGTAGCAAAATTTTTATCTCGAATTTTATAATTATATAAATTTATTAAAAAATTCCATATTTTGCGAAAATTCTCAAATCCCTCTCTACAAGAATCTGTCTCCAGATAGAAGTTTAAATGTCCAATTTGAGAATAAATACCTTCATTTGGCAACACTGTAAAAATACGCAACACGCAAATCTGTTAGAAAAGAACATCTGACCACTTTTGCTAGATTTGACGATTTATCATCATTTTGACGATTTTTGGTTCTAAAAATGCCCTGTTGACGATTTGATGATTTTGGTCCCAAATTTTACTTTTTTTTCTAAAAATAGACTCAAAACTATTTTCACCATTTTTGTACGTTTTTCTTTAAACATTAGTTGGTACAAAAATATTAACAATACAAATAAAAATCTTTTAAGAGTTTTCAATGTAAATGATTCATTTATAGAAAAGTTTTATAGGAACTACTATATAATATTATGCTTTTATTATGAAACGGCGATTAAATACTTTACAATAGGCCAAAACCCCTTTGCAGAGAGATCAGATAATCGATGCATATTAGGACTCCGAAATTCAGCAGTCCTTATATTCGCAAGAGCAGGATAGTGACAAAAAAATGTTCTACTGTTTCTTACTCCTTCTCGTTAAAGCAACTTCTGCAATGGTCGTTGAAAGGGCAATCCAGTGCCGGTAATAATGGCTACAAGTGTTTGTAGCTGACGCCTTGTCAATCTCAGAATGCAACTCGACCATTTTTGATCGTACTGGGGCCATATCTGTCTCGAGATAGAACATACGGACTCATTTGTCTCACTTTATTGAGATATTCTCGACAAGTACTGCAGTATCATAGATCTGTAAGATGATAGCGGTATGCCAACTAGTTGGTCCGTTTCATCACTTTGAAGAAGGGAACCAGTTCTGGCTAATTCATCCGCAATAATATTTTCCGGGGTATTTTAGTGACCCCTTACCCAGATTAACTCTAGGTTTCAATATAATTTAAAGATATCGGGCATTCGTGTACCAGCTTGGATGTCAAATAGGCACCAGAAAGATACTTAATCGCGGGTCGATTAGCGGCACAAATTTGAATATCCGCTCCAAATTCCCTATAGTGCATTAGCCAATTTACCGTTCTCCTAAAGGCTGAGATCTCCGCTTGAAGAGTAGTGCAGCGATCCAGCAATTTAAAGGAAATTTTCCTCCTATATGCGGGAATGAAGGTACCCTTCAGAAGATGTGTAACTTCAATCGATCCGCTTTTTAAAGCGGGTTCGGCTAAAATTGAAACTGAGAAGCTTCTGTCCAGAAAGGGTGTGGGAATACAATAGTCAATATTGTCAAGGAATGTCATCCGAAATTACCAAAATGGTCGCATGGCCATAGCTCCTCCCATTCCATGCACCTATAGTAATGAGCCTAGTCGCCGACATGATGGCGATTAATTTGGCCATTAGATCCACTGGCATCCAGTTCGTCGTAACGAATAATGCTTTGAATGGTGTTGTACGAAGCGCACCTGTTATTAGTAGCGCTGAGCTACTCAGAACCTTGTCAAAGATTCCGCAGAAGGTGGATTTTTCCATCGCTTTCAGCCATATTATCGCTCTATACATAAGTATAGGCTTGATCACCATATCGAAGAGCCATTTTGTATTCTTAGAATTTAAGTCCCAAGATTTTGCTATGGCCCTCTTACACATATAAAGGGCAATGTTTGCCTTTGACGCTCTAGCTTGGGTGTTCTGGGGCCAGGTCGGTTTGGAGTCCAGTATTGTACCTGAGTACTTCGCACTTCCGACACCTTTATTTTTAATTCAACTCCATTTAGGCAGGGGAGTGGGAAAGATGGAATTTTGTATCTCCTTGAAAAGGGAACTAATTTCGTCTTTCCTAGATTCAAGCTAAGGCCACTATTTGTAATACATTTAGTTACTGGGCTTAGCACATTTTGAAGGCGTTGTTATATGGCATCTAAATAGTTTGCAGATACAGCCACCGCATAACCAAGGTATTAGAAATACTTAAATATCAGTACTAAGTAGGGAATGGTAAATCAATTTCAATTTTATTCCAAAATCGCTTTTGTGTCAAATAAATTCGGTTGTTTTCAAACGATTATATGTTAACGATTTTCTACTGAAATCGATTATTGGGTCTTAAGAATCTAAATTGCTCTTTGTACTTTGAAATATCTGAATAAGTTTGACAATTTTATTTTTTTTATTTTTTTTTTTTTTTTTTTTTTTTTTGCAGAACTATATGATACCTTACAACATTGTGTACGAGGATAAAAATTCGGGAAGAGGGCTTATATTACACCGGTGGCCAATTTTTTACTAAATGTAAAATAAAATCTACAAATACAGAATAATGCGTTGATACTAACATCTAGATGATTTTATGCACTTTAGGGCATTTCCTGGAAGCGGCTTTATATGGCAGCTATTGTAAATTATGGACCGATTCTCATAAAATTTGGCAATGTTATTTCTATTTATGAAGAACTTATTTGTGTCGAATATTAACTTGATACTAACATTTGCATGGGATTTATGGACGTTAAAGTGATTTTCGTGAGAGGGGTTTATATGGGAGCTATGATCAATTATGGACCGATCTTCATAAAATTTGATACAAAGATTGATACTTGTAAGGAACTTCTTTGCACCGTTATTTATTAAAAGATTTTTAATTTTAATGCATTTTTGACAGTTTTGAAATAATGGAACGATCACAACTAATTTCAATAAGCGTCGTTCTTGTATCATAAAAGTCCCATGTGCCAAATTTCGTTAAATTATTTTTAAAATTACGATCTGTACTTTGTGCGGTACTTCTAGCCAGACGGACGGATGGACATAGATCAAATTAAAAAAGTGATTCTGAGTTGACTGGTATATTTTAAGGTAGGTATTGGACATGTTTTTCTATGCGTTACAAACATCAGCACAAACACATAATACCCCAAACCACATATTGTGGTGTAGGGTATAAATAGGAAGAAAGGAGATGTACATTTGGGAGAAAGAATTATATATTTTAAATTTGTAATAAATTTGAATATTAAATCGAAAAAAGAAGTTTGTTCTAACTACCCAGCAAAAACTTTGCTTTCCTGGTAAGCTAGCTGGTATAAGTGGAAACAAAAATATGCTACTTATTTTTTGACTAAATAAATAGTTATTTTTGTTCGAGTTGTCCACAAATTCATGTAGTTATCTTTAGACTCTGTAGGTGCTCAAAACTATGTACCTAAACGAAAATAAAAAAGGAAAAACAAAAACATTTTGCCATCAGTTAGATTTTAACTTGAACACAAATTAGCCATTCGTTTTTAATGACTAACGTTTCACTACACCATCTCGCACTTAATTTTCTAAGTGACAAAAACTTTTTAGTATAAAATAACTTTTTAGACATTTTACCTAAGAACCTTCTGGTTGTTAATCCAGCGCTATAGCTAACTGATCCACCTGATTGCAATATTACTGTGCTATTATATTGTTAAGTGCTTATTTATGTAATATAGAGTAGGCAAATAATAACGACGCCTCATTACCAAGAAACTACTTCAATAAGTAGTTGCCATTACCGAGAACCAAAAATTTTTTGCTGGGTAATTATATGTTTGACTAATTTATTGCAAAATTTTATAAAATTTATGTAGAATTTCTTATATTTTTCAGCGATATTGTTAGGAAATTAAGAGTTGCGAAATATCTTTGCATAAAATTGAACTAAAACATAATCATGAGATCACTATAATAAATAAGACTATATAAGAGAAAATTATCCCAAAAATTTTATACATTTGTGTAACAATAAATGAAAGCATTTTAAATACTAAACATATTTGATCAATTAATTATAAAGTCTTTTTAAAAGCTGGCGCACATAAATTATTCTTAGCATGATACCCTAAGTTTTTGTGTTAGTTAGAGCAACTCAAACCTTAAGATATATTTGTACATATTTTTTTTAATTACTTAAAAAGCTAGTATCCTTTCGGTTGATGATGATGCTATTTGGAGATATCACCCTTAATTTGTAGCAATTAATATAGCAAGAACTAACTAAAATTGTATGATAAAGATTTTCAAGTACTTATTTCATTTGGCTTTGTCTGCCGATGTGTTATTATAATTAATGGGTTTTACGTTCCCAAATTTCCATTAGTGTAGTTTTGAAACTAAAGATTTTTGGATATGTTTTCGCTATAACCTTATGTTCCAAATAAATCAGGTTTTAGTAGACTTCCGATACTTAAAAATATTATGCAAATACATTGAGTTTAAATGACAACCTCTGTGTAGCATATATGTACAAATGAAAAATTGAGGTTATGAGACAAAATCAAAAATTATTCTAAAGTGAATAAAAACTCAACATTGATTTATATTTTCATCAATAGTACAGATAATCCCTAGTGCAAATCTAGTCAATTTATAGCATTTCAAAAATAACAAAAAGCCTTTCGTACCAACTTTTGTTTTTTTTTTCGAATATTTTTTTCTGTGTGATATGAAAATCCAAAAAAAAGTTTGCGGATCTTTTATGATTTCGAAGAAACATTTTCCGAAAAAAAAATAAAATCCAATGCAAATATACTTGCTTTCTAAACAAAAATGAAATTATTATATTTTTATAATTTAAGCTTATTTAACTTATTTATTTACTTTATTTAAAAAAGAAATCTATATAGAATTTTACGAAAATATTTAAAACCAGTAAGAAATCTGCAGTTGGGCAAGTCCTTATATGGAAGCTATGGTCAATTATGGTCCAATCTTTGAGAAATTTGACTGTAAGACTAATACTTTAATAGAATTTATTTATATTTGATGTTATCTTAATACAAAGATTTATTATGACCAGGAAAGTAATTTTCGGAAGAGAATCTTATATAGTAGCTATGACCATATAAGAGGACTGATCCTCACGAAATTTATTGGTACGATTTTTACTTAGACAAAACTCACCTTTAAAAAATTTATTAAAATGCTGATATCTTTAAGACATTTATAAGCATTTGATCCAGTTCAAGGAAAATTTTTATATGGGTGCTCAGTGAAAGAATGGTTCGATTTTAACTAATTTTAACATGTTATAGTATTGGCTCAAGAAAAGCTCACATACCGAATTTCATTAGGTTACTTTGAAAACGACAATCTACAGATTATCTCAAATATTGATTATTGATCCACACATGGCCGGACGGACAGTATTTTAGGCTAAAGCATAGAATATTTATAAATTCAGAAAGTACACGCAGAGAAAAAATATAGTTGTAGTGACCATAATCTAAGAGCGACATATTATGATTGGAATATATGATCACAGCGAAAAATAAAAATTATTATAAGTAATAATTATTATGATTTCACCTTGTTATATTATATCTAAATTTATGGTTCGTTTTTTAAAGTTATGATTAAAGTTTTACATATAATTGAATAATCTTATTTTATTATTATACCACATTATAATATTACCTCATATTATCATACAGTTATTCAATCTTATCATATTATTATTTAATTTTGTCATATTATTATTCCATGTTATCATATATTAATAAAAATTATTATTATTTTGAAAAAAATTTTATGAAAAATAAACAACAGAATATTGTTTAAGAACAAGGAAAAAGACTGCAAAAGTTTAATGGTTGTAGAAGTAATGATATGTTTCATATTGACAAAATTTTGTTTCTAGTAAAAATATTTAACAACATATAATTTTTGCAGTCAATCATATTAAAATTCTTACTGAGTGTAAACATTAAATGACAAAATTGAATCAAAATCATTATTATCGTGAGCACAGAGTTATTAAAGTTCAATAAAATTAACAATAAGAACATAATATTATTGTAATGATAATGTTGTAACCATGTCTTTTCTCTGCGTGCACTTATATAACGCACTAATGACTTAATTGTTAAAACAAAATAATAATATGTATCCCTTCCCTGAATAAGACGCCATTTTTAGCTTTTCTAACCCAATATGCGTCATATTATGTAGATCTTTCTTTAATCAAAACAAACTCCTAAATTTATATTTTAACTTAATTTATACTTATCATATTTCTTCTGAAATATAATATGTAAATTTACAAACAAAGCTTTTAGCCATAAGCTGTAATTTTCAAATATCTCAAATGCTTTAGATAAAAGTTCAGTAAACTTTGTTTAAATACAAAACGAACAAAAACATACACACACATACTCTTACAAATAACAATTGATATTACTGATTATCTACCTTTCATTCATTTGCTGCTACATTTATGCTCATTTATTTGTCTGGTCATTTACCTAACAATGAATAATAAATCTTACGTAAAATGTACAGCAGCAGTTTACTAACCTTTCAATCAAATAGTAGAATACATACTTACAAACACTTGGCAACAATTGATATTAACTCAAGGACATTCAAGTAGACTTACTTAAGTTTATCATATATTTTAAATCTTTTAATGGTCATACTAGATATATTTACAACCTAATATAAAATAGTGAGATATAAATAAATATATAATGTATTTGAAGAATCAATTTATAAACATTAAATACAAAGACCAATAGAAAATTTTATATTTAATTTGATGTAACATGAAACTAAGCTGAAAACAAAAATGCTACAAAAAAATAAATTCACTTTCTCTATTGGATTTGTATGAATTTTGTTATTTGTTTTATATTTCATAGAGATTTATATAATTCTTATGCAGCATACAGCACAGTGGGGCCAATCTCCAAATTGTTTTGTAATAAATCTGTATCCCCTAAACTACTGATCGGATCAAATTGAAATGTACAGAAAAGTTGTAGAGCAGAAACTATGCCTTCAGAAAAGTTATCGCTCTGTAATAATAAGAGATGAGTTACATAGTGTTAAAGTTTACCACCTCGAGTATCTAAAAGTTTCCAAAAATCTTCGATTTAAGAAATTTTCTGATATTTCTGTAAAGTATTTGGCGAGATAAAGAAAAATATTCTTACCGATGTAAAACTGTAGAAGATATTAACACTTGTATTTTCAGTTCTTAATTTTTTGCCACTACTGTATTTAGTTTTTAAATCTTCGATTTAAAAAACTTTTTTGATATTTCTGTAAAGTATTTGGCGAATTAAGAAAAATATTCTTACCGATGTAAAACTGTAAAAGATATTAATACTTGCATTTTCAGTTTTTAATTTTTTGCCACTACTTTATTTAGTTTTTCGGTATTTAGCCCTGAAATATATGGAGGAATATTTCTTTTAAATATTCTATATTTTATAATACATTCAGAAATAATATGCCGAAAAAGTGTTTGGAATATTTCAATTCGTCTAGCCATAAAAAAAAACATTCAAAGTCAGTTCTCTGAAATTAGTATGAAAAAACTCTATTTTTTGCAAAAACATACACTAGTGCATATTCCTATAAAAGTACATCAAGTTTTTTAAGTAATACCAAAAATGGTGCTAAAAAGCAATTAAGGTGCTACATATTAATTTTTGGAATTATTTATTGACCGCTTAAAAAATTAATAACAAAAAACTTAAAATATTTATTATTATTATTATTTTTTTTTTTTTTTTTTTTTCATTGCAATTCTAGTAGTTTAAAGCAATTTTGTAGGCATTTTCCCATATACTTACTTAAACTAATGAACCAATTCAGCATTATTAATAATGTGTTAATGAACCTTTGTTTTGGATAACTTCAAAAATTCAGTCTGACATTGATTCGACTAATTTTTTTTATAAAAATCACCCCCACAGTTTCTCAATTTGTTTCAAATCCCTACTGCAATCCGGCCAGTCCAATAGTGGAATACTTAGTTCATTGAACCACGATTTAGATCGCTTCGAGACATGGATTGCAGCATTATCCTGTTGGAATATGCAACCATCAATCATTTTTCTATCCTAAATGAGAGAAGAGCATTTTCTGACAGTTCATTATAAATTGCACTGTTCATTTTAGTTTGAACAAAACATATTTTTGCTTTTTCTGCAGCTACCAAACCATAACACTACCTCCAACGAAATTGCATTTCGACATACGAATTTCATTCGAACTCAAATCATGACAATAGCAAGAATATGTATCTAGATCGTCCAAATTGAAACAAACTAAACTGTTAAAATTTTCAAATATATTTTTTTTTTTTGCAATAACTTTTTTTGCAAATTTTTCTCGACTCGTTTTTAGGAATATTCCACTGAAATGATCACCAATAGGTTCTGATTGCTAAATTAAAGAAAACAACAAAAGCAAGAAACAAATATTTCTTACATAAAAAACTGCCGTTATATCGCGAGTTATTGTAGCAACATAACATTATTTTTGATTAAGAGAAATGAATATACCTCAATGAATAACAAAACATTGAAATGCCTTTATAGTAATATGCACCAGTGTAGTACAATTCTTTTACTTTTTTCTCAAAGTTTTGTTAATAAAACAATCTTTTTCTTTACATATTTCACAAGACAAAACCACATAAATGAGTAATAAAGAAATTATAAATTGATTTGGATTTGCATCCTACATCCAGCATTGGTCGAAATTGATAAAATTTGGAAAAAAAAATTTCATGTTTTTGGATTAATAAAAAAAATGTCATGCAAGTTTTTTTTTAAATTATTGAAATTGTTTTATTAAAACATATATTTGTACCGATTTAGCATTAAACTGTTTCCCGCCAGGCCACAAACGAATGCCGGAGTGCAGTTTTTATTAAAAAAAAGTAAACTTTTCAAAGGACATTTTTTGAATTGCACAAAAAAACATATTAGCATTATGTTATTACTATTATTTCTTATGTGTTATGTAAAATAAATATCGTTACTTTACTTCTCAAAAAATTTTTCAAATAGCTTTGACAACCAATTTTTGGCAATTTTTTAAAAATTAATAAAATTGTCAAAAAGAAAAATACTAAAACAATTTTTTTTTTTTTTTTTTTTTTTTTTTTTTTGTAAGCAAAACTACGTCTACCTTTTGAGAACATATAAAATATTGAAAGAGTATAAAAATATACTTATTTACCGATTCATTGATATATAACATGCCTATGTAGATCGTTTTAAGAAAGATTTTATAGTGGCCTTAAAACCGACAACTAGTGTCAAAACTCACTAAATTCACTATTTTATAATATTTTATTGTGTATTTCCATATGTGCGTATACGTAATTATATATTACGTATACGCACATATGGAATTTATTTGCGCCTGTTGTTTGTATAATGAGTAGGGTTGTGAATTATTCGACATTGAAGTTGTTCGAATAAAATTTTATAACTTTTTTTAATTATTCGTGTGATCGAATAAAATTATAATTTTCTTCGATTAATCGAATGAATGAAGAATAAAATATATTGTTCGAATAATTAATTACAAGTTAAGAAAAATGCTAAAACTAGTACTTTTTAAATAAATTTTTGGTTTAATACATAAAAACAATTCATTGACGTAGAACAAATTATAATGAAATTGTATAATGAAATTAAATTTCTTTTACAAATAAGTTCAATGATCGTCATTGTTGCTAAAATCTAGATAGATAGATAGATAGATAGAGAAGGTTGACGTGATACCACATGTACCACATCTGCACCCAGAGACCGATCTCGGTCCATTGTGAGTCCCTTCATTGAAAGCTATAGGATATAGAACACAAGAAACAGAATACAGAAAATAGAAAAATAGGAATACGAAGGGAAGAAGGTTACGAATAAAACAGAAGTCATATAAGAGGATTAACAATGTTGCCAATCCCCCTATGGGGGTACCCCCGACCCTCTCTTAGACATTCGATGCCCATGACGAAGCCTATGACGTCTACAAGCTCCACGCCCCGAACGTCACTTAGCCCACCATAGAATTGACTGCCCAACCACTTCATCCTACGATGCTGCAATCGTGGACAATGGCACATAATGTGCTCAATATACTCGGTCTCGTCGACGTCTCCACACATTCTACAAAATTGGAATTGCTAACGTCCCATCTAGACCTCATCTTCCCTATCAAACAGTGACCAATTATGGCCTCTATCAAGATTCTTAAGCTCCTTTTACTCAAGCCCAGAATAGTGCCACCTTACAGTCCTCTGTACTCTCCCAAGCCGAATTGGTTCTGACCAAGATCCAATCATTGATCTTTCCAAAGAAGAAACTTATCGGGGGTTTCACAATGGTTTCCCCCTCCGGGACATCCTTTACTGCGCCTTGCCTTGCCAATTCATCAGCCAATGCATTGCCTGATATATTGCAGTGGCCAAGCACTAAAATTTATTTATTTTCTTAATTTTTACATTATTTATTGATTGAGTTCAATTAGCAAACCACTGTTATACGTTTCGAAATCTTTGGTTACTTTTACATCACTTAAGTCATTAAAGCAATTTTTGAAATAAATAATAAATGAAAAATTCTCAAAAATAAAGTATTTGCTTCACTTTTTGTTAAATATTAAAAAAAATTGATATGCGCTGGAAATTTTGCAGAATTTAATAATAATTTATACGTCTTTCGTTTATTCTAATTTTTAGAACTTTGATTAAATCTTTAGAAAAGCTATTCTATTTTTTCCAAATAATACTGAGACTTCAGTGTCCTTGAAATACTTTAATTCGAATTCTATTAGCACGGTGTTTATACATTTATATACACGCAGAGAAAAAATATAGTTGCAGTGACCATAATCTAATAGCAACATATTATGATTGGAACATATGATCACATCGAAAAACAGAAATGATTACAAGCAATAATTATGATGATTTGTCATATTTTATCTGATTTTATGGTTTGTTTTTTCATGTTATGATTATAGTTTTACATATAATTGAACAATCTTATTATATTATTATACTGCATTGTCATATTTTGATCTCATTTTAATATATTATTACCTCATATTATCATATAGTTATCCAAACTTATCATATTGTTTAATTTTGTCATATTATTATTCCATATTATCATATATTAATCAAAATTATTATTATTGTTATTATTATTTTCATAACATTTTTATTGAAAATTATATATATATATATATATATATATATATATATATATATATATAATAACATGGAATAATAATATGACAAAATTAAATAATAATATGAGAAAATTGGATAACTATCATGCATTTTATTTTGAATCTCATCGAGTATAACCAAACCTTGTCTTTTTATATTTATTCATATATGAACTAAATGAGAATTAAATTGAAATTAGAAAACAAATTTAAGAAAAAAACACACATATATAGTTAAAAACAAACAAGTATTGAAATTTTCCACTAAGTTTGTGAAAAGGATAAGTATTATACTTATTTGTAACATTTTCTTGTTATAGAAATAATAATATTAATATGGTTTGAAAATAGAATATGGTTTAAGAACATGGAAAAATATTGCAAATATTTGATGGTTGTAGAAGTAATGATATGTTTCATATTAACAAAATTTTGTTTCTGATAAAAATATTTAAAAACATATAATTTTTGCAGTCAATCACATTAAAATTCCTATTGAGTGTAAACATTAAATAACAAAATTGAATCAAAATCATTGTTATCATGAACACAGAGTTATTAAAATTCAATAAAATTAACAATAATATTGTTGTAGTGATCATGCTGTAACCATATTTTTTCTATGCGTATATTCTAATGAAATTTTCAAACATTTTCAATAGGGTTTTCCAACTAAACAAAACTTTTTACACTTATATAATTGCAAAAAGCATAATAATTCAACAAAAACTCGTTATGAAAAATTATTCGATTATTCGATTAATTGTTAAAAATTTATCGAATAATCTTTCATTCTAAATTTAAAAATTTTGTACGTTCAAAAAAAATAAAAAATTTGTTGCTCAAATAATCGAATAATTTCTGTTCGACTGACAACCCTAGCAACGAGATAATATTTGTAATAATGAACTAAAATAATTAAATATTTTTTTATTTTTGAAAAATTGCCAAAAAACGGTTGTTGAAGTTATTTCAATGATTTTTCGTTTGTTGTTTATTTTACATAATACATAAGAAATAGTTGTAATAATATAAATATAATATGTTCTTTTGCGCAATTTAAAAAAAGTTTTTTGAAAAGTTTACTTTTTTCATAAAATCTATACTCCTACAAACGTCTTTGGCCGGACGGGACGTAGTTTAATATTAAATCGATCTAAGTATATGTTTTAGTATGACAGCGTCAATAAATTCAAAAAAACTTATGTGAAATCGTTTGTATTAATCGACAAACATTTAATTTTTCCAAAATTTAACATTTTTGACCTATGCTGGATGTAGGGTGCATATATAAATCAATTCAAAATATCTTTATTAACCATTAATGAAGCCTTGTCTTTTGAAATATATAAAAATGTAAAAAAATTTTGTTAACAAAACTTTGAGAAAGAGAAAAAAGTGAAAGAATTTGTGTCATATGTTTGTAAAAAATAGCCATTTTTTATACTAATTTCAGAGTGCTGAATTTGAACATTTTGCATGGCTGGAAGAACTGAGATAATCCAAAAATTTTTTCAACATATTTTTTCGCAGTATATTAGAAATTACACAATATTAAAAAAAAATCCTTTATATACCGCTGGACTTATTTCCGGAAAATGAAATAAAGTCACAGCAACAAAATCAAAATTCAAGCAGAAATATCTTTTTAACTGTAAGAAATCACTTAGGTTAGTAAGCATGGTTTTTATCTTTATCAGGAACTTTATATAGCTTATCTCGTATTATTACAGGGTGACTACAAATAATTTTTCTAAAGGCGTAGGTCCTCCTCCATAACTTTATTGTACATTTCAATTCGATACGACCAGTAGTTTAAGAGTTACAGATATATTATCAAAAATTTTGTTATTGGCCCCACTGTACACAGTTTAATTGTTATCTTCTTTTTATTTTCATACACTTTTAACACACAAAATTCATTTATTCATTGCATAAGCATATAAATTGATTTGTTTGCATTTTATATTAGGTGTACTAGTATTTAGTCTAAAAACTACTTTAATAAATTATCTAACCATCTGCCATTTACTCAACGAGCAAAAACTAATTCAATAACAGATACTCAGACAAAAACAAAATATACAATATAAAAACCTATTGAGTTATATATATATATATATATATATATATATATATATATAACTAATAGAATTGCATAAACGAGTAAAAGTTTTAATCAATTGATTTTTATTTGAAATAAATGTTGAGCATAAATTTTATATGGCACTAAATATATACTTCAACTATTTATGAGTGTATGCTTCACGTATGACCGAACAACTAAATTATGAATGCTTAAATAAAAATTTATTTAATAAAAAAAACAAGCAAAAAACACTACATTCGGCTAGAGAGAATCTTGTAAATACTTTCTTGCAAAAAAAATATATAAGAATGGTTCTAGACAATTATAGTTTCAAAATTTTACCTTATGTAAATAACATAAAAAGCATAAATCTGTTCAAATTATAATCGAATATATTAAGTTCGAAAGAAATTTAAAAATTTTCTATTATTTTCTAAAAAATTACGTTAATCACTTAATTAATATAATGTAAGACAAATATAAAATTTTATAGAATAAACAAAACTAAAACTGAAAAAATAAAAGTTTACACATAAATTTTTAATATACTTAAAAAGCTTACGTTATGTAAACAATGCACTTAAATAAGAAAAAACTGTTAAAATTTCAATGAAAAAATTATTCAGTTGAAAAAAAATTCAATTATTTTCAATAAAAATACATTATTTACATTATTTGTAAAATCTAAACAATTAAAATTTTAAATTTACATTATGTAAACAAAGTACAAATGGCAAAAAAGCTTAAAGCATTTTAAGAAATTAATTATTTTTTGAGAAACTTAACTTTAGTTGATAATTTACATTATTTACATTAATTACAAAATATAAATAATAAAATTTTGTTAAGGAAAATCAAACGTAAAAAGAAACTTGATGTAAAATTAATATTTAATTTATTAAAATTTATTAATATACACAAAAATTTATTAATATACACAAAATTAAACTGAAATTAATAGAAATTGTATATGTATAAAACAAACTTAAAATAATTTACATGATGTAAACAAAAAAAATCTAATGTAAATTTTTCATTATGTAAAAAAAGGTAAAAAAAATTAAAAATTGTTAAAATTAAATAAAAATATTGTATAGCAAAATTAACTTTAATAAATGATTTACACTGTTTAGATTAATTACATGTAAATATGTAATGTTTATATGTAATTAATAAAATTTTGTTAAGGAAAATCAAACGTAAAAACAAACTTTATGTAAAATTAATATTTAATTTATTAATATACACAAAAAATACATTTTTTACAGTATTTACACAATGTAAGTATAAGTATTTCTAAAATAAAAAAATTAAACTGAAATCAATAGAAATTTTATAAATGTAAAAAAGTAAAATACTTTACATGATGTAAGCAAAAAATTCCAAAAAAAATTAAAATGTTCGTCTATTTTGCATTATGTAAACAAGGTAAAAAAAGGTAAAAATTGTTAAAAAGAAATAAAAATATTTCATAGGAAAATTTACTTCAATTGATAATTTACATTATTTACATTAATTATAAAATGTAAATAATAAAAGTTTGTTAAAGACAATCGAAAAGTAATAACAAATTCAATAGTAAATAAATGTTTCATCTGATAAACTAAATAAAATATAAATTTTTTACAGTATTTACGCAATGTAAATTGAAATTAATATATTTATATCTCAAAAATTTAATTAAAAACAATAGAAATTTTATAAGCAAATTTCAAATAGGTTACATGATGTAAACAAGCAAAAAATCAAAAAAAAACAAAAAAAATAAAATTTTAATACATTTTACATAATGTAAACAATGTAAGACATAACACAATAGCTGAAAGACTGTTAAAAACATTACTTTATATTACTTTTCAAACTTAACTTTAATTTAATAATTCACATTGTTTGCTTTAATTACAAAATGTAAATAATTAATCTTTTTTTTGAAAATTCAAATTTAAACACCAATTTGATGGAAAATATCTGTTAATCTCATAAAAAATACATTATTTACACAATGTAAATAATTAAAATATTTATAAAACTCAAATATTTAAATAAAGATAATAGAAATATTATGTTTATAAACAAATTTCGAATACTTTATGGAATATTTACTTTACATAGAAAAATAGCATTACAAAATGTAAACAATTAAATTTTCTCTGAAAAATCGGAAATAAAACCAAAATTACATCAAACTGAATATCTATAAGAAGATTTATAATATTTTTTTTTTTAAATTTTACAATTTGTAAAAAATGTAAAGAAATGTAAAATGTCCTGAAATTAAAAAGAAAACAAATATTTTTTTATAAAAATATATTTTATATTAAAAATTGTTTTATTAACGTTATTTACAAAATGTCAACAATTAAATTTATTAGAATATTCCAAAGTAATGCTTTTCAAATTTAAAGTTTATAAATATTTTTTTTTAATTTTACACTATGTATGAAGGCTTGCATATGTTATAAAATATTTATTTTATAACATTAATTAATTTATTGATATTTTACATAAAAGATTACATTATTTACACCATTTGCACAATGTAAACCATTAAAATATTTATAGAACTCAAAAATTCAGCTAAAATTATTAGAAATTATATATGTACAAAAATAATTTATGATGTAAATAATCTAAAGAATAGTAAGATATTATGAAATATATTAACGAATATTTATTTTAATTGATACCTTACAGAGAAAAGTAATTTGTTTTACATTGTTTACAAAATGTGAACGAACAATTAAATTTTCACCAAAAAATTTAAAATAACGTCAAATTGAATGTCTATAAGAAAAATTATAATTTTTACAATGTGTAAAAAATGTAAAGAAATGTAAAAGGGTCAAAAATTAAACAAAAAACATTTGAATTGTTAAAAAATATTTTTTGCTTTAATAATTACATTACTTACAAACTGTAAACAATTAATTTTTTTTTTAGAAAATTCGAAGATAAAGCTAAAATAAATTCAAATATAATATTCATAAATTAATTTTGAAATTTTTCTTAAATTTTACATTATGTAAACCAGGTAAAAAATAAAAGAAGTCTTGAAATATGTCATAAAAGAATAGCATGAAAAAATAGCATTGTTTACATTAATTACAAAATATAAGCAATTAAAATTTTCAAAGATTTTATAAATAAATTTGTGAAAAATTATCCAAATTTTACATTAGGTAGATAACGTAATAAACGTGCACCTATATAAGGGTATTTATTCTATTGAAAAAAATAACTTTACTTGATAGTTTACATAACAATGGACATTGTTTACATTAACTACAAAATGCAAACAATTAAATTTATTAGAAGAAAATTTCTTATATTTTTTTTCTAAATTTTTCAATATTTAGAAAATTTAGTATTGTAAAATGGCCTAAAATTCAAAAAAAGCAAATATTTATTTAATGAGAAAATATTATTTACATTAAAAATTACATTGTTTACAAAATGTAAACAATTAAATTTATTAGAAAATCTAAAAGTAAAGTTAAAATAACTTTAAATTTAATGTTCATAAATAAATTTAAAAAAATGTTTTTAAATTTTACATTATGTAAACAATGTAAAGAATTTTAAAAATACTTGAATTGTGTTATAAATTTTTCTTTTTTTCATAAGAGAATTAACTCTTGTTAACATTTTGTGTAAAAAATGTTAAAAAATTTTAACAATTAAAATTAAAAAAATATATATATCAAAAGAAAAAAAATAATAAAAATACTTGAGTTGTGTTATAAAATATTTTTCATCAGAGAATTAACTCTTGCTAATATTTTATGTAAAAAAATATCATTGTTTAGATTCCTTACAAAATGTAAACAATTAAAATTAAAAAAAAAAATACCAAAAGGAAAATTAAAATAAATTTTAAGCAAAAAATTGTTTATGTTTTTTATATTTTACCTCATGTAAACAATATTAAAAATAGGAAAATGTTCAGAAATTGACTAAAGAAAAAGTTAATATGTAGCACAAATTACTTTATCCCAAAACTAAAACTTGTATGTACATTGTTAACATTTTTTGCATAATTCTTTTTAGAAAAATATCAAATTTTAAACCAAAAACAAGTATATATATATATATATATATATATATATATATATATATATATATATCAATTGGTTACATATACTTTCTAAATTTTACATTATGTAAAGAATGTAAAATATAAAAAAAAATAATTAAAAAATTTTTAAATTATTTATTTTAAAGAAAATTTAATCAGTTTCTATAATTTTCATGGAAATTTAATAAAATATTGCTTTCAAGAAAAACTGTCCGAAAAACTGAAACTACCTTTTACGTTTCCTGTAGCAGTTCACAAAAATAGCATTGCTCAAATCATTCATAAAATCTTCTACTCATTTAATTATTCATATATACGAATTTTGTATAAGTATGTGTCTGTGCTATTAAATACATTCAAACAGATGGTTTGTTATAAATACAATATAAATGAATAAAAAATACATTAATCTGTCTCGTAGAGAAAATAAAAAAAAAATAAAAAATCCAACATACATACGGACACAAACATTAAACACAGATACACCTTAATTTATATATGAATTTTTATTTACACATAAATTCACATACTCGAATGACTGCACGTATATTCACCCACATATTTCAGTATTTAACTATTTTACTAATTTGACTTGAATTTGCTTTTAAAACTTCATTTGAGTTTTTTTTACTTACTTAATCTAAATAGTTATATTTCTGTGTAAATGTTGGTAGAATTGTTGGTCTCAATTTTTGCATTACAATTTCTGAAATAACATAAGTAATGTTGAAACTGCATATGTATGAGCTTAAGTGTGATTGTGGTTTAGAATGTGAAAGCTTTTTGAAGATACATATATCCTTTTTCCGCTATGAGTTTTTGTATAATGTAATGTGATCCAGTAGCATTTTGGTTTTGATTTATCTTACATATTTAATAAACTACTCGAAGGAGAATTCATATTGTGCTTTTTTGTAAAATTTTTATTTTTTAGATTTTTTTTTTTTTTTGTCTTTTTGTACTTTAACTTTGTCAACAATAAGTAGCAAAGTTTTCTTCAAACTCAAAACAAAACAAAATGCAACATTATTCCAACAAAAACATCCAATTATTATAAGAGATATAAAAAATAAAGAATGAAAAACACAAAGAAGCGAGATAAGGAAGAAAAACACAATTACACTTTGATAAATCTAACCAAACAGACACTCTGACAATAACACATCAGGGCTGCCAGATTTGGGGTTTTAACCCCAAATTTGGGGAATTTTTATTGCAGAAAATGATGAACATTTTGGTTTGGAGATTGGGGAATTTGTAGAGGATATTGAAAATATTTTGGGGATTTTTTCAGAGAAATTATGATATAATTTTATCCCTTGTCTAGTTAATAATAAAATTGGAATTTTAAACGAAAATATATAATTTTAAAGATTCTACATTTACATGTCATTATAAAGAACTTCCACAAGCAGTTCTTAGTATGTTATTGATGCAGAATGCATATTTTCGGTTATGAGTTTAATAAAAATCAAAGTGCAATCACATCGGAAGGCATCTTAACTCATTAATATCCGATCGTATGTGATTGAATACAGCTGAATTATCGGCTGCTACTTTTTAAAGTTTAAGGAGCTATAACTTTTTTCCTTTCTTATTTAAATAAGTAAAAAAAACGATTTAAAAGTAATACAAAATTTCGGGAGATATTAATGGTAAATATCAGAAAATTGATTGTGAATTTTCACTTTTTTAAGAAAAAACGCAAAACATGTCATTTGGCTATTTCTTAATATGTCGTTCAAAGAACACAAAGAATAGAAAGAAGGCCTCTTTTGTACAATAACAATAACTCTCTTTTTTATATATAAGTTCTAGGTGAATTCAACAAACTTGAGAAAGAGAAAAATAACACAAAATATAGAAAACTTTCTTTTAAAATTTAAGGAAAATTACACTCGCGAGTCTCGACACATTTTTTCACTAGCACACATTATTTTTATTATTTTTTCACGCATATTTAATGCATTTTAGCTCCCATAACACTAATATTTTCCACAAACTAAATAAAATAGTTTTTCTTTTATATTTTGACATTCCTCTTTTGTACGTTGAAATTTATATTGAAAATGAAATAAAAAAACTTAGAACAATTTTAAATTATTTTCATATTCTTCAACAAATAACCAAAAAGTATAATTATATTTACATATGTGGTTATAATCCACATAAAAGGATGAAAATTTATTAAAAAAAAACTACGAATATAATTGTGATAAATTATATTTAATACTCTTTAGTGCAACTACGTATGCTTATGATGTGTGGTGAAAGTGATTTTAGCACTAATACGTTTAAATAAAATTTTACTAACAGAATCGTAAAGCTAAAACAGAATCGTAAAGCAGGCTTTCCATTCTTTGTATTCTTTGGTTTCATTGTTCTCAATTTTTGTTTCAAATTTGACTTTATTGGTGATATGATGCTTTATTTGTAAAATATTTATATGATATATAAATGTTTCCTCATTTATTTTTGTAAAAAACTCGCCCTAGAACATCTCATAATACTAATCCCAATTAAATCTTCACAAAGATAGTCTAATATATATTTTCAAAAAGTGTTCACTTTTATACATCAAGTACCCAGCAGTTTCAGTTAGCTGTCCCCAACTAGTTACTTGACTGACTATATTAGGAAACCACCAATTACTTTGTTAACTACATGACTTTAACATGGGCACATCCCAGCGAGAAGTTTTTTGCCGCCACCACGACTAAGTGGTGTCTCATTTTGTTTATATAATCATCTCCACGGCTATAAAGTGGTGCTTTTGTGCACACACAATCGTTTTATTGATTACAATGAGTAATAATTTTTTTATCCTTCTTTTTTTTCCCGCTTACCATAGGGTCAGAAAAGTGTTAACCGCCAACGCCACGCTTACAGAGGGTCGACAAAGTTTTAGTTTACTTAACGATCGGTCGAGGGTAATGAAACAAAAACATTTAAATGTGCTAGGTTAGTAAATACGAAGGAACTTTACTATATAAAAGGGGTTAATTGACATCGAATAAACTGCTGCTGGCTATAAACAACAGTAAAACCAAGGTTTTGCACAAATATCTCCCTTGGATATTACCTTGGCCATTAGTTAATATTAATAGAATCTGTTGGTAAGAATTTTATCCGAAATCCTACCAATTCTTTCGATTCAGATGATGAAGTTTAATACCAATATTATGTACTTATTTTTGAAATGCATACATAGTTATATAAAAATATCCATCAAAAATTATCTATATGAAGAGAAAGCACAAATATTTATTAAAAGCAATAATTATTTTGAATGATAAAACCTCCTTTTTTTTCTTGAGTTGGGGATCTTTTCGGGAAAGTTTTTTAAATTTTGCGGTTGGGCAAAAAAATCATGTGGCAGCTCTGCAATAACACATTGTACTCAGAGACGTTTCAATGAAATAACTAAGTAAAATAGTAACAAAATCTAATATTGTTATTGCATTCATTTTTTATGTATGAGTGAAGAACAAAAAGAAGTGAATTTACTTACAATTTCATTTAAAAAATCAATAGCATGAAGATATGCATAGAAAAAAGTTAAATGATACATTTTCACACAAAGCCAAGAAACTAGTAGTAGACTATAGACTAGACTACACTGCAGACTAGAAAAGTAAAGACTATATACTAGACTATAGATTAAACGATGGACTAAACTATAGAGTAGACTATACACTAGACTATAGAGTAGACTATACACTAGACTATAGCGTAGACTATACACTAGACTATAAACTTTACTATAGACTAGTCTATATTATAGACTAGACTATATACTAGACTATAGACTAGACTATAGACTAGACTATAGACTAGATTAGGCTATAGACTAGACTATATACTAGATTATAGACTAGACTATAAACTAGACTAGACTATAGACTAGACTATAAACTATCCTATAGACTTGACTATATACTAGACTATAGACTAGACTATAGACTAGTCTATAGATTAGAATATAAGCTAGACTATAGACTAGACTATAGACTAAATTATAGACTAGACGATAGGCTAGAATATAGGCTAGACTATAGACTAGACTATAGACTAGAATGTAGACTACACAATAGGCTAGCCTATAGACTAAATTATAGACTGGATTATAGACTAGACTATAGGCTAGACTGTAGACTAGACTATGGACTAGACTATAGACTAGACTATATCCTAGACTATAGGCTAGATTTATACTAGACTATAGACTATACTATAGATTATACTATAGACTAGACTATAGACTAGACTATAGACTAGACTATAGATTAGACTATAGATTAGACTATAGATTGGACTATAGACTAAACTATATACTACAATATAGAGAAAACTATAGACTAGACTATAGGCTATAGACTTTACTGTTGACTAGACTATAGACTAGACTATAGACTGGACTATAGACTAGACTATAGACTAGACTATAGACTAGACTATAGACTAGACTATAGACTAGACTATAGACTAGACTATAGACTAGACTATAGACTAGACTATAGACTAGACTATAGACTAGACTATAGACTAGACTATAGACTAGACTATAGACTAGACTATAGACTAGACTATAGACTAGACTATAGACTAGACTATAGACTAGACTATAGACTAGACTATAGACTAGACTATAGACTAGACTATAGACTAGACTATAGACTAGACTATAGACTAGACTATAGACTAGACTATAGACTAGACTATAGACTAGACTATAGACTAGACTATAGACTAGACTATAGACTAGACTATAGACTAGACTATAGACTAGACTATAGACTAGACTATAGACTAGACTATAGACTAGACTATAGACTAGACTATAGACTAGACTATAGACTAGACTATAGACTAGACTATAGACTAGACTATAGACTAGACTATAGACTAGACTATAGACTAGACTATAGACTAGACTATAGACTAGACTATAGACTAGACTATAGACTAGACTATAGACTAGACTATAGACTAGACTATAGACTAGACTATAGACTAGACTATAGACTAGACTATAGACTAGACTATAGACTAGACTATAGACTAGACTATAGACTAGACTATAGACTAGACTATAGACTAGACTATAGACTAGACTATAGACTAGACTATAGACTAGACTATAGACTAGACTATAGACTAGACTATAGACTAGACTATAGACTAGACTATAGACTAGACTATAGACTAGACTATAGACTAGACTATAGACTAGACTATAGACTAGACTATAGACTAGACTATAGACTAGACTATAGACTAGACTATAGACTAGACTATAGACTAGACTATAGACTAGACTATAGACTAGACTATAGACTAGACTATAGACTAGACTATAGACTAGACTATAGACTAGACTATAGACTAGACTATAGACTAGACTATAGACTAGACTATAGACTAGACTATAGACTAGACTATAGACTAGACTATAGACTAGACTATAGACTAGACTATAGACTAGACTATAGACTAGACTATAGACTAGACTATAGACTAGACTATAGACTAGACTATAGACTAGACTATAGACTAGACTATAGACTAGACTATAGACTAGACTATAGACTAGACTATAGACTAGACTATAGACTAGACTATAGACTAGACTA
The DNA here is from genome assembly GCA_932274085.1 of Protocalliphora azurea. Classification (NCBI taxonomy): domain Eukaryota; kingdom Metazoa; phylum Arthropoda; class Insecta; order Diptera; family Calliphoridae; genus Protocalliphora; species Protocalliphora azurea. The sequence continues at coordinate 27,207,107 of OW026521.1, read as the reverse complement.
TAGACTAGACTATAGACTAGACTATAGACTAGACTATAGACTAGACTATAGACTAGACTATAGACTAGACTATAGACTAGACTATAGACTAGACTATAGACTAGACTATAGACTAGACTATAGACTAGACTATAGACTAGACTATAGACTAGACTATAGACTAGACTATAGACTAGACTATAGACTAGACTATAGACTAGACTATAGACTAGACTATAGACTAGACTATAGACTAGACTATAGACTAGACTATAGACTAGACTATAGACTAGACTATAGACTAGACTATAGACTAGACTATAGACTAGACTATAGACTAGACTATAGACTAGACTATAGACTAGACTATAGACTAGACTATAGACTAGACTATAGACTAGACTATAGACTAGACTATAGACTAGACTATAGACTAGACTATAGACTAGTCTATAGTCTAGTCTATAGACTAGACATATAGTCTAGTCTATAGACTAGACATATAGTCTAGTCTTTAGTCTATAGTCCATAGTCTAGCCTATAACTAAGCCTATAATCAAGCCTATAGTGTAGTTTATAGCCTAGCCTAGTTTAATCTATAGTCTAGTCTATAGTCTATAGTCTAGTTAAGACTACATTATAGACTAGACTATAGACTAGACTATAGAATAGACTATAGATTAAACTAGGCTAAGCTATAAACTACACTATAGGCTTGATTATAGCCTTGGTTATAGGCTAGACTATGGACTAGACTGATTTGATTTTAAAATTAAAAACGTCCCCAATTACCGAATACAGCTTATTGCAGTCAATCCCAAATTTGATCTATTTTGTATCGAAATTTTGACTTTAACCTATGTGTTCTAAAATCCCAAGGGTTAAATCTATAAACGAAGGGTTAAATCAACAATCGGAATTTCCAATGCATTCTAAAATTTTGCAAGCGTGACTCATTGGACATACAACAAAAATTTCAATAAATACAATTTTCAGGATTTTCGGATTCCTTTTACAAAAATCTTAAATATATTTACATAATACTAACTAATAAAGATTTTATTACAAATGAAATATTAATAGTTTCTCCAAGAACCTATTTTTTTTATAAAAACTTACTTTAATTCAAGAAATCAGTAAAAGTATGAAATCTATTTTTTTTTTTCAAATAAATTATGTTGCCTAGGTGACACAATTGTTAATTTTATCCAAAAAGATTGAAGTCAATCAGCCGTATTAGAAAAATAATGATGACAATAATAATAATAATAATAACAACAATAATAATAATAATAATATTATAACTTTGCTAGCCAATATTAAGCACGATTCCTTAAAGTTGTACTCAAAAACAATGATTCGCTAAATAAACCTCTAGCGAATCTTTGTTAACTTTAATTATTTTAAAGTACGTTCGACTCTAGTTTAAAACCACTTTAGGATTATCTCCCCTTCATGCATATTTCGAAAATTTTTTTTTTTTGTATTCATGCCTAAATTTTCCACAAAAAAAGGTCGCATTTTTTAATTTCCAAATATTAAGATTCATTTCGAAATTTAAAAATTGCTCAAATGTAGCCATTTAAAATCCTATAAACGGAGTTCCGGGACAGGATAATATTTTTTAAACATATGTTCAATTTAAGCTATTTCATAATAAAATCATAAAAAGAAACAGGATAAAGTCTAGTTTTCCTGTTTTAAATTAAAATACCAACATTCCGGCTGTTCGCTTCAATCACATATGTTAGAATTTTTCATTGTTTGCTGTTTCCGCGTAATTCCAAGCAGTACATTAATATGTACAAAATGATTTATATAGTTAAGTTTTAACAAAATTTCAGAAAAAAGAAAATAATGTAAACAAAGCCAAATATGAAATAGTTATGCAGATTTTACGAGTATCACAGAATATTCGTTACTAGGATACTTGTAATTACAACCAACAAAAATTACATAATAAGCTAAATACAAATTTTAAGCTAAATACTACTTTTTTTATCAAAAAACTTATTTATTATCAAAACGTACTAGAACATCAAAAATAATGGAATAAAACAGTTAATGAATAATTTATTCAAACTGTTCACAACTCTGACAATATAAATGAGAGATAAACTGAGAAGGGTTTCTTATATAAATAAAAAACCGTTTATTAGTTAATGTAGACTGCAAACGGTATTTTGAATACGATGTTCTTAATAAAGACTTTAAAGATTGAATTATGTATAAGCTAGTTTGTGTTTTATATAAAAAAATTTCTTTCAAACTTAAAATTGTACACTCCTCTGCTGCGGTTGCGTGACATTTTATGTTGATCCAATCATACAATCAAAAGTTACAGATTTATTTCCAAAAAATTTCGATTCTGCCTAACAGTGCACAGTGTCACATTATACGCAAATAAAAGTTTATTAATTGAAGTATTTTTTCGCATTTACTAGTAAACATATGGAAAAAAACACTTCTAGTATTAGAAGGTGTCTGTAGCGTGAATTATGGCTTTTCAAATTTGCAGCTTTTAAAAATATTTTAATTTTATTTAAAATTTTTATGAAAAAGTATGTTAACTTTAATTGCACATATCTCAGTAAATACTACAGATATTCATATGATTTGTTGGTATGTAGTAGTAAATATATATAAATTATTTTATTATAATTTTTTAGGTTAAAAAATTCATACTAAAACTATGTTTTTATTTAAAAGAAATTATAATATTAAAAACCATATTTTTTTGAAGTTCTGTTTATAATAGACTAGAACTAAAAATTTCCATTGAGTTCCAATTTAAAAATACGATTGGAAAGGAACATCCATAAAATTATATTAGTGAATATTGGTTGCGACTTTTTGTGATCTTTTAAAATATTAGAACAAAAATATGCGTTACCTCATATTTGTTAAGTATTATTTCAAAGTTTTAAGGCTTTGGCTAAAAATTTGTTATGCAAATAGTACACTAAGATTAGTGTGATTGGATGCTGCCACATTTACCTTTAATGTATTCATATTTTTAATAAAATTTATAAAAATATGTTCGAAATTCAAAAAAAAAAATTTTAATTTTCAGTATGATAGTGACAGTGACTTTTCTCGCCCATTAGTAATAGTAATGTAATGTTTACGACCTTGTCTACTAAAAGATTATAAAATTTCAGTCCAACATCTCTAAAACTGGAGTTTTGTCATTCTAAAACTTCCAAGTGTGACACTGTACTGCGTAGTATAGGAAAGACTATAGTCTAGACTATGTTAAACAAATTATATCATAATTATCTGTTAAAGCTATAAATTTTACTTTATTCCAATTACTTTCTTACCAATGTAAAGCTCAAAATTATTTAACTTAAATGGTATTTGTATTACTTAGTTTTCTTTTTTTTTTTTTTTTTGTAAATCACCTTGACATTAATCGCTTCAGTTAAAATTGTTGTTTTCTATAATAATTGTAAAAGCATAAAAAACAACAACAGCACATAATAAAAATATCTGTAGTAAAAAGAAAAAAATAACGCTTTTCTCAGCTAAAAGCCACTTTTCACTAAATGAAGCCAAAACCTTTTATACACACTTAAGTACTTAATTTTAATTGAAATACTTCAATAAAAACAAGTAAAAAAAGTTATAATCGGTCAAGCCCGACCATACACTGCGCTATACCATAGTGTATGTACATCAAAAATTTTGGAAGGGATCTTATATGGGACCTGTGTTCAATTGTGGACCGATACTTGTATTAAATGTAATACATTTTTCTATTAAACATACATATGCATTATAATGTTTTGATATTAATATTTATATACTTATGGCTGATTCCTGGAAGATGAATTCGTATGGTCAATTATTGACTGATTCTCATAAGACTTGGCACTGAAGTTTCTACTTATATAAAACTTATATGTGTCAAATATTATACTAACACAGAAATAATTATCCCAAATAATTTTTTAATAAAATGATTAATTAATTTTATATTAAACTTTAATTATATTATTAATTAATGTAATTAACTTTCTAATTGATTTAAATTGTTTTGAAAAGATCGATATAAAGCAAAAAGAAAAACATGTTAATAAAAAATATTAAAATAAAATAACTTTAATACAATTTCCAAACCTTTTAATATTTGGACTCAAACTGTCACTAAAAAATAGTAATTCGTAAGATTTATATGATTTCCTCAGTCTTTAGTATTGTGTTTAATGTATAATTATTTGGTAAATACGAATTTTAAATTTTTGACCAGATTATTAATCTTTCGATGCTATTGCAGATATTCAGTTTTATAAATTCAATTATTGTAACTAAATTCGATTGGCAAAAAATTCGGTTGCCTCAGCGAATCTATTTTCTCTGTGTATAAATATTACATATTTTAAATGTGTTATTAAGAGTACACATTTTACAATCATTTTATTGAATTATATTACATTGAGTTTTACATTATACATTATTGTAAAACCTATTTAATAATGGTATAACATCAAAATTTAATGGAGGACAACGAAGAACAAAGATGTACCTATATATGAACCATATTTCGCTTCCCTCAAACATATTTGGAGTTTTAGTGTTGTTTTCGTTTACAAATTTATTTAAATATTTCTAATAATTCAATAAATATTTACATTAAATACGTTGTATTTTTACTGAAGGAGGGATTAATTGTAGAATTTAGCCAATAAAATTTTTAGTTGATTTTACTAAAATTTTCAATTATAATTTCAATTAATTTAATTAAAAAAATTAATTGAAATTTAAGCCAAAATCAATTATTCTAGTTAACTAATATTATCATTTTGGTGATTGGGACAAAATCAAACAAAAATTTAATTAATATCAGCAATGTCGTAATTGAAGTCTATTTTTATTTTTTTTTTAATTATTATTTTTTTTTTTTTGTTTTTTGTGAACATTTCTATGTATTTTAAGCACACTAAAGTGATTTTCGGTGGAAAGGTTTATGTGGGAGCTATGATCAATTATAGACCGATCTTGATGAAATTTGGTGCTATATGTGTTATATATTATATAAAAATTCTTTGTACCGAATTTCATTAAATTATTGATATATTTGAGGCATTTATGAGTGCAAAACCTCTATTCCGAGAGAACATTTGTATGGAACTTAGGTAAAATAATTGATCGTTCATAACCATTTTCAATAAGCTTCGTCCTTGTATTAAAATAATTATTTGTGCCAAATTTCATTATAATATCTTTAAAATTGCAGCCTGTACTTCGTTTATATCCAGCCAGCCAAACGGGCGGACAGACATCGTAAAAGAAGTGATTCTGAGTCGAATGGTATACCTTAAGGTGGAGTTCAGATGATTTTTTTCTGTGCGTTACAAACGTCAGCAAAAGTTTATGGTGGTATAGGGTATAAATACAAAAACAACAACAACATAAACAACAAAACATTGTTAACAAAAAAATGCCTGCAGGTTATGACACTCGAAATGCAAAAATACAAAAAAAACTATAGCAACATGTTCAAAAACACAGTTATTCAGTTACACATCCACTTTTAATACGGACACACATTTAAACATACATACATACATACATTCATATATACATACATTTTTATGTATGTTTATATCTGTAAATACATACAAACATTCGTATACAAAATTACCTGTTTACACCACAACACAATCCATAGGAGAGTAAAAGAGACAAAGAGAGAACGTGTTATTAATTAATTAAAATAAAAAAAAATAAAATACATTTATAGCTGAGATAGGAAACGGATGTGAAATGAAAACACCAATACAAACGCTATCAACAACAACAACTCACCCAAAGTAATTGAAAATAAACAAAGGCAAATGTTTATAATGAAACGAAATTGTTTGAATTAATAAATGTATCATTTATTGTTTTAAGGAAGAATTTGTGTACAAAATGTTACACTCAGTTCAACAACGCACTTGTGTAACAAAGCACAGTGAGGCAGTTATTTTATATATTAATTGGTCAAAAGAAATATGTATTTATAGAAAAAGGAGTTAAATCTTAAAAGCTAGTTCAATTTAAATCGGTTTCACTTAGGTTTTATATGCGTTCTAGTTTAGTTCTAGTTCTGTCCTAGTTCTGTTGTAGTTTATTTCTACTTTTGTTCTCATTCAGTTCTACTTCAATTCTAGTTCAATTCTAATTCAGTTCTAGTTCAGTTCCAGTTCAATTCTAGTTCAGTTCTAACTCAGTTCTAGTTCAGTTCTAGTTCAAAACTAGTTCAGATCTAGTTCAGTTCTAACTCAGTTATATTTCAGTTCTGACTCAGTTCTATTTCAGTTCTAATATTAAAATTATAAATAGTTCTAGTTAGTTCTAGTTAAGTTCTAGTTCAGGTCTAGTTCAGTTCTAGTTCAGTTCTAATTCAGTTCTAGTTCAGTTCTAACTCAGTTATAATTCAGTTCTAACTCAGTTCTAGTTCAGTTCTAACTCAGTTCTAGTTCAGTTCTATTTCAGTTCTATTTCAATTACATTTCAGTTCTATTTCAGTTCTAATTCAGGTCTAGTTCAGTTCTAGTTCAGTTCTATTTAAGTTCAGTTCTAGTTCAGTTCTAGTTCAGTTCTAGTTCAGTTCTAATTCAGGTCTAATTCAGTTCTAGTTCAATTCTAGTTCAGTTCTAGTTCAGTTCTAGTTCAGTTCTAACTCAATTCTACTTCAGTTTTAATTCAGTTCAAGTTCAGTTCTAATTCAGTTTTAATTCAGTTCTAGTTCAGTTCTAATTTAGTTTTAGTTTAGTTCTAGTTCAGTTCTAATTCAGTTCTAAATCAATTATCAGTTATCAATTAGTTCAGTTATACTTCAGTTCTAGTTCATTTATAAATCAGTTCTACTTCAGTTTTAATTCAGTTCAAGTTCAGTTCTAATTCAGTTTTAATTCAGTTCTAGTTCAGTTCTAATTTAGTTTTAGTTTAGTTCTAGTTCAGTTCTAATACTTTTCAAGTTCTGTTATAATTATTTTCTAGTTCATTTCTAGTTCTGTTCCAGTTTTATTCCATTCTTGCTCTAGTTCTCTTTTAGTTATATTCTAGTTCCGTTTCAGTTCAGCCCTAGTTTAAATGTACATTAGTTCTAGTTCTTGTTTGTGGAACGATTTTGGTAATTTTCAATACCAAACGAACCTTACATAAGGCAAATATTTGAGCCAAATTTCGTGCTCCTAGGACAGACCGATAGACATCGTTATATCGTCTTAGATTTTCATGAGAACCCAAAATACGAGTATGTATACTTTATGGGGTCTTAGATGATTATTTCGAAATATTACACAGAGAATGACACATAATATACATCACATCATTTTTCATATGGTGGGTATGAAAGAGAAATCAAAATAAAATCTCAAATTAAGTGTAATGAGTTTTAAAATGATGACGATTTTTCACAAAGTATTTTCGCATTGTATTGAAATATTGAATGTTTACAAATAAATATTGAACCTTGTGCACTTTAAACGCAACACTAGAATACTGAGAACATTTTTTTAATTTTAGTTTATGTAAAAGTTGTGCTATTACATTTTATGATCCTTTGACACTTTTCAAACTATCAGTTATTTGTTTTATTTTATTTCTAATTTTGTTGATTATAATTTATGATGATTACCTTTTAGTCCATCTTAATTTATTGGTAAAATTTCTGTAAGAAATATTTATTTTTTTTATTATTTACTTACTAATGATCTGTTTTAGTTTCCATTAGTTTTTCTATTTAAAATTTGTATTTTCTTAGCTATTTACGCGCCTGCAATTTTTCATAACTGTCCAGGTTGTTCCTTATATTTATCACTAATTTCCCAGCATTTGTTTAGATGTCATCCTCTTCAAACCAAACTAAAAGTCATTAATTATAGAAAATATGGAAAATGAAGAACAAATCGTAAAAAAAATTATAAGAGTTATAAAGAAGAGAAAAATTGTTGTATTAAAACTTTAAGTAATTAGAGGCGGAGAAGAAAGTTTTGAAAAATAAAGAAAAAATACATATATAAATAAAAATCAAAGATTATCAAGAATAAAGAAAAAGGAAGTTTAAATAATAAACCTTATTAAAAATACTTATAAAAATAAGATATATGTATTCATTAGTTTAACACAATTGTTTTTATTATACCCTCACCTAATAGTTCTAAAGTTCGTTTGTATTAATTATATGTTAACGCAGAACTTTTGTTCTAATTTTAACATGAAAAAAGCATTTATCACTTGGTGGTTTCATTTAATATCTTAAGGTTATAATTTAAATTATATCCTGTCACCATACACAAAACTGACTAATAAAGCTAAACTTAATTTCCACTTCAATTTAGATGTCAAATTCAATTTGGTCATAATAATGACTTAAACACAAACTCTCATAAATACATATAAAAGAACCAAGGCACACGCAGAGATGTATAACAAATACACACAAAATTATATCCCTCAAATATGTGACACTAAGATAAGTTTAATACATGTAGTTAAACTAGCACTTTTCTGATTGAGCAGGTGTGGAGTTAGTTAAGAAATTCAGAGTAGAAGAGGGTAATATTTTATTATTTTATATATTTATTCATTTACTTACTTAATTATTTATTTATTACTTACTTATTTATTTATCTCTTAACTTGTTTATATATTTATTTATTTATTTAGTTATTTATTTATTTATTTATTAACTTATTTATTTATTAACTTATTTATTTACTTATTTATAATTTATTTATTTCCTTATTTATTTATTTATTTATTTATTTTTTATTTACTTATTTGTTTATTTATATATTTATTTATTTATGTATTTATTTATTTAATTATCTATCTATTTCATTGCTTATTTATTTAATTACTTATTTATTTATTCATTTATTTATTTACTTATTTATTTATTAACTAATTTATTTATAATTTATTTATTTATTTACTTATTTATTTATTTATTAACCTTTTTATTTATTGCTTTATTTATTAACATATTTATTTATCTTTTTATTTATCTATAATTTGTTTATTTCCTTATTTATTTATTCATTTACTTGTTTATTTATGAATTTATGTATTTATTTATTTATTTATTTAATTATCTATCTGTTTATTTTATGTTTATTTATTTATCCATTTATATGTTTATTCATTTATTTACTTACTTATTTATTTATTAACTTATTTATTTATTTACTTATTTATTTATCTATTAACTTATTTATTTATTTACTTATTTATTTATTAACTTATTTATTTATCTTTTTATTTATTTATAATTTATTTATTTCCTTATTTATATATTTATTCATTTTCTTATTTATTTATTTATTTACTTATTTGTTTATTTATGTATTTATTTATTTAGTTATGTATCTATTTATTTGTTTATTTATTTATTTAGTTATTTAATTATTTATTTATTTATCTGCTTATTTGTTTATTCATTTATTTATTTACTTATTTATTTATTTATTTATAATTTATTTATTTATTAAATTATTTATTTATTTATTTTTATTTGTTTATTTATTTATTTATTTATAATTTATTTATCTCTTTATTTATTTATGTTTTTAATTATTTCCTTATTGATTTATCTATTTATTTATTTGTTCACTTATTTGATTATTCGTTTATTTATTTACTTATTTATTTCTTTATTTATTTATTTATTTATTTGGTTGGTTGGTTACCGTGGTAGCCCGTAATCTTACAGGCAATCAATTAGACTCGTTAGAATCCGTTTTGATGGAACCACACTACTCGCCAGGTGAATTAGTTGCATTGAGTCTGTAATGAGATAGAAATGTAGGGAAGAAACAATGAGAACATAAATTAATTAGATCCAGCCTGTAGCATTGAGATATTTAATGATGTCACTGAGTCTAGTGTCCGATATCTCAGAGAGGTTGTCTAATTGGTGCCCTCCCAGAAATTTATGTCTGTTTGCGTTCAAGACTGGGCATTCACATAGAAGATGAAAAACCGTCTCCTCCTTCTCGCTGTTGCCACAACTACGACAATATTCATTGTAAGGGAGACCAAGTCTACTTGCATGTTTACCGATCGTCCAGTGACCTGTAAACACTGCTATTAGTCTCGAGATGTCCTTGCGTTTGTAGCCAATGAGTTGCAATGAGCGTTTCTCGTTGTAGGTAGGCCACGTTTCTTTCGCGACTCTACATTTGTCCAGATTTCGCCATCTATTTTCCGCCTTTCCTAGAAAGTGTTTTCGGATTCTGTTTTTGACTGTTCCTAACGGGATTGCGACAGAAACCGCTAAGGAGGCACTCATAGCAGAGCCTGCCCGGGCTAATTCGTCTGCCTGTTCATTACCATAGTAGTCCCTATGCGCAGGAACCCAGATTATAGTAATGTCATACAGTCGACTTAGTCCACGCAGTTCCTCTTTACACTGTCTGACTAGAATAGAGGTAGTTTTCGGTGATTTGAGCGATAGTATTGCCGCTTGACTGTCGACAAATAAACCAATATTCCCTTGAATATTTCTATCGCAAATTAGTTTACACGCTTCCCTGACCGCTAGTATCTCCGCTTGGAATACGCTTGCCTCGTCAGGGAGTCTACATGAGTGTCTAATTCCAAGATCATCAGAGAAGACACCAGAGCCGACACCGCAGTTCATCTTTGAGCCGTCAGTGTATATCCTAGTTCTAAATTGTTCAAGAAGATTACCCCTTCTCCATTCACTCCTGGTGGGGAATAGGACTTTAATAGTACTTCCGAAGTCCAATCATATAGTCGGTAACTTTATTGTATTGCGGGGGTAGTAAATTTAATATCCTCGCGTGCCCATACGTTCTTGATCTCCAGCTTTTCGTTGCAGATAATCTTATCGCACTATTAACTGATGATTCCATTATGTATAGGTCTATAGGTGTTAGGTGCAATATAGTGTTCAGAGCTTCTGATGGACTAGTACGTAATACACCTGCAATGCCAATGGAAGCGGATCTTTGTATCCTGTAAAGCTGATCCACCACATACCTCCTACTAGTAGCGGTCCACCATACAAGAGATCCATATACAAGAATGGGCCGTACTATTGCAGTGTATAGCCATTTTGTCAATTTTGGACTCAGGCCCCATTTCACACTGAACATCTTTCTACAGGTGTAGTATGCTACCGTAGCCTTACTAACCCTATGTCGAATGTTTAGTTTCCATGAAAGCTTAGAGTCCAAAATAATGCCCAAGTATTTTGCATTGTCCGACAAGGTGAGTTCACAGTTTCCTAACCGTGGTAGTCTGAAGCTCGGAATCTTGGTCTTTGTGGTGAAAAGTACCAGCTCTGTTTTGCCCGGATTCACTCCTAGTCCACATTCTTTGGCCCAGTCACTGAGTGTAGCCAGAGCAGTTGACGTGATATCACTTATCACGTTCAGAAACAGTCCTGATACTAGTATCACCACATCGTCCGCGTAAGCCACGACTTTCACTCCCTTGTCTTCCAATTTACACAGGATGGTATTAATGACAATAAGCCACAACAGCGGAGAAATCACGCCTCCTTGTGGAGTTCCACGCATAACTTGTTTGGTCCTAACACTGTTACCTAAATTCGCAATGACGATTCTTGTCTCTAGCTTTGACACCAGCCAGTTGGTGATATAATCATCAACTCCTAGTTCGTACAGAGCTCTCTGTATCACCAAAGTCGTGACATTGTTAAAGGCGCCTTCTATATCCAGAAAGGTAGCCATAGCGTATTGTTTGAATTCAATGGATCGCTCAATGACCCCTACGACCTCATGAAGAGCCGTCTCCGTGGAGCGACCCTTAATGTAGGCATGTTGAGAGTCGAGTTGTACCCTCTAGACGCTGCCTTATATGTAAATCAATGAGTCTCTCCAGAGTTTTCAGCTGAAAAGATGAGAGACTAATGGGACGGAAGTCCTTTGCATTTTCATGACTTCTTTTTCCGATTTTCGGAATGAACACTACCTTTACTCTCCTCCAGTTCCTGGGAACATAGTTGAGGGTTAGGCAGAGTTTAAAGATCCTATGTAGCCAGGGTATGATGTATACCTTTGCACTTTGCAGCATCTTTGGTATAATTCCATCAGGCCCTGCAGATTTGTACGGAGAGAAGCTATCAATCGCCCATGAAATTTTCTCAACGGATATTATGTCAACCTCGATTTCTTGCGAGGATCTAGTATGCCCCATCTCCTGGTCTGTAATATCAGTGCAGCCAGGAAAATGAGTACTAAGTAAAATGTCCAAAGATTCCGCCGACGATTCTGACCATGATCCATCCATCCTTTTAATATAGGATGGATTATTATGACCATTTGCCAAAACCCTACTGAGTCTAGCAGATTCCTTGGTATTGTCAATAGATTCGCAGAAGCCTTTCCATGAGTTTATTTTTGCGATCTTTATTGCCTTCTTATATTCCCTACGCTTATCGTGGTATAACTGCCACGATTTTGTCCTGTAGCCAATATTGAAAGCATTACGTGCCTCCTTGCGTAGCTTCGAGAGTTCCCTATTCCACCAGGGAGGGAAGCTCTTTCTAGCCTTCGTCATTGGACATGATATATTAAAAGCCTTAACAATTTCCCTGCCTAATGTATTCTCAATTTGATCAAGACCCTCAGTCGTTGCTTCGACTGGAGGTATTTTTCTCAGTTTGTGCATGAGAATCCCATTGAACTTAGTCCAGTTCGTTCGTCTTGGGTTTCTGAAAGTTGACGCTGTTTCTTTGCAGACGAGCCCAATGTCGAAAAGTATCCAGCAATGATCCGAAAAGGATTTCTCTTTGGATACTCTCCACCTATCAACTGATAAATTGGATCTGTCCTTCATGAGTGTAATGTCTAGCACCTCTTCCCATCCATTATAGTTCACCGAGCTCGGAAAAACGAAGGTGGGGTCGTTGCCAGAGTTGCATATGGTCAAATTGTTCGTATTAATGAAATCAAATAGACACTCACCTTTGTCGTTGATTTTTATATTTATTTATTTACTTATTTATTTATTTATAATTTATTTATTTTCTTACTTACTTATTTATCTACTTATTTATTTATTTATTTTTATGTTATTTTGTTTATTTATTTATTTATTTACTTATTTATTTATTTATCTATTTATTTATTTGTTTATTTATATGTTTATTTATTTATTTATTTATTTATTTACTTATTTGTTTATTCATTTATTTATTTATTTATTGATTTATTTACTTACTTATTTATTTATTTGCTTATTTATTTATTTATATTTGCTTATTTATATATAAATTTATTTATATATAAATAAATATTTATTTCTTAACCTATTTATTTATAATTTATCCTTATTTATTTATTTATTTAATTATTTATTTATCTACTTATTTATTTATTCGTCTATATACTTATTTACTTATTTATTCATTTATTTATTTCCTTATTTATTTATTTATTCACTTATTTATTTGTTCATTTATTTTTTATTTTTTTATTGACGTAATAATTTATTTATTTGTTTATTTACTTATGTATTTACTTATTTACTTACTTACTTATTTATTAATTACTTACTTATTTATTTACTTATTTATTTTGTTTTGTTTATGATGTGTTCTTTCAAGACTAAGAAAATTTATTATTTCCCCGAAACTACGCTTCTGCTCTAGTTCCAATTTATGCTTTCAATTCCTCATTAAATGAAATGAAACTTAAACACATTCAAACCATTGTATTAGTGCTGTGCAAGTATTGAGTATCGAGTACCGAGTATTTGTCCCTTCTTTGAGTACTCTATAGTGTAAAGTAGTTATTCAATACTTTCAGAGTTTAATTTTTTAATATAACGGCTAAATACAACTCTGTATAATGATATAAATTAATTTATAAACATATGAAATTAATTTTATTGATTTTGTAAATAAATTCATAAAATTGTATACTAATCGGTAAAATGTATTTGTTTTATATTAGGTAGGCTAATTAAAAAAATATATTTAAAATTAAAAAATCCCTTAAGTACCGAGTAGTATTGTGTACCCAAATGAAGTGTATTGAGTAATATCGAGTATTCAAAATTAGTAAATTTTGCCAACACTATAATATATGTCAAATTGTATTTATGGTTTATTTTATTGTATGTGTGCGTAGGTGTGAGTGTATTTATTTATATGGTAACCAACTGTTCTGAAAATTGTTATTTTTTATTTTTATTTTCATTAAAGCCCTCATACTTGTTATTTATCTCAATACTCCTAAGTAAACAAAAGTGTAAGTTAATGTTAAAATTTATATTTTTAGATCTTTTGACTTATGCCGGGGGATATTGAAAATGTGAAATGTGAAACATTTGTTTATTTGCAACATCGAATATCTACCATTTGCCATCAAAAAAAAATTTCACAGGGTCGAAAGAAAATGCTTAAAGAAAAAAGATAAATTTTAAACGATCATTAAAAATAATCAGTAATTTTTATTAATTATTGCAATTAAATAATAGAAACAATAATTAATACTACAATTTACATGGTTTTTGTTTATTATTTGTATTTTTTGAAAATTTTTAGTCAGGATGGTGCTGTTGTGTTCCCATTATTATTTTTTTTTTTTTTTTTTTTTTTTTTTTTTTGTTTAAATATTTTTTTAATTTTTCTAGTGATGACACTAAAACAATCGAAAGATGTTACGTGGAACGAAATGAGATAGGAACATGTGTTAAATATGTTGAAAGGTGTTGAGATCTGAGCCCTATACAATTTATATGGGAAAATGTTAACATCTTGTAAAATGGTAGATGTTAGATGTGAGCAAGTGTGAATACCACATTAAGAATTAATCAATTTTTTATGTACTATTATTATATAATCTGAAGTGTGATCAGTTTAAAGTTTTTAAGCTAGCTCTGTTTCTTCGAAAATTATAATCGATAAATTAGATTTTTTCAGCCTAGCTAAGATAACTTTTTAACTACCGCTTTTTTTAAGCAGTAAAAATTTATACAAATTGTAAAATTTTATGTTTTATGGCATTCACCAGAACTGTTGGGTCTACCCATATATGTAGTTTTGATTGTCTGTATGCGTTTATTCAATCAATTACAAAATTTTGTAAATTATATTGATAGTTGTTAATTTGACCACATTGAGTTACCAATTTACTTAGAATTGTCTTCGCAAAACAATGTTACTTTGTACAGTGGTGCAGATTGCATAATAAATTGTAACATATATAAAATATAAAAAAAAGTACTACACAAAAATATAAATACTAATATTTTACTTATTTATATCAAATTCTATTTAACATTCCTCTATGATAGGCAGTATCTCTGCTTGAAACACATTTGTTTTATCAGTAAGACTATATGAGAGCTTTATATCAATTTTTTTCAGAAAAAAAATTCCCAAAGCTAACACCGCAGTTGGTGTTAGATTCACCGCTGTATATCTTGGCTTCAAAATGATTTGTCGCGTCTCCCATGCAGTACTCCCATCTGGAAAGTAATAAAACTTTAAACGTTCTTTTAAATTCTGTGTGAAAAATTATGACATGTCTGAGCTGGGTTTAGAAATGAAACACAGTGGCTCAATTTGACCTTTTTTGTTGCAAAAGTCATAACTTTGGAAACGATGATGATATTTTCAAAACTTAAAAAGCATTTTAAAAAAGAACCTTTATACTTTACAATAAGTAACCAAGACTGGTTCGAGACTCAGAAGAAACTGTAAATTTGTATGCCAAAGTACAATACATTTTTGGGTATAAATTATGAAAACAAATGTACCAAGGAGGCTAATGCTATAAATTGTTCAAAACTCAGTCCATTTGAAATGTATTTGGTCGTATTAAAAACGTATTTAAAGTACACTTAAAGCTGATCAAAAATAAAAAAATTGGTTTAAAAGAAAGTTGTATGTAGGGTATTCCAGAAAATATTAAATATTTTAATAAAAACGTATAAAAAATTAATTTTTCCTTTAAATTTAAAAAATTGGTTTCATTTTTAAAAGCTGATTTATATGCACGTATTTTTTTCGTCCGCAGTCCTTATTTCAAAAAAGTGGCTCAGGAGCTTAAGAGGTTCATAGCGATGGTTACTTTTTGCAGAAAATTCTTGCCAAATGCGATATCATATCAAAAGAAGCTACAACAACTTATCACCGGAAACAAAAAGAATGACCGTAAGCCTTTAAAGTGGAATTTTAACATAGAAGCTATTTTTCAGCAGTGAAAAGATGAGCTAGCTGAAGCTGCCTTTTCAGAACATCCTGGCTCTGAAGCCGAGCTGGCAATCTACGTAAATACCTCTTATATGGCTACAGGAACGGTCCATCACCAAAACTTCTATTGTTGCCTTCAGCCCTTGGCGTTTATCAAGCTGTATGCCACTTCCGGTATATGATAGAAGGACGACGATTTTACCTGGTTACGGACCATCGAAAACTGATTTTCGTGTTTCTACAAAACCTCAAGAAATGCTTTTCCGCGCAGGAACTGACAACTCCATTTCATCAGACAATTCACTACTAACATGCTTCATACGCTTGGTATTACAAACGCTTTAGCCGACGCTCTTTTTCGCGTAGACTCAGTTACACAAATGGTAGATTAATCCCGTATAGCACCTGCGCAACAAAATGATCAGGAACTCCAGCAAATGGTTTGAAAATTCAAGTACTAAAATGAATTCCTTAAAACTAAAACTTTTTCCAATCCCTGGTTATAAAAGTCAGCTATCATGTGATTATTCCGAAGGAATTTCTTCAACAAATTTTAATGACAGTACGTGGCTTGCCACACCCAGGAGTTCGGGTCATCAACAAATTGTCAACTACAAGACTTCGTTTGGATTCGGAAAGATTGTTCAGTTTTTCTTCGGAACTGTCTGCAATGCCAAAAGTCAAAATTTCAACGGCACAGCGCTTCGCCCATATCAACATCGATGGCGTTGAACCGTTTCAATATTGTGAAGGTCAACGGTACTGTTTTGACAATATTTGATTGTTTCACATTCTGGCCGGAAGCAGTCCCAATTCCTTATATGAATGCAGAATCCATCGTAAAAACCCTTTTGTCCCAGTGGATTGCCATATTTGGTGTTCCAATGCGTATAACATCAGATCGTGGTCATTAATTTGTGTCATCAATTTTCACCGAATTAGTTAGGACGATCGCAGCAATCCATCTTCGCACTGCACCATACCATCCGAAAGCAAATGGAATGCTTGGGAGATGACACCAAACCTTTGAAGCAGCAAACCTTTGCCATAATCCAGCCAAATGGGTATTTCATTTACCCATGATTCTGCTTGGTTTTAAACCAGAAATAAATACCTTACCAGCAGAATTGATTAACGGCTCACGATTCCAGGAGAATTTTTTTCAACCAGCAAAAGGCTACAAGTTCTGGCAGGGAATTTTTTGATGAATTCCAAGCAACAATTTAAAAGCTTAGGCCGACTGATGCCATCCATCACTCAATACATTCATTTCAAAGAATCTTTAGTTCTCGTCGCACGTTTTTGTTTGCAATGATTGCGTCCGGCCATCACTTACTCATCCATACGATGACTCTTATTTGACAATAAAATGTTTCAAAAAATATTTTAAGATTTCCATACGATGTTGTCATAGCAACATCAGTATAGACAGACATATTCCAGCTTTTTCGGCCTAACGAAAAAAACAACACACACACATAAAAAATAATAATTTTTGCAATTTTCAATTTTCTTTAACTATATATATATATATATATATATATATATATATATATATATATATATATATATAAACTGGATCAGGATTTTGAAAAATTGGGATAGTTGAAATTTCAAATGCAAATAACTTGAAAACTATAAGAGATAAATAGTACATGTTTCATAGGTCTTATCGAGGGCTTTAAGAAGATTTAAAAATATTTGAAATAGTATAAGAAACAAAAATTTAGCAAGCGTTTAAATATTTTCTATGTCAAAGGTACCCTATTTTGAACCCCAACAGCTGCGCTCCTGAGGAGTATGTGTAGCATCTCTTTCCAAACTTAAAATTATACACTCTTCTGCTTTGCTTATGTGAAATTTTATGTAAAATCAACCAGCCAATTGAAAGTTACAGATTTATTTCAAAAAAAATTCGATACTGCCCCACTGTGCAGTGTAATCAGCTATGGGCTGCTATATATACGTTACAGTATAAACTTTATATCTAAACAAAATTTTAATATAAATTACAAATTATTTTACGCTTTGATCTACTGTGCACTGTAATATTGAAGTCACAACGTATAGAACATTTTTAGTACTACAATTTATTTCGAATTCATGAAACATAATTGTAGGGATAAGTAAATATTAATAAATCTATTATGACTTAAATAAATGTTGTCTTCAATAATACTAATTTTATGGAATTAAAAAGTTTCTTGAAAAAAAATATATTAAGTAAAAAATAAACAGTTAAAAAATGAGTTAAAATTGAAATATTTAATTTACCAAAAACTACTTTAAACAATTTTCTTTAAAAAAAATATATTCAAATTTTAAAAGTCCTCAAATCTTTAAAGGACACTTTAAGTGATACTTAATTCCATTAAATATTATCTTAAATATTTAATACTTTCTGAAGTATTTAATATTTCCTAAATTTTATTATTTTCAAAACTAATATTAAAATTTCTAAATAAATTAAAATTTCCTTATCTATTTTTCATATAATCTACAAATTTTCTTTAATTTATCATAAAATAAAATAAAACTCTATTTGGTTTAATTCACCCAACCGCTTCTTTTGTATAGCAATCCTTTTTTCAGCATTATATTATACATTTATTTTTCAATGTCTGTTTGTGTTGTTTGTGTTTTTTTAGGTTCTGTCAACCTTGATCAAGAGAAATATATGTATATTACAAACAAACTACAAAAACGAGAGAGCTGCCAGTCAGACTGACAGACTTGCCTGCCTTAAATAAAAATAATTTCATTAATTTCACATATTTATTCACACTCACAAATACATAAACACACAGCTACAATAAGAAAAAATGAATAATATAAATGAATGAATGCAGTTTCAAAAAAAAAAAAAAGAGGAAAAACAAATTCTACACCGTATGTTCTCAGCACATAATTTTTCTGCATGAATTTATAATTTTATGTTTTTTTTTTTTGCATTTTTCATTTATAAATAAAATATATGTATATAAAAATAATTTAATTAGAACAAACACGCACACATAAAGTTACACTTACTCATATAATAATCTCATATGAAACTTGCAAACATTTTAAGTTAATAAAGTTAAGAAGAAATGTCATCAAAATATGAATGTGTTGAAAATGTTGAAAAAGTATTTTGAGAAAAGTAGCAAATGTTCAGTGTTACTTCTGTCAATCTATTTATTTATCTGTCTATCCATCTATCTATCTGTCTTTCTATCTATCTATCTATATATCTATCTATCTATTTATTTATATATCTCTCTATCTATCTATCTATCTATCTATCTATCTATCAATTTATCTATCTATTTAACTATCTATATATCTACCTTTCTATTTCTCTATCTATCTATCTACCTATCTATCTTTTTATCTATCTATCTATCTATCTATCTATCTATCTGTCTATCTAACTATCTACCTATCTTTCTGTCACTCTATCTATCTATATATATATATATATATATATATATATATATATATATATATCAATCTTTCATCAATCTTTCTCTCTATCTATATATCTATCTTTCTATCTCTCTATCTGTCTATCTATCTATCTATCTTTCTGTCATTCTATCTATCTATTTAACTATCTATCTATCTATCTATATATATATATATATATATATATATTTATCTAACTGTCTATATCTATCTATCTATTTATCTATTTCTCTATCTATCTAACTATCTATATATCTTCTTTCTATCTATCTCTCTGTCTACCTATCTATTTCACTATCTACAATTTATACTAATTTGAGGTCGCTGATCTCAAATCAAATCTCCACTTTTCTCTATCAGCTCGACTTTTCGAGATATAACGTTATGTCCAAAATTGAGGCACTTTCACTACATATATTGGAATAACTTGAAAACGTTCACCATATTCAGTTAAAAAAAAAATCCGAAACTCGGCAACAATTTGCCCAGTAGTTTCAGAGATATCGTTGAAGTTTTGAAAAAAAAAAAACAATTTAAAAAAAATTTTTTTGCTTCTTAAAAATTCAAAAAAAAATAAAATAAAAATGCCACAAAAATCACAGTTTTGGTCCAAAATCATTTAGTTAAACATATTTGGAATAAAATGAGCTTTATTTCATTGCAATCGGTGCACAACTTTCGATTTTATTCACAATTTACTGAGAAAACTGAATTGATAAAAATCGCGACTTCCTTAAAAAAAAAAACATTTTTTAATGTGTGTGTTAGAATAAAATTGAACTTTTTTTGTGTTGACTGGAACTTTATAGCAATTTTATACTAACCCATTTTTTGTCTATCAGCTCGACTTTTCGCGATATAACGTTATGTCCAAAATGATGGCACTTCCACTACATATATTACACTGCACAGTGGGGTAGAATCGAAATTATTTGGAAATTATTCTGTAACTTCTGATCGTCTGGTTGGATTTTCATGAAATTTTGTATAGGCGTAGCAAACGAGCGTGCAATGTTAAGTTTGGAAGGGGGGTACAACAAACCCCTCAGGGACGGAGCTAAGGGGGCTCAAAGTTAGGTACCTCTGACATAAAAAATTTTTAATCGATTGCCAAATTTTTGTTTCTCGTCCGATTTCAAATATTTTCATATATATTGTTGTAGGCCCTGATAAGACCTATAAAAAACATGCTTACATGTCCTATTTATCTCTTATAGTTTTCAAGTTATTTGCGTTTGAATTTTTAAGCACCATAATTTTGTATGTTCTTGGTCCAGTTTTTATCATATATATCCTAGTATTTCCGACCGATTTTATTAGTTTTTTTCCTATTTAGTTAAAGAACAAAATTATCTATTGAATAAAAAAAATTGAAGTCGATATCTTTACCGTGTCCAAAAATAAACGATTTTGAATTTGAAAATTCCAAAAAAGACGACATTTGTGTTTTTTTAGCCGAAAAAGTATCTACACTCTTTTTTATCTAAAATAAAATTTTCTTTAGCAACATATAATAATTTTACACTTTTCTGAAAGGCAACCTCACAAGGATGACTTTAAGATAAAAAACAAGCCCAATAACTCAATTGGTCATGGTACACACCCTCCCGAATTCGACCCATTTTATATGAAAGTTTTGACTTTAGACTATTTTTTCTCAAATCCCAAAGCACGAATCGACAAGCGGAATATATTTTAAGAATCCTCAATATGTTGTTAAAAGTCTTAAATCAAAATCTACGGGCCTTCGGAAAAATGTGGATTCTGTAGCCATAAATGTAAAAAATCCCATTTTTGGGAATTTTGATTAGTTTTTTTGGGAATTCAGGAAAAACCTACCCCTGATTGAAATTTGGTTAATGCGCTTTTATTTGCGTTAATAAGATCCACATTTCTTGCAAATTTCATTAAGATATCTTTATAAACAAATATGTTATTACAATTAAAAAATTTGTATTTTCTCCAAAAACCCCCAAATTGGGCCTTTTATTTGGTTTATTTCTAAATAGCGAAAGAAATTTTAAAAATATGTATTCCAAATTAAGCTTATCCTTTAGCATATATAATTTCCGAAAATTAATTTGCAAAAAGACACAAGTCAATATCATGCCTCATTTCAGAAATATGCGCCTTTAAACTTTTATATTTCCAATTAATTGTATATATGACTATATTTTTACAAACTTGCAACTTTTGCCTTTAGTTTTGCATGAATAATTACTTAGAAAATTATGAATATTTCTGTATACTTTTAATAATATCTATACACAAAATATTTTTATAAAAATAATTAATAAACATTTTTATTTTTAATAGGGTTGCCACATTTCTCAAATTTAAGTAAATCTTTATCCTTTTCTAAGCATTCATATATTTCTATTAATGAATATAAAATAACAAAACAAACAAAAAATGTCTATTTTAACTTAATCGATATTATTATTTTTGGTATTTATGATCTTCCTTAATAAATATTCTATTTCTAATACGATTTTTTATTACTTATTTACATTAAATTTATGTAGAAAATTTTTCTAATATTTTAAACTTATACTACTTATTTTCTATAAAATAATCTGTTGTATATGTATACATATCTAAAAGATAATAAAGGTCCTTCAAGTCTTCAGTATTTTGAGTTGATAAAGGCTCATAATAAATCCAACGTTTTCTCATTGATGATAGTACAGGGTCTGATGATAACAATAGGCTATTAAAAATATCCTCGTTTTGTGACGTTCTGGAGCATTTCCTGTAGCTGAATAATTGAACGTGCTTAAAATCTCTGTTTCTTGCTTCTTGAGCCTCTTCTGTAAGCTCTCCAAGTGGAAGAATATTTCGTTCAATTATAATTTCGCCATGGCACAATACTTTATGTACTGTTGGTGTCATTTCTTTCCATGGATATAGAGAAACAAGTAGTTTAGATATTTCTGTTGCATATTCTGCAAATCGAGCAAAGTTAATTTTATGCTTACTATTAATTGCCATTAATAGTATGTTAGTCCTTTCAAGTAACTCTTTATTAATACCAGTTATTTCTGATGTAGTATCGAAATTTCCGAAATACCTTCTTGCTGTGTTTCCATCATTTGTACTACCACCAGTCGGCAGAGGTTTGTCGATGTTTAATCTCGACTCTTCTCTGAATTCATCCTGGATTATACTTTTCTAGGATATTCTAAGTGTTTTTAAATCCTCGTTGTTTCTGGTAGGGTTTGTTAAATTTTCTGACACACTTCTATACTTTAAATCATATGCCATTTGCAGAAAATGCTCCATGAACGTTATTCTGGCGTGAAGTGGAGATATTCCGAAAGACAGAAATTCTTCATTAATACTCCTTGCTTTACCAATATCCGAAAATTGTGATTTCGTCTCTTCACATAGTGAGCATTTCCAAAAAGAAGATGTTTCCGTAATGGCATTACTAACCTTTTCATCAATCATTGTTAGACTAAGTTGAAAGGATATGTCGAATGTGGTTTATGGTTATTATGAATAGGTTGTAAATCATTTATTTCATCTTTAATATATTCAACTAAATCCTTATGGCCAGTCTTTTCTTCTTAGATCTTGTACTTAAATTATCATGTCTTGCAGGATGCTCCAGTTGATATTTTGCACACCGATATTTCTATATCAGTATCCATCCAATCGGAATGTTTAATTTTTAATCTGTTAGTACGCTGATTCAAGGACTTAATTTTTACGTCATACAACTTTAACAATCTCTCTATCTGAGATTTACCAATGACGTCGACTTTTGCATGATATGTAGTTTTTATGAATTCCACTATAGCTTCTAAACGATTAAGATCATTTTTAGATAAACTCCACAGAACACAACACCATTGTTCATGTTTCAATGTAATCACCATGGTAATCAACTTTGTTATGATGTTGATAAGGATTAGCTGCGCATTTATATATATCTATTAGATATATCGCATAGGTATATATATTTACAGGTATTCTGTGAATTTTCATTAGGTAAAATATCTGAAAGAGTCAATTTGGAAGAGTACCTATACCGAATTCATTGATATTATATGTTGCTGTTAGGTATCACCGGAAAGGATACCTGTACATTGCCACTAGATCATAAATATATAAATTTTTAACCATCACGAATAGATAAATACATTTGTTAAATTTAGGTAAACACCATAAATGTAAACTAATAAAATACTTATTGTTAAAATAGACACTTTTTGTTTGTTTTGTTATTTTAAATTCATTAATAGAAATATATTAATGCTTAGAAAAAGATAAAGATTTACTTAAATTTGGGAAATGTGGCAACCCTATTAAAAATAAAAATGTTTATTAATTATTTTTATAAAAATATTTTGTGTATAGATATTATTAAAAGTATACAGAAATATTCATAATTTTCTAAGTAATTATTCATGCAAAACTAAAGGCAAAAGTTGCAAGTTTGTAAAAATATAGTCATATATACAATTAATTGGAAATATAAAAGTTTAAAGGCACATATTTCTGAAATGAGGCATGATATTGACTTGAATCTTTTTGCAAATTAATTTTCGGAAATTGTATATGCTAAGGGATAAGCTTAATTTGGAATACATATTTTTAAAATTTCTTTCGCTATTTAGAAATAAACCAAACAAAAGGCCCAATTTGGGGTTTTTGGAGAAAATACAAATTTTTTAATTGTAATAACATATTTGTTTATAAAGATATCTTAATGAAATTTGCAAGAAATGTGGATCTTATTAACGCAAATAGAAGCGCATTAACCAAATTTCAATCAGGGGTAGGGTTTTCCTGAATTCCCAAAAAAACTAATCAAAATTCCCAAAAATGGGATTTTTTACATTTATGGCTATAGAATCCACATTTTTCCGAAGGCACGTAGATTTTGATTTAAAACTTTTAACAACATATTGAGGATTTATAAAATATATTCCGCTTGTCGATTCGTTCTTTGGGATTTGAGAAAAAATAGTCTAAAGTCAAAACTTTCATATAAAATGGGTCGAATTCGGGAGGGTGTATACCATGACAAATTAAGTTATTGGGCTTGTTTTTTATCTTAAAGTCATCTCTGTGAAGTTGCCTTTCAGAAAAGTGTAAAATTATTATATGTTGCTAAAGAAATTTTTATTTTAGATAAAAAAGAGTGTAGATACTTTTTCGGCTAAAAAAACACAAAAAGTCGTCTTTTTTGGAATTTTCAAATTCAAAATCGTTTATTATCAGTAGATAATTTTATTCTTTAACTAGATAGGAAAAAAACTAATAAAATTGGTCGGAAATACTAGGATATATATGAAAAAAACTGGATCAAGAACATACAAAATTATGGTGCTTAAAAATTCAAACGCAAATAACTTGAAAACTATAAGAGATAAATAGGACATGTAAGCATGTTTTTTATAGGTCTTATCAGGGCCTACAACAATATATAAAAATATAACAAAAATTTGGCAAGCGATTAAAAATTTTTTATGTCAGAGGTACCTAACTTTGAGCCCCCTTAGCTCCGCCCCTGAGGGGTTTGTTGTGCACCCTTCCAAACTTATCAGAAGTTACAGATTTATTTCCAAATAATTTCGATTCTGCCCCACTGTGCACTGGATAATAGTCATTTTGCGGCTTAATAGCTTAAAGTCAATTCTGTATAAGACTAGTGAGTTGAGTACTAGGAAATTATTAGGTTTGTCAAATTGACTCCAGTTTTTGAGATAAAAAATACCAATATATATTGAAACATTTTTTTTATCAAGATCCTTTATAATTACGATATAAAAACAAAAAAGATACATCCAAAATATATCATCTAATAATTAAAACAAAAATTACAAAAAAAAAATATTTTTTGTAAGCTTTTTTGTCAATTTTCAGGCTTATATTGGGTAAGCTCCATACAATTTAAGAGTCCAAAAATATTGTTACAAAATACAAGGGTATCTTCTTTGGCAAAGTAAGGAAAAAGGTCTTGCTCTCTGGTCCTAAAAGATGTAATGGTAACAGCAGGTTGGAGACATATTTTTCTCTTAATCTCGAAGCAAGAAGTTCGGTGGATTTTTTGATAAGTTCAAATCACTAACCAATTCATTAAGCTCCTCTTGAGAAAATCGCTGTTTTGTAGAAGTACTTTCTTTAACTCACTTTCACTGCTGCCCTCTAACATTTCAACATCATCACAGTTTGCAGTAGATGATGTAGAAAAAACTGGAATTGGAATTGGCAAATCATCACTAAGCAATACTGGGGGTTTAGCCAATTCCACATTAGGGTAAACCCAAGTACGTTTTCAATTCCGGTTGAAACCCTTTACGTTCACTTAACAAAAGTAGCAGTCATTTAAGTGATTAATCTCAATCTATATCATTGGTACTCCAAATTGAAGCCCTTTATGGCTTCCTTGACTCCAGTATGGCAAAGATTCTACACAAGTCTTATCGACGATATTTGGTACCCAATATTTATTATTTTGTGCAAGCTTTCTGTCAAAGTATGCTTCGTATGTTTTTATCACAACCTCCGTGATCTCTTTTCTTTGCTTTTGTATACAGAATTTGTCGCATATATGTGACAAAAACTGTTGGGGTTATTAACACAAAGTTTTCGTAACGAACTCAAATTTTCCAAGACAAAAAGCACTTACAATATACGAAATCTAGGATTCAACTGAACTGTTAATTTAAGTGAATGCAATATATTGCAAAAAACAAAAACAGTTATAAACATATATTTATAACTGTTTTGACAATGAGCGGAATTACGAAAAAACAGAGGTAAAAACTTAGTAAACTAAACAAAAAAAAACAAACATTTTCCATTCAGTTCAGTGCAAAAATTTATTCATATTTAAACATAAAAAATCAAAAAATCTGTTAAGTGATAAAATCACAAAACTTTATTCTTTTTTAAAAGGAACTCAATTTGTCATTAAGGTCAATTAGTAGTCCGAAGGTAATAAAATTAGAGTACAGGTCTTTTTTGGGTAATTTTTTTACTATTAGGTCATAAATTGTAAGTGTGTGCACATATATAAAGTTCAATTTTGTTCCTAAATATACATTAAAAAATGTTTTTTTTATGGAAATCACGATTTTTATAAATTCTGTTTTCTCAGTAAATTGTGAACAAAATCAAAAGTTGTACACTGATTGTAATGAAATACAGCTCATTTCATTCGAAGTAAGTTTATCTAAACGTCTCTAGATCAAAACTGTCATTTTTGTCGCATTTTTATTTTTTATTAATTTTTAAAGAACAAAAAAAAATATTTGAAAATTGTTATTTTTTTCAAAATCTCAACGATATCTCTGAAACTACTGGACAAAATTAAAAACAATTTAAGCATGACTTAAAGATGCCAAGTTTCGGATTTTTTTTTTACTGAATATGGTGAGCCATTCTCAAGTTATTCCAATATATGTAGTGATAGTTATTTAA
Source organism: Protocalliphora azurea (assembly GCA_932274085.1). Taxonomy (NCBI): domain Eukaryota; kingdom Metazoa; phylum Arthropoda; class Insecta; order Diptera; family Calliphoridae; genus Protocalliphora; species Protocalliphora azurea. The sequence goes on along the minus strand of OW026521.1, from coordinate 27,180,061 downwards.
TTTTGGACATAACGGTATATCTCGAAAAGTCAAGCTGATAGGGAAAAATGGTAAGCTGATTTGAAATCAATCACCTTAAGTTAGTAAAAATTTGCAATAAATTTCCAAGACGTACAATGGCTGTTCCTCAGTGCTATCTATCTCATTATCTATCTATCTATCTATCTAGTAGCAACAAATTAGTTATTTTTTGTAATTTGCTCCTAAAAATGCTGCCAGGGTTCACTTACGAAAACTTCTTGTTGTAACATATGTATTTTTTTTTTCATTTTTTATTCCTTTGATGTGCTGCCTATTAGTTACTTAGATATATATGTATTACACTCACATACGTACATACATATTCATATATAGAATTACTTATACATACATAACACTTTATAATTTTGTAAAGCTGTAAACTTTAGTATGACACCAAACAAGAAAATCTATAAAAATTGCTTCTTTTTATATTTTAATTTTTATCCCAAATGTAAAAATGGTTAAGAAAATGATTCTTTCAAAATTTTAAAACTTAAGCTACAGTAGTTATTTAGTTATACGATAATTAATATTTGCTTTGTATTGTGGCTACCCTTTTCACTCCGATCATGGGTTTTTATTCCGAGAATTCCCGTAATTTAGGAAATTTTGGCAATTTTTCACTTCCTGGTTCTGGGGAATTTTGGTAGGGAATTCCGGGAATTAGAAGCTACCAAAAATTTTTATTTAAAAATCACAAAATTAGTAAAAAACATTATAATCAAGTAAATATAGGGTGAGATGATTACATTGCTTTGCATCCAGTTCGACAATTAACTCTTAAGTGTTTATTAATTTTCGAACTAAGAAATACGAAAAAGAAACTAAAACTAATTAAATATTTAAAAGACCGAAAAAAGTCGAGAAAACCTCGACAATGTTAGATGAACACATCATATATATATATATATATATATATATATATATATATATATATATATATAAATATATATAATATATATATATATATATATATATATATGAAGCTGAAGTGATTCTGATTGCATCAGGTGTAGAACCAATGATTTGAGAACCAGTTGTGAAATTTTTTGTGAGTTTTTATATATATATATATATATATATATATATCAATTCCAAAAAGCGAAGTATATCAAGTATCAATTTTAGAACAAGTTCTGAAATTTTTCCTTAGTTCTAACATTTTATATATATATATATATATATATATATATAAACTCACAAAAAATTTCACAACTGGTTCTCAAATCATTGGTTCTACAACTGATGCAATCAGAATCACTTCAGCTTCATTAGTAACATCATTAGAACTAATAGTTTCGCTATCTATTCTGGCATTCATGAAGTTGTTTTTAAATTATATTTTTGAGAACTAGAGATTTAGAATTAGTTCTGTACTAATTCTATGTGACTACTCAAAATAAATTACTGATTCCCAAAGGACTTTCTATAACTGTTTAAAAAACTTAATAGAAATCAACAAAAAAAAATTAATAATTAAGAAAACAGACCTAAAAAATTTAAATTCTTTTAAAAAAATTGTTTATGAAAAATGAAATCAAAGAAAAATATTGATTTATTAACTGGTTTTTGAAACGTTCTTAAATACTTCTATAGAACTAGTCATGAGATTAAGGAACTAGTTCTCGAACCATTCCATATAATAGGTACTGGCTGGGTAACACTTCCACAGATTTAGTATTGAGCGTGACAATTTGGAACAAAAATCATTGCAGGTAAGCAAAAACTTTTTTCTTTTCGGTAATGGCAACTATATACTAAAGTAGTTTCTCGGTAATGAAGCGTCATTATTATTTGCTTACTTTATATTACATAAATAAGTACACAACAGTATAATAGCACAGTAATGTTGCAATCATGTGGATGAGTTGGCTAGAGCGCTGGATTAGCAACTAGAAGGTTGTCGGTTCAATCCAATTCTGAGGCTGTTAGTTTTTTATAACAAAATGTCTAAAAAGATATTTTATGCTAAAAAAAAGTCTTTGTCACTTAGTGCCAGATGGTGTACTGAGTAAAACATTAGTCATTAAAAACGATTGGTTAATTTGTGTCCAAGTTCAAATCTCACTGACGGCAAAATTTTGTTTGTTTTTTTTTATTATTTTGTATATATTTTCGTTTAGGTACATATTTTTGAGTATATCTAGAGCCAAAAAATAACTATAGGAATTTCTGGACTACTCAAACAAAAATAACTAGTTATTCAGGCAGAAAAAAAAATAAGTAGTTTATATTTGTTTCCAATTATACCTGATAGCTTACCAGGAAAGAAAAGTTTTTACTGGGTAGTTATAGAACTAATAAATTTTTTCCTGAGAAAGTACCAATTGATTTTCTAAATTTCAGTGTAATAATAGTTTGAAATATCGTCATTTTTTTTTCTTAATTAATCATTGCCACTTTTTAGTATTTATCTTAATTACTCTCATATTGCGCTACTATAAATTTTTTATTCAAATATCTTTTTATAAAAAAATATTATGGAAACCACAATTACTTATATTAAAATTGTGACAGAAACAAATGTTACATTTACTTTGGTATTTACAATAAAAGTATTTATTTCTTCTCATTTTTTTTTTTTTTTTTTTTTTTTTTTTTTTTGTTTTGAAGCAACACTTGCATGGTAATATTTTAATTTTAACAGCCTGAAGAAAATTTTTTGGGCATTTTTAAATTGAAAACTAAAAATGAAATACTTTTTACATTTTGACCTTTTATAGTTCATTGACACATACTTCTCTTTTCTTTGCAAACAAGGGCCACAATTAAAAATTAGGTTAATATTTCATATATTTCAAAAATAATGTGATTTATTATTGCCGATAAGGAAATCATCTGGGATTAGAGCGCAATTTTCGACGGCCTTATCGTTCATTGAACTAAGAGGTCTTGAGTTTAGACAGACTTTAATTCTAGCCAGCATAGTAGTGAATTCTTCATATGTAAACTTTTGACTGTAAGAGACCTGGGATTGGAGCTCAATTTTCGACGGCATTATCGCTCATTGAACTGAGAGGTCTTGAATTTAGACAGACTTCAATTCTAGCCGGCAATAGTGAATGTAAACTTATGATATATTTTTACTTTTTATTTCGGTTTCTCAAATGTGACATATAATTTTTTTTTAAATTAAATTTTTTTGTGGTTTAGTTAATGCCGCATAACCCAAGTTTTTGCCCCAGTGTGCACGGGCATTGTTCAAAAATGAAATTAAATATATATTTTTCGCTAGATTTTTTTAAAACTATAGATATTTTCTTAAATGGATACGTGAACTTTAGGTATAAAAGTTTCCAAAAGATATGTATGTATTTGTAATTTCTGATTTGAATATTTTTATTATTTTTTTTTTTTTTTTTATTTTTAATACCCTAAAAAAAAGAGATCTTTTTAAGATGTTGTTTAAAACTTTTAACTCCGGCTTCCATAAGTGTCATTCGTGGGAAGCGAAACTGTGTTTATTGATAAGTTTACTTCGTACTGAGGATATAAATTGAACTTTGTCAGTGTGTAAAATATATGCAGCCCCGACAAAGGCGATTCCATTATGAGAGTAAATGGCATGGGGGTGAACCTCGATGAGAGAAGAATCTTGCGTAGGCTGCTAAGAATGCTTGTGAATAGGCTTCATCGCGAATCATATAAATGCCAAAACATAGCCTTTGGTGACATTACATCCAAGGCCTATATATGATTTGACGTTGAAGGGGCCTGCAAAGTCTACACCTGTTTTTGTGAAAGGTAGAGACAGAGTCGTTCTTTCTAGATGAGGGGAGAGCTGTCATTATTTGCTGATTTCAGTGGCGTTCTCGTAATACGCATGTTGTCCACTACGTATTTTATAAGGGTTTTAAGATTCAGAACGTAATAATAGATCCTCATTAGCCGATACAGCAGATCGTTTTAATTGTGTATCGAATATTTGTTGTAACGTCATACTTTGAGAGAAAAGTTCATATTTGTTTTTGAAATACAGTTTTTGGAACGAAATTATCATGCAATTCCTAGCAAATACCAATTCTGTTTGCATCAGTATGTTACAAAAAAATTTCTCCAATTTCATGGCTTATTGCAACAAATCATGTTTACACGAAATTGTTACCTGCTGTAACGCAAATTTTGGTGCTTCTTGTGGTTCTTTATAAAATAAATAATTATTTAGAAATTACAATTTAATAATTTTATGTTTTTAACATTTATTTAGCAATAAATTTTCTACAATTTAATTAATAATAATAAAGTAGCTCTTGTTGTATTTTGTACACCAAATGTTATCAAAATTTGTTACATTTCCAACAAATCTAGCTATTTTATAACTAATTTATTATAATATATTATTAAATTTTTAATACTCTATCATTATTAGAATTATATAAGAGCAAACATCATCAACATCAATATTCATAGCATAATTTTACAAATTCATATCATCATCAATTGTATTTTCATCATCCTCATTAGTCACACAATTTCACTCAAAGCATTTAATACATTATCATCAGCAGCAAAATCAACATCCTCATCATCATCATCATCAATTAAGTTATAATATTTACTTATGTATGTGTAATTATCCAGTTTATTTATTTTCATTTTCAATATTATAATCGTAGCAGAAATTAACTAAAAAGTACCCATATATATTCAGGCAACAAAAATATATAATATATGTTCATATAAGCGGGTTATAATTATATTTAATGGAATTTTATACACTCATTTTAGCTGTCAATAAAACCAAAGGTGGAAAAAAAACATTAACAAAATAAACTGGAAATAAAATACTCAACTAATCTCATTAACAGTAAATATTATTAAAGGTAAAATACTGATCAAATAGCTTAAAGCACTGACGCACAAAAAAATCAATAAACTTAAATAATTATCATATGTATTGATGTCATAACAGGACGTATGATTAATATTAATTTTATTAAATATTTTTAAATACCACAAACATTATTTTTTTTTTCTTAATTTTAGGCATTAATTATGATTTAAATAATCACAAAAGGTTTTACAAATAAAATGATAACATGTTACTTTGAAAATATGTTTCATTTTTTTGGCACCTGATTTATTTAATTGAAAAGGGCGTTAACAAGTACATTAATTATGGCACTACAACACCCCCAAAATATTATAATTTACGGATAAAACGTAAAAAAAAAATACCGACAAACAGTATTAACAAATAAAAAAAATAATATAAATGAAATATACAAATACTTAAGCCAACAAGGACTCGTAGTTCCTCAAACACAAAATATATATGCTCCGGCATAAAGCACTTAAGTACTTGTACAACAAATACAAGGAATATAAATACAAACTGTAGTACAAAAACGACAGCTACTACCTTTGCCAAATATAAACAAAATAATCTGTACAACAAATGTTGGCATTCATCAGCCAAATTTAAACATATTTATTAAGTACCCTATGCAAAAAAAGAAAGATTTATTTTATTAAAACCTTTGACACGATCATGGTCCTAGTTTAATTTTACATCAGTTTTAGTTTAGGTTTATATCTATTCTAGCTTAGATTTACATCAGTTCAAGTTAATTTCCCGTTCAGCCCTAGTTAAGTTGTAGTAGCAAGAGTATAAATAAATTACTCGGAAACTTTTCCAATTATATAAATGTTTGTCTAAGTAAGAATTTTCACTGCCTAGTGTTATACATCGACTTTAGTAAAGCGTTTGATACGTTCTACAATACAAAACTAAAGCAAATTTTATACAATAATAGAATTAGAGGAAAAACATATAACTGGTTTAAAAGTTATCTCGAATTTCGATCCTATCGTGTGAAGATTAACAATAGTCTAAGCGATAAACTTCCATCACAACACGGAGTTCCCCAAGGATCAAAATTAGGTCCAATCTTTTACTTGCTATATGCTAATGATATGCTAAGATCTTTAAAGAAAAGCAAAACATTTGCTTATGCCGATGATACTGCAATCATTGTCTCTAATAAAAATATACACATAGCTACACAAAAAATTCAACAGTAATTGGACATAGCATCAAAATGGAGTCATGACAATGGGCTCATCATCAACGCTATAAAGGCAAAATTAATGCACATTAAATCCCAACATCCGGCAGATTCACATATTGAAATAAAATTCCTTAATTATAATTGCTTACACCAAAAAGCATTAAAATTTCAAATCAAAATGAAACATGCACCACAAACATTGAACTTATGCAAATTTACAAATACTTAGGCGTTTATGTTGACATGTTGAAAGCACAATAAAGAAGCTTCGCAAATCATTATACATGCTGTTTCACTTTAACAACTGTTCGACGTACGTAATGTACTTAGGCAAGCATATATGGAATTGCTGCTTGGGGAAGTGCTACACATTATAAAACTCTGCAAAAGTTGCAGAATCTAATTCTAAAACTACTTTGTAAGAGTCTTCGTATTGCAACAAATATCATTATCTATAACACCATTATAAATAACCCAACAAACAGCTCTAATAACGCATTTTATAATGTAAACCATATAACATAACATTATCATATTTTATTCAACTAAACTTCAGCAACTCAAGAAACACCACACACACCTATGTATTAGATCGAACCCGCTTAGCGTTTTAGAATTAAGAATTTTTTGTTAACTTTTTATAAATCAATAAAATTGTATTAAAAAAAAATATAAAAAGTTCTGTTCTAGTTTTGCTCTAGTTCAGTTCTAGCTCAGATCTAGTTCAGTTTTAGTTTAGTTTTAGTTTAGTATTAGTTCAGCTCTAGTTCAATTCAGGTTCAGTTCTAGTTTAGCTCTACTTCAGATCTAATTCAGCTCTAGTTCAGTTCTTGTTTAGTCTTAGTTCAATTCTAGCTCAATTCTAGTTCTGTTCTAGTTTTGCTCTAGTTTTAATTCTGTTCTAGTTCAGTTCTAGCTTAGTTTAGTTCTACTTCTGTTCTAATTCGCCTCTAGTTCAGTTCTAATTCAGCTCTAGTTTAGCCCTAGTTCAGTTCTAATTCAGTTCTAGTTCTAATTCAGTTCTAGTTCAGTTCTACTTCATCTCTAATTCAGCTCTAGTTCAGTGCTAGTTCAGTTCTAGTTTAGTCTTAGTTCAGTTATAGCTCAGTTCTAGTTCAATTCTAGCTCAGTTTAGTTCTACTTCAGTTCTAATTCGCCTCTAGTTCAGTTCTAATTCGGCCCTAGTGCAGTTCTAGTTCAGTTCTAATTCAGTTCTAGTTGAGTTCTAGTTCAGTTCTAGTTCAATTCTAGTTTAGTTCTGCTTCAGTTCTAATTCAGCTCTAGTTCAGTGCTAGTTCTAGTTCAGTTCTAGGTCAGTTCTAGTTCTGTTCTAGTTTTGCTCTAGTTTTAGTTCTATTCTAGTTCAATTCTAGTCAATTGTAGTTCAGTCCTAGCTCATTTTAGTTCTATTTTAGTTCTAATTCGGCTCTAGTTCAGTTCTAGTTGAGTTCTAGTTTAGTTCTAGTTCAGTTCTAATTCGGCACTGGTTCAGTTCTAGTTAAGTTCTAATTCAGTTCTAGTTTAATTCTATTTCAGTTCTAGTTCATTTCTAGTTCAGTTCTTGTTCAGTTCTAGTTCATTTCTAGTTCAGTTTTTGTTCAGTTCTAGTTCAGTTCAAGTTCAGTTCTAGTTCAGTTCTAGATTTGTTCCAATTCTGTTCTAGTTTTTTTCCAGTTCAGTTATAATTCAATTGTAGTTCTAAATTTCCTTTTAAAGTGTGCTTAATATTCGCCACATCTCTACACCATGCCAATTTTATTATATAAAGAAATATATTTAGTTCCCACAACTCCTCACACAGACGTTTTTTTTTTTATCCCACTTAAAATTTATTTCATAAAAGTCGTGGGGCAAACATTATTCATAAAAAAGCGGGAACAACAACGACGTGTTTATATATTACATAAATGTTTAAGCATGAACAACATAATATTGCTTATGTGTGTGTTTATTTTTATTTTTATTTTTTTCTTTTTTTCTGTAAAACATTTTGAATATTATTTATTATGACACATACACATATAAACTGTTGACCTCAACTTAACTACTTGCTCACAGAAATAGCACAAAAACGAAAAAAACCATACAGCCAGAAGTAAAAAATTACAGGACGCCGGACACTCAGTTACTTAAGAATTTGTACTTTGCATACTGTTATATATATACAAATAAGTTTTACTATTAACTAAAGGAGTGATGGTGGTACATTTAAAAAAAATACAAAATAGTTTTTGTAAAATATAAAGAAACTTGATTTAAAAAATAAAGTTTTCAAGAAGTATTGATATCTATTCTAAAATGTCTCAGCTATTATTTTTTATTTTATTTTATTTTAATTATTTTATTTTATTTTTTAATATATTTTTAAGTGTATTTCACATACAAAAATGAGGAATGAGATTTACTTTTTTTCATGCTTTTTTTGTGTTTAACACTTAATATTTTGAATTTAATATAAAAGAAACCTCAAGTGCCATTCACTTGTAATAAAGTGTTGAAAGGAACCGACAGGTTGAGTACAGGAAATATATTTTCATTTGATTTTTATTACATAAATTACAAATTCAATTTGTTTTCTTTATAATAATTAACAAAATATAAGAGACTTTATGAGATAAAAAAATAAAGTTTTATTATTACGAGTATTTTTAAAAGGCAATAATAAAAATATGAAAAAATGTTTAAGAATTAAAGAAAAATAACAATATAAACTATTTTTACTTAAAAAAAACTCTTAATTCCCATTAATCGTAAGTGTATTTTATCCTTAAATTCTTGCTTTATCATCTTACTTTCCAGAAATATACGAATTAAAGAATAAAAGTAACAAATTTCTTAATATTCATAAATTTTTTTTGCATATGCATTAAAGAATTTATAGCTGCTGGTTCATGCAAAACTGACGAATCCCATTTAAAATTACTTGCATTAATCAGCACATTGTCATCATCGTATTACTCTATTTCCCTTTCTCGCTATTTTCTTTGTTCATTACTTTAATAAATTACATTTCATCATATTTCAACAGTTAAGTTAAATAAGAAAAAATTTGCTTAAGAGTAATAATGATTATGATGACTCCCATATGACGAGATATGTCAGTGAATTGCTGTGCATCATATGATTTTAAGCCCAGATACAAGAACATTACAGAAATATGATTATAACTTGATTGCAACTTCAGTAAATATTACTGATAATTTTCCCATCGAGTTGTCAAATAATCATATGAAGTGCTCAACATCAACACTAAATAGACAGTTAAAGAAGATACAAAGTAATATAGATATTTGCTGATACAGATATGTACACATGTATATACATAAATATCCAGCTACAAATACTCAGATAGACAGTTAAAAAGGTAATCACATAAAAAAAATAACTTTCGACAGACTTAAACAGGTAATTATATGAATATTTAATGGTAAATTTGTTGTAATAAAACAATTTTGAAATACTTTGAAATATATTTATATTAAGAGTAAAAAATTAAGTTAATTTTTAATTCATTTTGGTACAAAGAATAAATCTGTTGCAGTCAATAAAATACAGAAGAATATAAAGATTTACGGTGGCCATTACAAAGAAATTTAATAAAAAGAGTGTATACAGACTATACCATAGACTGGACTATAGGCTATACTATAGACTAGACTATAGACTTAAACTATAGACTATAGACTATAGACTATAGAGACTGTAGCCTTGGACTATAGACTAGACTATAGACTAGACTAGGCTATAGACTATAGACTAGACTATAGACTATAGACTAGACTATAGACTATAGACTAGACTATAGACTATAGACTAGACTATAGACTATAGACTAGACTATAGACTATAGACTACACTATAGACTATAGACTAGACTATAGACTATAGACTAGACTATAGACTATAGACTAGACTATAGACTATAGACTAGACTATAGACTAGACTATAGACTATAGACTAGACTATAGACTAGACTATAGACTAGATTATAGACTATAGACTAGACTATAGACTAGACTATAGACTAGACTATAGACTAGACTATAGACTAGACTATAGACTATAGATTAGACTATAGACTAGACTATAGACTATAGATTAGACTATAGACTAGACTATAGACTATAGATTAGACTATAGACTAGACTATAGAATATAGATTAGACTATAGACTAGACTATAGAATATAGATTAGACTATAGACTAGACTATAGACTAGACTATAGACTAGACTATAGACTAGTCTATAGACTAGACTAAAAAAAATACAAAAAATCATCGTTCTTGCAATTTTCAATTTCAAACCAGTTGTTTTTGAACTCAGAAGAGATATCGACTTCAAAGTTGTCTTTATTCGAAAGATAATTTTGCTCATTAACTAGTTGGCTAAAAATTTTAGAAAATCGGATAAAATTGCTGGATTATATATTGAAAAAAACTGGACCAATATTTGTCAAAATTGAGGTGTTTTAAATCTTACATGCCAATAACTTGAAAACTATAAGAGTTGAAAATTTGCTATGTCAGAGATATCCTATTTTGAGTCCCAATAGTTCAGCTCCTGGGATATATGTATAGGGCCCTCTTCTAAACTTAAATTGTATGCTCCTTTGCTACGTCTATGTGAAATTTTATTTAAATCCAATTAGAAGTTACTGATTTATTTCCATAAAATTTTGCCCCACTGTGCACTATACACTAAACTATAAAATAGAATATAGTTTACAAACTCTACATTCTATCTATTCTATCTATCACTATCTGTATCGCTACAGTGTAGTCTGTAGACTTGACTATAGATTATAAACTAGACCATAGTGTGTACTATAGAATGTTTTAGATAAGCAAAATTTCCTTTATTTAAAAGCTCTTTGGTAATAAATGAATGCTTTTTTAAATATTTTTATTTTTTATATTAAAGTTTTATTTTACAATTTACGAGTGTTATTATGTAGCTATATTATATATTTATTTTCATATGATAGCAATTTTTATTTATATATATGCTTACACTTACACTTTTCATGTGAAAATGCTGCTGAAATATGCAAAAGTTATGTACAAGATATAAAATATATATTAATTAACCTTTTTATTTACTTATGAAGATTTTAAGACATTTGCAAAATAAAACCTGAAATTCAATAAAAACCAATGCTTAACTAAATTAATTTTTTGAAATTTCAAGCAACCCAACAAAATGTTGGATTACTAAATAAGCTATAAACTAATGAATTCAAATTTCACTAAAATACTACAGATTTTCAAATTTTATTTATTACTAAAATACTATAGATTTTCAAATTTTATTTACCAGGTAATGGGCTGCAAAGAAAAATACCCAAATCCTTTATAGTTAATTTGCAACTAATACTCTTTGCTGGTAATCAATCAACTAAGTAAGTACGAGTATGTAAATATAATTTGTTTACTTTTAATTGCAACTCAATTTAATGCTAATCAAATTCTTATTATTTATGTTGATTTTGGCTAATATATAATTTCTTTTTTATAAATTGCTATTATATTGTGGTTTATAGTTCAATTATAATTTAATTTTTGCTTAACTTTTTTCCCTTAAAATATTTGGGCTGAAAACAAATATTCAATTACAAAACTGGTCAACCGCAGGAAAGTAAAACTCTTAAACATTTTTTTTTTTTTCATTTTTGTATGAATAAATTAATAATGCCTTTGCACGAATATTATATGTACATATGTATGTGTTTAATGGCAATAAAAAAATAATATTAAATTAAATAAAAACAAAATATATGATAAAAATTTATTAAAACAAGTTAAATGAAGTAAATAAAGGGAAAATAATTAAATCAATATATTTTTATTATCATTAATTAATTCATTAATATTTAAGAACAAAAAATAATAAAAAGTAATTGTTTAAATTGTTTACACAAACAAACACCTTTATCTATAATAAAGTGTTTAACAAATAAATTTTAAATATTACGAATTAAAGTATGTATACGAAAAGATTTAGTAGCAGAGATATATCTATAGATTTCGTTTAACTATAAAGAATAAAGAAAACATTTTAAGCAAATACAATCTAATCGAAGGAAAAATTTAAATTTCAACATTAAAAACATTTTTTTTTTTTTTTTCAAATAACTTTTTTTTTTCGTACCAAATTATTTTGTACCCAAACTTTTAAAAACAAAGAATGCCTAACATTAAAAATGTTAAATTTATAGAATTTAGCCAACATATTAAAAAAACAATGCACATAAAATAATTTAATAATGTCTTAAATTTCTTAGTTACTGATTTAAATATGTAATAAATAATGAGGAATAATTAGGCTGCCAAATCTTTTATACAAGGGTTTTAAAGTAGAAACAAAAAGTTGACTTTTTGATATTTTTCAATTTTTAAATTAGCGATCTTTTAACTTTTCGACTTTTTCAATTTTTAAATAGTCGTTTTTTCGACTTTTCAATATTTTTCAATTTTGGAATAGTCAACTTTTCGACTATTATCGACTTTTTCCAAATATTCTCTACTTTTTCAAACTATTCTCGACTTTTTTCGATTTCATACGATATTTTTGAGATTTTTCACCTATTTGGATTATTTTTTGTTATTTGTCTTTAAAAAAAATTTGAAAAGAAAATATGAAATACATACAACGCCATCAAATATATTGATTAATTAACAGACAGTGTATGCGACACTATTTTCAACAGTTAGATATCATAGTTCAAATAAAAACTGTAACTATTTTACATAAAGTAAATTTTTTCGAATTTTTCCGACTATTTTTGACTTTTCGACTTACTCGGAACATTTTTAACTTTTTCCGACTTTTCGACTATTTTCCGATATTTCGACTTTTTCCAACTATTTCCGAATATTTTCGACTTTTTCCCAGTTTTCCACTATTTTCGACTTTTTCCGACTATTTTCGACTTTCCGACTATCTGGCAACAAGAAAGTCGATTTCTCGACAATTTTCTAACCAAAAAGTCGATTTCGACTTTTCGACTTTTTTCAACAAAATGCTGATTGTTCGATGATTCGAAAGTCGATTTCATGAACCCTTTTTTATACCCTTCTCTTAGTATGAAAAATATAAACTCTGGACAAAATTCGACAAAATCTAATTTTTAGGAATTTTGGCTTGATTTCATCGAGATCTTTGAAATCGGATTAGAAACAAAACAAATTGTTAAACATTTTAAAAATTTGCTCACCAGTTAGCCAGTCGCTTAATTTTTCAAGCCGTCGCTGCATATACCGGCTTAAAGGGCTGAGTCGGCGCAAGGTAAGCCGCCGAAACAATCGACTGCGCCGAAGGTACACATTTTATTTTATATTTTATTCTTTTTATTTTTTGGACTTCAGAGCCAATATATTCAAAGATATATATCTTTTGGTGGCCTTTACTATTTTTTATTTTATAAATTAAAATACAACACTGCCACCTATACATATCCGGCAAAAACAAGCGAGTGCTTACAAAAAGGAACTTTTTCACCACTTCAAAAGGACAACTAAGTGCACAATTTGCAGTTTTTTAGATGTTAATAAAAATGACTTTCAAAAAAGTGAAAATTAATGTATTTTTAGCAGGAAATAAGATTAATAATTTCTAAAAAAAAATAAAAGTTTCACAAAATAAAAATTATTTTTATTATCTATTAACAATGCTAAAACCATATTTTTATTAAAAAATTTTATAAATTTTATAAATACAGTTTTGAAGATAAGTACTTCAAAAACAATGAACAAAAAGCATAAAAGAAGAACATCCTACCAATGATAACAATGGGTTAATAAATAAAAGAACTTCTGCAGCTCTTTTTCAACACTAAGTATTTCCTTCCACAATGTTAAAAGCATGACTTTTTCAGTTCTTTTTTTTCTGGGTGTGTTGACCGTACTAAACAACTTTTTTTTGATCAAAATAATTTTTGATTTTCTGGGAAAAACAACAAAATATAAATAAAAGTTTACTGAAACCTGCAATTATTACCAATATTAAAACGGTGATATTAGTTATTATTATCATATACAGAGCAAATGTAAATATGCACAAAAAAATAAAATATGCGCTTGGAAAAGCACAAAAAATGGGATAATATGCACAGAAATATACATTAAAAAATGGACAAATTCATGTATTTTCTTGTATAAATAAGAATAAATATGCTTTTTTATAACTTTAAAATTTTGATAATTTTCGATTTTTTATAAAAAAAATAAAAAATCACGGCAGTCATATTTGATACGTCTGATTTTTCTTTTTTTGTTTTTTTTTTTTTTTCTTTACAATTAAATAATAAAATAATTTATAGTAATTTATTAATCAAACTCTAAAAAATCACAAAAGAGCATTTTTATTAAAAAAAGAACTAATTTTTTATTTATTATATGAAAATTTATGCAAAGCTTAGAAAAAAAAATGAATTTTTGGTAAAATACTTGTAAAATATGCAAAAACTTATTTGTCAAGCGAAATGCTTGAAAAAACTTGCCCAGGTCATATATAATTCCTCTTTTTAATTTATGTTATTTAATAAAAAATAAAGGATTCAAGCCGACATATAAGCCGTCGAAATTACGTTCTTGTGAAAACCGCCACCGGCGACCAAAATATATCGTGCAGCCGCCAACAATTTTGCCTCGACTTGGTTCTCTGTATGAAGGCTTACTTTGAGACCTTCCACCTCCTGCACTTTAACTTAAATACTCATCTTCTACGACTGAGTAAACTTTTATATAAGCCGGACTACCCGATAACAAATTACAAATTTATTTCCCAAAAATATTTTAATTCCGACCTTCTATAAAAAAATTTCCGCCTATAAAAAAAAGAATAAAAATATGAATAAATTGGTAACTCCTAAACAAGTGTGGGATAACGTAGTTTCTCAGAAAAATGATACTGTAGTCATTCTGCTATAATACGGAATTAGCTACAGAGTGTCAAAGTTTTGATCATGAAAAACCTTTAAGAGCGTGTTACTTCTATAAATTAAAGCTTATTTCGATAAATTCTAGATTTAGACCGACTCGAAATTACGTACTTTCGTGATATCGGCCGAAAACAAGTTGAAATTACGTAATTTCCCATACATTTTGACACTTGCGAAATTACATCATTTTGTGTAATTTCGGCGAAATTACATTGAAATTACGATGCCCATTTCCGTGCAACTCTGTACATGGTTGGAAAAAATACTGCATGTGTCAATCGTGAGAAGAAAAAAAAATAATTGGCAGCTGATCTTAAATTTATAAAAAAATCTTAAAATCAATTATTAAAGTGATTTTGCATATCTAAAAATTTTTAATTGTTGAAATAACAATAACAAATTTTTCATTAATAATTTCCAATTTAGTAAGTAATTGTTTCTTATTTGTTTCCATTTCAAAATACTTTATTTACCCCTATAACAATTTTAAATGTAAACAATAAATATCAGCTGTTCACGAAATTACATCAAATGTCATCAAGCCAGTATGAAGACTATAGATTCGTAATTTCGGCATGAAATTTCGTAATTTCGCGGCAGTCTGAACAAGGCTTTAAGAAATTTGAAATGAATTATTTACTAAATTCTCGACTAAATTGCAGCAAGAATTATATAAATATATTGTTCCAATAAAAAAAAATATATTATCTAATCTAAATTTTACAAATTTCATATCGTTGAGGTTTTTTTTCGAAAAGATTGCAATATTTACTGATTTGTGCTGATTTTTGTAATGCATAGAAAAAGTTATCCAACGTCCACCTCAGAATCACTTTTTAAGTCGATCTAACGATGTCCTTCCATCCGTCTCGTTGGCTGTTCATGTAAACAATGCGCACAAAGTACGGGTCACAAAATGCTTATTGGTTATAGGTTATGTTTATCTTGTCAAAAAAAAAATAAAATAATCCCAATAAGCATTTTTGGTGGAATTCAATGTTTAAAAAAAGTTCAATTCCAGTCATACATATTTAAATTTCAAGTATTGAAATACACTTGTAACACACTTTGTTTCAATTGCATACTCCAGTAAAAAGAAAAATTGAATTTATGTCGAACATAAAACTGTTAAGAAAGTTAAGATTAACCCCTGAATTAAAGCGTAATTCAAGTCAAAAAAGTAATTGAATTCAAATTTGAAAATACTTTTTAACTCAAGTCTTGATTAACAGTGCAATTCAAATATTTAAGTTAATTCAAGCCAAAAAAATTTAAGGAAAATCTGTTAATATTTTTTATTTTGCAAAAATAAATCCAAAGTATATAATTACAAAAAAGATAACAAAGAACTTAAATTACATGTTACCCAAAGAAAACAAACAATTTCTTCCGATTCTTAAAATCTTTCTAGTTAAATTAGTTTTTTTTTTCATCTCAAATGGGGTTTTAGAACATTATTGATTGTTTGATTTGAAGAATTTCTGCAGACTTTGATTGCAATTTTTGGTTTATTTTTATTTTTTATTTATTTTCTAATTACAATACAATTACAAATTATATTCTAATTCTAACCGAGCGGAGTAACGAAGACCAAAAGCTCGTTGTATTGAAACAGACCAGAGTCTCTAGTGGGATTCGAACCCACAATCCCCAGACTGACAGACTAACTCACTACCAACTGGGCCATTGGGGCACACAATTTTTGGTTTAAACTTTTCTTGTTTTAAACATCTGGAAAGAAGAAACTTTAAAATTAAAATGATCATTTCAACTGTTTATTAATCCTTTTTTCTTACAGATTTATTTCCACTAACCAATGCAAATTAAGTATCTCTCGAAGTCCATTTATGGATATGGATTTCTTAATTTTGAATATATTGAAATTATTTTACATTCATTTGAAAAATTGAAGTAAATATTAAAAATAAATTTCACTTGAAAAATACTGGAAATAAGGACTATAATTCAAATTCAATTCTTATTAAATTTCAAGTACTTGAATTTTAATCTTTTATGTTTTTTTTGGGATTGCTCAGAGAGATAGAAGGTTTTGTACTCAAAAATTAAAATAAAATATTTATTTTGTATGATAGATTAATACAAAAACGTTGAAAAAATTGAAAACACTAGGAATTTTCATTTGAAATTTATATTACAGTTGAGGGTTACTATAGGAAAACCTGAGATCGAGGATATTGAATATAGTCCCTCGATATATTAATTCGAATTTGTAAAATTTTTTTAAAGCATCTACCGCCAATTTATTTCTGGATTTTCATTCATAACTGAACAATTTTGTTGATTTTCAATAGCAACATTTGTGATATGTCGATGTTTCAAATAAATATATTTCAAAGATATCTGAAATATATATAGACAGACGGACATGACCATAAATGAGGGGGTACATATGTACATAAACCGTACATAAAAAATTAAAATACTATTAACAAAAGCCCTTCAGTAATGGCGGTCGGGATGTCCATCCATCTGAAAATTTAAATCAATTTTTTAAAGCCCAGGTAATATTGCAATGATTTGTGTTTTTAGTTTTTTAAATAAATATATATTCATACCAATATACTACAGTCGGTTTGGATTTATGTATTTCTTTACTTCACATTTTTTAAAAATATTTCTGTGGCATACATCATTTTTTTTACATTTATTACATTAAAAAAACTTTTTAAAATCAATGTTACAAACTATTTTACAGTTTATTAAATGTAAACAATATGTATTTAACCGTAAAATAATTGATGATGATGAAGATAAAGTTTATATGTATTTTTGTAAAAGAAAGAGATATAAAACAATTTAAATGCATTCAACATTTTTATATCCATTTATGGTTTTATTAATTTATAAACAAAATAAATTGTTTAATGCATTTGTAATAATAAGCAGTCACAAGTTAATGTAAAAAATAAAATTTTATAAAAAGCAAAATACAGATAAATTAATTAAAATTCGTAAGAAAAAATGTTTAATAAAAACATAACATAAAAGTAATTAATATTTTATTCAAAAAACGCTAATTAAAATAAGAAAAACTACTGGATTTTTTTAAAAGAATGCACAGTTTGTGAAATACAAATGTTTAAGTGGCTAAAAATATTTTAAAGGTGCTTTATTTCGACCAAAAACTAAAGCATACTTTAAGGCTTTGATTTTTTTTTTTTTTTTTGTAAAATATATAGATTACTTATAGACTTTAGGAATTTTTACAAGAAAATTTTATTAAATTTTTATATATAATTAAAATCTGTTAATCCTACACAGGAAAATATATGGTCTATTAAAAGATTTATCAAAGATAAAAACTATTCCAATTACTCTTTTAATTGTATCAATTGTTCAAGTGATCAAAATTGTAAGAACATAAATTTACACGAATTTCCTAAACTTTAAAATACTTTAATATTTTTTTTACGAGTCGGAAATTATCATAATTTATATTTGTTTTAAATTTCAAACTTGTGTGAAAAATTTTCATTTCAAAACTTAAGGTACTTGCACTAGTCTGCACTAGTCAAATATTTGACCAAATTGACGTAGCCACTATATAAAATATTTTCTAATTTCTCTTTTTTAATAAGAAACGATTTTTTACTTATTATTAATCATAACTGACATTTTATCGAATTTTGTTTGACGCTGTTTTATTTTTCAAAAAATTTGCAAGATCAAACAAGGGCAAACAATATTTTTATAAAACTAGAGGTCACGCAATTTTGATCAAATATTTTCCAAATGTGAACATAACTTTAGAATATATCAAAGAGGAAGCACAATTATATTGGAAACTAAAATACTCAAGTAAAACAGATAACTTTAATTTTTAATATTATGCAAGAAAATTTGATTTTTTATATAAAATGCGAAATATTCGAAAATAACAGATTTGAAACTAAACTGATTTGTCTAAACTATTTAGACAAATCAGTTTTACAAAATTCCAATTTGAAATTTAGTATTCTGTTTAATATTGGCGTCATATTTAAAATAGAAAAATTTTCAATATTTTTGCAAAATTACAAATTAAATTTTAATATCCGTCAATTTTTGGTTTTTTTGGAAAAATTTTTAAAATCAAAACATAGTTGAAGATTTTAAAAAAAAAAACTTCAAGTACCCCTAAAATTTTATCTTAATTTTTTTATCTTAAAATGTAAATATATACAAAACTTACATATAAACTTACTTTAACAAAAATTTCATACACACTAATTTGTATATCACAAATATGAACACAAAGCACTGTACCATATTTTAAAGTTTTAACCAAAATTTAAGCTAAAACAAACGAAATCAATTTAAACCTGAAATGAAATTTACTAAAGTCAAAAATATACATATTTGTGGAATATATAACATAAGCTAAGTACTCGTATAATTATATAAAATTTTAAGTAAAAGTTTTACTTTTTCTACTTATTTTGTTTTAATAGCAAAAATTAAAATCAAATAAATTAAAATTTCATACAAAAAAAGTAATTAAAATTATGTTTAGAACTTTTAGAATTACACTTATCATTATACCAAAACTAAACACTTACACTCATAAAAATCTTGTCAATAATTAAGTTTTTTCAATGTGCATTTGTTTGTTAAATAATATAATGATACGTATTAATACAAGAATCTTTTCGCCATTTATAGAAAATATGCAATTGTAAAACTCTTCTTTAATATTTTACGAAAAATTTAAACACCGGAAGTTAAGATTTTAGTGGGTGGATAATGAGAAGAGAGACATTTTACATCTGATTTCTCATTTAAAAAATAACTTTACATCAGCGATAGGCACCAAGACCGGATATAAAAATTTGAATATGTTAGTGTATTTGGTTTGTTTGCGCTCTTTGTTGCGAATGTGTTTGTTATATCTGGCATACAAAAAAAAATATATTTTTTTTTCTAATACTCTTTGTTATGTGTTTTATTTTTTACTTATTCATGCGACATGAACCTGCCTTCTTGAAAGCTAGAACAAAACTAAATAATTTTTTGTCTTTTATTTCTCTCAATTATTCGACTACGTTAACTTTCGCATTATGTGTGTAAAAATGTCGAAAACACTCGGCCCCTGAGTGCTATGGGCGCCGGTGTTTGCTTTATTTTGATTTTTTATGTATTTTCATTTACTTAAATTTATTTCTTTATATTTTTATCTACAGTATTGATAGCTACGTAAGTTTTAATTTCATTGTAACGTATTTATTCATATTTTCATTTAAAAAATTGTTTATGGAAAGTAAAATCAAAGAAAAATATTGATTTAATAACTGGTTTTTGAAACGTTCTTAAATACTTCTATAGAACCTAAACTCGTCTGTTACAAGTGGTACCTCTAAGTCCCCATAAATATTCTCATTTCTTAAGTACCATGGTCCAAAGAATTTTTGATTGGGGCCTCTGAATAATATCGATACTGGCTGTTCCCTATGATTGGATGCCGTATGTCCAAATTGGCTTTAAAACAGTTTTATATGGGATGACTTTATTATCAAGGCTTAGTTTTGAATGACTGTTAATTAACCAGTGAAGTATTCCAGTCTTCACGTCATATGAAGCCTCTTGGCTTCTATATGACGACGCAAAGTAAATCATTTTTATCTAAATGAATACCAAGGTACATATGTAACATGATCTGACTGGGGTATACTTTAATCATTAAGTGTAACTGGAGGACAGTTACCTCTTCTCAGGGTGAATGTAACATGGTTACTTTTCATTTCATTTACACAAATACGCCAGTTTTTCAACCATGTCTCCACACGTCGGAGGTAAATATCTAGTTGGCTAGATGCTATTTGTGTGTTTTTATAAGAACTGAGTATTGCAGTATCATCAGCAAATGTTTAAATAGTCAGCTCATCACATATAGGTAAATCATAGGATATGAAGTAGATATAAAATAGGTCCAAGAACACTTCCCTGTGGAACACCGGTTTTTATTCCAAGTTCTTTTGTCACATAATCATTACACTTTACTCTAAATATACGGTTAGATAGATAGGACCCCAACAATTTGTCGGTACATGGTGGTAATAAACATTTAATTTTATGGACTAGGCCCTTGTGCTAAACTATGACGAATGCTTGTGCGACATCGTCAAATCTGAACAATACTTCTTTAATTCGAAACATTTCCTTATCTCTCCAGTTAGGCGATTCACTTGTTCTATGGTTCCGTGTTTTTCACGGAAACCTAACTAATTAACTAGGACGATATATCCAACGTTCAAGAATGGTAGAATTTTCTTTTGAAATACTTTTGCGAACAGCTTCGACAAGCAAGAAAGTAAGTTAATAGATCTATATGATGATGTTATAGTAGAATTTTTCCTGGCTTTGATATAATTTTAATCAGAGAAGTTTTAAAAATTTTTGATAGCACAATTATTGCAACATTCGGTAGGTTTTTAATCATTGATGGTGTTATTGAATCATATCCAGGTAATTTTCTAATATTTATATTTTCTTTAATGATCAATATCCTCTGGGCTAACAACAATTATGTAGTCATAATTTAGTGTAGTGTCAAGTGTCTCTCCCAATACAAAATCATTTGTATGGGAATTGGGTTGAAAGACTGTGCTTAAGTAGCATGCACTACGGGCCCAGTTACCGTCAGCCTTCCTTAAAGGTCTTGGTGCCTCTACCGGTGGTTTAATATTCTTCGCTGCCTCCTATATTATTATTCATTAAGCTTTCAATGTATTTTCTACTTTGTATTTCGGTTTACATTTTTAGATATGACAAAGTCAGGAATTTTTTATGATCAGCCTCTCTAGGATTCATCAATCTTGAACTCTAGTACATGTGTTTGGCATTATAATCGCCACATACCACGAAACGATCACCTAGTGTGTTAAAGAATTCTTCAAATTTTTCCTTAGTCATTGAAAATCGTGGTGGGAAACAAACTGATCTTAGGATTAAACCACCTGAGAAACATTGTATCTATTGGTAAGATGAGTCCCGGAAACTAACATCACATTTTTTTAGGTTGAATTTCAAATAATAAAATAATTGAATATGTATTATTCGTAATTGAAATTGGAATTAAAATTTTTCTATCTAAAATTTTATTTTAATTTTTTACAATACTTCGATTTTGAGTAATTTATTTAATTATAAAAATATTTGAAATAATTTTAAAATTCTGAATAATAATTTAATTGAAATTTTTCGAAAATATTTTTCCTGTTATAGCTAACTCTAAGAAAATACAATTTTTATTATTTGTAAGCAAATTGGGAACATGTTTACCCAATACAAATCTAGGAACTACAAGTACTAATTGTAATCACTCACGTTTTTTTATTCTCTTTAAAAAATTATTAAAAAACCCTCTTAAAAAATCACACTAACTTTTTAATTAAGCAAATTAACTAGCATTCTCTTCCATTAAGTGTGAAAATCCTCTAATTGAGTTCATTAAATATTGCAACATTTCACATTTCATAAAGCAAAAAAAATATTAAATAAAAATAGCTAAAAAAAAAATAAAAGAATTTAATGAAAATTCAATCATTCGTAGCAAACGAGAGCAACTACTAAATATAATAAAATTTCATTGCATTTTAATTATAAGCTAAATGACTCATATTTATCCTTGTAGCCAAAAAAAATATAAAGTACTGAGAGCATAAAAAATCCTGCCAAAGTATTTGAAAAACGCTAAAAAGAAATAAAATTTTATAACTGACATCTGCAAAAGAAAATACTAGGAAACAACAATGAGGAAAAGAAAATCTAATAATTTATGTATGTGAGTAAGTTAATGAAGTGGATATCCTATAAAATTGAGGGCAAAGAAAAAAAATTTATTGTGGTAGACTTTATGAAAAAAAAATAATAATAATAAACGAAAACTGAAACAAATTAATTAAAAATAAAAATTAAATCCAACGTCTACATAATTTTTAGTCAAGTATTTAATGGGAAATTGAGGAGGGTATAAAAATATTTATACCTCCTCATTTAAAATGAAAATGAAAATAAACCACTATGACATCTGTTTACATTGACAGTTTGAAGACATATTCAACTATTGATCCACGAATTTCAATGCGCGCAAAACTGGAGGCTTAAAATCTTAAAAATAGAGGTTCTACTTTATCGAAACCAAAATACCGCGATTTCATAAAACATCCATAGTGCTTTTACCACATGTCAAAACTATTATTAAATTTTTAATATTTATCGAAGTACACTGAAAATAAAATTTTTTAATTTAATTTTTTGCAAATTTTGTAAATAGCAAGTAATTTTTATTGGATAAAAAAATCTCTTAAAATATTGGATAATAATAGACATATTTTGGAATATTTGGAAAATCAAATGAATATCAGTACCGGGTAAATAAAATATAGTCGTTTAAACCATACTACCCATGATAATATTTCTTACAAAAAGTGCAATTTTAGTTTTTTTTTTTTTTTTCTTAAATTTGAAATATTTTATTTAGTGATAAGTTTTACGTAAAAAATAGTATTTATTATTTTAAAATTCGAACTATAATGCGAAAAAATATGGGTTTGATTTATGGTCTATACAAATTATCCTCAAAATATTTTGACGCCACCTGAATTTTAGTCTTAACATAGTGTCTATATTAGAGATTTTTTTATCAAGACAAACGTCAAACTTAACGCGAATTTGTGAAAGGTGGCAACAGTTGCACAAATACAACAATATGGCTTATTCATTATTGTTTTTTATATATGCAGTTTGACAACTGTAACAGCCAAAATATTAATCAGCTGTTTAACTAAGGTTACCTTATATATATTCGCACTGACGTTTGTTTTGATAAAAAATTGCCTAATGTAGACACTAGATAAGCAAACAAAATACTTTCATTTGACATCAATATTAACGTAATTTCAACTTCGAGATAGTTTTCAGCAAACGAAATGTTGTTGGAGAAGAATGCCAAAATTCAATTCATCGCCACTTTTGACATATTTTACCGCAACGTGCGGCAGAGCATAATAAAATAAATTATTAAAAATAATAACAGATGGAACCACTGTAGTTACTGCTTCTTGCAATGAATTCCAATGAAAATTTAAAAATTTCGGCGGCTGATAAAGACTTTGAGCCGGTCGGCTTGTTTCTCTACTACAGCGGCATACTTCTCCAAACACATTTCGCTTGCTGACAACTACCTCTTTGCGATATAGACAGATTTTAACCATTCAAACCTATAATGAAGGCCAACTTAGACTGCTTTACCGGCAATATTGCAGAAGTAAATATTTATTTCAAAATGCACTAGTAATGCAATTGCAGCTTTACAATGCATTTTTGATTAATTTCTACTCCTTCCATTTTAATGTTTTTAAACATGTTTAAAAGCAACATTTTTACTAGAATATATAATAATAATTTTCTGAAACATAATGATCTACCATTTTTAATATTTTTCTAGAAAAATTTCTAACAGTTTTTTTCATGCAAAAATTTAAATTTTCACGATATTCTTATTTCTACTTTATTTTTTCTTATTATTATTATTATTATTATTATTATTATTTTATTTATTTATTTATTTTTTTTTTTTTTTATTCTCATTCAGTGTGTAACTTTAAATATTCATAACTCTTTAACTATACGTTGAATTTTATTAATTTCAAAACCAGTATAAAGTTTATTACCATAAATATTGTAAATGATATTGTATAATTCAAAAATAAAATTTTTTGCAAATTATGCACTCATAACGAAAAGGCAATTTTCAGATGCATTTTAAAGAAATGTTTACCCTTTTGATTTTAAAAATGTTTTCTTAAAAGGTATTATACCACAAATAAAAAATTTTGAAATGTTATGAGTAAAATTAATTTTAAAATAAACTCGCAAAAAAAACATTCAGATTATAAAAAAAATTTATTTTTGTATTAAAAATGTTTGAGGAATATGGTTGAATAAAATTTTTTACAATATAGGAGCGCTTTGTACCAGAACAATTTATATTACAATTTTTAGTTAACATTTTAATTTTTTTATTATATGAGAGGAAGGCAAAAATTGAAACAGCAAAAGTGTATCCTAAAATTGCATATGCATTATGAATGTACTTTTCAGTAGCATTATTTTTGAGTGATTGCATTTAAAGAGAACATAAATCATTAAAATCCATTTACAACTTACATGTTTAAACATGAATATCTCTATATATATATATTTAATTGTCTTTAGAGACGTATATTTAAAAAAAAAAAACTCCATCTGTATTTTTTTTTTTTAATATTTTGGTATGAAGCCTTATCGATATACTTACTGCAGTCAAAATTTACACAATATCTTTAAAAGTTATCAAAAACTAATGAGAGTGGGAAAAATAAGTTTTTAAATTAAAAACAAAATTTTACTTTTTTCCGGCATAATTTTTTGGGTCATTTCTGACATTTTTTAAAGTTAAATTTAGCCTCCTTTTTTCGCATCCTGGCAACTGGTTCATTATTGGTTCTGTACTAGAATTCCAACATATAAACGGTAAACAAGTTTACACCGTGCCCTGTGTAATAAATGATGAATATTATTCCGAACATTGTTTATGAGTCAATAATTTTTAATTTTCTTATTCAGGCTCATTAATGTAATAATTATTTTTCTGCATTTTATGCTTACCTACGGTTAGTTAGAGTAGTAAGACAACATTGTAATAATGTAGAATACAATAAATATAAGGAAAAGCTTTTGTAAAGTTAATTTCTACTCAATATTTACGATTTTAGAATATTTAAAGTGATAGAGTTACGTATTCTATTACTTCAGAAGTATGAATTAAGAGAAAGATCTTTACAATTGAAAGTATAAGCCACAATGAACTTGAGCCTGAATAAGAAAATTAAAAATTATTGTTATATATTCTTTTTAAACTGTTAGTATTTTCCAGAGGAAAAGAGAAAAAAATGCCTTCAAACTGCAGCTGTTAATAAAATTTCCACGAAATATGCATTTCTTAATCCTACTTACTTCTTTCAACTAAAATTTAAAAATTCCCCTCAAAATAAATCCAACTTAGGTAATTTTGCAAATGAGGAAAACACCTTGTGCTGTAATAAAACTATCTCAGGCCTTATGAATAAAGGTCACCAAACAAACTACCTGTCTCAACCTTTAATGCAGGTCATTTATTTTTAAAGCAGGAAAAAATTATAATATAAATACTTTAATATTTTTCAAAATAACAACATAACACAAACCAACTTCAACCAGAAAATATTACTACAAATCTTTAAATTTTTTGAATTAATAAATATCTTATCTTCAATAATGGACTTCAAAACTATCAAATTCGAAGATGAAACTGAATTCGAGGAGTTGTTAAATAAAATGCATAACACACAACTTAACTCTACTTTGCTGGAATCTCCTACATCAGTTAAATATGGTTTACCATCCCTGAACGGCAGTTCTTGCTCACCGGAATTTGTGAAATCTCCTAAATATAAAGGTGGTCTAAAAAAACGTTGTTTAGCCAATGCAGCCTTGAAAAATTTAAGTTTCTCACCAGAGCAGGAAAAAGATGATGAAATAAGTTATACGGGGGAAATTGATTTGAATAAAACCTATAGTTCTAAAACTATGGATTCCCAACAGTTGTCATTAATGTTGAACGCCTTGGAAGAAGATGATGAGGACTAGTTTCGCTAAGGAAATAAAAGATGTATTTTATGTTTTAGTTAGAAATTACTGCCAAGCAGTTTGTAAAGGATGACAATAAAAATCTTAAAGATTTTGAAAATTAATATAAAATATTTTAAAAATAAATACATAAAGTTAAATCTATAAATTTAAATGGCTCTTTTTTTAATAATTCACAAAGAAAATTATTTCATAGGTTATAAGCGATAAAAGTTGCTACTAATACATATACAAAACTCACAGGATATGTGTAAGCCTCATAAAAAACAGTCACTCTTTTCTATTTTATTTTTCATGCCTATCATAAAACTCTCTCAACTCAAAGAAGTGTTATTGTAGTTATTTCTTAAAAAAACAATAATTTCATTACAACTTGTATGGTAATGATATAAGAACAGTGAGTTTGAGTATTCTTCCACTTTTAATTGATAGAGTTGCAAGAGAGGAATGACAAACAAAATAGAAAGGAGTTTAATACTTTGAATTGCTTTGTTCATTTTGTGTTTGAGTCTTATGCACAATGAGAAACAACGTAAAAAAGTTTGTTTTTACACCATTCCTTTTTATTTTAGCAAATACACATTTTAATGTAAAATTAATTATTTTACTTGTATCATCTTAAATCAGGGACCGTAACTGTTATGACTTTTATTATAAAACTCGGAGGCTAACAGTTATTCTTTACGTTTCATATTTTTTAACAAAATGATTTTTATTTTTTCCAGCAGCAATAAAAGTTTTCTTGTGATATTTCTTATATTGAAAAACACAAAAAAATCGACAAAATCAAAAAATAAAATGCCAAAAACGAAAGAAATAGCTCAAATAAAAAAATTATTTAAATGCAGATAAACGCCAAATAATCGCCGAAATTAAAAAAAAAAATCCAAAATGAAAAATAATTGCCAATACTCAAATTAATAAATTGCTAAAATAGAGAAAACGCTAAAACGAAAAAACATCGAAATTAAAAAAATCGTCTAAACGGAAAAAATCGTGAAAATGAAAAATCCGCCACAAGGAAAAATCGAAACAAATAAAAGAAAAAATCTGAAATGGAGAAAAACACTAAAAAAAATATCGCACAAAGAGAAAAAATCGCACAAAAAGAAAAAATCGCGAAAATTAAAAAACCGAAAAAACGTAAAAAAATAGCTCAAATGAAAAATATATCGCTAAAATGGAGAAAAAACGCCAAAATTAAAAACCACCACAACAAAGAAATCCTAAAACAAAAAAGTCAAAATAAAAAAACACCATAACAAGAAAAACCAAAAAAAGCGCAGAACTAAGAAAACGTCAAAAATCGAATGTCCATATGTTTGCCAAATTTGTTGTTGAAAAGAAATGATAATTGCTATTTTCTTTAAGATAACTCAAACCCCTTCCTCTACTTAGTTAAAAAATTTGATATTTTTAAGACTGTTTTCAAACTAAAATTTCAAACTTTTAAAAAGATTGATAAACAAATTTCAAAAAAGTTGGTATAAAACTATAGATATTTATGTACAACACTACAGGAAATAAAATTAAAAAGAATTAGGTCAATACCTTGTATGTATGTAACCGTACATGCGATTTGAATTTTGAGAATTTCGGCAAAAAGGCATTTTTTGCGGTTTTTTTTTAATTTTTTTGAAACAGATTTTCAGATTAAACAGAATTATTACAGAATAAGATAAAACATGCCTCACAAAATACATTCTGAAGTTTTTAGGATAACTGGACAAGGATTATATTTAAAACTCAAAAGACAAAAGTCAAAATTTGGAATATCTGAAAGTTTTAAGGAATAAATAATGAAAATTTATTTATTAAATTATCCTGGAGAAAAAAATATTTTTCAGTAATTATGGTTGAAATTTAATTAAAAATAGCATTAAAAATAGCATTTCATGTAAACATTTCTTAAAAAGTTAAAAATTTGTTTGTACACTCCTTTCACAAGTGGTCTAAAACACATTAATGGTCTGAAGAATTCATAATAATTTAAACATTCTTTAATCGATTTTTCTTCTTATGCCTTGTTTGATAGATAAATACTAGGGCGGATCAATAAGTCCGTGACTTTTCGAACTTCTCTCGTAGTTATATGAAATGCAACACTATTCCCATCAAGTACCACCTGTTAATAGACTACTGTCAAATTTTGAGCAAGTGTCGTCATTTACTTTGCGTTTAACAGCTGTTCAAAACAGACAAGGCACGAGTTAACGATATCCGATTTCACAAATATTCTCAATATATTTTTAAAAGCCAATGAACGATTCTAGGGGGATTTACGGTTAAAATTCAAAAGTCGCAAAATTTTGGTGCAGGCTAATATACACACATTTTTTCCACAAATCATATTAACAGTTAATTGACGGAAATTTAAAGTTCTGCAATATTTTAAAAATGCACGTAGAGAAAAAATATGATTGGGGGAACCATAATCTAACAGTATGATGTTATTGTTAGATTTTATTTCTGTTGGAATATTATATTATGTTTGAATGTAGCAACATAATATGGCAAAATAAATTAACATAAAACTTCAATATGTTCTTGGCGTAACCGAAATATGGTTATAACACATTTAAAATATGGTTGTGGAACAAACTTATTATGGTTATGTAGAACAAAAAATTTTCAAATTTATATAATCATAATATGGTTGCGGTGCAATAAAAATGTAGTTATGCTGCAACCATATTATTGCTATGATTGAAGATTATCTATTATTATTCTTTAGTTGTTTGCTATAAAAAACACAATTAATTTTAAAAACCTTCATTTGACCACCCCTCAAATAAAACAAAGATAGTCTGAATGCCACCTATGAATAGCAAAGGTTCACAAATACGGTAGCAAACTTTTGTTGTACTTTGGCGGCTTTTTGTTTGGTATCAGCCTTGACGACACGTTCTTTTTACTTGACTTGCTTGTGATCTTCAGATTAAGATTAAGATTTGAAGCGCTGTTTTGTAAAATAATGTAAATATTTAAATTGAAATAAAACGGACAAAGATATCCTATTGAAATTTTGACATAATATAGATAAACTTGTCCTAAAATTAAAGAAATAGAAAAACTCTCACTTTTTTGTTTCAAAATGCCCAAAATCTCATTTATCAAAAATTAACTTCTTTTATTGAAATCGTCACTCTCTCGTTATAAGAAACATCCGTCAGAAAATACTTTTTGGGTATTTACTTTAAATATGGAGGTATTTAATTAACATAATCTTGTTGTTGATTCCAGTTTTGCGATTTGACAATTTAAAAAAATTTAAATTTTTCAAAATTGACAAAGTTTGGATAGGGCTTGTGAGAGTCCGTTGTCCCAACCGCCTTCGGATTTACCTTGCCCACATCTACATTAAGTTTCCTTTTGAAAACATTAAAAAAAAATTATGTGGGCCAGAACAAACAACAAATTTTTTAAGTAAAAAATTGTTGCCACCTTTTTTGAAAAAAAAAAAACCAAAAAATATGAAATTTTTAAAGTTCCAACTTTAGATTAATATGACTTTTCATCTAATCTACATATTTATATGATTCCTGAAAGAATATTATTTAGAAATTTGTAAGAAATCCAATGAATATAAAAAAAATAGGACCAATATTGAACCCCCCCAAGTTAAAATAAAACATAAAAAACGAGGCTAAAAATTAGTGGAAAATTTATTTCGACCTAAATTGAATTTTTGGTATTTTTTTTTTAAATTTTGCATACCCGAGATGATTAACTTTGGAGGTCTACTCACTCACCCCCCCACTCCTTTATAGGAATCTGTGCTCCTTCAAATCGATTCAAAAACACCTCGTCTCTAGAGACCTTTATATATTAGAAAAAAGTTAACGCGAGGACGAACATTTTGAGAAACGGTAACTTAAATTAAAGTAAACTTTCATTTTAGTTGGGAATTTCAAGACTTAATTTTGCCTTCATCCTAATATACATTCTTTTGGAATTCTTAATCTTAAAAGATTTTTTCTATTTTTAAAGTTTTAATATATTACATTAAATTAACCAACAACAATATTCCTTTTAATGTCCTTTTAAACTCTAATGATTATACATTTAATATTTAACACCAAAAACAAATTATTTGCTATTAATAGCAATAATCGATGACACTTTTTGCATTACAAAAAAATAAATTGCCATGTCATTCTATATAAAATTGTTTCTATTCATTATAGAATTTGTTACATAACTTACTTTTTTTTCTATGATTACATTTACTTTTCCTATTCCAGTTAAACCTTTTATGGTTTTAATCTAATAATTACTACAAGTTTTTCTAACAGCTACAATAAAACTTTCTTTGAAAAGAGTGTAGTATAAAATAAAAAAGAGCAAAAAAAAAATAAATAGAAAAATAATATAAAAAATCTATAAAAGAATAAATTCTCTTGATAGTTACATACCAGAGATGAAAAATGAAAGTAGTTTTCGATATCAAAATAAATTTAAAATGGTACTTTTTCACTCTCAGGGTACTAAAATTAAAAATTTTTATAGTTATTTATTTTTATTTAGTGAAAAACTCAAAAAATTTAGTTTGTATATTAAAACGAAACGAAAATGAAATGATTTTACTCAGGTTATTATAGTAAAATATGATGATCTTAAAAAAAATATAGTACTGTTCTTGAAATAAAACTAAAATGAAAAAATCATCAATTGATCATTGATGAGCGAATATTCGGATTTAGTTTTGTTAAAATATAATATATTATTTTGTATCTTTGAATTTCTGAACATTTTCACTCTCACAGAAATTCGATTTCATTCGATTGGAATGAATCTCGTATGCAGAGAAAAAAACATGGTTGCAACATTATCTCTACAACAATATTATGTTGTCATTGTTAATTTTATTGACTTTTGATAATCCTTTGTTCATGATATCAAAGATTTTGTTTAAATTTTGTCATTTAATGTTTACACTCAAAAATTATATGTTTTTAAGTATTTGTACCAGAAACAAAATTTTGTTAATACGAAAAATATCATTACTTCTACAACCATTAAATGATTGCATTCTCTTTCCTTGTTCTTAAACCATATTCTGTTTTTATACCATATTAATATTATTATTCCCATGAAAATAAAATCTTTCAAATAAATATGATACTTATCCCTTTCACACACTAAGTGGAAAAATTCATAACTTGTTTGTTTTTTATTTTCCAATTTCAATGTAATTCTCATTTAGTTTATATACGAAAAAATATAAATAGACAAGGTTCGGTGTGATTGAAGCAATTTAAGATATTGATTAACTACCATTAAAGGGTTTAGTTAAAAAGAAAAAAACATATCTTGCAATTGAACTACATGTGGTGGTACAAATTAATATAATTAACTAAATTCAGCATTTTTTACTCCAATTTAGCAGTCAAAATTTTACGTTTAGCATTTGGCATATTTTTTAGCAGTTTTTAATGATATATTTAGCATTTTCTAGCATTTTTAAAAATAAGAACAAAATTCAAATATAGAAATTAAATATATTTACTAGCGATTCAAATTGCTCGGTTTTTCTGTTATTCGAACAAAACGAATAATTCGAATAAGGTATTTTAATTAGTTCGGATTAATCGATCAATTATTCCAATAATTAAAAAAATTAATAAAGTAAAATATTTATGATTTTGTAAGTTTTTTTTTTTATTTGATCATAAAAAATTAACGGTAACATATAAAAAAATTAGCAATTCATTTTTTAATATCTTCAAAAAAAATCATTCTCAATATAAATATATCTTCCATTCTAAGAATGATTAAAAAAATTATTTCTTGCCAGGATGTTATCAGATTATCTTCATATTTGGTAAACAGAATTAAGCCTTTTTCATTCAAAATATAAATTTTATTCAAGATTTTCATTTTTCTACAAATGCAAAAATCGTCAAAATATGTAAGCATTTTTTTATGATATTTTGTTTTAAAGTTGATTCGAAAATCTTTCTACTTTAACACATTTAAATTTGTATTGTTAAACTTAAAAAAAAATAATGTTTGTCAAAAAATAACTAATTAGAAAAATAAAATTAAAATTCTCTGAAATTGTTTGCGATGATGAACAACTTTTCTTAACCGCTTGCTTTTCTACAGCTCTTGCCTATAAATTCTCCTGGAAAATTTAAAAATAAATTTTATATTTGATTCAATTTTATATAATAACTATTTAAGCAATCAACAATTGCGATAAAAAAGCTAATTTTCTCTTAACTATAATACAAAAGCAAACAATCTTAGAATAACATCGATCTATATAAACAATCCGTCTTCAAAAGGCCTGTCAAAAGTCTTCAGAAGTTAACTTAAAAAGCAATAAAATTTAAATTAGTAGATTTAAGTTGATTTTGTTTTTATAAAATTTGTTTGTGAAAAAGCTTAAAATGTTGCTGACAAAATTGTCAAAAAAAAATTTTTAAATTTAGCACAAGGAAAAATTTTTATAATTTTTTTTTTATAAATCCCAAAAAAAATCTAATTATTCGTTTTATACGAATATTCGATATAAAAATATTCGAATTATTCGTTATTCGAAAAAGAACATTTTTAAATTCTTAGAATAATCATCGTAATAATTATTCGAATAATTTGAACGAACATTATTCGAATGAATACCCTAGTATTTACTATTGTCTGCAAAATATAGAAATTAACGAAAGTAGCAGTAATTTTAATATCAGCACCAGTAAGAACTCATTAATGTAATCTTTAATATAAGAAGCGGTTTAAAAATGTTTAAATAAATTTTCCAAAGTATTGAAATAGAGGTATATTTATTTGATGAAGTATTTAGTTTTTAAGTATATATTATTATTTTTAAACAAATGTTATTTTAATAGAACTGCCTAACAAAATCTTTGCTTTCCGCAAATTCATGTAGTTATTTTTAGATTCTAAAGGTGCTCAAAAATATGTACCTAAACGAAAATAAAATAAAAAAGAAAATACAAGAAAATTTTGGCGTCAGTGAGATTAGTATAAATATATGTTTTTAGACATTTTGTTATAAAAAACTAACAGCATCAGAATGGGTTTGAACCAACAACCTTCTGGTTGTTAATCCAGCGCTCTAGCCAACTCAACCACTGTGCAATATTACTGTGCTATTATACTATTGAGTACTTATTTATGTAATACCGAGTAGGCAAATAATAATGACGCCTCATTACCAAGAAACCATTTTAATAAGTACTTGCCATTATCGAAAACAAAAAAATTTTTGCTGGGTGACTATACAGTTTGCAAGATGTCAAGAGCTTTGTAAACCGGTCTATACAGTAATCTTATGCATAAACAAGAAGTTTAAGAATTATAAGAGAACTACGCTAGACACTATCAAATCATATCGAGCTTAAGTAGATGGGACAACGACACACCGGATTTTTTAGGTTATGCAAGGATATAATTTTCACTGTTCACGGTTATAGCAATGAGATGGTACACAATGCCAGGACAAATTGGGTAATGTAACTAAGTGCCTAATAATATTGTAGGCTTTATTATGTGAATTTTGTGTCCTCTTTTTATTCTCCTTACGTTCTTCTCTTTCTTCTTTTTTTTATAATTACATAAAGTCAACAGTATGAAAAATTAGCATATACCACTGAAAAAAGTATGTATTATATAAATTTAGTATTATTTTTTAACATTTTCAAATAACTTTTAGCATTTTTTAGCTTTATTTTAAATTCCATTTAGCTGAAAAATTTTTTCACATCTGGACACACTGAACACTTCTCTATTATTTTCAATAAAAAAAATTATAAAAATAATTTTTTATTAATATGTTTTATTTTGATATATGACAAAATGGAAAAATAATATGACAAAATGAAATAATAATATGATAAGATTGGATAACTATTTGATAAAATGGAATAATAATATGAAAAATGTTATAATAATATTATAAAATGCAATCATAATATGACAATGTGGTATAATAGTATATTAAGATAGAATAATAATATAATAACATCAAAACATAATCTTATAGAACGGGATAATGTTCAATTATATGAAAAAAACAAACTATAAAATCGGGCAAAATATGACAAAATTTAATTATAATAATTTTTATTTATAATAATTATAAAATAAAATGTTGCTATTAGATTATGATCACTACAACTATTTTTTTTCTCTGCGTGCGTTCACTATTTTATAAATTAAGCAATCATTCTACCTCCTATAAACTTATTTGAATTATCTTAATTACGTGTACAATTTTTTAAGAACTCAGCATTTAGTCGAGGGTTGGTGTTCAACACAATTTCATAATTACTTCAACACCAAGTTTAAATCTAAATAAAAAAAAATACAATTAAAGACTTCTATTTAAAAATTTTACTTTTGGATCGCTTTGTAGTATAAACATCTAATCGTTTGTTAGTATCAGATGACTCAAGGAAGTACTTCGGTACTTTTGAATATTAAACAGTATCAAAAAAAAGTACTATCGTATTAAGTTTTCCATCCCTGTTACACACTCTTCTAACTAACTCACACTTACACATCAGTGTTGCTATTTGGTTAAATTTGTTACATTTTTTGTAACTATTTAAGCCTCAGTTAGTAGATTCGTAACGCAGATACTTATGTGAGGATACGTAAAAATCTAATTGAAATAGATATTTACGTAAGTACGTATTAAATAATTTATTTATTTATTTATTTATTTTTATTTTATTTGTAACTTCTATAACAAAACTTTCGTCTTAAAAATTAGAAATCTTATGATGTTATTATTTATAGAGAAATATGGATACATTTAATCATGTATATGATGTGTTGTATATGTAACAGATTAAATCGATTTCGTTTAAAATATTTTTCCCACTTTTTAACTCTAACCATTACTTAATCAGTTCGTCATTTTATTTTCAATAACATGCTTTCAATATTTGATTTTTTATACCTTCAACTCTACACATTAATAAAATAAACATTAAGAAACTTTCCAAACATTACTTTAAAAGTTGACTATTCTTCAGATATCGATTTTGACAATTAATAGTTATGAACCTTTAGTTATAGACCAGACTATAGATTTTCAAACACTGTACACTGGTCCCAAAACGCTTTATTTTTGGAAATAATTTGGTAATTTGTGAACCGTTGGATATAAATAAAATTTCACAAGGCCACAGCTGAGGTGTTTTCAAGCTGATTTGGAGGAACACAAGCACCTAGCGCATCATAGGGGTAGAGAGTATACCTCCAAAGTTGGTCACCTCGAGTATGTAATTTTTTTTTTTTTTTTTTTAATTTGCCAAAAATTCACTTAAGACTCAAATATATAAAAGAAAGTTACATATAGGCAATGCTTGTAAATTCCTAAGAAAAACATGCTTACATGTGAAGTTATCTCTTTTAGTTTAAGAGATATTTAGGACAAAATAAATTTTACCCTCATTTTTAGTCCTCATTTTGTCCTTAATTTGGACAATAAATTTTTTTTCAGAAATTACAACCAAAAGTTCTAATTATTGAAAATCAATACCTTAAAATCACCACTTCTAATTTCTGAAAGATTCGAATTGGAGAGAGTTGTAATTTGTGAGATTCTACTGTATCAGGCAATTACACAATTTCTATCAGTTTATAACGTTAACACTTTTAAGAAATCAGATTAGAAAAACATAAGAAAGTAAATGTCCCTAATGGCTAATTATGTAAGAAATTCCAGTGATTGCAAAATATGCAAAATTTTTCTCTTAAGAATAAAATATGCGAAGTTATGCTTTTTAGTGTAATATATGCAAAATTATGATCCTAAGAGTAAAATACGACATTTAAATAAGAAAAATATGCTCTAAAATAAGGATTTCATATGAAAATATGACAAAATATGCAAAAATATGCTGTTATAACCAAAAAATATGCTTTAACAAATCGATGCAAAAATTCTTTAAATTGTCTGAAACAGATAAATAACTAACAATTTGGTTTATTTTAAACCTAACAAAAATGATGATTTTGCATATTTTTGGTTGCCCTGATGATTACTAAGGGAAAAACTATATTCCAAAAAATATAGTCTTTCTAAAGCAAATTTTTGTATTATTTTCTTTAAATTCCGAAAATGTAACTTTTTAGGAAAATTTATTTTTTGCAAAAAATCTAAAATTTTTTCAAGCTACCCCTGGCAATACTGCTAAGCATTCACTGGATTAAATTAAGAGAAAAAGAGTAAAATCTCTGAGCAACTCAGGTACTTAGTTACACAACAACAACACGCACTTCTTTTATAAATATTATTTAACAACAACAACAAAAATAGCAATAACAATCTAAGACTAGACCAAGTATAATAGAAGCATCGGATTTAACTTAGACATGGTAAGAAAAAGAACAATAATAAGAGAAACTCACAACATTGTTATTACAATTGCGGTTTTTTACAATTCTTTCCATTTCACAGTGGTGTCTATCATATGAAAATTTCTAGAAAAAAATTAAATATCATTGAAATGGGCCTTTATTTGTAAATATTTAAATCTATTTTTTTAAAAGGTTGATTATGAGATAATTTTTCTATAAATTTCCTTTACATTTATTTTCGATTGGACCTGCAGTTTTGGGGATACAAAGGTATTTATTAACCCTTTTTTTTCGACCGGTCCCACTGTACATTGCTGATTTTTATATGAGTGAGTGAATGCAAGAGTAAGATTTTTTTTCTTTTCACCACCTATACCACTACTTGATGATGTTTGAGGTTATATACTATATATACTTTAGGTGATCGATCCATTTGTAACACTTAGTAATATTTAAAAGAAAGTGGCATAATTTCGGTTCTGTAAAAAATATTGACTTCAATCTTTCTCTATATAATGAAGAATTATATTAGCTAGGTAACGTAATTAAGTTGAAAAAATTTAATTCATGTATTTTCTTATTTTTGCAATTGAATTAAAATTTTTGTAAAAATTTGTTTTGTGGAGAAACTAAATTTTTTTATTTACAATAAAATCTTTGTTAGTTTAACGAAAATTTTATTATCTTAAGGAAATTTTCGGTAACTGTAAAGTTTATCGTTTAAAATGGTAAAGTATGATTTTTATAAAAGGAATCCCATAATTCCAAAAAAAAAAAAAAAAAAAAACGTCGGAAATCCCAAAAATGGAATTTTTTACATTTTCATCTATAAAGTCCACATTTTCTCGATGTCCCATACATTACTATTGGAAACTCTTAAAAGTATTTTATAGATTCCGAAACTGCATTCTGTTTGCAGATTTATGCTTTGGGATTTTAGAACATATATAGTAAATTCAAAAGCTTCATATAAAATAAGTCAAATTTTGGAGGGTGTGTATTTAGACAGTTTGGATTATTAGGCTTGTTTTCTATTTTAGAATCATCTTTGTGAAGATATCTTTCAGAAAAGTATAAATTTATTATATATTGTTAAAGAAAATAATATTTTAGAGAAAAAAGAGTGTAAACACTTTTTCAGCCGAAAAGCACAAAAAATTGTGAGTTTTGCAATTTTCAAATTCAAAATCGTTTATTTTTGGACTTTGTAAAGATATCGACTACAAATATTCTTTATTCAATAAATAATTTTGTTCTTTAATTAGTTAGTGAAAAAACTAATAAAATCGGTCAGAAATTCTGGGATATATATGAAAATCAACTGGACCAAAAACGTGCAAAATTGAGGTAGTTAAAATTTCAAATGCGAATAACTCAAAAACTATAAGAGATAAATATAGGTCTTATCGAGGGCTTTAAGAAAATGTAAAAATATTTGAAATCGGATACGAAACCAAAAATTGGTAAACGTTTAAAAATTTTCTATGTCATAGTTACCCTACTTTGAGCCTCCATAATTTCACTCCTGAGGGGTGTGTGGGGTCCCCAATCCAAACCTAAAATTGTACACGCCTCTGCTATGCATATGTAAAATTTTATATAAACCCAACTAGCCAATTAGCAGCACCGCTCCTGAGGGGTGTGTGAGGTGCCCAATCCCAACATAAAATTGTACACGCCTCTGCTATGCATATGTGAAATTTTATATAAACCCAACTAGCCAATTAGAAGTTACAGATTTATTTCCACAAATTTTCGTTTCTGCCCCACTGTGCAATCTAGGAATATTACAGGAGAGCCAAGAATGATACACATATATATACGTCTTAACTAGTATTCCATTAAGACCCATAAATTTTATATGAATTTTTTTCTTTCCGAAGGAAACATTTCCTAATTAGCAAAAGTATAGGATTTATCATAATCCTAAGCATTTGACTTCAGGTCCACAAAAAATAATCATCAAACACATTAAGCATAATTTGAGAATAAACCTATGCTCATATATTTCACGCTTGAAAATGTTATTATAACAATTCAAATATGTTTACTAATAAACCATTTTAATAATTTTAACTACTTTTGCAGGGTATTTAAAAGTCTTTATGGCCACAAAATAACATTCTAAATTGTTTAATTTTTGTTTTAAATTTCCAGAGAATTTACTAAGTATAGTGCGTGATTGTACTGTATGTGCAATGTATGTGTACTACATTATATAAAAATGTTTAGTATTAATGTTCAAATATATGTTTACATTTGTATGTATGTAACATGTTCATAATCTTTATATATACATCACTGATGAAAATAATAGCACAATAAAATATAATAATATGAAAGTTATAATATAACTCGTGTGATTTGTTTAAACAATTGTCTGCAGTCATTATCGGCTGATATATATTGGAAAAAAAGTTAGAGTGACCTGTATAGCAGCTACTATAGCACATCTGAACTGTGGAATTCCGGTTGTACAGTCCAAGCTTAACAAAAGAGCTGACTAGCTGAAGGGCATGCTTAAGAACAAAATTCATTTGACAACATAAAAGACCTAAAATTAAAGCTATTATTGGACTATAACAATATCAATAATTGAAGCTAAAGTTGGACTTTATAAAGGCCATTATTTGAGGATTGGAAATTGGACTATAAAAAGACCTGTGATTGTAAAACTGTGCTATTTAAAAATTTGCGGCTCTATAGCAATTTATAAAATTTGACTTTATGAATACCAAGTATTTTTCGTAAAATTTTTTATTTTAAAGTGGTTTAAAGGTTTTATTTCTATTAAAATATTGGCTTCATTCTTTCTTGTATAAAATTCAGAATTATCTCAGCTAAACAACACCAGGCTTCAGAACCTGAAAACATCAACCCAGAGCTGGTAAAAGCAGACCCCTAAACAAGTGCCTTCCTGCTCCAGAATGTGGTGCAAAGACTCTGGTATGATAGTGAATTTTCCGACGAACTAAAAGAGGGTTTGATCATCAACATTCCTAAGAAAGGTAATCTCGCGGAGTTCAAAAACTGTAAGAAAATCACACTCCTAAGCATGATAAACAAAGTAATCGTAAACGTTATCGACGTGAGCCTTGCTGACTCCCTTGACAAAGAGTTTCGTTGCGAACAGGCTGAATTCAGAGCTCAAAAATCCTGTGTAGATCACATAAAAAGCCTTCGCATAATAATTGAGCAATTAGTGCGATGGAGATCCCCTCTATACCTAATCTTCATAAATTTTGAAAAAGCTTTCGGCACACTTGTCCACACTGCCATTTGGAAAGCACTCACATGTAAAGGTGCACCTAGGAAAATAATAGGGATTATCCAAGAGCTATACAGAAATGCAAATTGTCGTATACTTCAGCGGAACTCAGTTAGAGATAAGGTTTCTGTTAAAGTTGATATACGACAAGGCTGCATCTTGTCGCCGCTATTATTTAATGTAGTGCTGGACATTGTCGTGGGAAATACAACAGGCATAACTTTGTGTTTAGGCGGCCGCCTAGATATTCTTGACTATGCCGACGACATATACCTTCTAACACACAGTCACTTTGACATGGTGCAAAGCCTTTAAATGGTAGAGATAGAAGCTGCAAATGCAACATCCAACCGGCCATTTTCTATCCAAAACAACCAACTACAGAACGTGCACCACTTTTGCTTCTTAGGTAGCATTATAACATCGAGGCTCTTCTAATGAGAGCTCGGCAAGATTTCGGCCAGCTAAACATAGTGTGGAAATCACCATCAATCTCCACCCGCACTAAGATATCAATTTTCAATTCTATGGCTATGGAATATGGAATATGGCTGCTAGAGACGTAAACACTTTGCAAGTTTTCAACAAATGTCTAAGAAGAATATTAAAAATCTACTGGCCCAACAGAATATCGAACACACGTCTCTGGGCACTCACTCATCAAAGCCAAGTACATTATGAAGTTTTGAGAAGGAGATATAACCCCTAATGCCATTGACTGGAACACACTTGGCGAAGACAGTTAGACATAGTGGCTTCGCGAGCGGAAAAAACTGGAATGAAATTAAGAACCTAGCATCAAACAGAAATGACTGGAAATCTTTTGTTGAGAAGGAAATGGCGATGGATTGGTCACGCATTACGTAGACCACCCGGAGATGTAACCCCTAATGCCATTGACTGGAACACACAAGGCAGTAGAAGGGGAAGACAGTTAGGCAGTAGAAGGGGAAGACAGTTAGACATAGAGGCTTCGCGAGCGGAAAAAAACTGGAATGAAATTAAGAACCTAGCATCAAACAGAAATGACTGGAAATCTTTTGTTGAGAAGGAAATGGCGATGGATTGGTCACGCATTACGTAGACCACCCGGAGTTGTAACCCCTAATACCATTGACTGGAACACACAAGGCAGTAGAAGGAGAGGATAGCCTGCCCACACTTGGCGAAGACAGTTAGACATAGAGGGTTCGCGAGCGGAAAAAACTGGAGTGAGATTAAGAACCTAGCATCAAACAGAAATGACTGGAAATATTTTCTTGAGGTCCTATGCTCCTTATAGGAACTAAGGGAAATAATACATATATCTCAGCTAAATAATAGAATTCATTTATTTTATCTGTAAAAAAAAACCCTTTCTTAGATTAGATATACTAACGAAATTTTCGGTGAAGATCAACTTTATCATTTGAAATGATAATGTGTAAAAAAAATTTAAGAGTCGGATGAAAGAAAAGGTGGACAAAAATATATAAAAAAGTAATTTTTTCGATTTTAAATACATTATGGTATCTAAAACCGTATCATGGTGGTAAATCCCGGCTTGGGAAAATCAAAATTTGGTTTTATAATAGGTCAAATATGAAAGGATTTACACTGGTCCTTGTTAAAAAAATTAAAGGACTTTATTCTTTAGAATGATATCCATAGAGATGTCTTTCAAAAAAGTGTAAAATCTTTATATATTCTTAAAAAATTTAATTTTTTTTTTCTTTATGTTAAACTAGCTGACCCGAGCCGCGTTGCTGGCCCTAAGCAAACATTAGTGTTGTATTACTGAACGATTTTTTTTTTTTTTTTTTTTTTTATATTTTATTTGCAATCTATTTTACAATAATAAGCAAATTTTATAACATGAAAAAAATAACATGACTTATTGATTCCCATTAGAAACAATAATATAACTTATATATGTATGTAACATACATATATACAGATAATTTCAATATAGATATATATTCATTATAAATAAATTAATATTAAAAATTAAATTTATTATTATTTAATTATGTACTTATTATTAAGATTAAATAAAAGGGAGATCTAAAATGTGATTTCTTTTAAGTCTTCTAACTTCATCAGTCTCATCTAGTAGTGCAATTGCCAATAAATTGGTATGGTTGCTGAGTCTTTCTAAGTAATTGCTGCTAAATTTTCTTATTTCTGTTTTTATAAAAGGAATTTTAAGG
This sequence comes from Protocalliphora azurea, assembly GCA_932274085.1. NCBI lineage: Eukaryota > Metazoa > Arthropoda > Insecta > Diptera > Calliphoridae > Protocalliphora > Protocalliphora azurea. The sequence continues at coordinate 27,137,630 of OW026521.1, read as the reverse complement.
TCATTATGTAATGCCTTATTTGTAATGTAAAACGGAGCGTTTGTTATAGATACTGAACGATTTAAATTGATATTTTAACGAAATTTACGACCTTTAAATAAAAATCTAAGGAATACCTATTATAAAGTGTTTTTTACAGAAGAATTTAAATATGATGTAGATGTGGGCTCAATCAAAAAATATACGCATGTATTTAAGGCAAATTTGAATTTATATTTATTTATTACTTCATCTTAAGGTTAGCGGATAGACAATGTCTTTTTTTTGAACGGAATGATGAGAGCTGTAGTCGAAATTGCAGTTGTAATGGAACGCTGCTTGATTCAAATCAGAACTTGAAGCAATTCTTCTTATGCGTTGATTAAAAATTTTAAAGTTGTTGAATTGCTACATTTGCTCGACGATTTCTCATTGCTAACCGAGCCGTTTCATTTCTCGCCTGCCTTTCTTCCTGCGTTTGTGATGTACGAAGTCGGGCCAAACTAATACGGGGTTGTTCTCGTGCGATTTCTCGTTAATATATATTCAATTGATTGACGATATTACGATAAGTACTTGCATTACGTGTTCGACGCGAAATATTAGATCTCCGGGGTCGCGGCATTGTGAATAACACTTAATAACGAATGCCAAAAATACAACAAATGGTTTTAAATATCACAACCTCACTAAATGATGAGCTTTACTTGGAACTTACCGTTTGGAAATAGAATTCTACACCACCACCAGAAAACAAATTGCACAAAAAAGTAAGCGTTTTGATAGAAACAGAAACAGTAATTGTTATAATTTGTATTAAAAAAAATATTTTTAATGATTATTAAGGCAAAGAAATTATGACAAAAAAGAGTTTTTTTTTTTATCGCGGATTTTTCGCGAATTTTTTTTCGTATTATCCTTTTCTGGCCGGTGACCGGTCCGAATTGGTGAGAATCATCAAAATCGGTCTAGTCGTTCTTGAGTTATAACAATAGTAACTAACATCACTTTCTTTTATATATATAGATTTTCAATTTTTGCAAATTTCTAATTTAAATTTATTTATTTTTAGAATCGGAAAATTTAATAACATGATGTTTTTTTCTATATGATTAATACTTTTATTGTTTAACAAATGAAATACATTTTTAAATTTCAGAACCGAATAACTCGATAACTATAAGATATAAATAGAAAGAAATAATAATGAGAGCTTTAAAAAAATATATTAAAAAACCGTTAAACTCGTAAAAACAAAAAAATTTATAAACATTTTTAAAATGTCCATGTAAGACTTCATAGCTGCTCTACCGATTCGCCTTCTAAACTAAAACTTGAATACTTCTCTTCTATAATTGGGTAAAATTTTATGTAAATCGTACCATTCGATGGGAAATTTTTGTCTTTTTCTATACATAATTCTGTAACTTTTTTAAATTTAATGCTAAATAAACAAAATTTTGAACCAATAATAATCTTGAGAATAATATTTTTCTTGATCCTATAGAGGCATTTTTTTAATTTCTCACTAAATAACAAACTTTTTAAAAAAGAAAACTTATTTTTTCTATATAAATTTTCCATTTCAAATCCCTGACTTTGTACACTACTTCTCAATATAATTATGTGCGTGTCTGTCCATGTATATAGATTATGTGTCTCTGTATGTGGTTACACTTTTTTTTTGTTGTCTGTGGTATTGTGGGAATTAAGTGTGAATTAAGTTCAAATCGACAGTTTTATTTTACTTAGTTTTCTAAACCACTTGGTTGGCTGGTTGGTTTAGCTGACTAGCGTGTCCTGCTGCTGTTCACATGTTACTATATTTAGTACCCAGTTTTTTTTTTTCTTTTGCTGTTGTAATGTTAGTTTTTATTTTATATTTGAGTTACAAGTAGAAAAGTTTTTACTTTATAGTTTGTTTTCTATAGAGAACATTATTTTTTTTTTACTTTATTTGTTTCTACAATATAAATAAATAGTTTTTTTTTCATTTATTTAGATTTTACCTTAAGTGTCCAATTGACAATATGATCAAGTGCAGTTGAAAAAAACCATAATAAGTAAAATGCATAGACAATTGAGATTTACAGATTTGTTAGCTTTGATGTTAATGAAAGTTATTTAAAAAAAGAAATAAACAGGGATTATTATTATGTATTAACTATTTTTTTTTTTTTTTTTTTTTTTTATTATTATTACTAAAAACTATACAGAATAATATACATATAGTATTAGTTTTTAAAAGAAAAAATTTCAAATATGAAAATGTATTAAACTACCGCTTAAGTTGAAATATTTCAAATTTGCTTTTAGTTTAATAAATAATGCATTTTCTTAGCAAAGAAAATTTGACCACCACAGAAATGAAAATTTAAAATTTATGAGAAATGAAAATTTGAAAAATGAAAAATTAAAAATTTCAAATTAAAAGACTAAAAATTTTACTAAAAATGAAACTAACGCAGCAAAAACTTTTTGGTTTTCGGTAATGTCAACTATTTTTTAAAGTACTTACTCGGTAATGAGGCGTCATTATTTTTTGCCTACTCTACATTATATAAATAAGTACTCGATAGTATAATAGCACAGTAATATTGCAAACACGTGGATGAGTTGGCTAGAGCGCTGGATTAGCAACCAGAGGTTGTTGTTTCAACCCTGTTCTAATGTTGCTAGTTTTTCATAACGTATAAAAAAATATTTTATACTAAAAAAAGTTTCTGTCACTTAGAAAATTAAGTGCCAGATGGTTTAGTGAGTAAGGCGTTAGTCATTAAAAACGAATAGTTAGTTTGTGTCCAAGTTCAAATCTCACTGACAGTAATATTTTTTGTTTTTTTTATTTTTATTTTTTTTTAGATACATATTTTTTAGTATCCCTAGACATTATAAGAATACATATTTTATTTACAGTGCCTACCACTTGAATAAGGAATCACATTTTTTTAACTTTAATTAAGTATATCTCCTAAACTAAAGTTCATAAAAAAAATAATTTTTTGCGCAACCAAATTTCAAAGTATTGGCTTTAGTTTCCTGAAGAAATAAAAAATATACATATTTTGTTATACTAAAATTATGCATTTATTTAAAGACATGTATTTCTGTGGTACTATTTCGTCTGTCACTTGAATAAGGAATTCTTTTAATATTAATCAGGAAGGCTATGATTTGAATTTCTTTCAATATAAACGGCTAGAGAATTTTTAATTTGATAGTTTTAAATAGTTTTTATTCAAAATGGGACGTAGTAAGTCTCTTAATAACTCTGAAAATGAAAAAATTCTGATTTTGAAATCTCAGAGCCAGAATCCGGTCCAAATAGCCAAAAAAATTAATAGAGGAAAGACAGTTGTATACAATTATTTAAATAACGTGGAAAGATATGGAAAAAACATGAAAGGGCGGAAGAAAATGGCAGCAAATCCAAAAGAAATTTTTAGAATTGCATAAAATTCTGCCATGTCGGTATCAAAAATACGTGAAAAAAGTACAGTCAGTACCAGTCTAAGAACAGCGCACCGTATTTTAAAGTCGTGCCCATACATTGACCTACGAAAACTGCAAAAAACCACCACTAAATAAAAATACAATGACATGGTCCGACAAATGGTTTAAAGTTGCATTTTTCGATGAAAAAAAGTTTAATATTGATGGTCCCGACAGGTATAACTACTACTTCCATGACCTAAATAAGGAGGAATTATTTTTGAGCCGCAGACACAGCCGAGAGGGCGGAATAATGGTATGGGGTGCCATTTCGTATTATGATACCATAGAATTGCTTTCTGTATCCAACAAAATGACTTCAACGACTTATAAAAACATTTTGGAGGAAGCATTTCCAAAATTTAATGATTTCTTTGGATCCATACCTTGGATTCACCAACACGACAACGCTCCGATTCATACCGCCAAAGCAGTAAAACAATGGATTAATCAACAAGGTGTTCAACTTTTGGATTGGCCCCCAAAATCACCAGACCTGAATCCAATGTAAAATGTCTGGGGTTGGCTTGCAAGAAAAGTTTATGAAGGAGGAAAACAATTTGAGACGATAGAATCCTTAATGGATGCAATAACGGAAGCATCGAGTTCAAATTCGCTAAATTACCAGAGTCATTATACAAGTTAATGCCAAATCGAATTTTTGAGGTTACTTCTAAAAATGGTGGCAGTACTCATTACTAATTGAATGCTAGAAGATAATAACTTTCATTTTTGTAACCTAAAATTTAAAAATAAATTACAGTTTGCTTAGTTTTAAAATATTCAATGTTCCTTATTGAAGTGACATACGAAAAAGTGCCACAAAAATACATGTCTTTAAATAAATGCATAATTTTAGTATAACAAGATATTTAAATTTTGTATTTCTTCAGGAAACTAAAGCCAACACTATGAAATTTGGTTGCGCAAAAAATTATTTTTTTCTGAACTTTAGTTTAGGAGATATACTTAATTAAGGTTAAAAAAAATGTGATTCCTTATTCAAGTGGCAGGCAGTGTATATATGGACCATTATAAAAAATTTTGGATTTTGGGCCTTCAAAAAAAAAAAAAAAAATAAAGAATATATATATATATTTCTTTTTTATGGCAAATTCAAATCCATTTGTATAAATATAAGGTGACTCCAATTCATGTAGAATCAGTTCCCGTTAAACATTTCGTGCAAGGGCCACAAAAGTTATAACGGTTTTAACTTGAACTTATATAAATTTTAACAAACTAGAAATTTATGTATAATTCTGGTAAAAATTACTCACAATATAAATTAAAATTTATGATATTTTCAACCTTTGATGTTATTAGTGTAGTATATTTTAGCGTTTCCGAGTAAAATTTAAAAAATTTTCTTTATACTAAAAATCGCGGTTTTTAAAAATTTAACAAAATATGGGATTCGAATCAAAGATATTTCTCCATAAAATATATTTTATTAGGGTTCATTAACAAGAAATGCTATTTAATATTGTGATCTTTTCTTAAGCCAAGCAATTTTTTTTTTTTTTTTTTTTTTTTGTCCATAAAATTTTTATCTTTTGTAATTTTTTAATGAACCTCTACATTTCCGTTCAGTATTACATGGATAGCACTATATTGGCAATTATGGTCAATATAGTGCTATCCGTGCTATATGCCTAAGCAAAATCTGTTTTGACAAAAGTATCCCGTTTTGAGGTATCAACGTCATTTGACTTAAATTTATGGTCCCAATCAATTATATTTGTCTTTTAAGTACTTTTTTAGTACTCTTAAAATTACAAATATGAAAACTTTTTTGTATAATTGAAACTTTTTTACATTAGTACTTAAGTAGTTTTTACCGTTTTTCCGATTTTGAAAAAAAAAAAACTTAGTTGGTACTTTTTTTCAAATCTGTAACCTTTTTAATGAATTTTTATATGTTTGAAAATTTTTACCGTTTGTAAAAATATGTACTTTAAAAAAGTACCTTTTTTGAAAAAAAAGTACTAATTAGTACTTGTTTTTAAAATTGTAAATTCTTCTAAATTCAGTGCTAAATTCAGTCAGTATTTTTTTATTTTATTTTTATGAAAATTGGTACGATTTTTTGTTTTATTTATTTTATTATTTATTTTATTTTATTATTATTTTTTTTTTAAGTACATTTTTATAAAATTGCTGCTGTTGGAAAATTGTACTAATTAATGAATAAGTAATTAGTACCTTGAAATTTTTTCTTCACTTTTTTGGGAAAATATGTACTTCTTTTGGAAAATTTGTATGTTTATATATTTTAGTACCTTTTTTTCTTTGAGGATTGGTCTTCTTTTTTAATTTTTTTTTTTTTTTTTTAATGTACGTTTTTTTAAGAAATACTAATTAGTGCTTCTTATTCAAAATTGATAGGTCTTTTAAAAAATGCATCTTTTTTAATAATTGGTACTTTTTTCTTTGAAAATTTTAATTTTTTGCAAATCTTTACTTTTTTAAAATTTTTAAGTTTTCGAAAAATTTGATTTTGTGCTATTTAAGAAAATTTATACTATTTCGACAAATGTGTTTTTTATTTTTGTTGTAATTTTTTAAAACTTTGTACTTCTTTCAAAAATGGTACTTTTTCCAATTTTTTCAATTTTAGATATTTGTAACTTTCTTTGAAAAGAGGTATTATACTTTTTGGAAAATTAATACTTTTCTTGATTTTTTTTTTTTTTTTTTTTTTTTTGTAATATTTAATATAAATAATTTAAAAAATAAAAATGAATTATTTATATATATATATATATATTATTTATATATATATATATATATATATTTTTTTTTTTCTTTAATTGGAAAACTTTTAAATTTTTTACAAGCATAGTGTTCATGTAAATGATATATGTGTTTGATTGAATACAAGATTTCATATGCGATTTGATTGTAAGAAAAAAATACAATTTTGTTTATTGTTTAAATCTTTGCTCTATACATTTTCATAATAGCGAAATATAAGCTTCGGCCCTATTCTGCCACTCTTACTTCTTTCTTCTGAAATTATGTAAATGTTTAAATTTTTATTGCTTGATTAGTAAACAGTTCTTTCAACATGCATGGTTTTTCATTAATATTTCATGAACTTGAAATTGTTTTATTAAATGATACTTACACACTCATAGATATACAACATAAATTCATTCATACCAAAATGAATTTGTTCAACATATGCAATAGTTCCCAAAATATGTCAGCAATATGTGTTTTAACAATTTTTCATTTCAATTTTAATTTAGTGTTTTTTCTACTTGTTTTACATTAGATAACAACAAAATCAACATGTTTTGTAACAACCAAAAAAAGCATAAAACAAAAAAATATATATTTGTTAATTATTTAATCATTGTAGCAAGCTAAAGCAAAAATAAGTACTACAATGTAATTGTTAGTAATTACTGAGTCGACAGACAAATAAACTACACAGAGAAAATTTTCGAGTTGCAATAAGAACAACAATTTTTTTTTTAGCTTTCTGAAACTTCCAGACGACGTAGAAAATTAAAATTCGGCTTACTTATAAAACTATTCGTCCTACAAATCCTAACGGCGTCAGATTTTTAAATTTCCAATAGGGAGCGGAGATACACTTATTTATTTTTTTGATTTTAATATTAATATTTTCAAAAAACAGCTTTGGTTTTAAGCAGTTTAAATTTGCTAAACACACTCATTGTTGGCTCTCCAAATCCTATCGGAAACTGATTTTGTATTTCGATCAGGGAGCGCATTTACGTCGAATATGTTTTTTTTTTTTTTTTTGGTTTTAAAAAAAAATACTTTTCCAGACACTAGTAACCAAATATAATTAGAAAATTTTACTGAAATAAAGTTTATTTTTTTTAATTTTTTTTTTTTTTTTTTCTTCTGCTATAAAAATTAAAATAGATTTTTTAAGTGTAACCCCATTAATAATGTTAACTTACTTGCATTGTAATAGAAAATCGTGTTTAGTAATGTTTAACAATTGAAATTAAATTACCAAACTGATTTAAAATTGACAGTTTTAATTTAATAATGCTGATGATGAAACCGTTTTGAATTCAAAATCCAAAATAAGGATATAATATTGACAACAGACTATGCTATAGTATCAACTATCGACTATAATAGTATTAACTATAATCTAGGACACAGTATTGGCCATACTATTGACTAAAATATAGGCTATATAGTTTTGACTATTAACAAAGCTATAGTCTAAGCTATAGCATTTACTACAGCCTAAGCTATAGTATTGACTATAGCCTAAGTTTTGGCATTGTAATTATAGCTATAACTGTGGTAAGAACTATAGTCTAAGCTATGGTAATAACTATAATCTAAGCTATGTTATTGACTATAGCATAAGCTATATTATTATAGTCTAAGCTATATTATTATAGTCTAAGCTATAATATTGACTATAGTCTAAGATATGGTACTTACTATAACATAAACTATGATATTGACTATAGTATAAGATATATTATTGACTAAAGTCTAAGCTGTAGAATTGACTATATTCTAATCTGTAGTATTGAACGTAGTCTAAGCCATAATATTGACCATAGTCTAAGCTATAGTATTGACCATAATATAGGTTGTAGTATTGGCTATCTACTTGGTCATAGTCTAAGTATTGACTATAGTCTAGCCTATTGTTGAGTGTAGTCTAGGATGTAGTGTTAACAATCAACTAAGCTATAGACAATATAGTATTGTCTAGCTGTAATATATTGTTTTAACTATCGACTAAAATTCATATCTATATTAATTTATGGCTATAGAATTAACTATAGTCTACGCTGTAATATTGACTGTCGACTAGGCTATAGTCTAGGCTTAAGTATTAGCTATATTCTAAGTTATAGTATTGTTCATAGTCTTGGCTGTAGCACTGACTATAGTCTAGGTTATAATATTGAATATAGTTTAGCACTCACTATAGTCTAGGTTATAATATTGACTATAGTTTAATCTATAGTATTGGATATAGTCTAGGCTATAGCATTGACTATAGGCAAAGGTGTATTATCGACTGAGCTATAGTCTAAGCTATAGTATTAACCATAGTCTAGGATGCAACATTGGCTATAGTCTAGGCTGTAATATTGACTATCAAATAGGTTACAGTTTAAGCTATAATATTGACTATAGACTAGGATGTAGTTTTAACTATTGATTAGGCTATAATCTAAGCTGTAAGTATTTACTATAGCCTAAAGTATAGTATTGATTATAGACTATGATATACTATTGATAATAGACAAGGCTATAGACTATAGTCTAAGCTATAGTATTGGTTATGGCCTAGGCTATAGTATTAATTAGCGACTAGACTATTGTATTATAGATAGTATTAACTATAGATTAGGCTGTGGTATTGGCTATATATATATATATATATATATATATAACTTCATATCTTTAATTTCTAACAATTTTCAACTTAAATTCCTATGAAAACCAACTTTCAATTGCCTAAAACTTCCAATATAAAATATTCTTCTAAATATTTGCCGCAATATTGTTTTCTATTGTTTTCAATCGATTGTTACAATCCTCTTTTGGTTTTTTTCTATTTTTTTACACTTGCAATAATGTGTGTATAAATATCTAAGTGTGTGAATGTATGTGTTTATTATTTGTTTTAAAATTTTCATTAGAATTAGACACGTAGTAAATATATAAACCTATTATTGTTTCTTTGTTTTCCTCTCTCTATTTATTGTTGTATTTATTATTGATTGTTGCCATTGTGCTTGTTGTTGGAAATTTCTGCTCCATTCATTGTGTTTTTGAGTTGTTGATGCTTAAAATTTTGTTATTGGCCATTATTGGTCGAACTGTAAAAAGATTGCCACTTAAGCAAACGTTAACCCTCTGGTGATATAATTCATGCAAAGTGTGGGAAAGTAATCATACAAATGAAATTCTAAAAAAAATTCCAGTTCTATTTGTATTAAAATTTCGTCTTAGAAAACTGATTTTGAAAAGGGATACATGTTGAATTTTTTTGTATTCAATCAATATTGATAACATTTGGCAAAATTTTAAGAACACTAGGTCACATTAATTTTCTTTGTCTTGGATATACCAGGAACATTTATAAATTCCACTAACATTTTAACAAAGTCAATAAATAATGGCTTTTCTGATTAATTTTGCCATGCATTGTATTAGGAATAACCAAAAGGTCTAAACGATTTTACTGCCTGTAACCTAATTAAAAGTTTGCTGATATGAAATTAATAATTTTAGGAAAGCAAAAAAACTATACAAAATTTCCTTAAGCTATGAATAGTTAGATTCTTTAAAAAACCAAAGATAATGCCTAATTAATCTTTATATTAATTATTTGTAATTATATAATACCATTAATCTAATTACTATCTGCTGTTTTTCAATTTCTATTGCAATGTTAGCTGGGTTATCAAATCTAAACTATATAAAATAAATGAAAATATACTCGTAAACATTTAAGCCCAATTATATTTGCAATTGTTTCATTTTCTCAATTTAACTACAAATACAATATTTAAACTCTACATGTTGCAATTTTTTCTTTTGTTGACATAAAGTTTCAGTTTTTATATATTTCTATTGTTGTTCTTGTATTATATTTAATTTTGCACACATTTGCAAAAAAACAGAAAAGAAAAACAAGAATTTATGTATGTGTACCGAAGTGCTCATAAAAACATTTTTATTAACGAAAATTCATTATTGATATATGGCAATTCGTATTTGATAAATTTTACGCTACAGCTGAGATTTTAAGTAACTTAAAAGATCTAGTCTAAATTTTAGACTATAGTCTAGCCTATAATTTAGACTATAGCTCAGTCTATAGTCCATAGTTTAGACTATAGTCTAGTCTATAGTCTATAGTATATATTTTAGGATATAGGCTAGTCAAAATTTAAGACTATAGCTTAGACTAGAGACTAGTTTATAGTCTAGACAATAGCCTAGTATATACTTCAGACTATAGTCGAGTCTATAGTATTGATTATAGCCTAGTCCAAAACCTATATTATAGTTTACATTATAGTCTAGTGTATAGTTTAGACTATATTCTAGTATGTAGTTTGGACTACAGTATAACATATAATCTAGAATATATTCTGTCTGTAGTTGTGTATAATCTATAGTTTACAGCCTATAGTCTTGTCTATCGATTAGACTATAGACAAGTTTATGGATTAGACTATAGTCTAGTCTACAGTAGTGACTATAGTCTAGTCTATAATTTAGAATATAGTTTAGTCTATAGTATAGCCTATAGTCTGTTCTATTGTTTAGACTATAGTCTAGGCTATAGTCTAGTCTACAATTTAGAATATATTTTAGTCTATAGTTTAGACTATAGTGTAGTGAGTTGTTGTGACTATAATCTAATCCATAATTAAGGCAATAGTCTAGTCTGTAGTTAGGGCTATGGTCTAGTCTATAGTTTAGACTATACAATAATTAATAGTTTAGATTATATTCTCCTATATAGTTGTGACTATATTCTACTCTATAATTTAGACTACAGTCTAGTATATAGTTGAGAGTCAGTTTAGACCATAGTCAAGTTTATAGTTTAGACTATAGTAGAGTATATACTTTAGACTACAGTCTACACTTAAAACTACAGTCTTGTATATAGTTTAGACTACAGTCTTATATATAGTTTAGCAATAGTCTAGTCATTAATTGTGAATATAGTCTAATCTATAATTTAGACAATAGTCTAGTCTACAGTTCAGACTATACAGTAGTTTATAGTTTAAACTATATTCCAGACTATAGTTAGATAATAGTCTAGTCTATAGTTGTAATTATATTCTAATCTATAATTTAGGCTGTTGTCTATTATATAGTTTACAATATAGTTTAGCCAATAATCTAGTCTATAGTTTAGACTATAGTCTAGTGTACAGTTTAGATTATAGTCTATTCTATACTATAGACTTCAGTTTAGATTATAGTCTAGTCAATAGTTTAGAAAATAGTCTAGTATATAGTATTGACTTTAGTCTCGACTATAGTCTAGTCTATAGTTTAGACTATAGATTAATCTATAGTCTTTAGGCCTTATTCATAATCAAACTTTAAATTTATTAGAGTTTGATAAGTTTGAACTTTGTATGAAATATTTGTTTTATTAAATAATAAGGCCTTTATTCCATAGTTTATATTATAGTCTAGTTTGTAGTATAGTCCATAATCTATTCCATGGTCTGTATAGTCTGGTCAAAATTTTAGACTATAACCTAGCCTATAGTTTAGACTATAGTCCAGTTAAAACTATATTCTATGCTATAGTCTAGTTTATAGTTTAGACTATAGTCTAGTCGATAGTTTAGACTATAAACTAGTCTATAGTCTTAAAGCCTTATTCATAATCAAATTTTAAATTTATTAGATTGTGATAAGTTTGAATTTTGTAAGCAAAATTTATTTTATTAAAGACTAATGTTCCATTGTCTAAGAGAATGATGTAGTTTATATTCTTTTAACTATTATATTTTTCCTGCCGTTAGTCTCCTTTACAGTCTTGTATTCTAGTCCATAATCTAGTCTACAGTCTAGTCTATTATCTGCTCCACACTCTAGACTATAATTTACATTTGTCTATCCTATAGCTTATCGCACTACCGTTGTTCTCCGCATTTCTATTTTTCATATTTAACATCGTAAACAAACAGTTTGTCAGAGACTGGAAATAAAAACATTTCAGCAAATCATAAAAAATATTTTCATTGCAAAAAAAAAATGGCAACAATATTGTGTGTTTAATTTAAGCTGAAATAAATTGTGCTTATTTTTTTGAGTGTGTGAGTTTGTGTTTTTAGTATGAATGAGTGTTTATAATAGTGATATTTAAAGTAAACATAAGGTAGCGATAACCAATCAGCAATCAAATAAACAAGTATGTAGTAGTCGTAATAAAAACATTTATGGAAATATTATAAACTTATTGTTGCTATAGCTTTTGTAATAATGAAGCATATTTTTATGGGCAAAATAAGAAGTATAAATAATGTTATTGTTAAAATTCAATAAATATCTGTTAAAATGAAATGTACATGTATATATATATATATATATATATATATATATATATATATATATATATATATATATATCTTTTCTTATTCAATAATCTCTGCATTATATCATGTTTAGTTATTTAATTGCAAATCATTCTAGAAACCAAGAATTTAGTTTTCAAGAGAAATCTTTGCATTGAACTTGCTTTCATAGTGGCAATTTAATTTAAAATTTTAATTAAGCTCTTAAAATTTTCAGACAATTTACATTTTGTTTATATTTGATTTTAATATCTTTATTCATTTATTTATTAAAACATTTATTTATTTGCTTAACTTTTGATAACGAAAACTTTAAGCATCCTAAACTGGAAATGCAATTTGAAAGTAAAACCACAACATATAAAGTTATCTACATTTGTATAAATATTTTGTATTTTATACTAAATATATAAAATGATAAGTTATATTAGTGTGTGTAAAATTTTTTATAAGTAGTTGTTGTATGACATACGCTACATTAATTTAATATAATGTAAATTTTATAGAGAATCTAAGAATTCAGTTTATTGCAACTTTTTATTATAAATATTACAAGATATATAAACGTATATACACTTATAGAATTTTTTGGTATAATGTAAATAATTAAAAATTGTATTTATGTTTAAATAAAACGAAAGTTTTTTACAACTAACCAATCCACTTTATAAGAATCTATGTTATTTTTGAAATACCCAAATTGTCCTCTAGAGTGTTTTTGTTTAATCTTCTTAACCGTTCTCGAATGATTTTTTAATACCATTTTATTTGTATTCTGTTTCACTGTTCTTATTAATAATATTATTAAGTTTTATTTAAACTATTATTTATACGTTTGTATACAAAATTTTAAAAGCAAAGAGAAATTTATATTATATTCTATATTTACCCAAAAATCATCAACATTTTCTTCAGTGTTTAAACATTTTAAACGTATTTTTTAATATCACAGTGTGTATAGCTCTAATGTTTACATATGTATTTTCAAATACATATCATATTATACTCATTTATATTGTGCAAAATTTATAACATACTTTTTTCTATTTACTATTTCTATTACTTCTGATTCGCTTCATATATACTGCTTGCATTTGTTGCATTTTATACTATTCTATATACTGTAATCAGGCGCCTGGTTTATTTTTAGTTTCCTTTATCTTCATTTATTCACATAAATGTACACGTAACAGCTACACACATTCATAGACTTACACACATACACGCAAATGATAGAAAGAAAAAATAACTTGTTAAAGTGTATAATAATAAAAGGTTAGAGATTGTATAACGTTTATACATACAAAATGAAAACTAAATAAAATTTGCTGTAAATCAGTGAAAAAATTATGTAGAGAGCAGTATTAGGGTATACGCAATAATAAGAAATCATTAGATAGCTGTGTTATTTAAACATGCAGTGGTAGGGCTGAGAAAAAGAAGAGGAGTTATTAACAAAATTCTATCATTAAAATTAGATTCAAAAATAAATCGTAGTTTGGTATATAGTCTAGTCTATAGACTACTCTATATAGTATAGTATATAGTTTAGTCTATAGTATAGTCTATACTCTAGTCTATAGTATGGTCTATAGTCTAGTTTATAGTCTATATCAGTTTAAAGGTCCACCTTCCTTTGCTGCTGTCTTCCCATCTGCTCTGTCATTTTCTTATAGAAGATTCTCCTTCAAATTTACGTACACGAGTGTCTAATTGATTTGGATAGTCTAATCTAGTCTATAGTCTAGTCTATAGAGTAGTCTATAGTCTAGTCTATAGTCTAGTATATAGTCAAGTATATAGTCTAGTCTATAGTATAGTCTATAGTATAGTCTAGTCTATAGTTTAACGTATAGTCTAGTATATAATCTAGTCCATAATCTATTCTATGGTCTAGTGTAGTCTAGTGTAGTCTAATCTATAATCTAGTCTATATTATAGTCTATAGTCTAGTGTAAAGTTTACTCTTTAGTCTAGTCTATAGTATAGTATATAGTTTAGTCTTTAGTCTAGTCTATAGTTTAGTCTTTAGTCTAGTCTTTAGTCTAGTCTATAGTCTAGTATATAGTCTAGTCTATAGTCTAGTCTATAGTCTAGTCTATAGTCTAGTCTATAGTCTAGTCTATAGTCTAGTCTATAGTCTAGTCTATAGTCTAATCTATAGTCTAGTCTATAGTATAGTCTATAGTCTAGTCTAAAGTCTAATGTATAGTCTAGTCTATAATCTAGTCCATAATCTACTCTATGGTCTAGTGTAGTCTAGTGTAGTCTAATCTATAATCTAGTCTATAGTCTAGTCTATGGTCTAGTCTATAGTTTAGTCTTTGGTTTAGTCTATAATCTAGTCTATAGTCTAGTCTATAGTCTACTCTATAGTCTAGTCTAAAGTCTAGTCTTTATTCTAATCTATAGTCTAGTCTATAGTTTAGTCTTTAGTCTAGTCTTTAGTCTAGTCTATAGTTTAGTCTTTAGTCTAGTCTTTAGTCTAGTCTATAGTCTAGTCTATAGTCTAGATCTATTTTGGTTCTACTTGGTTACCAAAAATGTTGCATTGATAATCACATTTTCATCACGTTTAGGAACAGTGTGTAAATAAACTTATTTATGTGTTGAAGTTTAGCTTAATTTTTATGAAAAAAAAAATCTCACATATATATAAATATCCCACACATATAGCATAATAGCTTTTTATATTTCTGCTGGTTATATTTATGTATATTTCGGGTATAAAAATTTTATTTACACACAATCAGTAGTTCCTGTTTATGGGGTTTTTGCGTTTCTTTTTTTTCACTTGTTCGTGTCATGTTTTTTTCTTAATTTCGCTGTCATTGAACTATATAAAATACTACAAGTTTTTAGTAAAAGCGAAATATATGCGTTTATGTGTGGTAATATTATAGTTTTGAAGGTAAATCGTTTGAAGGTATAAATTTTAATAAATATTTTTGCAATCAACTATAACGCCATGAGGTGTCTGGAGTTTTTTTTTTTTTTCTTAACGAGGGTTGGCTAGAAAGTTAATCTTTCCAACAGAGGTTGTATGGTAAAATTAGGAATTTTTTATGAACATTTTGATGTTATGAGATCTTTTTATTAAATTACAAGTCTTTGTTTCTTGCTAACTAAAGTTTATTGAGAAAGTCATAATATTTTTAACTGGACTTGGTTTTTCTATTTTTCTTTAAATATATATTAATAAAGATCAAGAGTAAAATGCCAAATTAAAATAACTAGTTCCATTATTAAAAACGAAATATATATAACCAGCAAAATTCAAATTGAATAATAGTCTTTTTCTCATTTCAATTTTAATCTAGGCATTAAAAACCAAAGAAGAAAATATATTTTTTATATAAATCTACTACACGCACTTTTGTTTTCACACAAAAGGACGGATAGATAGACAGTTGTTATATACATACGTACAGACAAACTGCGTGATAATTCAAATCATCAACAATAATAGCAGCAAGAAAAAAAGATAACAACATTACAACAACTATAATCAAAAAAAATATATGTAAAATTCACGTTATCCTTACAACAACAATAATAACTAAAATGAAAGATACGACAATTACAAAAATCCTGGCCATTTTTATACATTTATAACATGAACAAGAGCAGAACGTGAATTTATTCCATTATTGCATGTAAAGGGCACTCAGGCATAAACTTAATTTTTACCCTATTTTACAGCATACACACATACATACACTTATAAACCTACAACGACTTAAACACTTGTACAAAATGTAATTTCAGTGAATGTTAACTGAATGAATGTTAAGAAAAAAAAAATAACGACCAAAAGGCAAATTCAGTGTAACAACAACGACAATGATTAAAATTTTGTAAAAAAAAATAATAACGCAGCAACCAACAACAGCAACATTAGCAATAAAAATCAAAAACACAAAGAGAAATACGGAGAGTGAGTGAAAAAACTGCGAATACAATATGTATTATTAGCAAATTTTAGAGCAGCAGAAGAAAAGCAGGGAAAATATATTTAGACAACACTAGGGCTAAATAATGTACTAATCAGTGTTGCCATTTAGTTACATTTTACATTTTTTTACCGCATTTTCGTAACTTTTGATACCATCCATAAAATTAAGTACTAAATAATATCATTGACGTACAGAAATCATGCAACTATTTTGCAACATTTAGAAAAAGTTTTTTCACAACTTTCTCAAAATTTACCTTCTACCACATCACTTCTGTTGCAGAGAACGAAATTTTGATTCTTTTTCTTTTCGGGACAGATGAAAAAATTACACAAAGTGATTTTAGCTATGTTTTCATTAAAAAAAAATTGTATTGCAATCCAAAATATAAAAAGCTATTTTTTAGTCTTTTTTTTATAGCACAAAATTTATAAGTAATGTGCTCTTAAATTGGTTAAAAACTGAATTTGTGCAAATTGAAAATTTCGTAAAGTTTTCGGCATAAGAAAAATATCTAGATAAATTATCACACTTAGGAAAATAGTGTCTATTATAATGTAGTTTTGTCGTCTACTGGGATAACTTAGTTGCCTCTAGGGTCTACTTACGGATCCAAAAAACTTTAAGTTATAAGACATTTGATTTATCCTTTCTGGGGATTAAAATAATTTTATCTTTATTAAGTATTCATTTTATTTTAAATGCCAAAATATATATTTTTCAAATTCTATCGGCTTAATAAATGTCGTCTTCAATCGCTTCTTCTTTGACTAGCAAATTTCTTCCTTCTTCTTCAACTACGCTTATTACGGTTCTTTGGCTTGTATTAGCTTAGGGCGATTATTCGGCTTATAACAGGCTTGGTTCGGTTTATATTAGAATCGGTGTATAAAAGGCTCGGTTCGGTTTATATCAGGATCGATGGTTTATTCGGCGTATAGCAGGCTTAGTTCTATTGTTTGGCTTATAGTATAGGATCAGCTTTGTACGTGCGGTTTCGACTACTCGGCTGTCAAACTGGTTCGGGTTTACGACGGGATCGGTTTCTGGTTCGGAGTATATTTTTCTACAATGCGTACAATGGTTTCTTAAAGCTAATGTCTAGCTACTTCTCAAACTACAGCTACCATGCACTTCTACGGGTTAATACTCGACACGAAGTCACTTGTAGGAACGAGCATCCGAAATCTCTAGTGAGAACAGCTAACCGAAGTCAACTGTGAGAACAAGCAACCAAAATCGCTCGTGAGAACAGCTAACCGAAGTCGACTGTGAGCAGCACGAAGTCACTTGTGAAAACGAGCAACCGAAGTCACTCGTGAGAACAGCTAATCGAAGTCAACTGTGAGAACAGCTAAGCGAAGTTAACTGTGTAATTTATTTAGGGAACCAACCGAAGTCGGGTGTGCAAAAATAAGACTTTATTCTACTTTCGTAAAATATATTCGGCTCTTCAATTATATAGTATAATTTGCGAGACTTATATGGCGGGCTCTTGTCTTGTTTAAATCGATTCGACTGTAACCAAGCCCTGTTTACTTATACTTATTCATGTATCAACTGGATAAGAGTTATATTGCTTGCTGACTTTTTGCTCAATATGATATTAAACTATATACTGTTATAAAGATAATATAAATTTAAAATAATTCCTTTCTTTATCGTTTTAAAGCCTATAGTTAATATCTTTCCAAATATATATAAAAATCTTTCCTATAGATGTCTTGAAACTTGCGTTGCTTTTAGTGTTGATCTTATTTTTGAATTAAGTTTGGATGGTAGTAGTGGTAGAAATTCCAAAGACGTTACATTTCATAGGGCAAAAATTTTTGCCAAACAATATAATAGACTTAAAATGTGACATATTAACGCTCAAAGTTTAATAACCAAAATCGATTAGTATAAATTTGTATTCCAGAATTCCAATATAGACGTGGCGTGTGTTTCTAGAGTCGCAGTATTCGTCAAAATACATTAAGATGCAGATTCCGTTTCAAGTCAGGTTCAAATGTCAAAATTGAGTACGTATTTGTAGAAATTTCGACAATATGTAGTAAAATATTATTTGGTTATGTACCAAAATCAATGACATCTTTGTTGCAAATCCATTGAATGTTTTTCAATATAATCAAACATTTGCTCCTTGTTTTTTCCAAACATGAACTGATTTTTATAGCTTATGATATGCAGTTTGAGCAGGAGCTCCAAGATAATTTTTACCGTGATTTTAAGAATGTTAACTATTTATTGTTGGAATTATTTACCTCATTTAACTGGCGCAAGATATATTTTATGACATCAGTAGATGAACAGATTCGTCATTTACCTACCATGACGGTTCAACCACACGGCGGTCTTAGTGCCGGGCTAGCAACGCCCCCATGTGCCTATTAGGAATACACTGGTGGCAATTATAGTGACTCATTGTCTGGATAAGTCCACTCCCCCTTGCTTAGGAGTTGGAGCCCACTTCCTGCAATTTAGGCACAAACCACAGAGACAACGTGACTTCCCGAAGGGCCTCAATCAACAGCCAGTCCAGTACAACAACACCGACAAGCAGGCGTTGTTGTACCAGGGGCCACTGGCTCCCATGGTACCAGATTGTGTTAGGTCTCGATTCAGGCCCCGAAGGTCCCTTTCTCCCATTATAGACCCCAGACAAGTCCAGGAGATGTAAATAAGTTTGCAATCGTAAATTGCCTTGTTATTTCTCTTTGGCAGTACTAACGCAGAGTTTGTGGACTATAATTAGACACCAGCAAAATGAAATACGTATTTTCTGTGCCGCTATACATCATCACCATCGTGGTGTCTTATCCATTTTGGTTTCGTTGAAACCTAAACATGGCGCCCGCCTTGCACTGGGTGTAATTTGGAGGGCCTCACTTAGCAGCGCCAGACGTTTGAGGCAAGTAAAAGAGAGATTGAATCTAGCGTCGTAAACGCTGTTATAGATGTGGTTCCAGTAAAATGCCTTGTTGTCTCTGTTTGGCAGTATCAACGCAGAGTTTGTGGACTATAATTAGACACCAGCAGAATGGAATACGTATTTTCTGTGCCGCTGCACACTTCATCGGCATTCGTGGTGTCTTATCCATTTTGGTTTCATTGAAACCTAAACACAATGGTAAACCTATATATATCTGCCAAGCTGATACAATTCATAGACCGAAAGACTAGTTATAGAGCGTAGCATGACAGGTTTCTTACTCTACCACGTATGAACTATACAGCAAGGAAGAGATTTTTTCCAAGAAGACAAGCCACCGTGGCGATCAGTAAATGAATAATCAAATCTTTTGGTTTACAATATTTTGACCTTATATAATGTTGCTGTTCCTTTGAAAAGAAAAAAGATCGTGACCCAAAAAAATCCATGGTTTACTGCAGATATAAAAAGCAATAAAACGTAGAGATCAACATTATTTCCGATAAAAGCGCTTCAAAACTTAAAACTAAAACTTGAATTTTATTCTGCCAGAAAAACTGTTAATAGAATGATACGAATAGCTAAGACAAATTATTACTCCAACAAATTTAGTTCCGCAATAGACTCCAAAAATATCAAGAAAACTATTAGGGACATTGGTATTGGAAAGGAAAGCAACAAAATAGTTCCTATCCTATTGACTTTCATGAGCTAAATAGAATTTTCACGAATACACCTTTAACTACATCAGATGTTGTAACAGAACATTATGAATTCAACAATATCTATTACTCTTCTAATCAGAAAGCTTTCGAATTTATTTGTGTTGACCAGTCTAACGTGCTATCTAGTTTCTCCTTAATAAAATCAAATGCGGTGGGATTCGATAAGTTCATAAAAATCAATTTACACCTAATATTACCTTATATAACACAACTCTTCAATACTCGTATCATCATAACAATTAGTACTTATCCTACTAAATGGAAGTAAGCGAATATAATACCAATACTGAAATCTAAGTTATTTTTCAAACACAGCTGTTTAACAGCCTTAGCCAACGTTAGGGAAAATATAAAAAGAGAGCTCGATGATGGTAAAATTACTTTTTCAGTCTTACTTGATTATTCGAAGACGTTTGACACAGTCAATCATCAACTCCTCTACTCAAAGCCAAAATACGTTTGTAATTTTTACTTCATCTCAGTAAAATTAATATCTTCATATGTCTGCGAGAGAACTCAATCTGTGTATGTTAATAGTGTAATTTCAAAGCTTTTTGATAGTGTCTTTAGTTTACCGATTTATTTATTTATTTTTTATTATTACTTTTTTTTCTTTGTGATTTTTTCTATTTTGCGATTTTTTTCATTTGAGCAATATATTTTCTGAGGTTTGCCGATTTTTTTATTTTTAGCGATTATTTCACGTTTTGGCAATTTTTGCGTTTTAACGATTTTTTTGTAATTACCAATATTTTCATTTTAGTCATTTTTTTTTTCTTTTTGGCTATATTTTCGCATTCTGGCTTTTTTATGTTTTGCCGATTTTTTGCGTTTTGGTAATTTTTTTGATATTTAAAGATTTTTACATTCTTTTCAGTTTTAGCGATTTTTTTTTTTTTATATTTCGACACTTTTTGTAGTTCAAAAAAACTTTTTACGGTTAAGCTTTTTTCTGATTTTTTTTTTTTGGCAATTTTTGTGATATTTGGCGATTTTTTTTCAATGTGTTCAAAATTTGACATAAGCGCGTGACTAAAAAAATAATTGGACTTTCTTCTTTATTGACACTGTTTTATCACTTAATTTCAAAGCCTTTACTACTCATGAGGGGCGTGTCTCAAGGCTCAATACTGGCACCTTTATTGTTCTCCCTTTACGCTACTGATTTACCTCAACAATTACCACGCAATATGATTCACATGTATGCTGACGATGTCCATTTTAAAAATTTTGTTAGCATATTCTCCTCGATAACATGACCTAATTTAAGTTCCGACGATTGTTGTCATTGTTCAAGAATAAAAAAAAAAACTACGAATTTTCAAATGTATATGTTGAGGGTATGTTTTGTCAACAAAACTTATAAAATCAAATCATCGTAACCGTTTGAATACGAGGACGAATCAATAAGTCCGTGACTTTTCGAACTTCCCTCATAGTTATATGAAATGCAACAATATTCCCATCAAGTACCACCTGTTAATAGACTACTGTCAAATTTTGAGCAAGTGTCGTCATTTACTTTGCGTTTAACAGCTGTTCAAAACATACAACCTCGTGTATTTCTAAAAATGGAAAAAAGTGAATTGCGAGTGCTCATTAAACATTATTTTTTGCAAAAAAAAACCGTCAATCAAACCAAGGGAAAGCTCGATAAATACTATGGGGATTCTGCACCATCTATTTCAATGGTAAAAAAGTGGTTTACTGACTTTCGTTGTGGTCGCACAAATACAAATGACGCTGAACGTTCTAGACGGCCAATTGAGGTCAGTACACCCGAAAATGTCGAAAAAATCCACGATATGGTGTTGGCCGACCGAAGAGTAAAAGTGCGTGAGATTGTTGATGCCATAGGCATTTCATATGGTAGTGTGGTTCCGATTTTAAATAATCAGCTGGGTTTAAGAAAGTTGTCTGCAAGAAGGGTGCCTTGTTTGCTCTCAATTGACCATAAACGTTAACGTGTGACAACTCCAAAGAATTGTTTGGAGTTGTTTAATCGCAATCCAAATGAGTTTTTGCGGAGTTTTGTAACTGTGGATGAAACATGGATCCATTACTGTACTCCGGAGACCAAGCAGCAGTATAAACAATAGATTTCTCCGGGTGAACCTGCTCCGAAGAAGGCCAAGGTAAGTTTGTTGGCCAATAAGGTGATGGCAACAGTTTTTTTTTGGATGCACGCGGGATAATCCACATCGATTACCTTCAAAAGGGAAAACCAATAAACGGCGAATATTATGCCAAATTATAGACCGATTTAATGAAGATTTAAAAAGAAAACAACCCCATATGGCCAAGAAAAAGTTCTCTTTCATCAAGATAATGCACGGGTGCACACGTGTGCAGTCTCAATGGCAAAACACTATGAATTGGACTACGAATTGGTACCTCATCCGACATATTCTTCGGATTTAGCGACTACTACCTATTTCCAAATCTAAAGAAATGGCTCGGTGGAAAGAGATTCAGCTCCAACGATGAAATTATTGACCAAACAAATGCCTATTTTAAGGACCTCGAAAAATCCTATTTTTTACGCAACTTGCTCAAAATTTAACAGTAGTCTTTTAACAGGTGGTACTTGATGGGAACAGTGTTGCATTTTGTATAACTACGAGGGAAGTTCGAAAAGTCACGGACTTATTGATCCGCCCTCGTATCAAAACAAAAAATTAACCTTCTATAGCAAATTTGTGTACTATTTTCTTCCAAATTTTTAATAGAAAATAAATACGAATTGACCGTTTATTTTTCAAATTCCAAAAAAGTAACTTTTTAGGAAAATTTTTTGACAAATTTTTGCCTTTTTGACAAAAACCTGTCTCTTTTTCTAAGCTACTCCTGGCAACACTGGTACTAATACTTATACACAAATAAGCATTTAGTTATAAACCCACCCTCTCTTCTTGCCTCACTCCTTTTAACATTCAAATAACCGTTAACTTAACAAGCAAATCTGTTTTTTGAACAGAAAAAAAAAACAGCACAGGAAGTAAGTCAATCAAATATGAGCTTGTTAAAAATTAATTTTGTGGTTAATCTAACAAATTTACATATGAATACATGCATATAAACGTAAGTATGTAATACTTATACACATACCTCTCTAACTTGTAATTTTTGCCTGTAAATGTAACATGTTTTTCGCACACATACAATATCCCATATTTTAATTTATAAATACTTAGCGAAAATTTTTTATATTTTTAACTGTTTGAAGTGGATTTTTCTGTTTTTATAATGAAGATTATTCTCAAGTTTTTTCAAGCAATTTTTAAAGCCAAACTGTTCCACTAGACTTTTGATTAACACTACTAAAAATAATTGCCCAATTCACAACATCGTTATTGTGTTATTTGTTAAAATATTAAGTAAAGAAAAATAACATTTTTAAAAAAGTAATACACTTTGTGAAAAAAATATGTTATTTTAAAATGAATTAAAATATTATAAATATAAATTTGTTTATTAATTTTTTTTTTTTTTTTTTTTTTTGCTAAATATGTATTTTGGTTTTACGAAAAATTTTAATAAAAATCTTATTTTATGAAAATTCTGATTTTTATATATTGCAACACCCAATTTAAAGTATACCAATAGACTCATAATCGCTTTCTGAGTCGATTAAACGATGTCCGTCTAACTGGTATTCAGTCCATATATAACTTGTGCACAAAGTACAAGTCATAATTTTAAAGATAATTTGATAAAATTTGGAACATATGACTATTTTGGTATAATGACACAGCCTATTGAAATTGGCTAATATCAGTCCATTATTTCGCGTAGCCCCCACGCAAATGTTACCCCATAATAGTATTGCCAATTTAGCCTTTTTAAGGCTAAATCTAGACTTTTTCATACATTATTTCACGTAGCCCCCATGCAAATGTTACCCGGCAACGGTGTTGCTAGTTTAGTCTTTTTAAAGCTAAATCTAGCCTTTTTATTTTTAGTCTCAAAATGTTTGTTTTAGCTTCTAGCTTTTTTTCTAGCCTCTTTAGATTTATAAAATTGCTTTAAAAAGGCCAGAATTTTAATATTTAATCAAAGAAGAAAATAACTTCATATTTGCTTTTGCTGATTGTATTTTTTACAGAACCATCCATTTAAGAATTTTTGTGTATTAGTTCGCACAAAAATCGAGATTATTTATACTTAATAAACTTTAATAAACTTCTTTAACCATAGAAACTTTTTATGAATATAATTTATAAAATTCTTATAAAAACGAAAAGTCAACCAAAAATTTGAAAATCACTAATCAAAAAGGAATTATAATTCAAAAATTAAGAAAAATCACTTCAAAACATAGGGTCATTTTATATATGAAATATAACCCAAATTTCTATGGGAATTTTGAGGGGCGATTTGTCTTTGGGTCATTTTGCTGGCAGCCGTTCTATGCCATATTTATAAATTTGTTACAACATCTTAAAAAAATATCAAAGACTAATGAGAACGAGAAAAAAAATTTTTTGAATTAAAATATTCAAAATAATATTTTCTTTTTTTTTTTTGGTCTTTTTTTTTTTTTTTTTGACATTTAGCCTCTTCTGACCTTCTTTAAAGTACAATTTAGCATCTTTTTTAGAGTATTTAAAATTCTTCACTTCATTACAATTATCACTTGTTTTATTATACTTTACCATCTATATACTTTTTTCTATTGGTAAAGGCCCTTTTAATTACTATTTTTTTTTTGTGTATGTCTAAAACATGACAATATTTTAAAGTCATAAAGAACAGCAAAAAAACAAAAATTTTGCTTAAATTAATGTTCCTTCTCTCCTTTTCTGTTGCTTAATGAAAATCAACACTCATAATAAATGTCGTTACTTTTGAAAATTTTATTTTTTATCACTTTTTTTTTTGGATTATTACCATGTTTAGAATTATTTATTTTTATAAAAAGAATCTGCAGATTTTGGGGTTTATTTTTAAGAAAAAAATATCTCATAAAAAGTTGTAGTAATTATTTACTTACTTCAGGCGCCATAATTAGGTTTAAGCTAATTATGAAAGATTTATGTTAATAAAATAAAATACTTGTAATAACATTTTTTTGGATGGTTGAAAATGATTTTGCCAGACAGAAGAGTTAATTAAAATGTTAAAAAAATAATAAACAAATTATCGGCTGGGCCGAAACTTATATACACTACCCCCGAAGCTCATCTTTTTTTATAATTATACCCTACACCAACATAAATGTTTAGGGTGTTATGCGTTTGTGCTGACCCTCATCTTAAAATATACCATTGGACTTATAATCTCTTCTGGAGTCGATGTAACGATGTCCCTCTATCCATCTGGCTGTCCATAAAAATTCGTACGTAAAAATTGGCGGATCAATATTTCCGTGACTTTTCGAACTTACCTCATAGTTATATGAAATGCAACACTATTCCCATTAAGTACCACCTCTTAATAGACTACTGTCAAATTTTGAGCAGGTGTCGTCATTTACTTTGCGTTTAACAGCTGTTCAGAACATACAACCTCGTGTATTTTTCTAAAAATGGAAAAAGCGAATTTCGAGTGCTCATTAAGCATTATTTTTAGCGAAAAAAAAACCGTCAATCAAACCAAGAAAATGCTCGATAAATACTACGGGGACTCTGCACCATCGATTTCAATGTTAAAAAAGTGGTTTACTGACTTCCGTTATGGTCGCACAAGTACAAATAAAGCTGAATGTTCTGGACGGCCAACCAAAGAGTAAAAGTGCGTGAGATTGTTGATGCCATAGGTATTTCATATGGCTGTGTGGTTTCGATTTTAAATGATTAGCCACATTTGCTCTCAATCGACCATAAACGTAAACGTGTGACAACTTCAAAGGATTGTTTGGAGTTATTTAACCTCAATACGAATAAGTTTTTGCGGCGTTTTGTAACTGTGGATGAAACATGGATCCATTACTGTACTCCGGAAACATAAAAGCAGTCTAAACAATGGGTTTCTCCGGGTGAAACTGCTCCAAAGAAGGCCAAGGTAGGTTTGTTGGCCAATAAGGTGATGGCAACAGTTTTTTGGGATGCATGCGGGATAATCCACATCGATTACCTTCAAAAGGGAAAAACAATAAACGGCTAATATTATGCCAACTTATAGACCGATTTAATGAAGATTTAAAAAGAAAACAACCCCATATGGCCAAGGAAAAAGTTCTTTTTCATCAAGATAATGCACGGGTGCGCACGTGTGCAGTCTCAATGGCAAAACTCTATGAATTGGGCTACGAATTGGTACCTCATTCGCCATATTCTCCGGATTTAGCCCCTGACTACTGACTACTTTCTATTTCCAAGCCTAAAAAAAATAGCTCGGTGGAAAGAGATTCAGCTCCAACGATGAAATTATTACCAAACAAATGCCTATTTTAAGGACCTCGAAAAATCCTATTTTTTGGAAGGGATACAAAAACTGGAGAAACGTTGGACTAAGTGTATTGAGTTAAAAGGAGATTATGTTGAAAAATAAATTTTTGTTTTGCAAAAAGAACTGTGTTTCATTCAAAAAGTCACGGACTTATTGATCGGCCCTCGTATATTGGTTATATTGGTTATCGGACAATAATTTCATGAATTATTTCTATAATTGACCATAGCTTCCATATAAATCACTCTTCGAAAAATCAGTTTACCCTGTATAAACACACTCTTCTTAGTTTTTGCAAAAAGTGAAAATTTAAATATTATTTAGGTTTATTAAAAATAAAAAACATTATTTTCCTGTAATATAATTATTTAAATTTAATATTTAATTTCACTACAAAAATATTTGATAATAATATTTTTCTTTTTTTTTAATTTAATAATTATAATCAGACATTTCTCACCAATTCCTGTTGCAATAAGTATATGTTAGCATAATGTAATAAATAAAACTGAGTCAATTTAAAATTAGTTTTCCAGCTTTTACTTATTTGCATTTAAATTGACAAAGTAAAAAGTTAAACTAGACGTATGATTGATAAATATTAATCATACGTTAGGTTATTATATTATATTACATACATACACATCTATATATATAATTAAATTTCTTGATAAATTAATAGCAATAATATATATTACATAATGTAATAAATAAAATAATATAATAAAAATAATATAATAAAACATTATATGACTTATATTAATTATTTTATTACAATTTCTTATCAATCATACGTCTAATTGCAATTTTTATTACTATTAATTTTACTACCTTTATTTAAATACTTTGAATTGCTGACAAATTACTTCAAACATTTTTTTTTGCTGACAAATTACTTCAAACATTTTCAAAATAAAGACATTTAGTTTTCATATATTATAGTCATAGTTCATAGTTTAATATACTTTAAATATCATTTATGTATGTATATATGTACTTACAAAATTAAATACATATTCCTAATTGTTATCGTATATAATTCATCTAAAAGATATTTTTTGTAATAATTATATTAAATTATTGCTTAATATTATTTTAACAATATTGATCTATTGATGTTCTAATGAAATTAAACACTTAATTAAAAGCATGATGCTGCTGATGTATAGTAAAGAACAAAAATTACTTTGACATGTAGTCTATAGACCAGACTAAAGACCAGACTATTTTTTTATTTATTTATTTAATATCCAATGAAATTACAATTTCTTACAGGCTAGCATATACATTATTCTGAAAGCTATTACAATAAAATATTTTCATAATCATTCAATAACAAAAATTTATTGTTAAAAATACTCCTCTTAATGCAGATTGGATTTACTGAGACATCAATATATGTATAAAAACTGTTAAATTGATTGCATATACGTTTCATGGGATCAAAGTTGGTATAATTAATTATTTTTAATTAATAATTAAAGGAGTATAATTTCAACTTGGTTGGTTGGTTCACGTGGTAGCTCGTAATCTTACGGGCAATCAATTAAACTCGTTAGAATCCGTTTTGATGGAACCACACTACTCGCCAGGTGAATTAGTTGTATTGAGTCTGTAATAAGATAGAAATGTAGGGAAGAAACAATGAGAACATAAATTAATTAGATCCAGCCTGTAGCATTGAGATATTTAATGATGTCACTGAGTCTAGTGTCAGATATCTCACAGAGGTTGTCTAATTGGTGCCCTCCCAGAAATTTATGTCTGTTTGCGTTCAAGGCTGGGCATTCACATAGAAGATGAAAAACTGTCTCCTCCTTCCCGCGATTGCCACAACTACGACAATATTCATTGTAAGGGAGACCAAGTCTACTTGCATGTTTTCCGATCGTCCAGTGACCTGTAAACAATGCTATTAGTCTCGAGATGTCTTTGCGTTTGTAGCCAATGAGTTGCATTGAGCGTTTCTCGTTGTAGGTAGGCCACGTTTCTTTGGCGACTCTACATTTGTCCAGATTTCGCCATCTATTTTCCGCATTTTCTAGAAAGTGTTTTTGGATTCTGCTTTTGACTGTTCCTAACGGGATTGCGACAGAAACCGATAAGGAGGCATTCATAGCAGAGCCTACCCGGGCTAATTCGTCTGCCTGTTCATTACCATAGTAGTCCCTATGCGCAGGAACCCAGATTATAGTAATGTCATACAGTCGACTTAGTCCAAGCAGTTCCTCTTTACACTGTCTGACTAGAATAGAGGTAGTTTTCGGTGATTTTAGCGATAGTATTGCCGCTTGACTGTCGACAAATAAACCAATATTCCCTTGAATATTTCTATCGCGAATTAGTTTACACGCTTCCCTGACCGCTAGTATTTCCGCTTGGAATACGCTTGCCTCGTCAGGGAGTCTACATGAGTGTCTAATTCCAAGATCATCAGAGAAGACACCAGAGCCGACATCGCAGTTCATCTTTGAGCCGTCAGTGTATATCCTAGTTCCATATTCTTCAAGAAGATTACCCCTTCTCCATTCACTCCTGGTGGGGAATAGGACTTTAATAGTATTTCCGAAGTCCATGTGGGGAATCATATAGTTGATAAATTGATTGAATTGCGGGGGTATTAAATTTAATATCCTCGCGTGCCCATATGTTCTTGATCTCCAGCTTTTCGTTGCAGATAATCTTATCGCACTATTAACTGATGATTCAATTATGTATAGGTCTATAGGTGTTAGGTGCAATATAGTGTTCAGAGCTTCTGATGGACTAGTACGTAATGCACCTGCAATGCCAATGGAAGCAATGGATCTTTGTATCCTGTAATGCTGATCCACCACATATCTCTTACTATTTCAACTTGGACTATTTGGGATTACAAATTCGATCTTAATTAAACCGTTTACTAAATTAATTACAAATGCAATATTCATATATTCAAGAGTAGGGAGATCAATAAGCTATAATCGACTTTCATATGATGTT
The DNA here is from genome assembly GCA_932274085.1 of Protocalliphora azurea. Taxonomy (NCBI): domain Eukaryota; kingdom Metazoa; phylum Arthropoda; class Insecta; order Diptera; family Calliphoridae; genus Protocalliphora; species Protocalliphora azurea. Next base: position 27,108,094 of record OW026521.1, on the reverse strand, counting down.
AAATTAATATTAGGATTCCATGGAAGATTACGAAGACAAAATAAGAGAAACTGTTTCCGGATCGATTCTATTTTCTTTATATGAACTTCCCAGAACACGGAAACATATTCCAGGATTGGCATTACGCTGGGGAAGAGAATAATTAAATTATCTTCCCCAGCGCTTAAAGAAACCTAGAACTCCTTTTGTATTATTAACAATTTGCGAAACGTGGGAATTAAAGGATAGTTTACAATCAAGCAACACACCCAGATCAAAAAATTCCTCGACTAGATCAAGTTGATATTAGTTTATTGTGTATCTACAGAGTACTGGACTTCTTTTGCAGAACATCATGTGTTTACACTTTCTTAAATTCAGATCCATTAGATTCATCATACACCAATCATAAAGATTGCCAAGATCTGATTAGAGTAAGGAACATTGATAGGAATATTTAAAGCTATGGAACAGCTTTACATCATCAGCATACATTAATATTCTTGAATTCTTAATGCAATTTGGTAAATCATTTATAAATATTATGAATAATAAGGGGCCGAGATGACTATCTTGCGGAACACCGGATAAAACAGGAATGGCATCTATTTTTAAGATATGTAGAAATCCATTTAAGGAAAAAAGGAGAGTTAGTCCAATTTGAGCAACAGGAAATCATGATTTACTTATAGACTATAGACTAGACTATAGACTAGACTATAGACTAGACTATAGACTAGACTATAGACTAGACTATAGACTAGACTATAGACTAGACTATAGACTAGACTATAGACTAGACTATAGACTAGACTATAGACTAGACTATAGACTAGACTATAGACTAGACTATAGACTAGACTATAGACTAGACTATAGACTAGACTATAGACTACACTATAGACTAGACTATAGACTACACTATAGACTAGACTATAGACTAGACTATAGACTACACTATAGACTAGACTATAGACTACACTATAGACTAGACTATAGACTAGACTATAGACTACACTATAGACTAGACTATAGACTACACTATAGACTAGACTATAGACTACACTATAGACTACACTATAGACTAGACTATAGCCTACACTATAGACTAGACTATAGACTAGACTATAGCCTACACTATAGACTAGACTATAGACTACACTATAGACTAGACTATAGACTAGACTATAGCCTACACTATAGACTAGACTATAGACTACACTATAGACTAGACTATAGACTAGACTATAGACTAGACTATAGACTAGACTATAGACTAGACTATAGACTAGACTATAGACTAGACTATAGACTAGACTATAGACTAGACTATAGACTAGACTATAGACTAGACTATAGACTAGACTATAGACTAGACTATAGACTAGACTATAGACTAGACTATAGACTAGACTATAGACTAGACTATAGACTAGACTATAGACTAGACTATAGACTAGACTATAGACTAGACTATAGACTAGACTATAGACTAGACTATAGACTAGACTATAGACTAGACTATAGACTAGACTATAGACTAGACTATAGACTAGACTATAGACTAGACTATAGACTAGACTATAGACTAGACTATAGACTAGACTATAGACTAGACTATAGACTAGACTATAGACTAGACTATAGACTAGACTATAGACTAGACTATAGACTAGACTATAGACTAGACTATAGACTAGACTATAGACTAGACTATAGACTAGACTATAGACTAGACTATAGACTAGACTATAGACTAGACTATAGACTAGACTATAGACTAGACTATAGACTAGACTATAGACTAGACTATAGACTAGACTATAGACTAGACTATAGACTAGACTATAGACTAGACTATAGACTAGACTATAGACTAGACTATAGACTAGACTATAGACTAGACTATAGACTAGACTATAGACTAGACTATAGACTAGACTATAGACTAGACTATAGACTAGACTATAGACTAGACTATAGACTAGACTATAGACTAGACTATAGACTAGACTATAGACTACACTATAGACTACACTATAGACTAGACTATAGACTAGACTATAGACTAGACTATAGACTACACTATAGACTACACTATAGACTACACTATAGACTAGACTATAGACTAGACTATAGACTACACTATAGACTACACTATAGACTACACTATAGACTACACTATAGACTAGACTATAGACTAGACTATAGACTACACTATAGACTACACTATAGACTACACTATAGACTAGACTATAGACTAGACTATAGACTACACTATAGACTACACTATAGACTAGACTATAGACTAGACTATAGACTACACTATAGACTAGACTATAGACTAGACTATAGACTAGACTATAGACTACACTATAGACTACACTATAGACTAGACTATAGACTAGACTATAGACTAGACTATAGACTAGACTATAGACTAGACTATAGACTAGACTATAGACTAGACTATAGACTAGACTATAGACTAGACTATAGACTAGACTATAGACTAGACTATAGACTAGACTATAGACTAGACTATAGACTAGACTATAGACTAGACTATAGACTAGACTAGACTATAGACTAGACTATAGACTAGACTAGACTATAGACTAGACTAGACTATAGACTAGACTATAGACTAGACTATAGACTAGACTATAGACTAGACTATAGACTAGACTATAGACTAGACTATAGACTAGACTATAGACTAGACTATAGACTAGACTATAGACTAGACTAGACTAGACTATAGACTAGACTATAGACTAGACTATAGACTAGACTATAGACTAGACTATAGACTAGACTATAGACTAGACTATAGACTAGACTATAGACTAGACTATAGACTAGACTATAGACTAGACTATAGACTAGACTATAGACTAGACTATAGACTAGACTATAGACTAGACTATAGACTAGACTATAGACTAGACTATAGACTAGACTATAGACTAGACTATAGACTAGACTATAGACTAGACTATAGACTAGACTATAGACTAGACTATAGACTAGACTATAGACTAGACTATAGACTAGACTATAGACTAGACTATAGACTAGACTATAGACTAGACTATAGACTAGACTATAGACTAGACTATAGACTAGACTATAGACTAGACTATAGACTAGACTATAGACTAGACTATAGACTAGACTATAGACTAGACTATAGACTAGACTATAGACTAGACTATAGACTAGACTATAGACTAGACTATAGACTAGACTATAGACTAGACTATAGACTAGACTATAGACTAGACTATAGACTAGACTATAGACTAGACTATAGACTAGACTATAGACTAGACTATAGACTAGACTATAGACTAGACTATAGACTAGACTATAGACTAGACTATAGACTAGACTATAGACTAGACTATAGACTAGACTATAGACTAGACTATAGACTAGACTATAGACTAGACTATAGACTAGACTATAGACTAGACTATAGACTAGACTATAGACTAGACTATAGACTAGACTATAGACTAGACTATAGACTAGACTATAGACTAGACTATAGACTAGACTATAGACTAGACTATAGACTAGACTATAGACTAGACTATAGACTAGACTATAGACTAGACTATAGACTAGACTATAGACTAGACTATAGACTAGACTATAGACTAGACTATAGACTAGACTATAGACTAGACTATAGACTAGACTATAGACTAGACTATAGACTAGACTATAGACTAGACTATAGACTAGACTATAGACTAGACTATAGACTAGACTATAGACTAGACTATAGACTAGACTATAGACTAGACTATAGACTAGACTATAGACTAGACTATAGACTAGACTATAGACTAGACTATAGACTAGACTATAGACTAGACTATAGACTAGACTATAGACTAGACTATAGACTAGACTATAGACTAGACTATAGACTAGACTATAGACTAGACTATAGACTAGACTATAGACTAGACTATAGACTAGACTATAGACTAGACTATAGACTAGACTATAGACTAGACTATAGACTAGACTATAGACTAGACTATAGACTAGACTATAGACTAGACTATAGACTAGACTATAGACTAGACTATAGACTAGACTATAGACTAGACTATAGACTAGACTATAGACTAGACTATAGACTAGACTATAGACTAGACTATAGACTAGACTATAGACTAGACTATAGACTAGACTATAGACTAGACTATAGACTAGACTATAGACTAGACTATAGACTAGACTATAGACTAGACTATAGACTAGACTATAGACTAGACTATAGACTAGACTATAGACTAGACTATAGACTAGACTATAGACTAGACTATAGACTAGACTATAGACTAGACTATAGACTAGACTATAGACTAGACTATATATAGTCTAGTCTATAGTCTAGACTATAGACTAGACTATAGACTAGACTATAGACTAGACTATAGACTAGACTATAGACTAGACTATAGACTAGACTATAGACTAGACTATAGACTAGACTATAGACTAGACTATAGACTAGACTATAGACTAGACTATAGACTAGACTATAGACTAGACTATAGACTAGACTATAGACTAGACTATAGACTAGACTATAGACTAGACTAGAGACTAGACTATAGACTAGACTATAGACTAGACTATAGACTAGACAATAGACTAGACTATAGACTAGACTATAGACTAGACTATAGACTAGACTATAGACTAGACTAGACTATAGACTAGACTATAGACTAGACTAGACTATAGACTAGACTAGACTATAGACTAGACTATAGACTAGACTATAGACTAGACTATAGACTAGACTATAGACTAGACTAGACTATAGACTAGACTATAGACTAGACTATAGACTAGACTAGACTATAGACTAGACTATAGACTAGACTAGACTATAGACTAGACTATAGACTAGACTAGACTATAGACTAGACTATAGACTAGACTAGACTATAGACTAGACTATAGACTAGACTATAGACTAGACTATAAACTAGACTAGACTATAGACTAGACTATAGACTAGACTATAGACTAGACTAGACTATAGACTAGACTATAGACTAGACTATAGACTAGACTATAGACTAGACTATAGACTAGACTAGACTATAGACTAGACTATAGACTAGACTATAGACTAGACTAGACTATAGACTAGACTATAGACTAGACTAGACTATAGACTAGACTATAGACTAGACTAGACTATAGACTAGACTATAGACTAGACTAGACTATAGACTAGACTATAGACTAGACTATAGACTAGACTATAGACTAGACTAGACTATAGACTAGACTATAGACTAGACTATAGACTAGACTAGACTATAGACTAGACTAGACTATAGACTAGACTATATACTAGACTATAGACTAGACTATAGACTAGACTATAGACTAGACTATAGACTAGACTATAGACTAGACTATAGACTAGACTATAGACTAGACTATAGACTAGACTATAGACTAGACTATAGACTAGACTATAGACTAGACTATAGACTAGACTATAGACTAGACTATAGACTAGACTATAGACTAGACTATAGACTAGACTATAGACTAGACTATAGACTAGACTATAGACTACACTATAGACTACACTATAGACTAGACTATAGACTAGACTATAGACTACACTATAGACTAGACTATAGACTAGACTATAGACTAGACTATAGACTAGACTATAGACTACACTATAGACTACACTATAGACTACACTATAGACTAGACTATAGACTACACTATAGACTACACTATAGACTACACTATAGACTAGACTATAGACAAGACTATAGACTAGACTATAGACTACACTATAGACTACACTATAGACTACACTATAGACTAGACTATATACTAGACTATAGACTAGACTATAGACTACACTATAGACTACACTATAGACTACACTATAGACTAGACTATAGACTAGACTATAGACTAGACTATAGACTACACTATAGACTAGACTATAGACTACACTATAGACTAGACTATAGACTACACTATAGACTACACTATAGACTAGACTATAGACTAGACTATAGACTAGACTATAGACTACACTATAGACTAGACTATAGACTAGACTATAGACTAGACTATAGACTAGACTATAGACTAGACTATAGACTAGACTATAGACTAGACTATAGACTAGACTATAGACTAGACTATAGACTAGACTATAGACTAGACTATAGACTAGACTATAGACTAGACTATAGACTAGACTATAGACTAGACTATAGACTAGACTATAGACTAGACTATAGACTAGACTATAGACTAGACTATAGACTAGACTATAGACTAGACTATAGACTAGACTATAGACTAGACTATAGACTAGACTATAGACTAGACTATAGACTAGACTATAGACTAGACTATAGACTAGACTATAGACTAGACTATAGACTAGACTATAGACTAGACTATAGACTAGACTATAGACTAGACTATAGACTAGACTATAGACTAGACTATAGACTAGACTATAGACTAGACTATAGACTAGACTATAGACTAGACTATAGACTAGACTATAGACTTGACTATAGACTAGACTATAGACTAGACTATAGACTAGACTATAGACTAGACTAGACTATAGACTAGACTAGACTATAGACTAGACTATAGACTAGAATAGACTATAGACTAGACTAGACTATAGACTAGACTATAGACTAGACTATAGACTAGACTATAGACTAGACTAGACTATAGACTAGACTATAGACTAGACTAGACTATAGACTAGACTATAGACTAGACTATAGACTAGACTAGACTATAGACTAGACTATAGACTAGACTAGACTATAGACTAGACTATAGACTAGACTAGACTATAGACTAGACTATAGACTAGACTAGACTATAGACTAGACTATAGACTAGACTATAGACTAGACTATAGACTAGACTAGACTATAGACTAGACTATAGACTAGACTATAGACTAGACTAGACTATAGACTAGACTATAGACTAGACTATAGACTAGACTATAGACTAGACTATAGACTAGACTATAGACTAGACTAGACTATAGACTAGACTAGACTATAGACTAGACTATAGACTAGACTAGACTATAGACTAGACTAGACTATAGACTAGACTAGACTATAGACTAGACTAGACTATAGACTAGACTAGACTATAGACTAGACTAGACTATAGACTAGACTAGACTATAGACTAGACTATAGACTAGACCATAGACTAGACTATAGACTAGACTATAGACTAGACCATAGACTAGACCATAGACTAGACTATAGACTAGACTATAGACTAGACTATAGACTAGACCATAGACTAGACTATAGACTAGACTATAGACTAGACCATAGACTAGACTATAGACTAGACCATAGACTAGACCATAGACTAGACTACGGAATATACTTTTGACTACAGTATAAACTAGACCATAGACTAGACTACGGAATATACTTTTGACTACAGTATAAACTACAATATAGACTTCACTGTAGACTACACTATAGGATATACTACAGGCTAAACTATGGAATAAACTGTAGACTAGAATACAGAATAGACTATAGACTAGACTAAAAACTATACTATAAGCTATACTAGACTATAAATATTACAATTATTACCAAAATTGTCTTAAACGTTGTCCTTTCTATAAAAATATTAATTTACTTTTGTCCCTAACTGTTAGCTAAAATGCATACGAACATACAAATTAATTATATGCCCATTGGGGAAAATTTATGAGAATTTCTCAAGTTATTTAATTATAATTAAATTACAAAATAAAATTGTCTTCTGCCAACGTTTGTGTATAGATACACATTAGCATATCTCTCTATATTTAGGTATTTATACTAGACAAATATTATCTACTTCATTTCATTTAATTCATATCTATGTAGCACAGTGGAGCCAAATGCGAATTTTTTGGTAATAAATTTGTATCTCCTAAACTACTGGTCTTTTCGAATTTAAATGGTAGAGTTATGGAGGAGGACCTAAGCTTTCAGAAAAGGCATCCTATAGTCATCCTGTGATAACACGAGATAAGCTACAGTGTGTCAAATTTGACTACCACTAGTATGTAAAAGTTTCAAAAAATTGTAAGTTCTTGCTTGGCAAGGTAAAGAAAAAAATAGGCTTGCTAACTTAAGTTATATTTTAAAGTTTGAAAGATATTTACGCTTGAATTTTGAATTTTTGATTTTTTGCCTCTACTATATTTCGTTTTTCGGAAATAAGTCCTGAGGTATATGGGGAAAGTACTTCGAAATAATATGATGAAAAAATTTTTAATTATCCCAACCATGAAAAATATTCAAATTGTTATGAAAAATTTCAATTTTTTGCAAAAATAAAATTTTTTTCTTTTTTAATTTATTGACGATATTTAATCATAAAATATATTTAGATCGATTTGAAACTAAATTGCTTTCCGCGTGCCCAAAAACGAATGCAGGTATGCATATTTTATGAAAAAAGTTAATTTAAAAAAAATAAATAAATTTTTGAAAGCTTATCAGCATAATACTTTTAGAAATATATATAATAAATATCAATCTTTCATTCCTGCAAAAATCATTTAAAAAGCTTTATAAACCAATTTTGCCAAATTTTTCAAGAATAAACAATTTTTAGTAAATTTAATAGATTATTACGAATATTATTCCATTACACAAACAACACGCGCCAGTACAAATGTGAGTTACGTATACTCATCAAAGCTATAAATGAATCATTCTTTTTTGATTTTAATTCGTTACGAATTAGCTAAATTTTGAATTAAATCGTTTCAAAACAAAAAAGAATTGAATGAAATTTGCATCAATTCAAACGAATTCGTTCATTTCCAATTCGTTTGAATTGAATTGATTTTGAATTCATTCAAATTAATTAGAACAATGAATTGCAATTCAAATGAATAAAATCAAAAATCAGTTGCAATCAATCAAATTCAAGAGCAGATCTAAGGGGAATGAAAAATGTAAATTTATCCTACCAAAATGAAAATATTCAGTACAAAAATTTAAAAGCCTTGTCCTTGTCCACACCTTTAATAATATTTTCACACTATTTGATAAAAATAAAAATTTAAGTTTCTTTTAGCAAATGAAAAATTTTCCCATTTTGATAGGATTTTCGCCGATACCAATTCCTATTCTGCCGCTACCTGACAATTCCAGTATATCATGGAAATTACAAATCTAAGAATTTTTTGTCTTTGGACTATACTAGGTGATATACAAAACGAGAATGCTTGCTTTCTTTTACATAAAAAAATTAGTTGAATAACAAAACGACAGTGATGCTTACTGTAGATTTACTTACAAAATCAATTCAAATTTCAATCAATTCAATTCAAATGAGTTGGAAATGAATTGCAATTCGCTTTGAAAAATTTATTTACATTAGAAACGAATTGCAATTCATTATACAAATTCATTTGAATTGGAAATGAATTGCAATTCATTTTTACCAAATTCGTTTGAATTGACTCAAATTTCATTCAATTCATTTTTTTGTATGAAATTAATTAATTCAAAATTTGCTAATTCAGTGCGATTTAATTCAAAAATGAATGATTCATTTACAGCTCTGATACGCACATATGGAAATGCACAGTAAAATGTTATAAAATAGTGAATTTAGTGAGAGTTGATTTGATTTGTCAGTTTTGAGGCCATTATATTACGTTTTCAAAACGACCTTATTATATAGCGTTATATATCATTGAATTGATAAATAAGTATATTTTTTATTTTTGTAATATTTTGGAGAATAGATGGAGTTTTGCTTTAAGAAACTATTATTTTTTTGTGTTTTATTTTTATTTTTTATTTTTGAAAAATTCCCAAAGATTGGTTTGTAAAGCTTTTTAAATGCTTTTTGCAAGAATGAAAAATTTAAATTTATTTTAAACATTACATAAGAAAAAACAGAGAATATATTATGCTAATATGCTTTTATGTGCAATTTAAAAAATTCTTTTAAAAAATTGACTTTTTTCATGAAATCTGCAGTCCTGCATTCCTTTTTGGCCAAGCGAGAAGTAGTTTAGTTTCAAATCGATCTAAATCTATTATATGATTAAATATCGTCAATAAATAAAAAAATCATGTGCTAAATATAAAACTTTTTTCTCAAATTTACCATTTACTAACCATTTACGAAGCCTTATCTTTGGAAATATATAATGAAAAAAATTTATTACAAAAAATTTGAGAAAGGAGTGTAAGAATAGTACTATATTTTTGTAAAAAATAGCCATTCTTATACTAATTTCAGAGTGCTGATTTTGAACATTTTTCACGGCTAGACGAATTGAGATAATCAAAAAATTGTTTAGCATATTGTTTCGAAATAATAATATATAATAAAATATATAATACATATATTACAAATTACAGAATATTAAAAAAATACCTCAAGACTTATTTCCGAAAAACGAAATAAAGTCGAGTCAAAAAATCAAAAATTCACTTTACAGAAATATAAAAATCTTTGAAATTGAACTTGATTTGTTGAAGCTACGTTTTTTTTTTAATTTTTACATACACAAGATAGTCAACTTTGACACTGTAGCTTATCTCGTGTAGTCTACAGGACGATTTTTCTGAAAGCTTAGGTCCTCCTCTACAACTCTTCCATACATTTCAATTCGTTTCAATCTGTTGAGAAGATACAGATTTATTACCAGAAACTTTGTGTTTGTTCCCACTGTGTGTCGGTTTATATAGAATATAATAGAAATATTTATATATTCTTTATAAGAATATATAATATTTAATTTTTGAGAACATCATCATCACTTATTTACACACACTTGTAAATTAAATACAAATTTTAGACGCACACATGCCTACATAAATTGAAATTCATGTGAATAATTATTAGTTTATGTAAGTGTGTGTTTAGGAATTCCATTTCCTTGGACTTTATTTGGTTTAAGAGTATTAAATAACATATATTTCAAAAATATTTTCTAACACTATTTGCGTTAAATGAATAAGAATTAAAAAACAAAAATAACATAAATATATATAATATTATAAAAAAATACACAATTTGTCTACAAAATTATAACACAAATTATTCTTCTTCAGGAGACATTTTGTTCTTTTATTATTTTGTCTTTTAATAATTTAATTGAAAATCACTTTGGACTTTGTAGACGTTCGAAATGATTTTGTTTTATTTTCATTATAATGACTGGCTAATTGACTTAGTGTCTGTTGTATATTTATATAAAATCCTAGACGTCTGTAGAGTACAATATATGTTTACGTTTACTTTAAGAATTTTAAAGAAATAAAATAAAATAAAAAATAAGTAAAATAAAAACAAAACTTATTTTAACATAATAAAATTTAAATAGAGATAGCAATAGACTACACTATGGAATCTATAGACTAGACTATATGCTAGAGTATAGACTAGACTATAGGCTAGACTATAGGCTATAGGCTAGACTATAGACTATAGGCTAGACTATAGGCTATAGGCTAGACTATAGACTATAGGCTAGACTATAGGCTATAGGCTAGACTATAGACTATAGACTATAGACTATAGACTATAGAATATAGGCTAGACTATAGACTATAGGCTAGACTATAGACTATAGGCTAGACTATAGACTATAGGCTAGACTATAGACTATAGGCTAGACTATAGACTATAGGCTAGACTATAGACTATAGGCTAGACTATAGACTATAGGCTAGACTATAGACTATAGGCTAGACTATAGACTATAGGCTAGACTATAGACTATAGGCTAGACTATAGACTATAGGCTAGACTATAGACTATAGGCTAGACTATAGACTATAGGCTAGACTATAGACTATAGGCTAGACTATAGACTATAGGCTAGACTATAGACTATAGGCTAGACTATAGACTATAGGCTAGACTATAGACTATAGGCTAGACTATAGACTATAGGCTAGACTATAGACTATAGGCTAGACTATAGACTATAGACTATAGGCTAGACTATAGACTATAGACTAAAGGCTAGACTATAGGCTATAGGATAGACTATAGCCTATAGGCTAGACTGTAGACTATAGGCTAGGCTATAGACTATAGACTATAAACTATAGACTATAGGCTAGACTATAGACTATAGACTATAGGCTAGACTATAGACTATAGGTTAGACTATAGACTATAGGTTAGACTATAGACTATAGACTACACTATAGGCTAGGCTAGTCTATAGGCTAGACTATAGACTAGACTATAGACTAAACTATAGGCTAGAAAAGAGCAGCATACTCCATACATTAAATATGTATTTCGAACAACATCCGACGAACATCCAACAACATCATAGCGGGAATGATTCCCGTAGATATTTTGGCTGACGAAGCCAAACGCTTGGATGAAATCAGAAGAGACCCAAATCAACTAGACACTTGTGTACGTAAATTTGAAAGAGAAGCGTCTATAAGACAACCCACAGCGACCACCAAGCTATTCTGTTTAATATAAAAACCAGAGGACCAGCACAGTTACCATGTGAGAACACACTATTCAAAGGCTGAGCAAAGGAAAAATTCGATCCAATTACTTTTGGAGAATCGTTCGATACACAACAAATTGAAGATGATGCGATATCGAACATGATCGAACAACTCTTAGACGCATTAAAGACCGCATGCGATGCATCCATGCCATTAAAAAGGTCAAATAATAGAAGGAAAGAAAACTACTGGTGGAACGATACCATAGCAGAATTGAGAAGAAAGTGCTTACGGGCTAGACGAAAATACCAGAGAAGCAGATCTCGCCCCAACCATCTGACAATGAGAGAGGCCTATCACCGGACAAGAAAGGACCTACAAATGGCCATTAACTTCAGCAAATCCAATTGTTTTAAACAGCTGTGTAACGAAGCCGATTCTAATCCGGGGTAACGTCTATCGCATTGTAATGTCGCGTCTAAAAGGGGCAAAGTCTCCCCAGATTTCTTGCCCACATCTCATAAATAAAATAGTGAAAGTCTTATTTCCAGACGGAGAGAACTGAACAGATATAACAATCAGTTCTCAGCAACAAGATTTATATATATCAGAAGAGGAAATCGCCAATATATGTTCGAAGATCGGGGATAATAAAGCCCCAGGCTTAGACTGTTTTCCCAGTAAGGCTTTGAAACAAGCCCTGAAGATGAAACCGACATTATTTATTGAAATCTTCTAAAAATGTCTTATGGAAGGCATGTTTTCGGACATCTGGAAGAAATAAAGACTCATACTAATACCTAAACCAGGAAAAGTTCTAGGAGACCCAGAATCGTACCGACCCATATGTTTGTTAGATACTATAGAAAAGTGTTTGAAGCGTATTATATATAATAGATTATCGCCAGTTGTAGAGATGGAAAGACAGCCGGAAAGGAAGGTGGACCTTCAAACTAATCCCAAGAATAGATGTATGGCTAAACAGACGACATGGAGAAGCATGCATGTTTTCCAATACTGGAAAACGTGCATACTGGAGGAGTGGAATTTTTTGAAAATTCAAAAAATTCCACTCCTCCAGCGAAAAAAAGACTGGACTATAAGACTATAACATAGAGTAGTTTTTAGACTATTTATAGACTAGACTATATTCTAGACTGTAGAGTATTGACGTGATCATACTCTAGACTAAGTCTGAGAAATAAGCTAAATTCCTTAAAATTCTTTGTAAAGGAGAGCTTAATTAATGTTTGTAGAATCTATTTTAAGCACCTTTTTTCCTGACAACCAGCTCAATAATGGAGTTTCCGTATTAAACGTATTCTCAACATGATGTTTAACTAAATTCAAATTTTCTTTTTATTATTTTTCACTTAATGTTTCTAGCTGGTCGTTAACATAAATTTACAATTGTTTGCATTGATGTTAATGATTTTTATCACTAAATATCTTCAATACTACCAATAATACTAGTAAATATTTAGATAAAATATTTTATGATGATAAAATTGTCTTATAGGATGTTTTCAATAATATTTACATGGAAAAAATATGTATATCAGCATTAATGCGTGTATGTGTGCGTATGTTCAGATACTTCTATTTTCTATATTAAAATTTTATGTCTTATCTTTAGATTGTCACTAAAATGAAATGGGTGGTTGCTGGAAGAGTAGGAAAAGAAAACCCAGTAGCCATTTCTTAAAATTGCCCCCTCCTGGATTTAGGCAGTTGAAATGGTATAAATTTTATAAAAAAAAAATATATATATATTCCTTTTTGTAGATACATATTTGACATTAAATATATATGGAGGATACTCTTATGGGATTTCATAAATGGGTCTTTCGATCTTTGTTGTTTGTATAAATGTTGCACGATTTTATGTATTTTTTGGGATTTTTTCATATAGCTGATATGATTTGAATATTTGAATTCACATAATAATAACATAATAAATATATAGATAGAAAAAATAGAGGACTAAAGAACATTTTTTGAAAAACAAACTAAATTGAAGGAAATTATGCTGGTGTGAAAAATTGAAAGAGATTTATTAATATATAGAAACTAAATTATACTATATTATAGACTAAACTATAGACTTAGCTATAACTTATTATAAAGTCTATGGATAAACTCCTTACAGATTATGAAAGATCTGTAAGAAAAGATACTTAGTTAATATTTAAATTAAGTAAATTAAGATATTAATAGCTGATTATTATTTAAATATAATATAATATAATAGCTCTCTTAATTGCATTAATATTTTTATTGAAATCTATAAATGAATAGAGTTTATTAAATTCTTTACAAATTCTCCAAAAAGGTTCAAAATTAGCATAATTCATTGGGTAATATTTAATATTTAGTATCTCATTGGACGAAATAGAATATTTATATTAATTTTACTTAGAAAAAACTCAGATTCAAGATTTCCATTTAATAATTTTAGTAGAATTGTTATATTTAGCATCTGTCTACGGCTTTTTAGTGTTAGAATTTTAATTAGAATCAGTCTATCTTCGTAAGAAGGAAGTCTTACTTTAAGATTCCAACCAAAACTACGGAGGCAAAACAACAAAAATTGAAGTTGAACAGATTCAGTTGAGTTTGTGTGAATTGATGTTGACGATACCACATAATGGATCCATATAGACTAGACTATCGACTGGAAGATAACTAGAACTAAACTAAACTATATATTCTACATACTGAACTATATTCTCTTTCCCTGTTTTTTGTTTTTTCTTCCAGTTTAATTTTTCTTCTAAAACAAAAAAAAACTTCATTAAAATTTCAATTTTCTATCTTCAACATGTTTTTTCCCAAATTCAATAGTTCCAAATTCCAAACAAATCTTAATTCCGTCCGAGAAACAAAGCTTCAAAAGTATATGAGGGAAAGAAATGAAAAAATTCTGGAAAAATGTTTTAATATTAAATTGGCAAAGCCGGAAGTCCAGCCAAATGAACCCCATAAAGAAATGAAACATTTATCAACTAAAACGTTGTCAGGACAACTTAATGCTCAGGAGTCATGTCAACCAAACGAAGACAATAATTCAAAAATAACAACTAATAGTGAAAAGACATATCCGCTATCAACACTTGAGTCCTTAACAGAAAGCTCTGTTTCTCCCAAGACGCTAAAAACAAAATCAACTACCATGGAACTATCCAAATCTGCAACCCGTTTTGCAAAATCTTTAAGCAAAAAGCGGCCCAATACCAATGCTTCACAAAATCGCAATCCTTCTTCCAATTTTTGTGGCCCAAATTCTTTTAGAAACATACAAACAGCTCGTTCGCCATCTTCTACAAATTGGAAATCTCCTTTCAATTCTTTTATAACTTCGGGAACACGCACACGTTTACTTCTTAGCCAACAATCTTCAGAGTTTGCTTATGATCTTTCTCGTGATGAACTTAAATTTTCTGGACAATTTCGTAGTCCCATGAAACCGCCAGCGGAAGCAGAACGTCAGTTGCTAAGAAATGGTCGGAGGAAGCAATATTTAAATCAAAGATACGAACATTCTCCAGTAGTTAAATACAATTATCCAGAGGCAACATCATGGCGTATTGGTTGGTTGCAACAACAGCAGCTATTGAAGAATTAAGGAGGAATCTTTGGGGTAAAAAAATTTTTATAGGAATAAAATTTTAAATAAAAAAAAATAGAAAACCAAAAATATGTTTGAAAGCAGTTTTCAGTTCTAAAGAAAATTTCTAATAACGATAAATTTTCTATAGAAAAATTCCTGATATCGATAAATTTTTTATAAAAAAATTCCTGATATCGATAAATTTGTTATAGAAAAATTCCTGATATGGATAAATTTTAAGTAGAAAAATCCCTGATATCGATAAATTTTCTGTAGAAAAATCCCTGATATCATTAAATCTTCTATAGATAAATTCCTGATATTAATAAATTTTGCATGAAAAAAATTCCTGATCGATAAATTTTCTACAGAAAAATTCCTGATATCGATAAATTTTCTATAAAAAATTATACAGAAAATATATCAATATATATCAATAACTAAGATTTCTAATATCGATAAATCGATATCGATTCTATGGAAAATCTATTATATCGATAGTTTCTATAAATATAATTTAGTTATCAATATAGTTTCTATATAAAAATTTAGTTATCCATAAAGTTTTTTTAGAAAAAATTTTGTTATTGATAAATTGTTTATAGAAAAATTAGGTATCGATAAATTTTCTGTAGAACAACTTAGTTATCGATATATTTTCTATAGAAGTAAGCATAAAAAATAATACATAAAGAAATAAAAATATTGAAAAAAATTAAAAAAAATGAAGTTATTGATAAATTTTTTAAATAAAAATTTGGTTATCGTTAAATTTTCTATAAAAAATTTTAGTTATCGATAAATTTTCTATAGAAAATTTCTGACATCGATAAATTTTCTATAGAAAACTTCTGACATCGATAAATTTTCTATAGAAAATTTCTGACATCGATAAATTTTCTATAGAAAATTTCTGACATCGATAAATTTTCTATAGAAAATTTCTGACATCGATAAATTTTCTATAGAAAATTTCTGACATCGATAAATTTTCTATAGAAAATTTCTGACATCGATAAATTTTCTATAGAAAATTTCTGACATCGATAAATTTTCTATAGAAAATTTCTGACATCGATAAATTTTCTATAGAAAATTTCTGACATCGATAAATTTTCTATAGAAAATTTCTGACATCGATAAATTTTCTATAGAAAATTTCTGACATCGATAAATTTTCTATAGAAAATTTCTGACATCGATAAATTTTCTATAGAAAATTTCTGACATCGATAAATTTTCTATAGAAAATTTCTGACATCGATAAATTTTCTATAGAAAATTTCTGACATCGATAAATTTTCTATAGAAAATTTCTGACATCGATAAATTTTCTATAGAAAATTTCTGACATCGATAAATTTTCTATAGAAAATTTCTGACATCGATAAATTTTCTATAGAAAATTTCTGACATCGATAAATTTTCTATAGAAAATTTCTGACATCGATAAATTTTCTATAGAAAATTTCTGACATCGATAAATTTTCTATAGAAAATTTCTGACATCGATAAATTTTCTATAGAAAATTTCTGACATCGATAAATTTTCTATAGAAAATTTCTGACATCGATAAATTTTCTATAGAAAATTTCTGACATCGATAAATTTCCTATAGAAAATTTCTGACATCGATAAATTTTCTATAGAAAATTTCTGACATCGATAAATTTCCTATAGAAAATTTCTGACATCGATAAATTTTCTATAGAAAATTTCTGACATCGATAAATTTTCTATAGAAAATTTCTGACATCGATAAATTTTCTATAGAAAATTTCTGACATCGATAAATTTTCTATAGAAAATTTCTGACATCGATAAATTTTCTATAGAAAATTTCTGACATCGATAAATTTTCTATAGAAAATTTCTGACATCGATAAATTTTCTATAGAAAATTTCTGACATCGATAAATTTTCTATAGAAAATTTCTGACATCGATAAATTTTCTATAGAAAATTTCTGACATCGATAAATTTTCTATAGAAAATTTCTGACATCGATAAATTTTCTATAGAAAATTTCTGACATCGATAAATTTTCTATAGAAAATTTCTGACATCGATAAATTTTCTATAGAAAATTTCTGACATCGATAAATTTTCTATAGAAAATTTCTGACATCTGATATAGAAAATTTCTGACATCGATAAATTTTCTATAGAAAATTTCTGACATCGATAAATTTTCTATAGAAAATTTCTGACATCGATAAATTTTCTATAGAAAATTTCTGACATCGATAAATTTTCTATAGAAAATTTCTGACATCGATAAATTTTCTATAGAAAATTTCTGACATCGATAAATTTTCTATAGAAAATTTCTGACATCGATAAATTTTCTATAGAAAATTTCTGACATCGATAAATTTTCTATAGAAAATTTCTGACATCGATAAATTTTCTATAGAAAATTTCTGACATCGATAAATTTTCTATAGAAAATTTCTGACATCGATAAATTTTCTATAGAAAATTTCTGACATCGATAAATTTTCTATAGAAAATTTCTGACATCGATAAATTTTCTATAGAAAATTTCTGACATCGATAAATTTTCTATAGAAAATTTCTGACATCGATAAATTTTCTGTAGAAAATTTCTGACATTGATAAATTTTCTATAGAAAATTCCTGACATCGATAAATAAATTTTCCTAACATCGATAAATTTTCTATAGAAAATTCCTAACATCGATAAATTTTCTATAGAAAATTCCTAACATCGATAAATTTTCTATAGAAAATTCCTAACATCGATAAATTTTCTATAGAAAATTCCTAACATCGATAAATTTTCTATAGAAAATTCCTAACATCGAAAAATTTTCTATAGAAAATTCCTAACATCGATAAATTTTCTATAGAAAATTCCTAACATCGATAAATTTTCTATAGAAAATTCCTAACATCGATAAATTTTCTATAGAAAATTCCTAACATCGAAAAATTTTCTATAGAAAATTCCTAACATCGAAAAATTTTCTATAGAAAATTCCTAACATCGAAAAATTTTCTATAGAAAATTCCTAACATCGAAAAATTTTCTATAGAAAATTCCTAACATCGAAAAATTTTCTATAGAAAATTCCTAACATCGAAAAATTTTCTATAGAAAATTCCTAACATCGATAAATTTTCTATAGAAAATTCCTAACATCGATAAATTTTCTATAGAAAATTCCTAACATCGAAAAATTTTCTATAGAAAATTCCTAACATCGATAAATTTTCTATAGAAAATTCCTAACATCGAAAAATTTTCTATAGAAAATTCCTAACATCGAAAAATTTTCTATAGAAAATTCCTAACATCGAAAAATTTTCTATAGAAAATTCCTAACATCGAAAAATTTTCTATAGAAAATTCCTAACATCGATAAATTTTCTATAGAAAATTCCTAACATCGATAAATTTTCTATAGAAAATTCCTAACATCGATAAATTTTCTATAGAAAATTCCTAACATCGATAAATTTTCTATAGAAAATTCCTAACATCGATAAATTTTCTATAGAAAATTCCTAACATCGATAAATTTTCTATAGAAAATTCCTAACATCGATAAATTTTCTATAGAAAATTCCTAACATCGATAAATTTTCTATAGAAAATTCCTAACATCGATAAATTTTCTATAGAAAATTCCTAACATCGATAAATTTTCTATAGAAAATTCCTAACATCGATAAATTTTCTATAGAAAATTCCTAACATCGATAAATTTTCTATAGAAAATTCCTAACATCGATAAATTTTCTATAGAAAATTCCTAACATCGATAAATTTTCTATAGAAAATTCCTAACATCGATAAATTTTCTATAGAAAATTCCTAACATCGATAAATTTTCTATAGAAAATTCCTAACATCGATAAATTTTCTATAGAAAATTCCTAACATCGATAAATTTTCTATAGAAAATTCCTAACATCGATAAATTTTCTATAGAAAATTCCTAACATCGATAAATTTTCTATAGAAAATTCCTAACATCGATAAATTTTCTATAGAAAATTCCTAACATCGATAAATTTTCTATAGAAAATTCCTAACATCGATAAATTTTCTATAGAAAATTCCTAACATCGATAAATTTTCTATAGAAAATTCCTAACATCGATAAATTTTCTATAGAAAATTCCTAACATCGATAAATTTTCTACAGAAAATTCCAGACATCGATAAATTTTCTATAGAAAATTCCAGACATCGATAAATTTTCTATAGAAAATTCCAGACATCGATAAATTTTCAATAGAAAATTATACAGAAAATATATCAAAAAATAAGTTTTCTAATATCGATAAATTTTCTATGGAAAATTAATTATATCGATAGTTTCTATAGAAAAATTTAATTATCGATAAAGTTTTTTAGAAAAAATTTTGTTATCGATAAATTTTTTATAAAAAAATTAGGTATCGATAAATTTTCTGTAGAAAAATTTAATTATCGATATGTTTTCTATAGAAAAAATAATCTATAAAGAAATAAAAATATGGAAAAAAATTTTCTTAGAAAAATTAAGTTGTCGATAAATTTTTTAAATAAAAGTTTGGTTATCGATAAATATTCTATAGAAAAATTTAGTTATCAATAAATTTTGTATAGAAAAATTTAGTTATCGATACATTTTTTACAGAAAAATTTAGTTATCGACAAATTTTCTCTAAATAAATTTGGTTATCCATAAAGGTAGAAAATTAAGTTAAAATTTGAAAAAATTTGGTAATCGATAAATTTTCTATGGAAATACTACAGTTATCAATTAATTTTCTATAGAAGGATTAAAGCATAAAAAATAATCTACACAAAAATAAAAAATCGAAAAATTTTCTATAGAAAAATTATGTTATCGTTCAATTTTCTATAGAATAATTTATAAATTTTTTATTGATAATTTGTTTATAGAAAAATTAAGTTATCGATAATTTTTTTATAAAAATATTTATTTATCGATAAATTTTCTTTTCAAAAAATGTAGCTATTTATACATTTTTGCAGAAAATTTTACCACAGAAATATTTATCGATAAATTATCTATAGAAAAATTTAGCTATTAAATTATTATTAAATTTAGTTATAGAATCATTTTTTATAGAAAAATTGAGCAGAAAAATTTAGCTATCGATAAATTTTCTGTAGAAAAATTTTGCTATTGATAAATTTCCTATAGAAAAAATTAATTATCAATAAATTTTCTTTTCAATAGATAAATTTCTTTTTTTTCATTAATGATTTTTGGAACATTTTTCCACTTATGTTATCATATTAAGGGCATCTTTTAATTCAGTAAAATAATTCAAATTTTCTCTTTTTCTTTCTTTAAATATTTATTTACCACACTTTTTCTCGTAATTTTATTAATTTTTATTTATAAATTATTAAACAATACTCTTTTTTATATTTTTCATTTAGGTAATTGTTGAAATATTGATTCAAATTTTATATTTAACATATAATATTTTGTTAATAATAATTCGGTTTATTAGTTAAGAGTTTTTTAAATACAAAAATATCTTTGTTCTCTAATTACTTCACATTATTTTCATTTATACAGACATTTCATTATTTTGCTTTTGTGCAATTTATTTTTTAAGATTTCTTTTCAAACGAAAGAGTTTTCCAGATTATTACTTTTTTCTCTTTTGCCTTTAATGAAAAACACTTCAATTTAAAAATGAAAATTAGCAAAGAAATAGACTTTTGAAAGATTTTCCAAAACATCTAACTCAAATAAATTTAAAAAAAAAACAAATATGATTTAAATAAAAATTTTACAAGATTTTTTACTTATTTGTTTTTTTTTTTTTTTTTAATT
The DNA here is from genome assembly GCA_932274085.1 of Protocalliphora azurea. Lineage (NCBI taxonomy): Eukaryota > Metazoa > Arthropoda > Insecta > Diptera > Calliphoridae > Protocalliphora > Protocalliphora azurea. The sequence goes on along the minus strand of OW026521.1, from coordinate 27,086,149 downwards.
TTTTATTTTCTTTCTAAATTTGAAGCAGTTTATTTTAAAGCAAAAATCACTCTTTTTTCTAAAACAGCCTCAGTTTAATTTTTTTTAACTATTGTTATTTAAAGAGTTAAAAAAACAATTATTTATCATAAACAAAATACAAAAGCAACGATAGGTTAGCAAAAGGAAAAAAACAATTATAATTTGTTTTTTAAAACATTTAATAGTAGAAAAAAACATAATTAAAGTAAACCATTATGTGATAAGCTTACTTTAAATTCATTTTATGAAATATTTTTTTCATTTTTATTTTATTAAATATGTTTTTTGAGGTACAATTTAGTAGTTTTTATTACTATAAAAAATTAAGATGTAGTAGCTAAAAAATATATAAACTTAACATGACATTATTTAAAGAGTTGAAACAAAAATTATAAAAGAAACAGTTTAAGAGAAACTGCTGAAATAACACAAGGATTTTTCTTTGTTTTAATTAATTGTTGACGTCACAGGTAATACGACACGTTAGCAAAAACCAACAAAATTAAGGAATTACTTTATTTGTTAATAAATACTATTTAAAAACTATTACGTTGATTTGTTGCCTTTGCCTTCTATTCAAAAAAATAGTTTTTAATATTGTCATATTTCTAAGACGCACGTTTATTTCTTTTTATTATTCTTAAGCGTAGAAGGGGATTGGGAAGATTTATCAAGTCATATCATTTTGTCCTTAGTATTGACTTGATTTCCTTTGGTATTGGGTGGTAAAGTTGTAGGTGGTGTAGGTGGGATGATATCTGATTTGGGTAAAATTTTATCCTTTTGTTTTTCGGCGGCTTCTAAAAGCACATTTTCCTGTTTAGTCTGCGGAATAAATAATAAATTAACTATAAATTATAATTGTGTTTTTATTTATTTTTTTACCTCTGTTTTCAGCACATTTTTCTTGTCGATCTCGTCTAGATTTAGGGCATTTTCCTTAATTATTTTAGCACAATCTTTAAGATTTTCTGTATAGTTTTCAAGTGGTTTACTACTGCTGCTGGAAATGTCACTTGTTTGAATTGTTTCTGCTACTTTTTTAGCTTCTTCCGCTTCTTTAATGCTTCTGGCTAAAGCCTTTTCAATTTTCTCCTCAGCTTCAATAAGTTGTTCTCTGTCCAGAAGAGTAATCAATTCTTCTAATTGTTTTTCATTCAATTTAACATTTTCACGGCCAACGGCTTCGACGACCTATCGAAAAATAAAAATAAAAAATTTTTAACAATTAAAGAAACAACAATTTTTTGGCAGTAAATTAAAATGCTGTGTAGAAAATTAATCGATAAAAAAATTTCTCTATAGAAAATGTATCGATAACTATATTTTTCTATAGAAAAAATGTCGAAATCAATATTTCCTATAAAAATTTTATTGTTAAAATATGTTCTTATCAAAAAAATTTTCAATAACTAATTCGTTTTAAAATTATCGATAGCTAAATTTTTCTATAAAAAATTTATCGATAACTAAATTTTTCTATAAAAAAATTTATCGATAGATAAATTTTTCTAAAAAAAATGTATCCATAACTAAATTTTACTATAAAAAATTTATCGATAACTAAATTTTTCTAAAAAAAATGTATCCATAACTAAATTTTACTATAAAAAATTTATCGATAACTAAATTTTACTATAAAAAATTTATCGATAACTAATTTTTTCTATAAAAAATTTATCGATAACTAATTTTTTCTATAAAAAATTTATCGATAACTAATTTTTTCTATAGAAAATTTATCGATAACTAATTTTTTCTATAGAAAATTTATCGATAACTAAATTTTTCTATAGAAAATTTATCGATAACTAAATTTTTCTATAGAAAATTTATCGATAACTAAATTTTTCTATAGAAAATTTATCGATAACTAAATTTTTCTATAGAAAATTTATCGATAACTAAATTTTTCTATAGAAAATTTATCGATAACTAAATTTTTCTATAGAAAATTTATTGATAACTAAATTTTTCTATAGAAAATTTATCGATAACTAAATTTTTCTATAGAAAATTTATCGATAACTAAATTTTTCTATAGAAAATTTATCGATAACTAAATTTTTCTATAGAAAATTTATCGATAACTAAATTTTTCTATAGAAAATTTATCGATAACTAAATTTTTCTATAGAAAATTTATCGATAACTAAATTTTTCTATAGAAAATTTATCGATAACTAAATTTTTCTATAGAAAATTTATCGATAACTAAATTTTTCTATAGAAAATTTATCGATAACTAAATTTTTCTATAGAAAATTTATCGATAACTAAATTTTTCTATAGAAAATTTATCGATAACTAAATTTTTCTATAGAAAATTTATCGATAACTAAATTTTTCTATAGAAAATTTATCGATAACTAAATTTTTCTATAGAAAATTTATCGATAACTAAATTTTTCTATAGAAAATTTATCGATAACTAAATTTTTCTATAGAAAATTTATCGATAACTAAATTTTTCTATAGAAAATTTATCGATAACTAAATTTTTCTATAGAAAATTTATCGATAACTAAATTTTTCTATAGAAAATTTATCGATAACTAAATTTTTCTATAGAAAATTTATCGATAACTAAATTTTTCTATAGAAAATTTATCGATAACTAAATTTTTCTATAGAAAATTTATCGATAACTAAATTTTTCTATAGAAAATTTATCGATAACTAAATTTTTCTATAGAAAATTTATCGATAACTAAATTTTTCTATAGAAAATTTATCGATAACTAAATTTTTCTATAGAAAATTTATCGATAACTAAATTTTTCTATAGAAAATTTATCGATAACTAAATTTTTCTATAGAAAATTTATCGATAACTAAATTTTTCTATAGAAAATTTATCGATAACTAAATTTTTCTATAGAAAATTTATCGATAACTAAATTTTTCTATAGAAAATTTATCGATAACTAAATTTTTCTATAGAAAATTTATCGATAACTAAATTTTTCTATAGAAAATTTATCGATAACTAAATTTTTCTATAGAAAATTTATCGATAACTAAATTTTTCTATAGAAAATTTATCGATAACTAAATTTTTCTATAGAAAATTTATCGATAACTAAATTTTTCTATAGAAAATTTATCGATAACTAAATTTTTCTATAGAAAATTTATCGATAACTAAATTTTTCTATAGAAAATTTATCGATAACTAAATTTTTCTATAGAAAATTTATCGATAACTAAATTTTTCTATAGAAAATTTATCGATAACTAAATTTTTCTATAGAAAATTTATCGATAACTAAATTTTTCTATAGAAAATTTATCGATAACTAAATTTTTCTATAGAAAATTTATCGATAACTAAATTTTTCTATAGAAAATTTATCGATAACTAAATTTTTCTATAGAAAATTTATCGATAACTAAATTTTTCTATAGAAAATTTATCGATAACTAAATTTTTCTATAGAAAATTTATCGATAACTAAATTTTTCTATAGCAAATTTATCGATAACTAAATTTTTCTATAGAAAATTTATCGATAACTAAATTTTTCTATAGAAAATTTATCGATAACTAAATTTTTCTATAGAAAATTTATCGATAACTAAATTTTTCTGTAGAAAATTTATCGATAACTAAATTTTTCTGTAGAAAATTTATCGATAACTAAATTTTTCTATAGAAAATTTATCGATAACTAAATTTTTCTATAGAAAATTTATAGATAACTAAATTTTTCTATAGAAAATTTATGGATAACTAAATTTTTCTATAGAAAATTTATGGATAACTAAATTTTTCTATAGAAAATTTACCGACAACTAAATTTTTCTATGGAAAATTTATCGATAACTAAATTTTTCTATAGAAAATTTATCGATAACTAAATTTTTCTATAGAAAATTTATCGAAAACGAAATATCTTTAGAAAATTTATGGAAAACTAAATTTCTTTAGAAAATTTATCGAAAACTAAATTTCTTTAAAAAATTTATCAACAACCAACATTTGATTTAGAAAATTTATCGACAATGAATAATTTTTTTAGAAAAGTTTTCTATAGAGAATTTATTGATAACTACATGTCTAAAAAAAAATATCGATAACGTAAAATTTTCGAAAGAAATTTATAGTTATCAATCAATTTTTCATAGGTAAATTTTACAAAATATTTCTTATATACGCAATAACTCTTCGACTCACCTTAAGCACTTCATCCACCGTTATGGCACCATCTTTGTCAGCATCCAATTTGCTTAAAACATTTTCAATTTGTTTAAGTCTAGACTCATCAGAGGTTTGTTTCAACTACAAAAAAAATCAGAAAAAAATATTATTTAGCTATTTGTACCCGTCGTTGCCCGGCTTGTCCGATATATATATTAAAAACATGAAAATAAAACCTGTTACGACTTCTATATATCATACTTATATTTACGATCATCGATTATCGCTTAGAACCAGGGATGACAAATGCGATTTTCATTATTATATTAAATTTAATTAACAATTGTTCTTTTTGAGTCGTAATTGTACAAAAATTATAATAATCTTCTGTAGAAAACTTTAAAATATGGACGGGTCTAAATACAGTATCTTTTTTAAATTTCGCTTGAGTTCTTAAACAAATTTTCAAATGAATAAAATTCAAGTTGGACATAAAAAGTTTTAAAAAGTTACATTGGACCATACCGCAAGTTTCAAAAGCGATAAGTGTTAAATGAAGACTTAACAACAGAAACAATACTTGTATCGGGATCTTAAAAAATTCCTAATCCAAAACACATAATAATATAACATCTTAGAATGAAAGTCTTAATACTTGGTGGAAATATTTTTTTCTTCTTTTTAATCAATCTAATTAGCTATCATGAATATTATATTAGATTATTGCATATCAAGAGAACTATTTTAGTGATAATCTTCTTTAGGAACTATATCAAATAGTTTAGTTTAATTAAAAATTAGGCGAAGACAATCTAATCTAAGAATTATACCAAAATAGCAAAGTGATTTGCCGGTTTATCAATCTCCAGTAAGCATGAATAACGTGACTAAAAATGTTTCTTCAAGTGTAGTGATTCCAATTCGAATCTCCAGCTCAGTACTTCAAATAGAGAACATCAAGGATATGAAATAAAATATGTTGCTAATGATACACCTTTTATATTCACAATTGGATTTTCCCTAAAAATTTGGAGGTCTTTACCAACGAATATTTTAAGCGTTTCTGTCAATGCATATACAGGAAGTGTCATCACAAAATGTTAGTTGACTACTTTTCGTCTTAAAAGGAAGAATTACCTATTACTGAAAATATATATTTCTTCATTAGATGCAATTTCAAGCCGTATTTCAAAAAAAGTTATCTGTTGCAAATTGGAAAATTTTTGGTAAAAATTTTGTATCTGTCATACATATATTCTTTGTTATTTCAGTTAACCTATCAGTATTATTTATTATTTGGAATTCAATGCTTATAAAAGATTTTTAACATACGGGACAAACTCAAAATTTTGATATGAAATAAGTAAAAATCAGAAGGATCTAGACTGGCTTCTATTAAAAAATTAAACTTGATGTATTCTTAGGACAGATCTCTGTAAACGTATAAAATATTATATTTTCTTAAAGAAGTTTTTATTTAGTAGAGTATGAGCTACATATTAAGCTTATATAATAAAAATAGTGAAAACTGATGAGAAACAGAAAATTAGCAAACGTTTTAAAAACGTTCATGTTAAATGTGATAAGCTATATATCCGTTCCTGAGGGGTCTGTGGGACTCTGATGTAAGAATTTTTATGTTAATAAGATTTACAGATTTATTTCCAATGATTATATCATCAATTAAAATGCAAAAGAACCAATCAACACTTCTTAGAATTATACAGAAGAGATAAAAAACTTAATAAGTCAGTTTTCAATATAAAACGATTTTGTTACAAAATCTATGAAAATCTATTAAGTTAATTCTTTCAGTGCAAATGATAAAATGATTTTTTGCAAATGGACACGATGTGAGAGTGAAAATATGCTTTTTAAATAACCTAGTGTAGGTTGTAGGAATATTTAAATAGCTCATTTTGTTTTTATTTTTTTTTTTTTTTTTTTTAATTTGCAGCATCTGAAGTTATCCACAAATAACTTTTTTAAAATTCTTAAAAAGTAACAAAAGAATTTTTATTGCATCTAAAATATATGCATACAGATAAGCCAAAAACTATGTGAATTAAAGCAGAAATTGCATGAAAAATTAAGTAAAATATTTTTTTACAAAAAGTAGGCTTAAACAAACAAAATTTGATAAAGCTTAAAGTTCCTTTCGGAGAACGTAATATCCTTCTGCCAAATGTGTGCATCGGTTCAGTAGTTTAAACGTGATATCACAAATTTGTATTATGGCAAATAAATTACAAAACTTTATGTAAGTAAAATATAATTTTCAAAAATGAGGACGTAAAAAGGGGGTGGCGTCCGATCATGAGCTGGTATAGACTAAAGTTCCTTCTGGGGAAGGAAATATCTGTGTGCCAAATTTCATATAAATCGGTCCAGTAGCTTTGCCTTGAAAGAATAACAAACAAAGTAACGAACAAACAAATAAACAAACAAACAGTCTCTTTTATATATACATATAGAATATAGGATTTCATTATAATTAGTCCCTAAAATAAATTACCTTCTTAATAGCCTGCACCAATTCATCGATTTGAACAATGTCTTCATGACGACGTTTCGCTTCCTCTTTCTCTTTAGCTAACTCTTCGCCAATAAAATCTTGAGCCTTGACTTTGCTTTGTTTCTCTTCCAAATCCTTTAGCACCTTGTCGAGTTGACCAATCATGGTATTAACCTTCTTGAATAGCATTTTGGCGGCACGACTTTCGCGGACGGGCTCCTTAACAACTTGACGCACCTCACGTAATTCTTCGAGATCTTCCTGGTATTCTTCCAACTCGGCTTTAAGATCTTTAATGGCTTCCTTTTCGATCACCATCTTCCTGTCGTCGGATAGTGACTTAAGGGCATCTGTTAAGAGTTCCACATCCTTGGAGGAAATAGATTTCTCTTCTTCCTCCTTGGCCTTGGCGGTCTCCGCTGCCTTGGCTGTTTCAACTTCACTAAGCACGGTCGATACTATGGGTTTCACAATTTCCTGAGGAGGAACTTGATCGGTGACATCTTTGGCGCGATCTACCAATTCAGGGCCGCCATCCGCAATAAGTTTGGCCTTGTCCAGCATCTCTTCCTCATGAGCCTTGGCCTTGGCTTCGAGTCTTTCCTCTTCACGTTCTTCTTGGATTTTGCGTTCTTCCTCTCTGATAACTTCCAATTTAATTTTGTTATCGATTTTGCCTTCACTCTCTCCGATGGCAGCCTTGGTTTGATTGGCCAAGGAGTCGGGTAATGCTCTGAGCGTTTGCTTGAGCTTATCGGTAGTAATAGAGTCATCAGAAATCGACATTGCCCTCGATAGCAGGAGAAGAGTGGGAGGAACCTTTTCGTTCAAAGACAAATCTATCCATTCTTGTAATTGAGTTTGCATACGTTCCTTGGTCAGGCCATAAGCACGCATGCCACGAGTCTTGCAAGCCTGTTGTAATTCCCACAAATCTAAGGAATTCACACCCTCACGGGCTATAACACGATCATCAGCCGCTAAAAAACGCAACTTCAAACGCAATTGGAACCTTAACCAGTTAGAGGTGCCCACTGTATTCAGCTCCAATACTCTACACAAGGCGGACAATTGTTCTCCACTCAACGAATCCAACGTAATTTCATCCTCAAAACGTTTGGCAAATTTTATAATTTCTTCATTGGACACATTCTCATTTGGATCTTTAATCTTTTGGAAAAATAACTCAAATTGTTTGGCCTCATCACTCTTATGTTCCTTGTGCTGTACCGTCATTTCATCCAGGGTCTTTTGCAAGAATTTCGCCATTTCCAAACGCATTTGTAAAGCTTGTTTTAGTTTTTGCTCCCTATCCTGACTAGTTTGGAATGTGGACGGCAACATGCCGGGGAAAAATTTTATAAACAAAGGCAAAGCCAATTCCATGAAAGGAACTATAATAAATACAGAAAACGGTATTAAACGGAACAAATCCGAAGTGGTGCGCACCAACAATTTATTTTCTCTTCTGGTCAAAGTCTTGCCATTCAGCACACGCCACAACAGTTTTCGGCAAATATTTATATCGATAAAGAGCAAACGAAAACCATGATAATAGTGCACAATTTCTTCCCAAATACGTGTTTTTAAAGGCTTTTTGATGACCTCTTGTTTTTGTGTGGCCTCAATCGCATTACTATAGCGTACTGCTCCCGCTGCAGCTTCCTTAATAATCTCTTCCACTTTTTCTTTTTGTTTATTTTTCATATTTTGTACGGTTACCTCGATCTTGGAGGAGGGCTGTTCATAAAGACCTTGTCCCAGGCGAAAATACCGACTTGTGTTAAAACTGTAGGGTGACATGAAAGTCGCTAACTGTTGTGGTCTTTGCTGCAGAGTGTGGTAATCGTGTCGGGCAGCCACTGTGATTGCAGGTAGATATTGATTATTTGATAAGAGTGTATGTCGACTTACATAGAAACGGGGTCCATGTGGATCTAGGCGATATTTTAGGGCGAAATGTGAGCTATAATGTGCTGAGGAATCTGAAAATAAGTTCGAAAAAGAAATTATATATTAGTTATTAACTTAAATAAAATATTTATAATTTATGAAAGGTTTAATTGTATCGTGTTTAAATTTATCTAGTAGAATGAGAGAGATCACGGTAAAAATTAATTTTTTCAAGTTTGAAATAGCTAAAATTGTTCTGTTGGTTCAGTAACACATAATTTTTTTTATAAAAAAATGTAGTTATCTATAAATTTTTTATATAATAATGAAATTATCGATTAAATAAAAATGTAATTATCGATACACTTTCTATAGAAAAATTTAGTAATCGATATAGAAAATTTATCGATAAATTTCCTATAGAAAAATTTGGTTATCGATAACTTTTATCAAGAAATATTTAATTGGTAAATTTACTATAGAAAAATTCATTTATCGTATAAGAAAAATTTAATTATCGAAAAATTTTCTTTCGAAAAATTTAGTTACCGATACATTTTGTATAGAAAATTTTAATTATCGTTAAATTTTCTATAAAAAATATAATTATCGTTAAATCTTCTATACAAAAATTTAAATATAGTTAAAATTTCTATAGAAAAATAACTATTGATAAATGAAACTATTGATAAATATAAAAATTTAGTTATCGATAAATTTTCTATAGTAAAATTTATTTATCCTTAAAATTTTATATAAAAATATTTAGAAATCGATACACTCTAAATGAAAAATTTAGAAATCGATAAATTTTCTTTAAAAAATTAAGTATTCGATAAATTGTCTATAGAAAAATTTATTTATCTTTAAATGTTTTATAGAAAAATGAAATTAACGTTAAATCCTATACAGAAAACTTTGTTTATCGTTTAAATTTTCTATAGTAATATTTTATATAGTAACCGATAAATTTTTTCTATAGAAAAATTTAATTATAGATAAATTTTCATGTTATTGTTAAGTATAAGCAGAAAAATTTAATTATCGGTAAATTTTCTAAAGAAAATTTTTTTCTAAAAAAATACCAATTTCAAAAATGGTACCAATTAAAACAAAAATTAAAAAAAGTTGGAATGTTCCAAGAAGCCATATTAAAAAAAAATAAATAAATAAATAAAAACTATTTAGATCATATGTTATTCACTTTCTACTTTATTTGCTTGCATTATTTTAATCGTTGATAAGTACAAAAATCATGTTATATTTATTTTACATAAAAAAAAAAATAATTTATTATTACCTTTTGTAGTTTTCATTATCAAATGATAAAGATATAACATAGATTAAGAGTTCAGCGGGCAGTTATTAATATAACAAATAATAAGTGTTAATTTGTTTAATATAAGTAAATAAATTAAGCAAATATAGGTGTATTTAATATAATAAATATATTTGTATTTATTTTTAATTAAAAGTATCCTCTACATAGTCCCCTATAAAGTCAATATCAATGATAATTTTTAAAAAAGGCGTTAGTATGTCTACAATGGTCTAATTGTTTTAAACAAATTAATATGTCTTAAAAATAATATTTAGTAATTTCTAAGATGACTATATGAGAAAATCACACATTAAAAAAATTGTTTTTTTATTCCTATAATCATTAAAAATAAAATGAAAAAATATATAATATAAATAATTTGCGAAAAAAAAAAAAAATAATAATACTTGTTTTCAATATTTCTTTTTAAAAAGTAAAACGTAATATTACGTCACATTTGGAAATAGGCCAATATAGAAGAATACCTTAAATGATTACAGATGTCATAAAATTAACTAAATTTCATTTGTCTTAACAAATCTTTTAGTAAACAATCAAATTACAAATAAATAGTTATTTTTATCTTACATTACATTTAATTAATTTTTATTTTCTTTTTCATTTAATTGAAACTTCTTTGTATAATAATGTCGTATTTTATAAAACTAAATTAGTGTATTAACCCAATTTTCATGAAATCTCACCTTCATTCAGTTCAAGTTTATATGTATTAATTGTTGTGTGAATAAAATGAAAATAAAAGCAAAATTAAAAGAAATACTTGAGGCTGCCAAAAAAAGTACGAGCGAAATTCTATAAAGTATTTCACAATCAATAGGATATAAAACAATTTCTTTTTTAATATAATTCTCAAAAAAAAAAAAACACAGTTTTAGTGAGTTCTTTTACCCATAAATGTTTAAAAAATAAAGAAAATTAAATGAGATAGAATTTCAATATCTTTCTATAAAAAATTTCGAACTTTCGAATATTACTTAAAATATTGAAATTAAAAAAATAAGAAGAAAAAGGATAGAATTTTGAAATTTATTAAAAAAAATGATTAATTATTTTTTCTTTTTAATTTTAATTATTTTTAAAATTCGAATTTTATATTCAAATACTTCAATCAACAAGAAATTAAGAAATTCAAGATTATAAATAACAAAAAATAAACAAAATTACAAAAAAGATTAACTTATAATAATTTATCATGTTCAAAATGATCCAACATATTTTCGAATATTCGAACTTAACAAAATATTTCAATTTCTTAAGACAAAATATTATTATTTGAATTTGGTAAGAGGAAATAAAATTTATTATTTATCACAAAGATTTAACGAATTTTGGAAAACTCGAATATTTTTTTTTTTTTTTTTTTTTTTTGTTATGTTTCGAATAAGCCGATCAAAGATTTTAATTTTAACAATATTCCTTTATGTTCACTAATTTAAACTTATTTAAAAATTATGGAACTTAGATAATAATCAAATAATAACATAACTGATTTGTGTTAATATTAACACAAAAAAAAACAAAAAACACAAAAATTAACACAAAAAAAAAATTTGTCCAAATTTTTTATTTAATTTTTTTGTATGTTCGAAAATTCGAACCTGTTTTATAAGTTTCGAACAAAACAATAAACATTTAATTTTTTTATAACTAAACAAAAACAATATAAATTAGTTAAAATATTAATTTTACTGATATTTTCTCATGTTCGAAAAATTGGAATTTAATTTCGAATATTCGAACAATTCAAAAATGTCGAAATTTTTAAAGAAAATAATAAGAAAACGGATATAAATTTTAAAATTTTTAAAAACTTAATTTTTATAATTTTTTCTATGTTCGAAAGTTCTAATCTGTTTTATAAGTTTCGAACAAAACAAAAAAACATTTATACCAAAAAAGAAAAGTAATAATAATAAAAATAATATAAATTAGTTAAAATATTAATTTTACCAATGTTCCATTATGTTCGAAAAATTCTAATTTAATTTTAAATAATCGAACATTATGAAAATGTCGAACTTTTAAAGAAAATAATAAGAAGACGGATATAAATTTAAAATTTATTCAAAAACATTATTTTTATAATTTTTCTCTATGTTCGAAAATTCTAATATATTTTTTTAGTTTCAAACCAAGCGATAAAATTTACATTTTTATTTATATAAAAACTATATACTCAAATATGAATATACACAGATTTTTTTTTTAAATCGAACTTAATTTTGAATTTTCAAACTTAATAAAAATGTTGAAAGTTTAAAAAAAAAATAAATGAATAAAATAAGAATTTTATTTCAAAGCTAGCAAAAATATAAAAAGAAATTTACGCTTTCACATAGATTTCGATTACATTTGAGGATTTAAATTTTTCTTAAAAGCTTCGAACAAAAAGAAAAAAATTAGATTTTATTTATTTATTTACATTTTTATTAATATAAATGCTATAAACTTATATAAAATATATATTTTTTTTTCAAAATTCCATAATGTTCGAAAAAGTCGATTATCTTAATTTCAAATTTTAGAATTCAGAAAAAATTACAAATTCTAAAGAAAAAGAATTAAGACTTATTAAAAGCTAACAAAATATGTAAAGAAACCTCCATTTAACTGAAAACTTAATTTTATCACTTAAAATTAAAATGTTTACATTTGTTTTAAAAAATAATAAAAATGGATAATATATTAAACTTTCCATTTAAATGCATAAATACATTTTTTAACATATGATTTAAAAAAAAATTTTAAAAAAAATGTTCGAAAAATTCCAACTAAATTTCGAATTTTCGAACTTTACAAAAAAGTCGATAATACTTTAGGAATATAGTGTAAATAATGTAAAACATTCAATATAAACAATCTTAGTCATGTTCTAAAATTCAAACTTAATTTTAAGCAATTACACATTTCGAAAATACCATAATTTTAGATGAAAATCTATCTATATAGATAAAAAAATCTAGATAAATCAATTTATAATTTTTCATATTTCAATATTGTAATTAATTGAATTTTAATCTCAATTAATTCTGAATTTTCGAAATTTTCATATGTATGTTATTTAAAAAATATATATTTTGTAATATTGAATTTGAATGCAACCATGTCTTGCAACACTTATATTTAATGGTAATGCCAGATTATACTATTTGTTTTTAACTACTCTTTTGATATTATCTTTTTTGTTAATTTTTTTTTATCATTTAAATGTAACGGTCGTTTTTTTTTTTTTTTTCTTGAGTATTCTTGTAACTTTAATTTAGTCGTAATAAATTCTTTAAATGTGCAACATCGTCTTTTATTTTAAACTTTTTTATTTTAAACTAGTCAAATATTTGACCAAAATGACGTAAATATAAAATATTTCCTAATTTTTACTTATCATTAATTTCAGATGACATTTTATAGAATTTTCTTGACGTTAATTTCCCTTACAAAACATTTGCAATATCAAACAACGGCGAACAATATTTTTATAAAAATAGTGGTAACGCAATTTTGATCAAATATTTGTCAAATGTAAACACAGCTGTACGGAATTCTGGTAATACTTTTTGTTAGTTTATAGTTTTGTAATTTAGCGTTTAAAATATATTTGATAATAAGAATTTATGATCGTATACTGCAATAGAGTCTTAGTTGTTTATTACCCTTTCAAAATGCAATATCTCAAAAACTAGCGCTAGCAAATGGTTAACACCATAAAATTCAGCGTCGTCTACTTAGTTTTTCCCAATGGGTGCACAGTATAATGATTAAGAAAAAAATTAAGAAATCTTATCAGAAATTAAAGAAATAAACTATATAATGAATGAATAATAAAAATATTTATAAGCATTAATTCACAGACCTAGTTAAATTTTATACAAGCAAATCATACATATCGTTAGCTAAATTAAAAGCGGCCCAGACTAAAATTTGGGAATATAATGAAATATTTATTAAAATTATGAAAATATTATTAATGATATTTAAAATAATCGAACAAAATCTATATTTAATGTACTTGTAATTTAAGCCAATTTTTCAATGCTTCTACAAAATTATTTTAATGTAAGTTAGGATCATTTACATTTTCGTTGGCGATATATTTTTAAATTAGAGGGAACAAAAAGGAATAACAATGATTTCTATTGGAATATATACCAATAGAAATCATATTTTTATTTCAATATTATTTAAGTTATAATAAAATTAAATATTTCCATGAGTGTCTTTCGATTTACATTAAATTTGTACGCAAATAAATATTTTATTTTCTGTAATGAAAACTATAAATGAATATTGTAACAATTTTTTAAGTATAAAAAATATGTCAAATTTATTAAATAATCATTCTGACATATCTCATTAAACATTTCTTTCAGTGTCATTGTAAAATCATGCGACAACACGACCTTACAGCTTATAACATAGAATACAACTGGAAGTTTATGAGAGGGATAAAAATCTAATTCAGTTGTCAAAAACCTAATTCATGCAACAACAAAATACATGTATTCACATACATTTTTTTGTGTTTTGAAAAAATGAGGAAATTTTTTGAAAATTTAGTTTGAACGGTCTCTCACATAAACTTCTAGTTGTATTCTATGGCTTGTAAGCTCAATCGAGACTGATTGATTTTGTTAATCTGTAAGAGCACGTAGGTGTAAAAAAAGCTAAAAGAGCATTTGCACGTGTACACTATTTTGCGGGTCCCTGATCTAGGTTGACAAATGAAAAAAAAAAATATATAGATATATTTAATTTAAATACATTTTTTTATTTCTTTTAGCAACAACAAAATATATTTGATTGTATGTATTTCCCTGTTGCATGAGTTAGGTTTTTGATAACCGACATTAGTTTTTGGCAATTAGTTTCGTTTGTTATTACTATTTGGAATAGAGTCATATTATTTAACATAAAAAACCAGAGCCTTTTGCTTAGGATTTATTCGATGCTTTCTTTATTCAGCATGCTATATGTACTTAAATATGTATAATCTGCCATGAGAAAGTATCGAACTCTGGTAATAGTCTTGCAATATTGGATGATATTGTATTTAACAGCGTGTTCAGACTAAAAAAATTTCTTATCAAGACAAACTTTAAATTTTATTGGAATAAAAAATTTTATTGGAAAATTTTTTTCAGTATAGACAAAGATGTCTGCGCTCGATCTCTAACATCTTTTGCTTGATAAAAGATGCAACTTTTATTATTGGTGGTACATTTTACATAGTTTAATATGAAATACGTCCCCAGCGTTTATAAAGACTGAAATTATCTGTAATTCAAAAAAATTTTAGTTGGTCTTGATAAAAAATTGTCTAGTCTGTACATTGTGTTTTAATCACATACATATTTCATGCGCTTAAATTAAATGTTCTAACTCAACTGGGATTTTTCATCATTGAAAGTACTTTCAAAGCTAAAAATAATGCTGTAAAAATTTTTAAAAGCAATTGAATAGTTGCGAAATTATAGGCTTTTAAAAACGTAATTCCTTAAGACTCATATAAAAAATTGTTATTAAAAAATTGAGAAAGAAGGAAAAATTATGTAAGTGAAGCCGCTTTTGGCCATACTACAGAGTTAAAAACCCTTCCGCCAGTCATTTTTTAAACTTTTAACTTTTATAAAAATATATTTGTATTTTTAAAATTATGAATTCAAGAGCTTTCAACTGATACTTAATTCATTGCAATCGGATACAGTATAGGAAATATTTACTATTTAAAGTGATTTAGGGAGCTCAATGAGTTCCATTTCCTATAATCTCCGAATTTCATTAACTTTTTTCATTTTTAAGACAAAATTTTACATTATTTTATTGAATTAGTGGAAAGAAAAAAACTAGATATTATTTCCCTTCCTTTAATTTTTTTTAATTTTTATGTATTTTGATTTAAATGTAAACAAAATTTTTAAAATGTAAACAAATCTTAAAATCACCACTTTATAGATTACAACACCTAACCTATGGCAACTCCAATATCTGTTGTTGTCTTCATGAGAAAAAAAAGAATAACAAAGTAATAAACCAGGGATGGAAAATGAAAATATTTTTCCGTATCAAAACATATTTCAAATAGTACTTTTTTCACCCCAAAAGTACTAAAATTAAAATTGTTATTTTTTTTAGTGCAAAACCAGATCACTAAATGATTTTATTCAGGAGAATATTATAGTAAAATATGAAAATCTTAATAAAATGAGGCCCTTTTAGTAATGATGGTACATATAATTTAGAGTTTACAATTTTGTAAATTAAACCTACAACCCAAATGTTTCTATAATGTAGTTTGATTACCCTATAAACTTATTTGAATTGTCCTAATTACATGTCTAATCTTTTGGTAACTCGAAGAACCGGCATTTAATCAGAGGTAGTGTTCATTACAATTTTATTATTATTGAACACCAATTGTAAATCTATATCAAAGGTGTTAAGAAAAGCATAGGTTTCTATTCGAAAATTATATATATCTAAAATATATTTTAATTAAAAAATTCGAATTATGGAATATTAAGCTAATCGTTTGACAGTATCAAATGACTCCGGGATTACTTTAGTGTCGAAAAAGTACTTCAGTATCAACTTTTCCATCCCTGCAACACTGTGGTCAAATACGTCATTCTTTTCATTCTCATTCAACACGAAGATTATTTTTGTTTTCTTTTATTTTCTTTACAATGGAAAATTTTCTTTTATATATAAAATTTTACAAAAACAATAAGACAAATAATATAGATAGAAATTTCATCAAAATAAACAAACTTGGAATATGTACTTACATTTCTTTGAGGGCAAAACCATGTGTGAAGTAATGCTACTTTTCCGATAGTTCTTTACAAAAGTATTCATTTTGATAGATTTATTTGGGTAATTTGCTCAACTTGTTTTGTTTTTACAATACAATAGCGGACAGTAATTTAGTAATTGCTAAAACAAAACACAAAAAATATAAAAAATTGGCAATTGTATAAAATTTTTTTTTTTTTTTTTTTTTTTTTTTTTGCACTCAACCTTAAATACTAAAATACAAATAAAATATGAAGCAAACACTACATATATTTTTACACAGGTAAATTCAAACTTTTTCACTAATGTTTAGACAAAGAGCACTTTTAAAACTTGTTATATATACATATTTTTTCAAATATTTAATATTTTTTTGTTGAAATTAATGCTTTACACTTCAGAAATTTTTATTTATTTATTATTATTATTATTACACAATCGTGCTTCAAAATTGCACAAAGTATGACTCTTCGCATTTTTTATATACGACACACAAAATTTCCCTTATTTCTCCTTATTATACACCCTGTATATCTTTTCATAGCTTATTTATCTCTGGCTGCCTCCCCCATCAATGGAATTGATGGAAATTTTCGCTTTTCATTAGTGACTTTTTTTACCTTGCTATTCAAAATTTTATGTTTTTGTACTTGATTTTGTCTTTTTTTTTTTGTACTAATTTTTATATAATTTCGTTTGCATTTATATTTTCTTCACAATTTTTAAGTCGTTTTCGTAGAAACTTCGCGATTTTTTAGTATTGGATCTTTTGCTTTTTCAAAAACTTTTGTCCGAATAAAAAAAAAAATACTATGCTTTTGATTATCCGACGTTCTTTGAGATTTTTTCTATTTTTCTTTTTGTAATGAAATGACATGATTTTTTACAGACACATGTTGCCAGATGGTTTCTGAAAATAACAATGCGTTTTTGTTATTCACCACTGGGCGAATTTTTACGGTATTTGTAAAAATCATGGTACAAGAAGTAACCCCAGGTCTACAATTGAGATTAACGCTGATAGAATATGTGCGTTATCTCACATATTATATCAGCGTTAATCTCAATTTTTACTTAGCCATTGGAGTATCAAAATCTGTGTATAAAAAAAAATTTTGTAGAACTGCTGTCACCTATTTCATTTCACCATGGTCAATGTGCTTTGAATCGGTATATGTATAAATGGCCGAGGTATAAGCAAACATAACATTTTTTACTTTTTTTCATCTTCATGTTTTTTCACAATTATGTCAGTATTTTTTTTTTTTATTTTTTGGTTCGTGAAGTATCAATTTAAAAAAATCAAAAAGTATAAATCTTTAAAAATTATAAATTTTTAAAAAGTATTAATTTTTGAAAAACAATAAGACATATATATTATCGTTTTCCAAAAAGATTGCCAATTTAAAAAAAAAGATACTATAATAACAAGTTAGTGTACTATATTCGGCTGTGACGAATCCCTTTACCCATGTTGAGATGTGTTATATGAAAATTAAATACGTTATATTGGATGTAATTACAAATATATTTACCTATACTATATCAGTAAACACTAACAACTTTATATAATTTGCATTTTCATATAGTTGAAATAGAACCCAGATTTTATAAATCGTTATATCCTTATAGTGTGTCAAGTTATTGTTTTTCAATGAACAAAAAATTATTACTTCAACTTTAATTTACAAATGTTTTATAACATTGCAAATTTTTTTGTTGCATTTTGTTTTATGTATGTATGAAAGCACAACAGTTTTTATATATGCGTTTTCGTCGCTATTTGAAACAGTTTTTAGAACGTAAAAGAGCTAAGGAAACTTCTCAAATAACCAATAGGGCTCTTGTATAAAGGACTGCAGTAAGAGTATGTATGTCATTTTTGTCTTTCAAGAAACAATAAGAAAAGCACTGAACGAATACAAATACATGTTGAAAGTTACGGAGAAAGAATCGCTATTATTGGGGGAAATGTTGAATAATTTTTATTATTCGCTATCATTGGTATTGATATGTCTAAAAATTAATGGCGCGAATATATATTTTGTGCTAAAATTATGTTGTGCTATAATTGAATCCAGACAGTCTATGGCTGAAACTTTCAAAAGCCTTTAAAAAGCCTTTATATTGTGTTCACACACATTAGTTTTTTACTTTTTTTTAACATCACTGCTTACATATCATTTTATTGTGTTTTTCCTGTTTTTTAAAATATATTCACAAATTTTTGGTTTAAATAAAAATTTCAAACACTTTTTAATACAAAAAATATAAATTTTAAACATATAAAATTTATAAACAAATATAAATTTCATTCATATTTTTTTTGTTTTTAAACTGTTTGAAAATTTTTACAAATTCTTTTTCCAACAAATTTCTATGGAATAAAAATATTTAAAAGTTCTTCCCTGTATGGAAATTTAGTTTGTTTTTTGTGTGTTAAATAAATAAACAACTCGAATCGAGATGTTTTTGGCTTTGAAATATATGAAAAAACAATTCAATTTGTTTGTGTTTTTTGAGAAAACGACTCGTTTTTCAAAAAAAAAAAAAAAAACTCTATATTAGAATTAAAGAAATGATATTCATACCTTTATATTAAAAATATATTGTTAAATACAGGCTTATACAAACATTTGAATTTTGTTCAAAGTAGTGCAACATTTGAAGGCTTTGAAAGCTCGTTTAATAAAAAGTGGCACAGAGTCCACACTTGAATCCCACATTAAACTTGTGCCCATATGTGAAAAAGTATGTAGCTAAGAGGTATTACAAGACCATAATGGACTAAAATTTGGAATAAAATTCCAATTGTCTTGACATTCATTAAATATTTTTTTTTTTTTTTTTTGGAATTTTAAAAGTTTAAATGGCGTAGCTTTTTGCTAATATATTTCCAGGGTGTACATTCAAGCCTTCTTCGCAAATCACCCACTCGATCTACAACTTCGCGTAGAAAGCTACAGTTCACGAATTCAGCTCCCTGAGTTTAATGGTCTGCACCAATATCAATCTCAGTTTTGTGTGGTACTGCACCAGATCCAATCTTATAAAGCTTAGATTAACAAAATCGATTGCATACGACAAATGTGAGCCTCGATAAACCATAACACGATACAGTTAGATGACAACAAACACTTAGTCAATGCGTGGGTGAGACGCAAAATTCTCGAAGGCCAAACAACGAAAACCCACCTCACTGTACTTAAAAAATAATTACAGTGACGCGAGAGTTGTTTCCAAACCTAGAGCTATGCGAATGAATTAAATAATTTATTTGATAAGAAAGATTACCCAAGCAATTATACATACCATATTAAATTTTATTTGTAAATGTAAAAGTAATTTCTTGACACGAAATTTTTTGTGTTTTTTAGTTTTTGCTCTGTTTTTAATAGTTTAAATCTTTATTTGCTATTTTTGTTTTTTGTGTTATATATTAATAAATATATTATTTAAAATATTTCCATTAAAAATAATACATTAGCTGAAAATTGTACACTTTTTTAAGGTCAATATAAAAATAATATCTTGACATACTGTTATATTATAATATAAAATGAGGTGTAAGTTTGTTTATTTTTTTGTTTGTGCATTAATCACGTCTAAACGGATGAACCGATTTTCACGAAATTTGACACACAGATAATACAAATAATATTAAATTAAACAAGTAAGGGCGCTATATTCTGCTGTGACGAACTTTTTATACCCTTCACCACATTACAAACAAATATATTTTATATTTTTTACTTAAAAAAATAATACATTTGTTCCACAAACAACGCTTGCATCTTATAAACATGCATACCTATATATATGAAAGAGTAACGTGACTGACTCACTGATTCATCATTCCACAGCCCAAACGACGGAGGCTGAGAGATGAAATTCGGACGGTAGGTTGGTCTAACGCCAAATAGACTCAGGATTTTTGAAAATTCGAAAGGTTAGGGGGTGAAAACAGGTAAAATCGGTAACCTTATATCTCCTAAACTAATACAAACAAAATTTAATACCCATCGTTTATAAGCATACAGGCGTATGGTACTTTTTTAAAACGGGTAAATCTGAATTTTGGTACTTTTTTGGCACCATATGTATCTTCTAAACCGGTAAACATACAAATAAAATTTATATCGTATTCGTAACTTATCAAAAAATGACAAACTCAAATTTGGTACTTTTTTAATTTCGAAAGTTTAAGGTATAAAAATTGTACCTATTTTTGGTGGTTTTTTTATAAACATTTTTTCTATTTATTGAGATATACTTATGCGTTGTTTAATATTAAAACCCACTACATTTTAGAAATTCATTGGAATAAAATTGTTGTTACATCCATGGGGGGGAAAAGTACGAAAAAGGAGATAAAATTAAAAATATATGGTCCTATGTGGATAAGAATTTACAAGGGGACTTTGTGGTACTTTTTTGTTCACATGAAATTAATTATATATGGTCGTAAATGAATGAGAATCCATAAGAGGGGACTTTGTGGTATTTTTGCTCTTTTAATGTTGAACGAAAAAAAAAACATGAAAAATAACATACATAGTCCTATGTGGGTAAGAATTCAAAAGAGGTACCTTTTCGTTCTTATAATGGTACTTCTTGAATTTTTTGTAATAATTAGAAACATGAAATTAAAGATCGATAGTTCTATTTGGGTAATAATTCACAAGAGGGGACGTTCTTATAATGGTATTTTTGAATTTTCTATAGAATTAAACCTAGAAATATTAATTTAAATGTATGTAGTCCTAAGTGAGTGAGAAACCACATTAGGGGATTTTACGGTACTTTTTAGTTTTTCTAATGGTACTTTTTAAAATTTCTATAATATTAAACGAAGAAACATTAAATTACATATATACGATCCTATGTGGGTAATAATTCACAATTGGGACTTCGTGGTACTTTTTCGTTCTTGTAATAGTACTTCTATTGAGCCTGGAAACATAAAATTAAAGATATATGGTCCTAAGAGAATAAAAATCCTTCAGAGGGGATTTTGTGGTACTTTTTTGTTATTCTAATATTACTAATTTCCAATCCTAACTATTTATTTTTCTTTTTGGTACTTTTTAAATTAAATAAGTTTTTAAAAACTTTATTGTTGTTAATGTTGACACAATATCGTATAGAAAATGTACTACAGATATCTACACCAAAAGCATCTAAAAAAGGTAGTTTATACGCCTCCTAGACTGTAAGAACCGAACTATACCAAAAAATAGTCCTAAATTTTTTTAAATATATATATATATATTTATTACTATTATTGACTTTATTGAAACCCTTATAAAATAATTACATTGTTATGAGAATTTACTTAAAAGTATTACAACAATTAACATCTAAATAATTAAACTACTAATATCACAGTGTTAAGGAAAAGTTGTCAAAAAAAAACCTTGTACATACTTAAACGTTATAATAAATTTTAAAAACAACCATCAATTATAACTTTAAGTAAAAAAAGAGTCTTAGTGATTGTTTAGCAAATTTCTTATTATTCCAAATGTAGACGTTCTGCATTTTTCATTAAATGTCAGAGTCAGTTCCCTTGCAAATGAATTAAATATTTTATGCTTAAAGTTTCTATGCAGTAGATCAATAGAATATCTAGGGTGTAGGCTATGAATTATTTTCAGATTTTTATTTTGTATTATCTGTAATTTTCTTGTGTAAGTTTTAGCAACTTTATTAAACCAGACTTGACATCCGTAGGTCAAAATTACTCGAATACACATTTTGTAAATAAGGATCTTGTTTTTAAAATTAAGTTAAATCTTCTGTTGAGTAAGGGGTAAAGTGCACGGCCACATTTGATTGCTTCATCACAAATATGCTGTATGTGTTGTTTAAATGATAGTTTTTTATCTAAGATAATGCCTAGATATTTGATACTATCCTGCGGAGGAATAAAAACTCCCCTAGAATATAAATGTTTTGTAGGAATACGTTTCTGTGATCTATTATATGGAAATATAATAGCTTCTGTTTTACTAACATTAACTTTTATCTTCCATTTATCAAAGTATTTATTGGCAGATTTTAAACTATCTTCCATTTTTTTGATTATTGCGTTTGACACCTTACCGCAGCAAATAAAAGCACTGTCGTCAGCGTAAAAAGCCACTTCTTGATTCTTGAGAATAAAATCGGAAATATATATTGAATAAAGAGTAGGTGATAATACCGATCCTTGCGGCAGACCCGCAGGGATTTGTCTATCACTAGATAGTGTGTTATCTATAGATACAGCAAATGAGTGCTGATCTAAAAAACTCTTTATTATCTTTTGCAAGTACGTTGGATAATAGAAGGAATTTAGTTTAAAAACAAGGAAAAATAACTCCAGTGCTCTTACGATTTCTTTTGTTTGATTCAATAAAATTAACGACTCTTTTTAGTTGATGTACTGTGGAGTGCTCCTTGCGGAATCCAAACTGTTGAGGGTTAATAATATTATTTTGGTTGGAAAAATCTACAATTCTCTTATTAATTATTTTTTCAAATACTTTATCCAATAGACTTAGGATGCTGATTGGTCTATAGCTAGACGGTAATTTAGGATCCTTTCCTGGCTTAGGAATTGGGATAACTTTTGCTTTCTTAAAAATAGTTGGAAAATAGCCTTATATTAAACATGAGTTGAAAAGTTTACATAGAGTTTCAAAAAAGCAATCGGGCATCTTTTTAAGGATAATGCTATTAATGACATCTAAACCGGGAGCTTTATTATTTTTCAATAAAAATACAAACGATTTAACTTCATCTAACGTAAGCTCTACGTTAGATCTGTCAAGAATTTTGTCGTTAAGATCATGAATCTTAAGACAGCTGTGTCCATAGGTGAATAATTATTTAAAGTAATGGTGTGTGAATTACCAAATACATCTGCTATTGAATTAGCTTTTTCATTGACAGTTTTTAAAACTTAACCGTTTACATGAAGATCAGTAAAAGGCATTTTGTTTCCATTAAGTGCTTTTTTTACTTTCCAAAACTTTTTAGAGCCCGAGGGCAAATTCGAAATAAATTTTAACCAGGATTCATTGCGGTCTTTATTAAGGTGAAAATCAATAAGTTTATTTAATAACTTCAAAATGCTTTCCAATTGATTTTTATAATTAAAATCGCTACATCTTTGAAATTTACGATTGTATTTATTTCTCTCGTTGCCACGAATTTTTATGACCGACAGGTATTTTATTGAACGCTTCTTTAACTATAAATATTAATTTGTTAAAATAAAAATCTAGATTACCTGAATTAGTAACGGATTGATCAATGTTCTGACACCTAATTTCATTTTCAACCCAGTTTCTGATTGCTGACCAGTCTGCGCAATAATAAAAGGGAACTGAATATGTCATGTTTTGAACCTGACCATAAATAACACGAGATATAGATACATGGTCCGACTGAAAACATTTGGATATGTCTCAAGGTTTGAAAAATCTAGACACGAGTTAGATAAAAGAATGTTTACTGTGGACGGTCGAACGGGGTTGATATTTTGTCCAAAGCGAGTGTGTCCATTTGGGTAATAAATGAAGTAGCTGGATTGAAGACAATGGCAGTAGATATCATTACCAGCCGAATTATTTGACATACAATTCCAATGTGTATGTTGGGCATTCAGATCACCGAAAATAAAATAGTCTCTTGAAAACGAAGTTAATTTATCCAAATCAGCTTTGAAATTGGTAGTATGAACTGGATTATATGCTGAAGTGAATATAACTGGCCTTCTATTAATCATAACTTGTACTGAAATACTTTCAGCAGTACTTGTTTTTATTTTTGGTAACAACGTATGCTTAATGTTACCTTTAATTGCAATTAGAACTCCTCCGCCATGAGTAGATCGATCCTCTCTATAAATTTTATAACCACCAAGTTGAAATTTGTGGTACGGTTTCAAAAAAGTCTCATTTAAAAGGAGAATATCGATTTTCCTTTTGTGTAAAAAGTATTCCAGCTGGGCAGCTGCTGACTCAGTTGTTATGCCTGGGGCATTCCAATGCATAACGTGAACATTGTGTATACCGGTTGATTTATATGGCATGTTTAAGCATCATACCCAAAACTCGTAGCTTGTCGTACTTATTTTGACATCTTTGCAAAGCATCGACAGCATCAAAAAATATTTCCAGAAGTCTTTCATTGGAAATGTCATCATTATTATTATTGTCGTAGCTCTTGCCTTTAGCTACCTCAGAATACAAATTACCAAAATCGCGGGAATTACGTGTGTTATTATGGGGTTCTTGCCTTGGCAATTGAGGAAAATCATGATCGTCTTCTTTAAAATATGTTACGTTAGTTCTTCTGCTGGTCGCCCTAGATTTAGATGTTACTCGATGACTGATTTCTAAATATTCTTGACGACTTGGCCACTTTGGGTCATCAACTCTATAGTTAACGTTTTTTAAGTTCTTCTTTATGCAGTTGTAGCATTTATAAATTATACTACCATCACTATTACCTTTATTGAGTGAACAAACTGCATACTCATGGTTTCCGGCGCAGGCTGAACACATTACGATACGGTTACAATTTTTAGCACCATGTCCATACATAGCGCACTTGGAGTATTGTGTGGGACCTTTATTGCTCTTTAGAGGTTTTCTCCAATATACAGATATATTACAAAAATATCTTATTTTCATAACCTCTCTTTTTGAAACATGTTGATGATCAAACTCAATGAGATAGAGTGCGTCATCTACACTGGATCTTTTTGTTGCTAATTCCTTAATGCTTACCGGGTTTATGTTGAGTGAGCTTACAAATTCTTCGCCAATTATCTTTGTGTGCAGTTGTGGCAGGCCAAACAAAACCAATTTAAAAGTTTTTGCATCCCTCAATTCATGCGTATAATACTGAAATTTTTTGTCTTTGAGAACACTCAAAGCTTCATTGTATAGCGATAACGAGTTTGATACAATTTTTGTACCAATAGACATCCGTTTGTAAGTATACTTATCCCCAATAAATCCGATCACAGTTGAAAAACTGTGGGTAAAGTCCACAATTATTGGTGGAATCTTTTCTTTGATAGCAACTGCTTCTTCTTCTTCATACAGAAGCTGAAACTTGTTGGAACTAGTGCTGGGACCGTCTATAGTTTTTGGCACCTTGAATTTAGGGCTATTGCCCCAATGCTTTCTTCTTTTTTGAGCAAACATTGCCAAATAAAAGAGTTAAAGCAAATTTAAGTAGTTTTTTTACACTTTTTAATTAAAAAATTCAATTAATTTTCAAGCAAAAATTAACACGTTTTTATCTTGAGGCAGAGATGGCAGATATATATATATATATATATATATATATATATATATATATATATATATATATATATATATATATATATATATATAAAGTTTATTCAGCAAAGCCGGTGTTTGACATACATAGAGGAGGAAGCTTTTGAGCCCGACCAACGGTCGGTTACACGGAAAACTTTTATTAACATTAGAAGAAAATATTTTATTTCAACCTTAATTAGTTCCAATTTTTCCAATTATATAATTTAGTACAATAAATTCCCATAATCTAGGCAAGTCCTCGCCGAGAAGACTTGTTCCAAATGACTTCCAATTTGGGCAAAAATATCATTATCTAGAAAGTCTAATAAAATCGTACTAACAATCTCACCACTTTGTTTTGATGATGAATAGCTACCTAAAAATACAACCATGCTCTTTCATTTTTGTACACATTTTGTTTTGACTTGTTTATTCGCACTGTGGTTTGTTGTTTATAAGAAAAATAATGATAAATTATTAGAAAAGCTCTTACAAAATATTATTTTAAATAAATAAACTTGTTTTTCTCTGAAACTGCATTTACTTAACATTTAATAATACTTAAGAACAAAAATTATGGATGATTTAAACCCTTTAGCTGGTACTGCTCATCTCTTGGAAGAGGTCGATAGTAAGTGAACTGTTAATCATATGGAAAGTGCCCTCAATATATATTTTCTTTCTTTAACAGAAAAATTAATGGTTTTATTAAGAGATGGACGCACTTTAATAGGATATTTACGTTCAGTGGATCAATTTGCCAATTTGGTGCTGCACCGTACCATAGAACGTATACACGTAGGCAATGAGTATGGTGATATACCGCGTGGAGTTTTTATAATACGTGGAGAAAATGTGGTGCTATTGGGAGAAATAGTAAGTGATATGAATATAGTAATAGTAAAATGGCGTAAATATATAAATTTTGTTAGGATCGTGAAAAGGAATCAAAATTACCCTTAAAGGAAATATCAGTAGATGAAATATTGGATGCTCAACGGCGAGAACAAGAACAGCGGCAAGAAAAACATCGTTTAATATCGAAAGCTTTAAAAGAACGTGGATTAGCCGTTAATACAGATATAATTAATGAAGATTTTTGTTAATATTGGCTATATGGTTAATGTATTATATTAAATTTTATATTTTAATACTAAAGGTTTATACGAGTTGTATGTTTTTCTTTTTCGTAATACAAATATATAAAATAATTGTATATTTATGTACAATCTTAAAACTAATTTGAAAAGCTAAAAAGTAATTATGATTTACTTTCTTGTAAATCAATAAATTTTTCTATTATCTGCATCATTTCCACTTTGGCTTTGATTTTATAACGTGGAGAGAGTTGACGCAAATATGAGGCTATCGTTTTGGCAAAATACTCCTCGGTATCAGCAGGCAGGCTGGGTGATGTAGTTTCTAAGCAGGTGCTTAATATACTAGGTCTCTGTTGTAAGTTGGGGGGTGTGGACAGCTTTTCGTCTTCTATTGTGATATTAAAGTTATCAGATAATTTGCTATTTTCTGTTTTTAACGAAATATTGCCTCTACTGCTGACTGAAGGTTGTACTAAATAATTGTTAGAATCCTCCTGGGTAAGATTTTCATGATCTTCTTCCACAGCTTCGTAAACGCCAGAAGTGTCTGGAAGGAAATACTTTGAAATTGCATTTTTATAAAATTAAATTAAAAAAGTTTTTGCATACCTTCTACATAATCATGATATACTTGTTCACCACCATGCTCTTCCAACTGATTTTCTTCATCACGTATTTCATGTTCATTAGGTTCTTGTGACAATTGCTCAACATAACTGAATTTCCCCGTTGATGAATCCTGACTATCATCTATAATGTAAGTTTTTTGCGATCGCTGTGTTATATGTGTTTCATCAGTTTCAGAATTACTCGCTTCGCTACCAACTTTATAGATTTTAACGGGTCTTAGTTTCTCATCACTATTAATCTCTAGACCCTGGGAATTAAAACGCTTTCGCCTTACCTCACGTTTCTTAACAAAATTCCTTATGAAATCCATTCGAAGAAAAAAATCATTTTTACCATATTCCGAACTTCCTGGATGCAATATCAATTGCTTCAATTCGCGAGCATAACGATCTCTTAGCACAGTCCAACGTTTGCGTGCCTCCCATGGTGTCATGGCTAGACTATCGGCTACAGCTTGCCATTCTTCCTCTTTTTTGTAGACCAAACGAAAATTTGGATCCTTCGTGTCGTACAGACAGGGTGTAGCACGTACGCGATCGATTAATTCGACGTCACCTTCTTCCAAGGGCCTATGATTGGCAGTCATATTAAATTCGAAAAATTTTCAAATCTTTATTTTATCAAAACAGTACTTTTTTACGTGTCGTATAGCCTATTTACGTATTAATTATAAAAACAAAAAGATATTTACGTCATTCTATTAGAAAAATGGTTAAATTTCATAATGTAATTATAAAGTGGCCGCACGTCAACAAAAACAATTGTTTGATTTTTGTTAGTGTAAAACCGCCGCACACAGCGTTGCCAGAAACTTTGACCAAAAAATTATCGCTTGAGAATTGAAAAATCATTTTATTATTTTGATGATACATGGTTTAACTCCCTGCTATTAGAAAACTACTTTTTATATCTGTATGATTTTATTGTGTATACCGCTTAGAAACAACATTTTTCAATGTATAAATTTTTAATGAAGGAGTCTTTCAACACTTAAACTAAGTGATCGGTTTTTCGTAATAATCTTCCGGGAAGTCTCTATTTCATTGTTTTTATAAATTAATATTGCACAAAACTTAGACTCGCCATTCTAAACAATGCAAGAATAACAAAAAAAGAGATTGTATCCTTTGAATTATAGACTATAATCATTCAAATTTCAAACACTTAATACGTGCTCTTGTATGTGCATTAAATACATTTTTCATCGGGAATTGATTGGCATAGCAGAATTCGCTCTTAAGGCAGAAATTACGAAAGTATTATTGCTACTTTTGCGTTATCGTCGTTGGATAAATACATAGATATTTGAACCCTTTATTACTCTATTTGGAATACTGTACGAAAGTTAAATGAAACAATCAGTTGAGGAATAAGTACTTTTACATGCTTTCTATGTGAATGTAGAGGTTTTATAAGTGATTTTTGTGGCACAGTTTTGTCATATAAACTTGAATTTTCGTCATTAAACTTTAAATAAAATAGTATATCGTATATTCTGAAATGAAATGTACGGATTTTTAAAAATATCTTCAACAAATCATTGTGAGTCATTAAAAACCGTTGCTTATGTGATTAAAATAAAAATCATATTTTTTAAGAAAAATCATCAAATCATATTTGTGTTAAAAAAATCATCAAAAACATGATATAATCAACATTCTGGCAATGCTGACTGCACATAATGTCAAAATGCTATGAGCAAAAAATGAAGAATGTAAAAACAATTTAACAGTTTCGCGCGGTATGTACATGAAAAAAATGTAATTTAGAGAAACAAGCCGACTGGCTCAAAGTCGTCGGCGCGGTCAATTGTCAACTTTATCAGCCACCGCCGATTTGGTCATCTTACACCTGCTTAACATAGTGTCTACATTAGAAATTCTTTTATCAAGAAAAACGTTAAACTTTACGCGAATTTGTGGAAGGTGACAACAGTTGCACAAAAACAACTACATGACGTATTCATTATTGTTTTTTATATATGCAGTTTGACAACTGTTACAACCAAAATAATAATCAGCTGTTTAACTAAGGTTACCTTGTATATATTCGCACTGATTTTGACTTTTGTTTTGATAAAAAATTGCCTAATGTAGACACTAGGTAAGATCAGTCGCGGAACTTTTTAAATTTTCATTGAAATTAATTGCAAAAAGTAATGAATGGGCGTTATTTGTTATTGTTTTAAAAAATTTATTTTGTTTTACGGCGCCGACTAAAAAGTGTCACGCCGCCGCCACCGAAAATTTTTCTTCGACTTGTTTCTCTGGTCACTTTCTTATAACATTATGGTTGCATTTCTTGCTTTTCAGTGTTGCCACACAGCGGAAATCAGGGAATGAAATTTTGGATGTTTCGTTGAAGTATTTAGGAGATAGTGCAAAAAAAGTACAATTATAAGGTATATATATATATATATATATATATATATGTATATATATATATTTATTATAAGAACAGTGTTTAAATTAGAAAAATAAAGATTAGAAAAATATTTGCATTGCAGCAAAAATTAATATATCGTCACCTAAAATACAAAAGCCAGTAACCACACTTTAATTTTTTACAGCAGAAGCAAAAAACATTATGAAAATGCAAAAACCCCTTATAATATTTTACAAATTTTTTTATAAATAAACCAAAAAATTTAGTAAAAAAAAATTATATTTTTAGTCCAAAACACAAAAATATTCTCGTCAAAAAAAGAACAATTTGAATTGTTTAGTCAATATATCAAATTTTACGTTTATTTAAGGAAATAAAAAATCGAAGGGGGGAAAGTTTTCAAAAATGTATCCATAAATGAATTTGTATTATAAATGTATTTTTAATTTGTTTTAATTATAATATTGAAGGAAGAATTAATTGCTTTTCCAATGACTTTTAAATCAATAAAATCACACTTAAACTTTAAAAGATATATTTTCATTTTTACAAAATTAAAAAAATTAAAATAGATACGTACGTCAATGTGGTTTTGCAAAGCACGCAAGTGCCAAATGTGAACCAAATCTGAGACCTAAAGCATTTTTCAAAAAAGTGAACCAAATCTGAGACCTAAAGTATATCTCATGGAATTCATGATATAAGAAATAATAATTAAAAAGTTGGTGAGTATAAAGGTATTCAGCTTTATAATGAGTGTCGTGCTCGTGACGATTTTGTGATGAAAAATATTCGTTTTCATTTAAAAGTATTATGGATGTCGAAAACGACAAAAATTCATCTATTAAAATTTTTGGTATCATGAGTGTCGTTATTCATTGTTAAATCTATCGAAAAACATCCTGTTAAATAAAATTAATTTAAACAACATATAAGTATTACAATTTGTTATTGTTTTATTTGTTAAAGTATTATATGAAGAAAAATCGGTGCATTTTTGGTGAAAATTTGGATTTTTAGCATTTTTAATTTTAGCAGCAATGCTGCAAGCGTTATGATATTTTAATTTTTTAATTTTGTTGATTTTTTTTCCAAAAAATATCTAAACGTTTTATTTTTTTAATCTAACGTAGCTAACACACCTTTAAGAAAACGGAATTTAAAAAATAGTCATTTAAACACATAAGCTTTTCCTGTTGTCTTAATCGCATTTGTATAATATTTAACTCAATCTACCTACTTAAAGTCTACTTCAAATTCTAATTTAAACTGAATTTATAAAGTTTAAAAACATATGTTTAATTAAATTATTAAATTGGGACTCCTAATCTCAAAGATGAGCATTGTGTGTCGCTATCTAATAATCTCATTGAATATAAAACTAATCACTTTTGTATTCTGTCCTCTTTTCCCTACAACCC
Source organism: Protocalliphora azurea (assembly GCA_932274085.1). NCBI lineage: Eukaryota > Metazoa > Arthropoda > Insecta > Diptera > Calliphoridae > Protocalliphora > Protocalliphora azurea. Next base: position 27,054,589 of record OW026521.1, on the reverse strand, counting down.
AAACCCCATCACAAAAATTATAAATATCACCATCGTACTTATAATCTAACATCTAATTTTAAAGGTCGACAATTAATTCTCATAATTAATAACCTCTCTCTTACTTTTGGTCAACTATAAAGGAGATATTAAAAACTACAGTTTATTTGTTGACTCAATTACAATAAATAAATACACAATGCATGTTTTTAAGAAATCGTATTAAAAATAATTTAAAAGAGACGGTTTTCATAACAGGGTCTCTTTAATTATACAAAATTATTACAATTATAAATCATTTTGTAATTTTTAGGGCTGTTATTATAACTATCCCATAATTAAAGTTAGGATGTTAACTGTTTTTGGTTATTATAAGTACAAGTTATGCCAAAAGTGACCGAAAGGTTAAAGGACAAAACGTCTGGCCTATGTTTTTCCCTTTAGCAGACCTATCCGTTGAATTAAGTTTTTAGTAATTTTTCTGTCTATATTTAATTTATATATTATGTTTTTTATTTGTTCATAATCGTAAGTAATCGGTTTTTGCTTTGCCATATTATTAAATTGACAAAATTTACTTTAAAACCAAGTTGTAATAACCAAAAATAGATAAAGCTTACTTTAATACTCACTTTAGTTTATCTTACCTATAACTATCTGATACCTTATAGGCATGTTTTAATAACGGCCCTTAATTTTTTAATTAATTCCATCTACTTGATTGATTTAATAATTTTTTTAGCAGGAAAATTTTTTAATTGATAATAATTGAAAATTTAAGCAATTTTATTTTGGTGATTGGTGACTTTTTTAATGCGCTCGATCTATAATACCTTCTTATAGAAAGCTCTACCAATATCAATCCTTTGAGTTTTATAGGTACTCTACTAATAATCCAAAAAATCCTCGAAGGTCAAACAATAAAAACCCGCCTGAATGTATTTGAGATATAACGCAAGAGTTGTTCCCCAAACCCTGAGTTTCTTTACGACACGCATGATGATTGTATGATCTTTGATCACGAAAATTACAAAATAATCAGATTTATACTGTAAAAAATTTGTCTTGGGCTTAATCGTTCATTTTACTGTTTGTTCTTTTTGGTAAGTAAACAAGTAAGTAAACAAGTTTTTTATGTTCAGTTGTTCATTTTTATTCTGAGATGTTTGACTGAACGAACTGTTTTTATTAGTCCGAACTGCAAGAAAAAGATAAATTTTGTTATTATTGCCATTTTTTTAATTTCTGTTAGCAAAAATTTATAATTAATAATTTCGAAATTACGATAAAACTTTGTTACAAACTAAAGTAATTTTTGATATATTTTGTAACTAATTATATATTTTGAATAAAAAATGTACAGTCCCTAATAGACCAATAATATATTTTTATTTTATTCATATAATTTATTTATCGTGATGATAATAACGTAATTCTTCCAAGGGCTTCTGATCCAAATCCAAAAAACTAATTGAATTAAATAATCCGTTAAATATTAATATTTGTCCAAAAAATGATTACAACTATCTCCATCGCATACCAAAATGTTAGAGGTATGAACACAAAGTTAAAATCCCTTTATTTAGAGGGATTTGATATTGAGCATAATATCATTGTACTCACTGAAACGTGGCTCCGAAATAAATCTGATAAAGAAATTCATAATTCTGAAATAATGTGCAGTAAATTTAAAATCTATAGACCTGATGGAGTGGGTAAAGAAGGTGGGGGAGTTTTGATTTCTGTCTCAACTCTTTTTCCTTCAGAACGAATAATTCTTAACAATGATCAAAATTTTGAATTTATCGCCGTATGTATTAAAGCCAAATTTAGAACAATTTTTATAACTTGCTCTTATATTCCTCAAACATTCAAATTTATGAACAACATGCAAACGCGATAAAATTTGTAGCTAATCAATCCAAACCTGGAGACTCCATAATTGTTGTTCGTGACTTTAATATTCCAAATATTAAATGGTGCGAAACTCCTGATTCATGCTTTTTAAGCCCATCAACAAGATCGGAAACATCTATTAAATTACTGGATGCAATTGCTGATTTAGGACTATTCCAAATAAACAACATAGTAAATAATCTTTTCAAATTACTTGATCTTGTATTTGTTAAACAACCTGAAGAATTTAATATTCTTCGCATTAATCCATTATTAACACCTGAAGATGCTTATCACCCCACTCTTTAAATAAGCATATACGTCGAAACAAAGAAATCATTACAATCCAATGTAAATGATGAGATGGTTTTTGATTTTAGCAAAGCTGATTATTCCAAATTAAATCATCTACTTTGTTCTGAAAACTGGTTTGAATATATTCCTTATAATAAAGTATGCCGTCGTAATATTGTTTTAAGAAATCAATACCAATGACGAGAAAAAAAATTGCACATGGACCGCCTTGGGCTACAAAGTAGCTCAATGACTTGAAAATTTTGAAAAACAAACATTATAGAAAATATAAAAAATCCGGTTTATCTATTGATTATATGAGGTACTCCATATCAAGATCAGTTTACAATTCGGAAAATATCAAATGTTACAATAATTATCTTTTTAGGGTGAAAATAATCCAAAATATTTTTACCAGTTCGTAAATTCTAAGCGTCGAGTCTCTGGATGTCCGTCCATGATGAAATTTGGAGATAAAGAATCCTCAAACGGTGCAGATATTTGCGATATGTTTGCTGCTTTCTTCTTATCCGCCTATTCTGATAAAGATTTACATGAACTTTACAATTTCCAATTATCCATATCCAATTCCTGGTCCATCCCTAATAAATTGTCCAACGGTGTTCCAAGCTGTGTTCTTATAAAATGTTTACATTCCCTTATATCTCCAATAACCTACTTATTCAACATATCAATATTTAGGGGTTACTTTCCTGAAGTTTGGAGGAAATCTTATATTATACATTTGTTTAAATCCGGAAGCAGATCCAACATTTCCAATTATAGAGGTATTGCTAAATTAAGTGTTATTCCAAAACTTTTCGAAAAGATAGTTACTGAAATCCTTTCGCATCAAGTTGTATGTTATCTGTCGCCATTTCAGCACGGATTTAGAAAAGGATGTTCCACTTCTACTAACCTTTTGGAGTTCGCAACCTCAGTTTTAACCGCATTTGATTCCGGCTTACAGACAGATGCAATATACACAAATTTCAGTAAAGCTTTCGATAAATTAAATTACGATCACCTATTGTTCAAATTGGATAAACTCGGATTTTCTCCCGTTTTCCTTAAATTGATTTCCACATATCTTAAAAATAGATGCCAATGTATATTATTCAGAGAATGTACATCAAAAACCATTTCTGTTTTATCTGGTGTTCCACAAGGTAGTCATCTCGGCCCTTTATTATTCCTAATATTTATAAATGATTTACCACCTTGCATTAAGAATTCTAGAATATTAATGTATACAGATGATGTAAAGCTGTTCCATAGCTTTAACTATTCCTATCAATGTTCCTTACTCCAATCAGATCTTGACAATCTATATGATTGGTGTATGATGAATCTAATGTATCAGAATTTAAGAAAGTGTAAACACATGATGTTCTGTAGATACACAATAAATGAATATCAACTTGATCTAGTCGAAGAATTTCTTGATCTGGTTGTGTTGCTTGATTGTAAACTATCCTTTAATTCCCACATTAATAAGGCAAAAGGAGTTCTAGGTTTCCTCAAGCGCTGGGGAAGAGAGTTTAATGATCCTTACGTTTCCAAGCAATTATTCATATCTCTTGTGAGACCAATCCTCGAATATGCTTCCGTGGTCTGGGATCCTCAATACGAAGTTCATATAAAGAAAATTGAATCGGTCCAGAAACAATTTCTCTTATTTTGTCTTCGTAATCTTCCATGGAATCCTAGTATTAATTTATTATCATATGAAAGTCGATTACAGCTTATTGATCCCCCCACTCTTGAAAGTAGGAGAAAATATATGAATATTTCATTTGTAATTAATTTAGTAAACAATTCAATTAATTCTGAGTTCCTGCTTCGAAAGATCGAATTCGTAATCCCAAATCGTCCAACTAGAAATTATACTCCTTTAAAAATAAAATATTTTCCAACCAATTATGCCAACTTTGATCCCATGAGACGTATATGCAATCAATTCAACAGTTTCTATCCATATATTGATTTCTCATTAAATCCAATCCGCATTAAGAGGAGTATTTTTAACTTAGTTAAATAATAAGTTTTTGTTATTGAATGATTATGAAAATATTTTATTGTAAACAGCTTTAAGAATAATATATATTCTAGCCTGTAAGAAATTGTAATTTCATTGGCTATTATATAAATAAATAAATAAAATTGAAATGTTCAATTGAATATGTTCGTTCATGAACAACCCAACTCTAGTAAAAAAATGTATGGACAATATTATTAAAAAACAAAAAAGAATGAATAAGAAATAAACTCATATTATTAAAAATATATGAAAAATTATTTATTTTAAAATACCGAAACTCTGTACCGGTATTGAAGAAAACGGTATTTGAAAATATGTGTAATTATTTTTATAACGAAAAATGCTTTAGAACTTTTCTCTAAACATCAGAAATAAATTCCACTACTGTATCAGAAATTACCACAATATATTCTACACATTTTAGGCATTGCAACAGCAAAACATTTTTTTAAAAATATTTTATAACAACAATGTTTGAATTATTTTTCAAATTTAAAAAATTATAAATATATATAACAGTTATAGTATAACTGTATTTTATGTTGAAACAAACGGTATTCGTCGCCCCATTACATCTAAAGTCCCGGACGTGGACCCACATTTGGCAACCGCTGTTTTATAAGACGATGCGAAAACAAGGAAATAAGTTCTTGTTTACTTTTAAGCCGGCTAACAGCCGCCGATTAATTTTACAAAAGCCATCGCCGCCATCGTTAAAATTGTTCGGCGCAGGTCTCTGTTACGGTATAATTTAAAACGTAATTTTTCCAAAAGGTATAACATGTGCCATGTCTTTCAATAATACATATAAGGCCTAAAAATACAACTCTGGCAATATTCAAAAGCAATGTCGGTAATGAAGGGTTTTTATAATTTTATAACAGAAATAATGGTATTTATATACTATATTATTATTTAAATTTGTCAAATATACTTCAATGAACTTTTAAATTTAATAAAATATTATTATTTTAATTCTAAAATTACCTTTTCTTCTCTTTGCATGAATACTTTTGTGTGATGCCATATGCCAATACTATCATACAACTCTGCCAGAAATTTTTCGTTATTATACAACCCTGTTAGAAATCGCCATTTTGCCTAATTCTTTTACTCTTCCTTTTTGTGTGTGCTTGAAAAGAAAAAATTCACACGGTTGGAAGAAGAAAATTCTTGTGAAAAATTTTCCTTTTTAAAAAGTGTAAAATATTAAATAGAATTTCGTTAAAATCTATGAAAACACATACTTCAAATGTATATTTAATGAAATTTTATAAAATAACTATGTATGTTTCAAAATATATAAGAAAATAAGTGCAAGAAAAAAACAATACTGCTTTTACAAAGTGTAGAAAGAAGAATTTTTTTTGCTTAATTATATATATAAGGCTACTTGCAAGATTTTTTATTGACGGTAGACAACACATAATTTTTTGAAGGAAAAATGGAAAACGTAGTAGCGTTTAATAATGAGGTAAGTTGATTTATAAATTTAAAGAGTTTCCAAAAAAATAAAACTATACCATTAATAGTTTACAATATTACATAAATAATAATGTGGAAAAAATAAAAAGGAAATAGTCGGCGTTTTTCTTTTTTTGTGGAAATTTAATAAAACAGGCCACGTTTGTTGGTGTGTGTTGTTTGAGGGCCTTACTTGTATTATCTTTTAAACCCTTATTGCTTGATGCTTTGTTCTCTTTTTTTCTGTGTTTATCACTTGATTACTTAGATCTTTTTATTTTGCTTTTCTTAAAGTAATATTGTTATAAAAAAAAAACAAAGTTTGTTATTTTTTGCTCGTTTCTTTGATTTATTTACCGTTTATCTTGCATTCTTATTGCACATTTTCTATAGTAGGGTGGTATTTCATTAATATTTTCATAGCATATATTTGGGCGCTTCATATAAAAGTATATAACAACCCAGCAAACATTTTACTGATAGATAGTTTTCAATAGTTTTTTTCTTCAAACTTTTTTATAAAAAAGTAAAAATAATCTTGTACTTTAAAACATTATTTATTTTAATGTATTATAATTTTTTGCATGTTCATGGCAACACAAAAACTTTGTAATGTATATTTTAATTCTTCATTAATTATTTGAACAGCAATATTCTATTAAGGCTAATTGGCTTGCAGGCCATAACATTCTAAGAAAAAGTGTTTCATTTTAAATGCCATAATAGTGTTCTTCAAGAGTACGTTGGCATACCACTGTCTTCATACTTATTACTATTAAATGGCATGTAAAGTTAATAATCGATTTTCGATCAATCATTATAATTTTTATATTTATGGTTGATTAATCGAACCCCATAATCGATTTTTTAATCGATTATTTGCAAGATGAATAAAAAATTATTTAAAATTAAATTTTAAATTTAAAAGAGCATTCGACGTTTAAGTATGCATATCTGTCAATATGTTTAACAACAAAATCATAGAGTATACTCTTTGAAATAAAAATTTTGGCGGTGAATACAATAGTCGTTCGAAAAAGATCAAAAGATAATAATAAAAACGATCACTCTAATAATGTCTTAAATTTCGCACCTATATCTTATAAAAACATTAAGTTTATTAATCATTTCCCCAAATATTTAATGATATAAAATATTATATATAAAATTTTGTCCGAGTCCGGAATATTTTCTACTAGACGGGGCAATAGTTTCGGAAGATATGGAATATTGAATTTTAGTCGAAAGGTGATGCCACAATTAAGGCGTAGAATTCGTACGTAGTGAAGTCTCAATATCTATTTAACTGCACTCAATCTCTATCTATATTTCTTAGACCAGTTTGGGTAACAGGGAAGGTTTATAGGTTTATCAAAATGAAGAATGAGTGAGCAAGAACTGTCAAATAGTAGCTTGAGAAAAGGATTACTGCCGAAGTTGTTTTATTGAGGATTGAGAACTTTCTTTATGTGACTGTCCGGCACTGTGGGAACGCATGCTTGTACTCAAAGTTGTTTTTAAAAATAATTTCTAGAATAGTATTTTTACTGATTTTTTATATATATCAATATATTTTAAAACTTGTTCCATTGTTTATTTTTTTAGTTTAAAATTTTCCTTTGAAATTTTTACAATTTAATTATATAAAAAACTATTATAGGGTTACCTTGTCATTGCAGACATATTTTTTTTCCTATTATATATATTATTGGGCATTGTGTTATTGGCGTGTAAACTAACTGGCTTAGATATTACAGGATTTCGTTGTTGTTTTCAACCTTAATCGGCATAAAATACACCATGTGCTTAATTTAAATCCCATCGGACACGTTCCTTAGAGGTGGTCGATTAGAGGGGACTTGCTGTAAGACATAAGGTCCGTCTTCGATCAGATACACAAAGTACCAACACGCATAGGTAACAAAGTTCAAACACGGCTAGTCTAAAGCCGGAACCTATGTATTACATCCAGAACTATAGATTTCAAAAGGCTACGGCGGACCGATGATCTGAATTGCTAGTTAGTATTTAAAGAAACTAGTTGATAACACCTCTCCTCCACACCAGCACGCGGGTTGATTATATACTTGTTGGCTAGTCCGAAAATTTTTTTCGGAACGTGCATAACCATATGGATACAAATTGAAAAACAAGGATGTTGAAGTAAGGGACCAAACGAATGGAAGTTTAAGCGACAAAGAGGAAAAGGATATGTGCGAATCAGATAGAGGTGCTAGGGAATGATTATTACTTCGGAAACATTGGGACAAGAAACTCATTTGTTGGTACAAATACCACGCAGAGGCTGTAAAAAATTATTGTGAAATTATTGTGTTTAAAAAATTATTGTGAATAGGAACTGGATAACACCAGTTCTAAGTCAAGATCATTGTTATGTCAATAAGTATTGGACAAATCCAATAGTGTCTGAAGAAGTAGAAGTAGACTGCCGAATGTTAGCGTCATTATGGCCCAATCTAAACATATCTGCCATTAATATATTGTTGTTATAAATAGGGGAAGTTTAAGAATCAGAGTAGGGATAATTACAGGAAATTCTTAAGATCGTTAATCAGTATTTGGTATTAACTTTTATAGGTTGTGTGAAGATTATGATGAATTATATGACACTGCCCGAAATTATAGAATCAGAGGCATTCAACGACAATTGGATCTTCGCTAATAAGTATCGTCAATTTACATAATAATCTCAGGAGTAGGTAGTTAGTTAAAAAAAAAACAACGACGAGTTAATCGATATTCAAATAATAACTGAAGAATTTCGTAGTTCGTAGAAATGAGTCAGTATGAATGTATTATATGTTAACTACATAGTTTGAAGGTTTTCATAATGGACCCTTTGAAACTCCTATAAATATTTCCTAGACTTTCTAAACCTAATAATCCTTAATTGCAATAGCGAGACATTCAAACGCGTTACTAATTTGTTTAGCAGCTAATGCACTAAAAAATAAACGGGCGACGTCCGATGATCCCATAGATCAGCTGTTCTGTATTACGTTATGATTTTTTGAAATGCTTTATGGCTAGAGCATTAGAATCTAAAATCTTAATATGGATTAAATATGAACTGCTCCGTACAATAAATGTGTAAATTTTTCTATTGTTTCTTTATTCCTCTTTCAATATTCAATACTTCTTTTTTATAAAGTTTTCTGGCAAAAAGGACAAACATAAAACAAACCTGAATATATGCAGAAGATATGCAGAAGAACAAAAATGTTTGTTACATTAAAGAACATTATAAAACACAGTTTTGTAAAAACTAAATATTCAAATTATTAATTTAATATCAAACCTATGTGTTTGCTGGGTTTATATTAAAATGCTTAAAGTATGCTGTAATAATTATTATATATTAAATACAGGAAAATTCTGAACAACATTCTAATTCCCAACGGGAATTAAGCTTGCATTAAAAGTTGTCAAAGCCGTGTCTTCTCCCTGCCGATAGATGCGAGTAGCGAGGACTTGCTCTTAAATTTATCGGCTCTTCTATTTGCAATGCTATTTAAATTTTGTTTAAAAAATGTATGTATACAGATTACCGCTCTAACGACACTTAAAATAAGACAAATGTGTTCATTTCTGACTAAAATGTTGCCTTTATTCTGTCCTTTGCCTAATGCTGTAAATAGGTAACATATTCTTTTCTAATAGTGTTGAATTTAAAAATATTCTACTAGTTTTACCATCAAATTAAATAGAGGGTAAATAAACATGCACTAATTATTTGCGAGAAGAATTTACTTTTTTTTTAATTTAATGCTTCAAAATTAATGTTTAGCCAAATTTTTAAAATTTCACTTAAAATCGAAAATTTCACCAAAAATTTGAAGTTTCACCAAAAATGTCATATAAAATTGAAATTGCATCAAAAATCGGAATATTAGCAATTTTACAAAAAATCTGAAATTTCATAAAAAGTTTTACTGAAAATTCCAAGTTCATAAAAAATTTAGTTTCACCAAAAATTTTAAATTTCAGCAAAAACTTAAAATTTCATCAAAAATCAGAAATTTATTTAAAAACCCAAAATTTCACCAAAATCCCAAAATTTCGGCAAAAATTTTAAGTTTCACCAAAAATCTGAAAATTCAGTAAAAATTAAAATATCACAAAAAATCCAAAATTTCATAAAAAATTTTAAATTTTACTAAAAATTTGGAGTTTGAACAAAATTTCTAAATTTATCCAAAAATCTGATTTTCTTCGATTAATAAACAAATAACATAATTATAGAATTGGTCACATATTAGAAAAACGTTACAATTTTTTAATCTTTTTAATTAGTGTTTGAAATGCTCAACAATTTTTTCACATACATATTGAAATAATCAAATATTACTACTTTAACTAATTATATTCCCTAATTTTTTCCTTTCTTTCAAGCTCTCCGGGCTTTATGAAAGTAAACCGCCTATTTCAAAGGCTAAAATGGCTGCCATAACCAGAGCTGCTATGAGAGCCATTAAGTTTTATAAACATGTTGTACAAAGTGTTGAAAAATTTATACTGAAATGTAAACCAGAATACAAAGTACCCGGTCTTTACGTTATCGATTCGATTGTGCGACAGTCTCGTCATCAATATGGTCCCGAAAAGGATGTATTTGCTCCACGTTTCGCCCGCAATATGAAAGACACATTTGCGAATTTATTTCGTTGTGCACCCGAAGATAAAAGTCGCATAATACGTGTGTTAAATTTATGGCAAAAGAATAATGTTTTTGCACCTGAGGTTATTCAGCCAATTTTTGATTTAGCTGATCCCAATCATCCCATATATTCCATGCCACCACCCGGAGTCGCAGCCAGTTCTGCAGGACCTAGTGGTTCTGCTAGTCTAAGTTTAGGAGATTTGTCAGCATCTCAGGCAAATGGTGGTTTAAATACCTCCGCCAGTACTATGGATATAAGTTTAGGTGGTGGTGTTCCTCAACCGGAAGATAAGCTACCACCAGGTGGTTTGGCCGATCTATCGGTAAGTTATTCTCATTTAATATATTATAACCTTGTCTTAAATGTTTTCATGTTTAACCAAAACCATACACACTTATTTTGTATTTTTCTACTTTTTTTGATTCTTCACTTTAAATTAATAATGCTTTCAAAACTTTTATGTGGATTATGCTATTCTAAAATTTATAAATGTGTGTGTTTATTTGTGTTTATATAGTCTGTAAGTCCTCACGAAAGATCACGTAATACTAACAACTCATTAAGACAATTAGAACATAAACAACACAGTAAACGTTCAAATAATAATACCTCCAATATGGCTTCGACCTCAAAACCCCGTGAACATTCTTCAAAATCAACTTTGGAATCGATTAAAATTCATCATCCCGAAACGTATAGTAAATATCAACGTAGCTCTCATGATTATGATTACGATGATGGTGGTGGCCATCATATGGCCGACGATGATGCTAGCAGTGATGAATGTGCTGCTACGCCTAAGAATTCTAATAATCTTTTAGATGTAAATAATGAATATGATTTAATTGCATATTTTCTTTCTAGTTAATTTTGGTTTTTGTTTAAGTTTTTTTTTTATTTTCTTTATAAATTCTTTAAGTTTAGTATGTAGATATTAATGTTTTTCTAAGTATTGTAACTGTGGGATCTTTAAAGTAAATATTCGTCTGTTTTATTCGTACTAACCGCTGTCGTATCATTGAAAGTTTTGACGATCAAATTAAAAATTTCACGTCAATTATTTGTAACGTGTATTTAAATTTATATATATATATATATATATATATATATATATATCATAGCAGGATGTACTATGCTTTAATTTGGACCTCACATACACATATGGACAATAAAATAGGTGTAAATTTGTTCAAACGAAAGAATTTTAAAATTCTATGTTTAAAATTTTTTTAAACTTTATTTATTAAATACAACTATCTAAGGAATAAAAAATTACTATTAGAATTTACCTATATTGAGGTTTGGATATCGGAGGAGGTTTTCATGAAGAAAACCGATATTTTTCTGTGGACAATAAAATAGGTGTGTTCGCAAAAATTTTGAAACTATAAAATTATTATGTTTTTTTATGTATTTTTGATATCTAATATTAATAAAATGCAATAATATCACGAAAGGACATAATTATAGTGGAGACACACACTCTAAAAGTCCTTGATAGGATATTATACCATTATTATTAAAAATTATGATTTTTGATTTAGATCTATTTAAGGATTTTAGGTAGAATTTATATTATAGGTGTGCATGATTATTTTAAAACTTCCATATTATATTCACAGGGCCAAATTGCCTTGATGAAAGATTCAAGTCGTTATCCTTCCAAACTCTATATAAGAGTGGAATATTTTACTCAGATTAGGGTCCCATGATTATTTCCAATAAATTCTAGCACAAAAACTTCACATATTTCTTTTCATTAAAATGTTTCAGACATAACCATTCCGACCAAAGACATTCATATACTACGACTTATTACCATAATGCCTTTTGTTCATATAATACAAGAATTTCTTCGTTTCAATCACCTTTAATCGATTTTTACATCTTTTTTCATTAGATAGATTATTGTTTTTACAATAAAATTACATTTTTATAGTTTTTATATATTATATTGTTCTTATCTAATTTATAGTTCTGAATACGCTGTTTCCTCTTATTTGGAAAATCTTGCATCATTGGAAAAGTCGCGGAGTTTCAAATATCGTTAATGAAGAATGTTGGGAGAATCGGTCTTAAGATACAATTTGAATGTTTCTTAGTGAATAAGTTATTCCTAAGATTATTGTTAAATAAACCTAAAACAATTATTTCAAAAATATCCTAGCAAGGAATTTTGGGGGGTATGCCTTCGCTATAGGAAGGATAATAAAGGAAGCTTACAAAAGTAATTATGTTTTCCTATGCTGCTATTGACGTTTTATTATCTTAGTTTGAAAAATAAGATATTATTTAGTAATTTTAACATTTTTGCAAACACACCTATTGCACAGGAAAATATGGGTTTTCTTCTAAAAAAAACCTCTTCCAACTTTCAGACTCCAATGTAGGTTAATTCCAAAATGATTTTTTTTTATTCTTTAGATAGTTGTATTTAATAAATAAAACATAAACATAAAATTTTAAAATTTTTTCCTATTTCATGTCCATGTGTGTATCTAAAATAAATGTATTTTTGTTAATAATTCGGTGAAAATAAAAAGTTCTATTTTTTAATATCTTTTTAGGGAAGAGTTTATTTAAGCATGAGTTCATCAATCAAATTTTCAGTTGACTAAAATCTTATATTTTTGATCTATTCTATTCTATGAAATTCTTGTCACGGCGTTTGTAATTGAACTCCTCCGAACAGCTTGACCGATTTTTATGACATTTTTTTTATATGTTAGGTATGAGAATAGGTAGTAAAGTATATTTCATATCGCTAGAGAACGTAAAATAGGCCACAAGGAGTAAAAACTCTCCCTCCCTATATCTTAACTAATTAAGCGAGTTTCTTGAAAATTGGCAGGCAATGTAACATCTGGAAGGAACTATAGCCTATAATTTTTATTATTTTGGACGTGAAATAGGGCAAGGGAGGTAAAAGCGCCCTCTCCCCACATCTTCTTAAGTAATCAACCGGTTTTCTTAAAATTTGGCATGCAGATGATAGTTAAAAGTCTTGAAGGAATTAAAGGCTATAAATTTTATAGTTTAGGACGTAAAATAAAGCAAATGTAAAATAAGAAAAACGCCTATCCATCTCCAGACACTTACAATATATTCGTTATTTTTAATTAAAAACTTAAAAAATATATATATAAATGGTAAAATTTTTTATTTGCTTTGACATGTGGACAAGCAAAAACATTCCGGAATTTTTTATATCTTTATGATACGACGATTGAGAAAGGTTTTCCTAAATGAATTTTTCGAAGTAGGAAAATTCTTTTTTTATTTTTGTAAGTGGAGTGCTCACCTTAAATTCTCTCACTTGAAGTTTCTTTTTTAAAGATGCTTTATATATAATCTTCTAAAAGCAATATATGTGGCTCTGAAGTAGGTTTTCTTCATGTTAAGATTACATTCCCTCAAAAAATTTTTAATATTAATTTTATTCTTCATTAACTGAATGAATAGGGTAAAACTAAAGGTTAGGCATTGTAGTCTGAATGTGAACCAAAGATATTGGACTTTAAAGTTGATAGCCTATTTTTCTGCCGTTACCTCAAAAAAAAAAAAAAAACGAAGTAGGAACAAGGTCCTTAAGGCTATAAGCTGCTGCATTATGCGTATGAATAAAGAAACCTTGTTTTGGTTATATATAAAAGGTCAAGAACGTCATTTGGACTCAGCATTTTCTCTTTAAATGTCTTCGAAGGCATTAACCAAATTTCAATATCCCATAGTAAAAGATTTATATAAAGCAAGTCAGTAAAGACCTTCGCATATACGAGGACAATATTCTGTCTTGGATTTCTGGACTCATTCTTTGCGGTATCACAATTCCTTGACCTTAACCTTTAAACAGAATTTCCCTTGTTATGTATTTCTATTATCTGTGAGCAAAAAATGAGTTTCTTAGTCACTTAATAGTTTGATAGCAAGTTGTTCCGCAAGTAAAAAAAGCTTTAACCCTTTCAGTGCCAAATTTGAATGGCTGGCTCTTTTTGGCTCTGGGTATTTAATCTGTATTCAATTTTATGATATAATATGTGTAAATGTGTTTTTGGGATACAATCGAAAAACACAAAAATGGTCAAATCTCGAAAAATTAAACCTAGTTTTTTAAGATTCCATTTTTTAAAAACAATATTTTTTAGTTCAATTTAAGAAAAATAAAAAAAAATATTTGAAAATTATTAAGACTTTAAAAAATAATCTTTAAAAATCTAAAACAAAAATCGATTTTACAAATTACTAAAAAGTGTGTATTGCCATATGGAAACAAAATCAGGAAAGGGTTGTTTAGTGCTTTAAAATTTCATAAAAATTCCGAATTTTCACCAAAAATTGGAAAATTCACTAAAAACCCAAAATTTTACCAAAATTTCGAAATTTCACAAAAAACCCAAAATTCGAAATTTCGAAAGAAAATTTGAAGCTGTGCCAAAAATCCGAGAATTTACTAAAAATTAAAAAATTTACAAAATTTCATTTTAAATTTAAAAAATGTTGACCTTTGGTTACCGATTTAGAAATTTGGTACATATGTAAAAGAGAATACATAGGTATGTAAAATGAATTTTTCTCATTTTTATTTTGAGAACTGTGGCAACTCCATAGCTTTGAAAGCAGTTAACATATTTATTAAAATTACCGCAACTTTTGTTATTTATAAAATACAAACACAATTTATAAAATACAAAAAACTATTTTTTTTTTTTTTTTTTTTTTTTTTTGCAGTGGATTTGTTAAAGCCTGCATTTTAAGATGCCATATAAAAATTTTGAAAATATTTTTATTAACATATTTTTTGTAAGAATTTTCTTCAGTGTCGTGTATCTAAAAAAAATCCATTTTTAATTTTTTGTATTTTTTTGGTAGGAAGCCTTATCGGTATATTTGCCACAGAAAAAATTTCAGAGAGGCCAAAATTTATAAATTTCACCAAAAATCTGAATTTTTTCAAAAATTTTAAATACAAATCCGAAATTTCAGCAAAAATTCAAAGTTTCAACAAAAACCCCAAATTTTACCAAATTTCACCAAATATTTTAAATTTCAACTAAAATTTGAACTTTAGCCGAAGATTCACTAAAAATTAAAAATTTCACCAAAAATCAGAAATTTCATAAAAAATTAGAAATTTCACAAAAAATTAAAAATTTAAAGTTTCACCAAAATCAGAAATTTCAATAAAAAAGTTCTATATCCTTCGATTAAGTTTTTCTCATAAATACTTTAACAAATAATACAATTACTGAATTGATGACACAAGGTAACATATTTCTTCAGAAAAGAAAACGCTATTAGCCTTGCGAAAATGTGAAAATGCGTAATTTTGCTAGAGTTTATGTATGCTTCATTTTTATTAACAAGAACTTTAACAATTCCAGAAAACATTTTAATATTCCAACAATTTATAAATTTCAGCTTAATTTCCATTTATTTTTGTAATTATGGTTTTCGCAATTTATTTTTTACAGCGCTCATTTTATTTTAAAAATATCTGTGTAATTTTTTTAGCTTATTTTTGTTACTTTAAAAAAAAAACTATTTTTGCATATTCGAAGACTAGAAAGAACATTTATTTCCACTGTTAAGTTTTTCTGCGTCATCGTCATTATATTTTAAGAGTAATAAAGCATTATATGTTTTTCTGTTTTCTAAAGTTTTGAGTTTCAGTATCCCATTGGTTTAATGTGATCGATGTCCTCTAGTAGTAAACTCATTTTCTTTAGAATTGGTACAATTATTTTTAATAACATTCTTGGATCTCATTCTTGGCACTCATGTGATACAACCGAGTTGTGATTCTAAAAAATACAAGTGTTTTATAAATAGCTCTGAATAAACAAAATTTGAAAACAGTTTTAGAAACTTAGAAAAAGTTTTTCTTCGAATGTTGGGATGAAATTTCTTTAAATTTATTTCAACTTTTTTCTTTCTTTAGATAAGCACCAAAAAATTTAAATAAATGTAACATCACTTTAGTGTGTTTAACTTTTCTCACAAGGTTTAATAATTGAACAGCAAATTTTTTTTATTCTTAATTTTTCTTAGTTGTAAATTTTTTTATTTATTTAATTTTTTTATTTACAAACTAAACTAAAATGTTTGAACCTATTTTAATTTCTCCATAATTTAATTTAATTTTTTTTCTAGAACAACAATCTTAAACAATTATTAAATGATCCCAATGTTTTGCGTCAATTACAAACATTGCAAAATTTTACAAAATTTAAACAGGACGATAAACAACATAATTTACGTTTACAAGAGGAGGCATTTGAAAAACATTTACAAAATGTTTTAAAGGTAATTTATATTTATTCTCAAACAAATTTTAAATTTAAAATACATTTTAGAGACAAAATATTTTAAAAGGCATTTTAAATTTAAAAATTATTTGTAAATACCGGTGTTAATCTTTACTATTGAACACTTAAAAAAACAAAATTTTATTAATTAATTTGTTAATATATTTTTCTATTTGCATATTCTTCTCTGTTCTCTTTTTTCTTTTTTACAATATTTTTTCTATAGAATTCTGCCCCTGGTTCTGGCAATCAAGATGCTAATGACTTCAATAAGGAAGTGGAATTCGTATCGGAGGAACAAAAAATTGAGGTACCAAATTTCAAATTCAATTTCTTTTTTTTATTTATTTTTGTTGCAAAATAAAAACAAAATTTTGTTTTTCTATATTTGTTTAAAATTAAATCGCAAAAAAAAAACATAAAAAGTTTAATAAAAATAAATTAAATTATTAAAATCATTAATATTTTATAATTTTAAATTGTTTTCGACTCATTGTTTGATACCGGGAAACAGAAACAAGATAAATTTATTGAAATAAATTTTGAATCAAAATTATATCACGATTGTTAAGAAAATGTCTATAATTCAATCATTCTTTTTGAAGACATTCGTTTCGATAACAGTTGTTTTTGTTTTTATTTTGAAAACTTTTTATGTTTTTTTTTATAATATTTTTTATTAATGTTTATTAAAAAATATATAAATACCATTCATTAACACAATATAAAGAGAAATTATAGGAAATATTTTTTTTTAACAAAACAAAAAAAAAAAAAAACGAGTTTTAAAATATATCTGAAAAATTCCTGCTGAAAAAAAAATTTAAACTTATAATTTCTATTTATTTGTGCTGACGTGCAGTTGTTAGAGTTATAAATCAATATATTAACTAAAAATTAAAATAAGACAAGAAAAATCAGCATTAATACCTTATGTTGTTATACGTTTAAGTTCAAACAACAAATCTCTGACCCCTCATTATGAGCAGAAGAAAACAAATTTAAATAAAAAATATTAAAGTACTAAATGAAATTAAAATTTAATTAAAGTGAAAAGCAAAGACCCAAAGAAAGTTTATTTTACAATCAAGATAAAATATAAACTTTAAAAAGATTTTTATAACAAAACAAAACTATTCCATGAAATAAAAAAAATTTTTACTTACTATAAAGTTTTTAATATTTAATAGAAAAAAGAAAGAACATGAAATGAAATTGATTAATTTACATCATCGCCATTTATAGGAAGAAAATGTTAAATGTTACTTTTTGTATGTTTAGATTACATTCTCAGTTGGAATTTATTGTTTGTAAATAAAATTAAAATAAGGTCGAAAATTTCAGTTTTCTCGATTAGAATTTTTTTTTTCTTGTTATACTATTAACTCAGTATTCCAAAGGCTTTTCATTTATTACCCTAATTTTATTGTTATCTTTAAAGAAACATGATACAAAAAATAGAAAAAACCAAAAAATGATTTTTTAATCATTCAATCAAGCTCGCGAAAGTATAAACCAATCACGAAAATTGTGAATCTTGGAATAAAGTAAAATGAGGTTATGTACGTTGTTGTAAATAAAATATTAAAATCAACCAGCAGTCTTACGTCGTATTATCGTTTAAGGACAATCAGACTTAAAGTATTTCTATATAGAATCTAAAGTAAGAATTATATCCAAGTCCTTTTAAATAACATACTTGGAATTGAGGAACTAATAGTGTTGCAATTAATTACGATTAAATTACAAATTGTACCATAAAGGTACAATTGTTAATACATTTTTTTACTATATATATATATACAAAAGTACGAATATGTAAGGGATAAAAATGCTCACTTTTTAGTAATTTTTTAACATTTGTAACTTTATGGTACAAGTAACAAGGGTTTCTTCTAAATTAATAAACATAAAAATAAATTTTTATTCGTACTTTTTTATTTCAAAGTTCTATGATACTTTTGGTATATACATATGTACAAGGTAAGGTATAAAAATTGTACCTTTAGGATATTTTTCTTAGTATAACAGGCACACAAAAGTCTTACGTTACTGTTTTTTTTTTTTTTCATGTAGTATTAGAAATTTTGTATTTGTATATGACTTTTTTGTGTTTATAACGTTTCTATTAAATAAATTTCAACTCGCAGAACTCGCAGAAAAATTATGAAATCTTCATGTTTCCTTCTATTTTTGGTAGTGCACTATCGCGTGTTATAAAACAGTATCAAAAACAATATGAAAATACATACAGATTTGATAATTTGGAACGTTTTGCTTATTTGAAATTTATTTACTAGGAACGTTATAAACACAAAATAGTCATATTATATATCATTTTAAAGGAAATTGAATCTTCTTTAAAACTATATTTAAAAAATTTTACTATTTTAAAATTTATTGACGACTTCTCTTAAACAAACAAAAAAAAAAAAAAAAAAATGCAAATTATGTTTACAGGAACATATTTCATACATTTGAGCCTAAATGGTTATAGATATTAAAATGATTTTTGGACACGTTATAAAGTAGTTAATGAAGATTTTTACGCTAAAAAATTTTTGTTGTTTAAAATATGGTGTTTTCAAAAAATTTCCACGTGTGACTAAATTAACCTGTGAGTTGTCACAATTTTTTCGTGTGACCACTACCCACTGTACCACCCAACGTACTTAAGTTACGCGCTACAACAAACAGCATTCTGAAAGCCTAACTCCTCTATCGATGTTCCAATTTTCATTAAAATCGGTCCAGCCGTTTAAAAGATTATTTCGCAAAAAGCCCTACTGTGCGGTGTACTACCAAGTTTATCTGGCAATTCCGCTAACGTAGTATCGGGATAAATGCTAGTTGTTCTCTATTTGTGAATTGTCATTTTATTCAGTAAAGTGTAATAAAAATGTGATAATTCAGAGTTTCAAATTACAATAAAATTAGCGTTCTCATCTGCTCAGTTCCAAAAGTTGTAAACTTGTGCTGTTTTCAACAAAATAGTTTTATACATAAATTTTGTTCTTAAATTTCATTAGAAGAAATATGTTTTCTTATAGAAGAATACCAAATTCCAACTCAAATGAAATCGACTACAAAATTGTAAACATTTAACAAATGTTAGCTTAGAATAAAAAATATAACGATAACACCCTTGAAATTTTGCTTTCAAATTTAATGTTGTCTTTTGGTTAAAATTACTATTTTTTAATTTAAAAATAAAATATTTGAAGACAAAATGGCGTCGGAATTTCATAAAAAGATTATAAAAAAAAACATAAAAAAATAAATAAAACGAAAACGACCACAAAAGGTAAGGTTAAAAAAGAAAACAGAAATTCCGTACGGATCTGAAGGTATAACAACGTTTGAGTAGACAGCTGGTAAGTTTTAAATTAGTAAATTGTTTTAAATTGTTGAAAAAAAAAAATATATTTCTACCAATTATTTAAAAAAAATGGGGACATTTTATAAACACAAATTTGCTCAAATTATTATAAAAACAAAATACAATGATTTACGAATAGAAGTGTAAATTAGTAAATTAAAAGGTCACCCACCACAACAAACAAATGGCAGAAAACAATTTTTATAATTGAGGTAGAAAAAAAGAAAGCGTTTAATTAAATTGATTGTCTAAAAAAGCGAAAAATTAAATGTAAAGAAAACCTAAAACAAAAGCAAGCACACACGTCAACACCTCTCCAACGTCTTTCAAAGAGCATAACTACTCTGTTTTTTAAACATCAAATTTCATAAATGTTAAAGAAAAACATTTTGTTTAAAAAAATTAAATAAAAACATGACTATCGATATAACTCATGAATAATTCAATTTGTCTAAAAAAAAGAAACTATATAAAATGGTTCATACTTTGTGGACCTTATAATTAATAAACCAAAAAATCGTTTCCTGTTTTCCTTAAACTCCTACGCACCAAACTGATCTACTTTATTTTTTATCTCCCCCTCTGTAATTCTTTCTTATTATCCCTAATCCTATTCCTTTTTCCTACCTTACTTTCCTTGTAATATTTTTTATGTTTTTATTTTTTATTATTTTGTATTTTCTTTTGTTTTATTTTTTTTGTTTTATTTTTTTTTTTTTTTTGCAATCTATTTTAAATTTCGTTTTTAAAAACATATAGGTTATCAATTTGGATGGCAATGATTCCCGCAGTCCCACACCAGATCGTGAACGCTATAAGAGACGTCGCAGCCGTAGTCGTTCCCGTTCACGTGATCGTGGCGGTCGCGGTCGTCGAGGACGTAGTCGTTCTCGTTCCCGCAGTCGTTCGCCACGTTCTAATCGTCGTCGGACCTCAAGGGAACGTGAACGTAACAATCGTGATAAGGAAAAGGATCGTGAACATGAACGTGAACGTCGTAAAAAGGGTCTTCCAGATATTAAAAAGGATCATTTAAGTGGTAAAGTTTATAAGCTATAAAATAATATTTTTCAACCTAGGGGAGGAAAAGAAATCAAAATTCACAACCTCGTAAAAATTTTGAAATAATTTTGTTTGAAAAATATTTACGACTTACAGCGATAACAGCAGAGGTTGTGAATTAATTCAATATTTTCTGGCAAAAACTATAAAAAGTTTATTGAAATTATCTAGAAATTTGTTAGTCGGTGTTCACAAAAAAAGATCGAGTTCACACACAGAAATTTTTCTTGCAGCAATTCTGAGAATACTTTACCTCTTTGGCTTACGAAATCAGAATTGCAGCAAGAAAATTTCCCCGACTAATTTTAATAAATGTTACTTATTGATATATTTTGAAGAAACGTTTTCCTGCCAGAAAGTGTTACAATTTTATTCATAATCCTCAAGGTTTTTTTTTTGTCTTTTAATTAACAATAACTTCTTTTTTGTATATTTCAGATTTTTTTATTTGTGACCAGAAATTTGTAGAAAATTTCTTAATTCTAGAAATTCTCTCTCCGCATTCGATCATTCGAAATTTTCTTTATGCAATTTTTATATATCAAGTTTTAAATTTCAAAATTTTCTTTAATTTAATTATTCAAGCTTGTCTTTAGTACATTTAAATTAAAGATCGGCACAAAGAAAAATTCCTGCGGTTTTTGCTTATGTGAAAATGCACTCGGCCTCCAGGGTTATGAGAGCCGATCATTGCTTTGAAACTATTCTTAATAATATTTCTAAATTTGTAAAGACTTGTCTTTAATATCTTTAAATAAAAGATCTGAACAAAGGGAAATTATTCTTACGCTCTTTGTATATGTAAAGGGTTATGAAAGCCTATCTTAGGTTTGAAAATCTTTTTAACAAAATTTCTTAAATTGGTCAAAAGCCAAATTCTATATAAAGAATTTTGAGTTTACAAAACTTAAAAACTATATTTAAAAAGTTTTCAAAATCAATTTCATATAAATAATTCATAATTAAGATATAGCTTAATTTTTTTAATCTGAAAAATTAAGAATTTGATTTTGTATTAAATTTCATATTCTGAATTTGAATTCAAAAATTTTCTAAGGAAATTGAAATTAAAAAAATTCTTTAAACTTATCTAAGCAATTTTGTTTCTCTTTCCATTAAAAAATCATGTTTATGTTGATTTTTTTTTCACCTGATTTATATAATAGAATCGTTAAGCTCTGACTCCCGCTGATGACTTGATCAGATGTCTGCAGGCAACGGCTGCAGTTTGTAGATTCCTATAAAGTTTTAGTACTATTAACAACAGAATCCTTTTGTCCTGCTGGCATTTGTCTTAAGTGCAGTGAATGTCGTCATTGGGAGGCTAAATAAATTCATATAAACGAAATAATTATCAACATTAAAATTATATTCGCAGGTTGAAAGAAATCAGCTAGAGCGTGAAAATAACAAATTATCACAATGAAATTTAAAAAAAAAAACTTCATATTTCTTTAAATTTCATTATGCAAATGCTCTATTCCAGAACTAATCGGATTTGCATATTTATCAGGAAAACAACAAAATACAAAGAAGTTGTTAACCATTTCTCGTAAACTCTGATTAAAAAGTGTATTTCTGACTACTGTTGGAATAGAGCTATTATTAAAAAAGAACATTTTATTAATATATTTATTTTTTCTTTTTTTTTTTTTTATTACAGAGAATGGCTCTTTGGAAATGACGTGTGTGTTGTTGTGTTTTGTTGTTATCGTTGTGGCTCTTAATAGTTTTTGTGGTTATTACACAGTAACCACATTTATATAGTTGACGTTACTAGGTATCTGTTAGACTTCAGATGGTGGTGCCTTGATAAATATTTAATTTTTGAGCAAATTTCAAAGCGTAACGCATTAAAAAGGGATAAAATAAAATCAAGAAGACTTAAATGCTAAAACTTAAAATTAATTAGGAGATCAAACAAAAAGGCTTAAATGTCCCTAAGAGCAAACATATCCCAGAAAAATTTTTAAAACTTGTTCTAAAATTATTAATTGTAGAACTGGTGTAATCAGAACCACTTCATATTCTTTAATAACTTTATTCACTAGTGATGTTGCAACCAATTCTAGCACTCAAGGAGTAGAACAGTATTGTGATTTTAAATTGGGTTTAAAGAATGTTTTTGTGAACTAGAATTTAACAATTATTTCTGTATTATTTTTACTTCAGTTTTCTGAAGAAATTACTGGTTCACTTACGGCTTCTTAGAAATGTTTAAAAAAAAATTTACAAAAAAACTAAAAACAGAGTAACAAATTTAAATTGATTTAAAAGTAGAGTTTAGAAAATGAAGCATTAGAATAGAATCAAACAAAAATCGTTGATTTTTATTTTATTACTGGTTATTGAACCATTGCCTAATGCTTCTATAGAACGAGTTATAATTGTGACAATTTCGAACAAATGTCATAGATTAAAGAACTGTTCCATACGGGTACTGGTAACACTTCTGCGGAACTAGTTCTGGTGGTGACAATTTTGAATTTAAATTTTTAATTGTTGTAAATGGCCCGTTTATTCTCGGCAAAAATTTCCAAAATTTTGTAATTTTAATTCAAAAATATACTCATTTGAATTTTTATACTTTATGCATTAAAATTCGAAATTTCACCAAAAATTTAAAATTACACAAGAATTTGAAATTCCACCAAAAAATTTAAATTTCACCAAAAATTCGAAAATTTCACCAATAATTCGAAATTTAAACAAGAATTCGAAATATTTTAGTTTCACTAAAATGTCCAGATTTATCCAAAAATCCGATTTTTCACCAAAAATACGACATTTCGCCAAAAAATTTTAAATTTTACAAAAATTTGACATATCAAAAATTCCAAAAATTCGAAATTTCACCAAAAATTCGAAATTTTACAAAATTTCAGCTAAAATTCGAAATTTTATAAAAAATTATTTTATTTTATATTATTAGTTTCACCAAAATGTTCAGAATTACACTGCTATTCTCGAATTCATGACAATTGTTAGTCATTAGTTCTTGCCATGAGCTTTTGTGAATGTGACAACTATCACCAAAATTTATTTTTTTTTTTTTTTTTTTTTTTTTTTAACCCAGAATAGAAAATTTTTGGTTACTGTCACACATTCCTTTACTATCACAATAAATTTGTTTGTCACTTGGCCGAAAATAGCACTCACTGTTAGCCAAAAAATCTAAATTCCTTCGATTAAATTTTTTGTCATTCAACACATTTACTGTGTAACATTCAACGTTTGAATGTTACACAGTAAAAAGGTATCGTCTTTCTTCAGAAAAGAAAACGCTATTAAATAAAAGTATTGCATTTTCCAATTATTATATTTACATACTAAATAATAAAAAAAAATAGTTTTAGATAAATTAAACAATAATAATTTATTTTATCGCTGTAATGAAATAAAAAATTAAATTAGGGTTGGGGGTCGATTTAATATTGTTTTTTCTGTTGAAATTAATATTTCCAAGCTTCTGAAATACTTTCGAGAAAATGCGAAAATTTGGAACAATTAAATATTTGTTTAGAAAATTCGTAATAGATAATTAGGAACTTCAATCAGTGTTTTCATATGAACAAAAAATTTAATTTTAATTTTTTTTTTTTTTTTTTTTTTTTAATAATAGAGTAATTCACGTTGCCAATTTTTTAGTCTTGCAAAAATGCCTAATTTTGCTGGAGTTGACGTGAGCACCCTGGTGTAGTGAATTACTTCAGTATAATTTTATTTATAAAGAATCGAATATTATCAGAATTTTAAAATTAGAAAGAGGCATATTTATGTATATAAGACAATAAATGAATTTCCTTTTTCAAGCGCATATTTCAATTTTTTCGTCCATATTTAAACTTGCCCTGGTGATAACTCTTAAACCTGTTCTGCGTTATAAATACAAATCTTGATCCAGAATACGAACAAATTTTATTATACTAACACGAAAACTAAAATTTGTTTGGGGTGTTGGTTTAACCGTGGCCATTTTTCTATTGAAATTAATTTTTCCAAATTTATGTTAGAAGTCTGAATACTTTTCATTGTTATTGTTCTTTCTTGAACTCAAATTAAAATCTTGGTATTATTTTACTAGTAATATCAAATTATTTTTTTTAATCTTCCTTAACTAATAAAATAATATTGAATACAAACAAAAATAATTTATTTTAAAATTCTCTTTTGTACTTTCAAAAAAATAAATTGTATAATACAGAAAACATTTTGAATGGAGTTTGTAATGAAAAAGGTGGAAATTCGTCAGCCAACATCATAAAATTTAAAATTTAGATTATTTCATATTCGACATTTTATCGTGTGTGCTTGCAATTTTTTCAAACTTCAAAAGAAAAAAATATTTTCGTCCCTAGACTTTAGAATAGGTTGTAATTGTGTTATATGATTTTAGTAAAGTAATTTAGTTTTTATAATAAATGAGCACATTTGTAATTTAATAACACCAATTGATAATTAAAAAAAAAATAAATATTTAAATCATTTTTATAACTTTTCATTTGTTTGTTTACCCTCCACCAACCGCATCTAGTTGGTGATCGAGAGTACAACAAATATGAATATGTACTCCATAGAGAAAGAATATTCTTAGTTCATATGAATATCTGAGATGATTTAACCATGCCTCTTTGTATATGAGAAACTTTCTCGTAACTAAACAGTTTGCTTCAATCAAATCGAAAACAGAATTCACAAAATTTAGCTAGAAAATTTGATATTTGTCTCAACCTTAAAAATTCTACTTTTTACACTTTCTACAATCATAGGTGGTTGGGAATAAAAAATTATTCAACACCTATCTTAAACTACTACAATACCAATCAACACAGAATCATTTTCTGAATCGATTTAATGATGGCAAGCCAAACGGACGGCTTGTTGATTATATGTTATACAGATTACAATTTTAAAGATAATTTGATAAAATTTGGTGAAAATGATTTTGACATAATGACGAAGAATATATCCTTTGATCGGTATATTATTTTACCAAACGTTTAATTAAATACAAACTGCATTAAAGTGGGCTAACTAAAAGTTATTTTTTTCAGTTTTATTTTTTTGAGCAAAAGTAACAGTTATTTTATGTTTTATATAAAAAAAAAATAATAATAATAATCAAAAGGAAAAAATATTTTGCAAAAAAAAAAACAAATACGAGAAAACGACAAAAAATTATCAGAACTAAAAAATCGGCAAAACGGAAAAACCAAAAAAAAAAAAAAAAAAAAACACCAAATAATAAAAAAAAATAAATAAAAAAAATAAATAAATAAAAAAAAATAAATAAAAAAAAAATTTATAAAAAAAATTGCCAAAAAGAAAAAAATCGCCAAAACGGAGAAGTTATATCGAAAGAATTTACAAAATGAAGAAAAAAACATCACTAAAATAAAAAACTTTTGGCAAAAAAAAGCGCTAAAGTAAAAGAAAATAAATAAATCGCCAATCAGAAAAAACGCTACAACGATAACACAAAAAATTGCCAAAATGAAAAAGCAAACAAAAAAATTGAAAATAAAAAAGTTGCTAAAACAATAAAATTAAAAAAAAAACTACAAATAAGAAAATTGTCAAAACGGAAAAAATGGCCAAAACGAAAAAATCGCTAAAGCGAAAAAAATCACCAAAACGAAAATATCTTTTGGAAATTTTTTTCGTTTCAGCTTTTTCCGTTTTTTTTTTTTTTTTTTTTTTTTTTGTTTTAGTGATTTTTTACGTTTTGCGATTTTTTTCATTTTAACGATTTTTTTTGTGTTTTAAAATAATATTTTTCAATATAACAAAAATTTTAAAACTAAGAGAGCACTTTTTAAATTAGTACAAAAACAAACCAAAATAGTGTCCAGAGCGTAGTGTTAGAAATCTTATCTCATCTGATTTTTATAATAATTTAGCAAATTTTAAAATTATATTTTTTTATTAAGAAAATCCCACAAAAATAATTCCAACGAAAGTGAGACAGGTCTAGGAGAAATGTGACTCTAATACAAAGTAAATCTTATATATTGCATATCTAAAGAACTATTGCAGTGAGTCTTAAAATTTTGTAGGAATAATTTTATTTAGATCCACAATTGATATAAAAATAGGTCTGGTAGGCCCTATTTCATATAAAAACATAAAAACAAAAAAAAAAAAAAAAAATGGTTCTAGTAGTGAAAGAGGATATATTGATTTGTTATTTCCATGTTTAACACTAAGAAAATCATTCAACTTATCGCAAAAAGTATATTCTGAGTCGGTTTTAGCTATATTCCTCTGTCCTTCTGTCTATGGTAAACATTCTTATTATCAAATGAATAACCACAATAAAATAAAATTCACCTAAATTCTTTGTTTTAGTTATAAGTAGTTTGGTATTTTAAATTAGCTAAATAGCTTTAATAGAAAAAAATATGTATAGAACAAAATCTGTACCTATCTGTATAAAAATTGTTTTTTTTTTTTTTTTTTTTTTTTTTTTTTTTTAATATAATTTGAAAACTATTTAGCAGAACTTTAGTCATTTTATTTGACTGTTTCCACTATTAATTACCGTCTAAAATTAGACGTAGTAATAGACAAGAAAATTTTAATTTTAAATTTTTGTAAAATTTATGTTTAAAAAAAAATTTAAAATTTAAAATCAATTTAGAATGTTGTATTTGTTCAATTAGTTAATTTTTTTTTATTTGAATTCAAGTTGTAATATTCTCCAATTCTTGAGTTTCTACAAATTTCGTCTAATTATTAAAATTATGTAAAAAAAAAATTAAAATCAATTTAGAATGTTGTATTTGTTCAATTAGTTAATTTTTTTTATTTGAATTCAAGTTTTAATATTCTCCAATTCTTGAGTTTCTACAAATTTCGGGTTTATTGGGCCGCAATATTTTGTATGTCAACACTTCTAACAACTTCACTATAACTCCAAAGAGAATTCTCTCTCATACACCGTTGTAATGTATTTTTTTTCCTTTTCATGTTGTGGAGAATTTTACTCATGTTTTGTTTTAATTTTTTTTTTTTAATTATAGTTTGCAGTACAACACTGTGGGTTGGTCATTTATCGAAACTTGTCTATCAGGAGGAATTATCCGACACATTCGGTGAATATGGTGATATCGTGAGCATTGATCAAATTGTACCACGCGGTTGTGCTTTTATTGTTATGAATCGTCGCCAGGACGCTTATAAAGCCATGCAAGGCTTAAAGAATCATAAATTACAAGGCAGAGCCATAACCATATCGTGGGCCGCCGGTAAAGGTGTCAAGAGCAAGGAATGGAAAGATTTTTGGGATTTAGAGCTGGGTGTTACTTATATACCATGGAGCAAATTGGATGAGAGTACGGATTTCGATGCACTCGAAGAAGGTGGTATGTTCGATGAGGACTCTATGCCGGGTTGGATGAAGGAGAAAATAAACAAAATGAAGAGTTTAAAGGAAAGTTCCGGTAGTGAGCATACAAATTTGCCGGGTGGTATGACAGGACCACCACCAGCATTGCCTTCAGCTGGAAATCCGGGTATGATGTTTGGTATAGATACAACACAGCCACCACCAGGACCACCACCAACTGGTGGTCCACCGCCAATGTTGCCCATGGTACCGGGTCAATTTTCAATGGCTCCACCCATGGGCGGACCACCCAGGATGTTGCCACCTCCACACATGGGTATGCCTATATCTGGTTTACATATGCCGCCTAATATAGTGCCTCCTCATGCTATGATGATGATGCCCGGTTTTGGTATGGCTGGTCCCGGTGGCGGCCCACCTATGGGTCCACCACATATGCCTCCTATGGGTGGGCCACATACAACGCATCCCGCTCAATTTCCACCACCTCCTGGTGGATTAACAACCTCAACAATGACTTCCAATGTTTCTAGTGACGATCAAATGGATATTGAAATGGAGGACGAAGAGGGAGTTACATTGCCCGCAGCAAATGCAACGAATACTGGTGGCAGTGGTAGCGGTTTGAATTTCTCACAGCCTCCACCAGCATTTGCCGGTGGAAATAGTAGTGAGAATGCCACACCTGCTATAGGAGGAGGTGGAGGAGAACCCTTTTCACGTGAACGTAATCGCAGTGGTGGTGCTGGTTCTAGATGGGGAGGTCGTGGTGGCGGCACTGGTCCCGACGATGACGTCGTCAATGAGGGAAGATGGCGTGAAAATGGCGGTCCACCCCCACAAAGTGGTCCACATAATTTCCCAGATTCAGGACCACGTAATTCCGGCGGTCCGCCACATAGGCCTGATTTTATGAATGGTAAGATTATTTTTTTATGAATAAAAAACAAAAGACGTAATATGGTGTCTATTTTTTCAGAATATGATAAACGTGGAGGTCCCGGACCTCGAGGTGGAGGTGGTGGCCCCAATTTCAATGGAGGCGGCGGTGGTGATTTTCATCCTAATATGCAAAACCGCTTTAATCAACCTACAAATTTAATGCAAATGCGTATTCCACCACCAAATGCATTCAATCAAAGAGGAGGTCCCGGAGGTGGACCACCTATGTTTATGCGAGGCGGACAAGGTGGTCCTGGCGGCCAGGGTGGTGGACGCCAACAAGGACCTGGTAAGTAAAAGAAAAATACAACAAAAAATTGAATTAAAATTTATAAAATTTATTTTATTTGTTATTTAATTTGCAGGTTTCTTTAATAGAAACAATCCCTTTGACCGAGATATTAATGACGGTTTTGGTGGCGGGCGCGGTAGAGGTCGTGGCGGAGGCCGGGGAGGCGGTCGCGGCGGTCGAGGTGGTGGATTTGGAGGCGGTCGTGATGGTATTGCAGGCGGTCCACATGGTGGTAACTGGAGCGATGAGGAAACCGATGATGGCGGCTTCAAAAGACGTGGCGGTATGGGCGGCGGCAATCGTTTCCGTGATCGTGAGGGCAGTGCTGATCGCTTTAATGTGCGTGACAACAGCAGAGGAGGTCGTCGTGGGCCTAGTGGTCCACCACGTGATCGCAACACTGACACTGATAGAGACAATCGTGCCGGACGAGGTCCGTCAGCCGGTAGTGGCGGTCGTCGTATATCACGAGATGATAACAATAAGAATAATAACAAAAAGCCACGCATTACAGACACCGAAGAAGATTGGGATCGAGAGCTAGAGGACTATGATGCCAAGAGTGATAAGAAACAGCAAAAGCAACAAACGGAAACACAGACAAAAGGTGCACCAGGAAAATCCAGTGACAACACAAGTAGTATAGTTAAAAAAGAAAACGATAATAGTACGAAACCTATTGAAGCCGATAAAACTGTAAAGCCAACGCCGATGGCAAACGATAAGAAGACAGAAACTAAAGATATTAAAGAGGGCAATGAAACTAAAATGGCAAAACCTCAAGATACTAAAACGACAACAGCTGATGATAGTGTGAAAACTACTAAATCTGCCACACCACTCTACGATGAACTACCGCCTCCAAAGGCCAGTGTAGCAGCTGATACAACCATAAAACCAGCTAACGAAACAACAACACAAAAAGCAGAAGCTGTTAAATCAACACCAGCAGGTGAAATATCTAAAACGCCTACAACAAGTGAGAAACCTGCCAAAAATGAATCGTTAGCAAATACGGCACCTAAGGTAGACCAAAAGCCTACAAACAGCAACAATACATGCAATAAAACAAACGAGGAGAATCCTAAAACACAACAAAGTAGTAGTAAAACGGTTGATGCTGCTCCTGCTGCTGCAAATGAAAGCAAAACTGAAATAGCTGCTGTTCCTACAAAAGCTACTGATGCTACATCTGCTAGTGAAGCTGCTGCTGGTGGGGGTGAAGCATAAATGTATTCATGCTAAAGCCTGCCTTCAGTGCCATGGCAATGAGCTATACAACTAAAACAACAACAAATAGAATAATTTAGTAACATGAATTCTCCAACAAGAAGGAAAGAAAACAAGAGATTTTTAATGTACATTAATTTTTAAATATAAAAATTTGAAAAAAGGACACATATTAAATATATATATATATATATATATATATATATATATATATAAATAGTTTTATCAACCCTCCCTTACATGAAAAAGAAAGTTAAAAATATAAATATTCATTAAAGAAAAATTGAAATTTACCTCCAAAAACATTTTCTTTTTGTCTTGTTTTAAACTAAACTATACTATTAATTAATTTCTTTATTTTACATAATAATTTTATTATGTAGTTGCCTCATCATTTAAGTGTTATGAAATAAATTATCCCTCCATCCCTTAAAAATTTGTTTTTAAAAATGTATTGAGAACAAACAAACACATAATATTATTTTATAATACAACAATCAAATTAAATTAGTTTTGTTAACAACTTTTTTTGTTTTAATTTTATTTCCCTACGTCTTTTTCTTTTCTCTTACTCTTTACAATTCCCCTTTTTATCCTTCTTTCTATACTTAAAAAAATAATTCCTTATTTTTCAAAAATTTAAGCTAACTTTAAATTTAAATTACAAAACAATTTTATTTTTTTCAACTAGAAATTAATATAATAATAAGTTATTAAAAAAAAGAACTTAAGCATCAATATTATTCACATTTAAAGAAAAAGTAAATAAAAAAATAATAATAATTGAATAAAAGAAAAAAGTTTGATGTTTCTTTATTGAAATTTTGCTATAGAAAGATTATTTGCTATAAAGGGAAAATTTATCAAAATTTTGCTATAAAAATATAATTTATGGAAATTTTGCAATAAAAAGATTATTTTTCAACACTGCTATAAAATTAAAATTTATCGAAAATTTGCTATAAAATTAAAATTTATCGAAATCTATCTATATATATAAAAGAAAGTGATGTTAATTACTATTGTTATAACTCAAGAACGACTAGACCGATTTTGATGATTCTCACCAATTCGGACCGGTCACCGGCCAGAAAAGGATAATACGAAAAAAAATTCGCGATAAAAAAAAAACTCTTTTTTGTCATAATTTCTTTGCCTTAATAATCATTAAAAATATTTTTTTTAATACAAATTATAACAATTACTGTTTCTGTTTCTATCAAAACGCTTACTTTTTTGTGCAATTTGTTTTCTGGTGGTGGTGTAGAATTCTATTTCCAAACGGTAAGTTCCAAGTAAAGCTCATCATTTAGTGAGGTTGTGATATTTAAAACCATTTGTTGTATTTTTGGCATTCGTTATTAAGTGTTATTCACAATTCCGCGACCCCGGAGATCTAATATTTCGCGTCGAACACGTAATGCAAGTACTTATCGTAATATCGTCAATCAATTGAATATATATGAACGAGAAATCGCACGAGAACAACCCCGTATTAGTTTGGCCCGACTTCGTACATCACAAACGCAGGAAGAAAGGCAGGCGAGAAATGTAACGGCTCGGTTAGCAATGAGAAATCGTCGAGCAAATGTAGCAATTCAACAACTTTAAAATTTTTAATCAACGCATAAGAAGAATTGCTTCAAGTTCTGATTTGAATCAAGCAGCGTTCCATTACAACTGCAATTTCGACTACAGCTCTCATCATTCCGTTCAAAAAAAAGACATTGTCTATCCGCTAACCTTAAGATGAAGTAATAAATAAATATAAATTCAAATTTGCCTTAAATACATGCGTATATTTTTTGATTGAGCCCACATCTACATCATATTTAAATTCTTCTGTAAAAAACACTTTATAATAGGTATTCCTTAGATTTTTATTTAAAGGTCGTAAATTTCGTTAAAATATCAATTTAAATCGTTCAGTAATACAACACTAATGTTTGCTTAGGGCCAGCAACGCGGCTCGGGTCAGCTAGTTTTCTAATAAAATAAAAATTTATCGAAACTTTGCTATATAATCAAAATTTACCGAAATTTTTGCATAAAATGAAAATTTATCGAAATTTTGCGATAAAATGAAAATTCGCAATTTTGCAATAAAATTTATCAAAAATTTTCTACAAGATAAAAATTTATCTATAATTTTCTATAAGATTTATCAAATTTTCTATAAAAAGAAAATTTATTGAAAATTTTCTACAAAAATAAAATTTATGGCAAATTTTTTATAAAAAGAAAATTTTTGGAAATTTTCCTATAAAAAGAAATTTTCTCGAAAAAAAATGCTATATAAAGTAAAATTATTTCGTCAAAAAATAAAATAAATAAAATCCAACAAAAAAAAATTTATCGAAAATTTTTTGTAAAAAACGAATTTTTGAAAATTTTCTATTAAAAGAGAATTAAAAAATAATTTTTGTGAAAAAAAATATTGAGTCGTCATAAAAATTGTCTGCAATTGTGTTAAAAGAAATGTCTAGTCTTGACAACCTGTATAGGGGAAGAGGTACAATATCATCTTTTTGTTTTTTATCTAGCAAAAATTGTTAGAAATCGAACATCTATCCATGCTAGATGCATTTTTATGCGTATAAAAATTTGACTGGATAATAAAATATCTAGTTTCGACACTCTGTACCAACAATTACACACAACCGATAAAGAAGTATTTATACAAGGTAAATTCAAGCAAACTCCGTAAAATTAAGATTTTTTTTACATTGCAGTCACATCTCATAGGATCAAATAAAATAAAAAGCTTATTAAATATCCCAACCTAGGCGAAATCAAACAGGTGATCTCACTTAATCAGCTGATTATTTTTTTAGTTCTCCATATATGCACAATTTTTGCTTACCCACTGAAGTGTCAAATTCCATGTATAAAAAAATTAATGAATAAGCCGAATTATTGTTTTTTTACAACTGTTGCCATCTCTTACATTTCGCCATGGTCCCAACCAACGCAGATTTAACAAGGTGATATCATTAGCCCAGCTGATTATTTCAAACTCCATAATTTTACATGGATAAATTTCGCTATCTCAGTAATTTGTTTCGACGTCAAAACTCCATATATATAAAAAAAATTGTATAAAAAAATCCTCTCCGAACTGCTATTAACTTGTTAAATCTGCCTTAGTCGCAACCTTATATGAATTCGCCATGGTACCGAGTAATTAATAA
Organism: Protocalliphora azurea; assembly: GCA_932274085.1. Classification (NCBI taxonomy): domain Eukaryota; kingdom Metazoa; phylum Arthropoda; class Insecta; order Diptera; family Calliphoridae; genus Protocalliphora; species Protocalliphora azurea. Next base: position 27,020,484 of record OW026521.1, on the reverse strand, counting down.
CCAAACCAAAACGTACATATGAACAGTGCCAAAAATAAGTATTCGACATACCATTTCATTTTTATTATTTTCGCTATAACTGATATACTTATTAACAGTGATGCCAACTATTGCGAACATAAACGCGTAGAAATGTTTCAATAAAGGGCAAAAAATGCAATGGTTTTGTGGTACAATCAAAACAAGTTCTGTAAAAAAGGGCTAAAATTAAAATTTCTTTAAAAAGTAAAAATCAAACTATATCTCAAAATACTCGTAACGAACTGTTTAAATTAAATATATAAGCTATAATAAAATATAGGTTCAATTATTGTGAACCTCGATTTCAAATTGTCCACTACATTCAATACTTTTCCACTTAAAAAATTTTTTGAGGACAGTTTTTTTTAAATAAAATTTCTTCACGAATTGTTAACAGTGTTGCGAGGAGATGAGAAAAAAAGAAACTAAATTGAACTTAAAAAAGGTCAAAAAAGCAAAATTTCCAAAAAAAAACTTATTTTTATATCGTTCACATTAGTTTTTTTTTTTTTTTTTTTTTTTTTTGTCCTTATAAAAGATTTTTTAATTATATTTATTATAACTAGTTTCTATGGTTAATGAAGTATACCTATTAAAAAATAGTTATAACAATCTATTAAGTTAGTCCATAAAATTAGTAAAGTTATTTTTGACTTGGATAATGAAGCACCGCAGGCGAAAATTTTTATTAAATACTAGCTGACCCGAGCCGCGTTGCTGGCCCTAAGCAAACATTAGTGTTGTATTACTGAACGATTTAAATTGATATTTTAACGAAATTTACGACCTTTAAATAAAAATCTAAGGAATACCTATTATAAAGTGTTTTTTACAGAAGAATTTAAATATGATGTAGATGTGGGCTCAATCAAAAAATATACGCATGTATTTAAGGCAAATTTGAATTTATATTTATTTATTACTTCATCTTAAGGTTAGCGGATAGACAATGTCTTTTTTTTGAACGGAATGATGAGAGCTGTAGTCGAAATTGCAGTTGTAATGGAACGCTGCTTGATTCAAATCAGAACTTGAAGCAATTCTTCTTATGCGTTGATTAAAAATTTTAAAGTTGTTGAATTGCTACATTTGCTCGACGATTTCTCATTGCTAACCGAGCCGTTTCATTTCTCGCCTGCCTTTCTTCCTGCGTTTGTGATGTACGAAGTCGGGCCAAACTAATACGGGGTTGTTCTCGTGCGATTTCTCGTTCATATATATTCAATTGATTGACGATATTACGATAAGTACTTGCATTACGTGTTCGACGCGAAATATTAGATCTCCGGGGTCGCGGCATTGTGAATAACACTTAATATCGAATGCCAAAAATACAACAAATGGTTTTAAATATCACAACCTCACTAAATGATGAGCTTTACTTGGAACTTACCGTTTGGAAATAGAATTCTACACCACCACCAGAAAACAAATTGCACAAAAAAGTAAGCGTTTCGATAGAAACAGAAACAGTAATTGTTATAATTTGTATTAAAAAAAATATTTTTAATGATTATTAAGGCAAAGAAATTATGACAAAAAAGAGTTTTTTTTTATCGCGGATTTTTCGCTAATTTTTTTTCATATTATCCTTTTCTGGCCGGTGACCGGTCCGAATTGGTGAGAATCATCAAAATCGGTCTAGTCGTTCTTGAGTTATAACAATAGTAACTAACATCACTTTCTTTTATATATATAGATAAATAATCTTGATTTTTTGTGCTAATAAATACACTATAAATGTATGATTCTGTGAAAATAAAATAACAAATAAGAAATTATTTTTTCGTTATTGAAATACTCATTTTGCCTTTTTAAGACAAATTTAAAAATGAAAAAGACTAACAAAAAGCTGGAAGCTAAAACGAAAAAATTGAGGCTAAAAGCGAAAAAATAGAAAAGGGGTAGATTTAGCTTTAAAAAGGCTAAACTGGCAACATTAATTGTTAAGATCTCTTGAAAAATTGGGACTAGACTTTTCACATTGATCGAAAAATTATTTTGAAAACTTATTAAAAAAATGAATAATTTCATTATTTCAGTTGTCAACGATAAAAAGTAAAAAATTTAACAAAATTAATATTGAAATAATTTGCCATTTTCGAAAAAAAGTAAAAAGGCGCTAAAAGAGCTAAAATAAAATTTCAAAAAGTGCTAGATTTGCGCATTTTTTAGTTTCGGGCTAAAAAATATTTTTCGCGTTTTTGACTGCAAATAGCCCGCTTTTTCTAGCCCGAAAAGGGCTAAGTTGACATCGCTGCTTATTAAATTATTTCGAATAAAATGACAAATATTTAGTTGAAATATGTGTTTCCTTCCAATTTTAGTAACATTTGCTCCCAAATGCACATAACTTTGTTGGGCGTTGCCATTTTTTCAACAGTACACGAAGTCGAAGGCAAAAAAATATTCGATCACTATATTAATTTTTTATGTGTTTTTGTTGTTCGCTTTACAACCGGGACAACAATTACATGTGTTTTATATAAATTTATATAATTTTTTTTTATGATTTTGTATAAATAAGGTACGCAAAAAAAGAAACTTCAGATGAAGACAAAAACTTAATAAATAATAATTTTTAGCAAGGAAAATCGAAAAATTAAATTTCAGAAATTGTCTAAAAGCTAAGAACAACGAATCATTATTTTATAAAAAAATATATAAAAACGAAAATTTACTGAAAATTTACTAGAAAAGCTGGTGAACGTAAGATTTTACGTAAAGTGAAGTAAAATCACAAACTAAATGCATCGAACCAGGCTAAAGGTAATGAAATTTTTAAATATTAAAGAAATAGGATGAAATTTTTGCAATTGGGATCAAAGCACAACCTTTTTAGTTACAATAGGAATATCCCAATCTATCAAAAGCCAATTGCGGAGCTAAAAGGGAAAAAAAGGGTAGCTACTGTAAATCGCGGTGGTTGAAGTGTTATGGTTGGGGGGTGTGTCAGAGTCTAGAGTAGGTAAGTTAGTATTTCTAGAAGGAATGTTTGATCACCGGTATTATGTATATAGACATTTTAAAATAAAATTTACATTAATGAAAGTGCTGAGAAATTAGTAATTGCCAGGATAATAAAGCATTCTGCCACAAATATAAAGCTTAGATTTCTGTGTAATTTCTGTGTATAATTGCACCAAAAGTAATAAAAGCCCATTATAATCACCAGATATCAAACTAATTGATCATATATGGTTATTATTAAAAAACAAGTTTAAGCTATAATATCAAATATATATATGCATGTTGTATGTATGTATATATGCATGTATGTATGTATGTATGTATGTATGTATGTGTGTATGTACCCTGCAAACATTTTCTATCGAAAGCGTCACTATATCGACACACCAGGAAGTTGATATGCGTCGCTTTTACTATCGAATTCTGATCTACTTAGTAACACCGTTCGGGAAGAACTGTGACACTAAGCGATAGTTCCTTTTGAGTAACGCTTTAGTCAGTATTGAATGTCACTAATTCGAATCTTCAAATCCCCACTAAAGCGTTACTCAAAAGGAACTATCTCTTAGTGGCACATTTCTTCCCGAACGGTGTTACTAAATAGATCAGAGTTCGTAACGCTTTAGTGAATTTTGTACATCTCGTATTAAGATCAACTATTACACAGTAAAAAGTGTCTAATAAAAAATCCTAATTCGAAACTTCCAATCCCCACTAAAGCGTTACTCAAAAGATGCTATCTCTAACTATATGAGAATTCGATAGTAAAAGCGAAACATATCAACTTCCCGGTGTGCCGACGTAGTTACACTTTCGATAGAAAATATTTGCAGAATTCTTAAACTATTTTGCTTAAAATTTTTAAAATAATAATATCAGTAATACTTACATTTTAAAATGAAGGATTAGGAATGAACAAAATTATCAAAAGTAAAAATATTAAATTTTTTAAATCACAAAATTAACTCTTTCTGATATTTATTATGGAATGCAATAAAATTAATTACACAACAATATTTTCAATTCCAATTAAAATTAAGAAACATTAAATTAAAAAAGAATACTAAGACATATTTTAAGTAAAAAAAAAATAGAGAAGAATATTTGTTTCTTTCAAATTTAATAAAGTAGGTATATATAATAAAATAAAAATAATTATTGAATCTAATTTATTTTTTAAACAACAAAAATAACTCTTCCTTGCATTTATTATAAAAAACAATTAAATTAATTTCACAAAAAATTTTGAATTCAAATGAACATTTAACATCTATTAGAATATTTGCAAAATTTTCTGCAGTTATTAGTATGTTCGGCGACAATGTATAATTTTTAGAAAGGTTATGATGTTCGCATTATAAAATGTGCAATATTTCCAAAATGTTTTTCAGTAATATAATATACGATTTCTAAATATTAAAAGACTACATTATTATTTATTTTAATTTTGTATTGAATTTTCTATGTAATTAAAATAAATAAATTTTTTTAGTTAATTTTTTTCTAAAATCGCCAGTTTTTTACAGAAAAATAATTAAAGAACAAATGTATTACACTTTTTACGAGGCGAACACCATATACTTTTCTAAAATCATACTTTCTCGCTGAACAAATAGCTGACTATTAAGAATTTTTGAAATATTTTAAAAAATATTTATAACAAATTTTTTCTAATTTCTCTAGCAAAGGTGTTGAAAAATAGTGTTTTCGTTTTTGGATAACTGTAACTGTTATCCAAACAACTTCTAATAGTGATTAAAGAAGTTACGTTTAGAAGATTCAATTCGTATACTAATATATTTTGTTGTTGGAAAATTGAGAGAAATCTTCTATTGCACTTCTAAGAGTGGCGAAGAAGTGAGCTATTTCGAAAAAGAATTCACTAAATGCTTACAGGGTTGCAATGACTATCAGTGTGTTGTTTGTATAAGCAAGTAGTGGTTGTCTGTATATACAAATGAATTGAATTCAAATTCAAATTATTATAGAAAACAATGCAATTAATTGCATTGTTTTCTATAATAAATACAAAGAAGAGTTATTTTTGTTATTTAAAAAATAAATTAGATTTAATAATTATTCATATTTTATTATATGTATTTTATTATATGTATTTATATGTATTGTATTTATTTTATTAAATTTGAAAGAAACAAATATTCTTTTCTAATTTTGTACTTAAAATATTTCTTAGTATTCTTTTTTAATTTAATTTTTTTTTAATGTTAATTTGAATTGAAAATATTGTTGTGTAATTAATTTTATTGCTTTCCATAATAAACATCAGAAAGAGTTAATTTTTTGATTTAAAAAATTTTAATATTTTTAATTTTGATAATTTTGTTCATTCCTAATCCTTCATTTTAAAATGCAAGTATTACTGGCATTATTATTTTAAAAATTTTATGCAAAATATTTTTAAAATTCTGCAAATATTTTCTATCGAAAGTGTAACTACGTTGGCACACCGGGAAGTTGATATGTTTCGCTTTTACTATCGAATTCTCATATAGGTAGAGATAGCATCTTTTGAGTACCGTTTTAGTGGGGATTGGAAGATTCGAATTAGGATTTTTTATTAGACACTTTTTACTGTGTTATAGTTGATCTTAATACGTGACGTACAAAATTCACTAGCGTTACGAACTCTGATCTATTTAGTAACACCGTTCGGGAAGAAATGTGCAACTAAGAGATAGTTCCTTTTTAGTAACGCTTTAGTGGGGATTTGAAGATTCGAATTAGTGACATTCAATACTGACTAAAGCGTTACTCAAAAGGAACTATCGCTTAGTGTCACAGTTCTTCAAGAACGGTGTTGCTAAGTAGATCAGAATTCGATAATAAAACCGACGCATATCAACTTACTGGTGTGTCGATATAGTTACGCTTTCGATAGAAAATGTTTGCAGGGAATGCTTCAGTTTATACAAATGTTTGTGTGTGTATATTTTTAATACATTTTTTCAGTTTTTTACCAATAACTCAGTTTTTAATAGACCGATTTTGAGGATTCAAAAAACTGAAATTTTAGAAATTTTTTTTGTGACCGATATATATAAGAGAGAAACCCGTTGCTTATATAAAGAGTCCAAAAATAACAAAAAAAAATGTTTTAGGCGATATCTCGTATATTTATGGGTCGATTTTTCACTTATTTGGCATAAAAATTCAGAAAAAGATTTTTTTGTTTTTTTTTGGGAGATATTTCCGCCATTTTTTAACCTATTTAATAGGAAAATTATTGAAAGAATTACCTATCGTTTGATACATCTACGATATCGGGTACCTTCATTAAACGCCATTTCAACCGATATGGTCCTATCGACATAGTTTCTTATAAACTTTTTTACTCTACGACGAAAATTGTGGAAAATTTTTGTAAAAATTTTCTGTTATTTCAAATGCATTCTGAAATAATATGCTGAAAAAATTTTTTGATTATCTCAATTCGCCTAGCCGTGAAAAATGTTCAAAGTCAGCACTCTGAAATTAGTATGAAAATTTTTACAAAAATATAGTACAATTCTATTTTTTCTCAGAGTTTTGTTTATAAAAATTTGTTTCTTTACATATTTCAAAAGACCAGGCTTCATAAATTGTTAATAAAGAAATTTTAAATTGATTTATATTATAGTGATTTTTTTTTTATTATTATTGACTATTGAAACCTTTATAAAGTAATTACATTGCTATGAGAATTTACTTAAAAGTATTACAACAATTAACATCTAAATAGTTAAATAAGGAAACTACTAATATCACAGTGTTAAGGAAAAGTTGTCAAAAAAACTTGTACATATTTAAACGTTATAAGAAATTTTAAAAACAACCATCAATTATAACTCTTTAAGTAAAAAAAGAGTCTTAGTGATTGTTTAGCAAATTTCTTATTATTCCGTATGTAGACGTTCTGCATTTTTCATTAAATGGCAGTCAGTTCCCTTGCAAATGAATTAAACATTTTATGCTTAAAATTTCTATGCAGTAGATCAGTAGAATATCTGGGGTGAATTATTTTCAGATTTTTATTTTGTATTATCTGTAATTTTCTTGTGTAAGTTTTAGCAGCTTTATTAAACCAGACTTGGCATCCGTAGATCATAATTGGTCGAATACACATTTTGTAAATAAGGATTTTGTTTCTTTAATTAAGTTTATATCTTCTGTTGAGTAAGGGGTAAAGTGCACGGCCGCATTTGATTGATTTATCACAAATATACTGTATGTGTTGTTTAAATGATAGTTTTTTATTTAATATAATTCCTAGATCTTTGATTCTATCCTGCAGAGGAATAAAAACTCCCCTAGAATATAAATGTTTTGTAGGAATACGTTTCTGTGATCTATTATATGGAAATAAAAAAACTTGTGTTTTACTAACATTAACTTTTACCTTCCATTTGTCAAAGTATTTATAGGTAGATTTTAAACTACCTTTCATTTTTTGATTATTGCGTTTGACACCTTACCGCAGCAAATAAAAGCACTGTCGTCAGTGTAAAAAGCTACTTAATGATTCTTGCGAACAGTAAAATCGGAAATATATATTAAATAAAGAGTAAGAGATAATACCCATCCTTGCGGCAGACCCGCAGGGATTTGTCTATCACTAGGTAGCGTGTTATCTATAGATACAGCAAATGAGCGCTGATCTAAAAAACTCTTTATTATCTTTTGCAAGTACGTTGGATAATTGAAGGAATTTAGTTTAAAAACCAGGCCTCATGCCATATTGAATCGAAGGCTTTTTCAATGTCAAGAAAAATAACTCCAGTGCTCTTACGACTTCTTTTGTTTGTTTCAATAAAATGAACGACTCTTTTTAGTTGATGTACTGTGGAGTGCTCCTTGCGGAATCCAAACTGTTGAGGGTTAATAATATTATTTTGGTTGGAAAATTCTAAAATTATCTTATTAATTATTTTTTCAAATACTTTATCCAATAGGCTTAGGATGCTGATTGGTCTATAGCTAGACGGTAATTTAGGATCCTTTCCTGGCTTAGGAATTGGGATAACTTTTGCTTTCTTAAAAATAGTTGGAAATAACCTTCTATTAAACAAGAGTTGAAAAGTTTACATAGAGTTTCAAAAAAGCAATCGGGCATCTTTTTAAGGATAATGCTATTAATGCCATCTAAACCGGGGGCTTTATTATTTTTCAATAAAAGTACAAATGATTTAACTTCATCTAAATTGGTAAGCTCTACGTTAGATCTGTCAATTGTGCCGTTAAGATCATGAATGAATCTTGAGACGGCTGTGTCCATAGGTGTATAATTATTTAAAGTATTGAATTAGTTTTTTTCATTGCCAGTTTTTAAAAATTCACCGTTTACATGAAGATCAGTAAAAGGCATTTTGTTTCCTTTAAGTGCTTTTTTTACTTTCCAAAACTTTTTAGAGCCCGAGGGCAAATTCGAAATAAATTTTGACCAGAATTCATTGCGGTCTTTATTAAGGTGAAAACCAATAAGTATATTTAATAGCTTCAAAATGCTTTTCAATTGATTTTTATAATTAAAATCGCTACATCTTTGAAATTTACGATTGTATTTATTTCTCTGACTAATTAACATTTTACTAATTTCAGAGATTTCTCATTGCCACGAACTTTCATGATCGACAGGTATTTTATTGAACGCTTCTTTAACTATAAATATCAATTTGTTAAAATAAAAATCTAGATTACCTGAATTAGTAACGGGTTGATCAATGTTCTGACACCTAATTTAATTTTCAACCCAGTTTCTGATTGCTGACCAGTCTGCACGATAATACAAGGGAACTGAATATGTCATGTTTTGAACCTGGCCATAAATAACGCAAGATATAGGTACATGGTCCGACTGTAAAACATTTGGATGTGTCTCAAGGTTTGAAAAATGGAGACACGAATTAGATTATATTATAGTGAATTTATAGTGAATTTTAGAAAAAAAAAAAATCATTTTTGTCGATTAATAAAAAAATTGTAACACAAGTTGTTTTAAATTTATTGATGCTGTTTAATTATAAAATAGATTTAGATCGATTTGACATTGAATTGCTTCCCGTCAGACCAAAAACAAATGCAGTACAGACTTTGTAAAAAATGTCACCTTTTTAAAATACTTTTTTCAAATTGCACAAAAAAGCATATTAGCATTATATTTTCACTATTATTTCTTTTATTCTTCCAAAAATAATTTATATAGCTTCAACAACCAATTTTTGGCAATTTTTCAAAAATAAACAATAATTAATAAATATTTGTTTTGCGTAACCTAGTGTCTACATTAGGCAAATTTTTATCAAAACAAATGTCAAAATCAGTACGAATATATACAAGGCAACCTTTGTTAAACAGCTGATTATTATTTTGGTAGTTACAGTTGCCAAACTGCATATATAAAAAACAATAATGGATACGCCATATTATTGTTTTTGTGCAACTGTTGCCACCTTCCACAAATTCGCGTTAAGTTTGACGTTTGTCTTGATAAAAAATTGTCTAATGTAGACACTATGTAATGTGAACACGTAATATTTTTCGATTCAAACAAGATAACAGTTGATTTTGAACAAACAAAACTATTTGCCCTTAACTAAAATGCCGCTATTTTGAGCGAATTCTTGTTTGATCTTACAAAATAGTTTTAGTTCAGTTTGTGCTTTTAAAGTGGCTAGATAGATGTTCACAATGTCATCGGATAAAAAAAATTATTTGTTCAAAATTCTGCATGTATTACTTGTGAAATTTGCCGATGTAAATTTCATATAATATGTGCTAAAGTTGAACGTGAGAGTGCGGTCAATGCCCTTTGCAATTTTGTAAATATTGTTTATAACTGTGACAATTGTTTACAAACATCAAATGATTTGGTGAAGAAAATAAGTCTATTAACATATGAAGTAGAGCAATTAAAAGTTTTATTCCCACAAATTGCGAATAACAATGTGGATAATAATAAAAATAAATCTTCTACGCATCAAAGTTAGCTTTGTTCCCAAACCTGGTTTTGAGTGTTAATGCTCATACCTCTGTTTCAAATGAGAACAATAATTAATATCATTATTCTGTTAATAATGCTGTTGTTGTAACTTTTTACAAATCTCACTCTCTGGATAATGATAACTCTGCTGTTGTTGTTGCTGCTGCTTATACTCTGGATACTGATAAAGCTAATCCTAATCAGCCCGTCTAGACGTAACATAATATGTAAGATTTTTGTGTCAGAGAGTGTCAAATTCGCTCTCTGAGAGAATTATTTCACGTGTAGATTCAAATATTAGTATTATAAGATGTATTATGAGACTGTTGTGATGAGATTTCTCTACACAACCATCTTATAAGATGAACTGTCAAAAAATTACACATACACGAAAGTTTGCTTGTGTGTGTGCATGTGTATTTTGTAAATTACTGAAAAACAATGTTATTTTGTAAAATTGTTTCCTTTTAGTGTTTGTTTTAAATGTTAAAAATCATTTTTATAAAAATTGTGTTAAAAAAGTGCGAATTGCTTAAATAAAAAGGACATGTTTACTCTGTAACTGATTGAAAATAATAATATCTTATAGGATTTATTAGAATACGTGTACCCCTTATTTAAGATTTAACATAATATAAACAAAATGTTTACTCTCCTCTGCCGGCGTTATCTCACATATTATATCAGCGTTAATCTCAGTTGTAGACCTGAGGTAAGGGTGCAAATATAAATCAATTTAAAATTTCTTTATTTCTTTTGAAATATGTAAAGAAAAAAATTTTTTATTGACAAAACTTTGGGAATTCTACCATATTTTTGTAAAAAAGCAAATTTTCATACCAATTTCTGAGTGCTGACTTTGAGTATTTTTCACGGCTAGACGAATTGAAATCATTCAGGATATTATTTCAGAATTTGAAATTACAAAAAATTTTTTCAAAACTCTTCTTCATATACCTCAGCACTTATTTCCGAAAAACGAAGTAAAGTCGAGGCAAGAAATGAAAAATTTAAAATCCATACATAAATATATTTTTAACTGTAAGAGGTAACTTTGGTAAAAAAAGCTTATTTTTTTCTTTATATCGCCAAGCACTTTACAGAAATATAAAAATCTTTGAAATCGGTTTTGTTTTGTTGGTCAACTTTGACACCCTGCAGCTTATCTCGTATTATTACAGGGTAACTACAAGGCGATTTTTCTGAAAGCTTAGGTCCTCCTCTACATGTCTTTCACACATTTCAATTTCATACGACCAGTAGATTGGGAGATACGGATTTACTACCAAAAATTTTGCGATTGGTCCCATTAGCGTTTTAAATTAACTTTTATTTGTATTAGCTTTTAAGTTTATATGTACATAATTGAAATCTTTATGTTCTAATAAACTTTAAATAATTTTATTTTCTATAAATTTAGAAAAAAACTGCATTATTTTTTTTAAAATAAAATTAGCATTGCTTATGTCGAATAGTTTTTTTGGCCACTGTACGTATATTTTCATTGCGAAATAAATACAATTATACGATTTATGTAAATAAAAATAATCTTTTGACAGCGAACAAAAATTGAAATTTAATGTAATTCTAATTCATTTCCAGTTTTGTGAATGTGAAAAATTATAATTTTAGAACGAAATGGAGTACTACAACATGGGTGAGAAGAAAACTACAATAATTAATTTATTGAACTATGTACATATGTATGTATATATGTATGTAGTGTGTAATTGTTTATTATTTAACAATATGTACTATATTTTAGTTTTGAACTATACAATTACTGATGGTCAAGCCTACACCAGGGAAGGTATTTTGATTTATAATTTACTGGTAAAAACGTCAGAATCAAACGTAAGTAACTAATGGGGGATTTCACATTTTATTCACTTGGATTTAATATGTTTAAATTTTACAAAATATGTATAAAAATCTTTAAGATTACCATGGACAAGATTTTGAGATATTTTGAAAACTTCGGTAATGTTTCAAACCTGCGTTTATTGGGAAACTGCAAATTTTGTATAGAATTTGCTTATCCCATAGATGCCGCCAAGTGAGTATGCATTTACTTCCTTCCTGTAAATTTCGATCTTTAGTTATTCTTTTATCAAATTTGACCGATCTATTTCAAAATCGTTCAATTACTTTATTTATTTTTTACCTTCTAGAGTCTTACAAATATCTGATCATAGCATTTCAAAACATAAACTCGATGTGCAACCTTGTTCTAGTTGGCATCAACCATATATTGAAGCCTTTATTAAATATATAACTGGAAATTATAATACGGCTTCATTGAATGCAGATATAACTGAAAGTGGCAGTTTGACTAAATCAGATGACAAGGTTTTGATTTTCACATTAAATGATCATTGTTTGGAGGATATTTGTAGAAAATTATCGATTAATGATCAAATTAATTTTGCTCTTACATGTCAACGTTTTTGTAATATTTTTAAAACGATTTCACGTTTGAAATACTCAAATTTAGATATGAAAGTCTTTTGTTCATTAAGCGGTTTTCAAATTAAAATTTTTGGTTTAATTGTGGGACCATATATTAAAGTTTTGAAATGGAATTCTGATACTTCAACATTGGCTAAGCATTTGGAGACTACATATTGTAGAAATGTTGAAACACTTAAAATACAATCAGTTGAATTGAAAATTTACTCACTTTTCTTTTATAACGAAATAATGCCAAAGATAAAGATATTGGAGTTAATAAATGTTGGATTGAAAGATAAATTTTTACAATCTTTAAAACTATTTAAAAATCTAAAAATTTTAAATATTGCTTTAAATAAAGTAACTGGTAAGTGTGTTATTAAAAGTTAACTCAAAATATTAATTTAATTAAAAATTTCGTTACAAATTAGGAATACACATTTCTTCATTGGTACATCTAAAAGGATTATCCCTTCACAAATGTATGTTTATAGATTCTAACTACTTTCAAGACATATGCAAAAATCTTAGAAATTTACAATATCTTGATATTAGAAATTGTTATAAATTAAATACTCAAGATTTCGAGCATATTTTAGGAAATTTATTAGAATTGCAATCTATAAAATTTTCAAACACCGAAAAAAATTTTAACTGTCTTGCCCGTTTGCCGAAAATAAAAAAAATGGAAATAAACACTTATCTATACACAAATTTTAATGAAGAATTTTTAAAAGAATTAGTATATCATCAAGCCAATCAATTGGAAGAATTAAAATTTGAAGAAATATACTCTATAGATTTGGCCAAGATGTCTATAATAGCTGAAATGAAAAATATACAAATTTTTTGTTGCTGTCACAATTATTTGTTCAATGATAAATGCCTAGAAAAACTTTCACAGTTGGCTGAATTGAAAGAGGTAAATTTCAATAATTGCTCAAATATTTCCTACAGGGGAATCTTACAAATGCTGAAAATGTGTCTTAAGCTTAAAAGGCTTAACTTAACAGATTGTAAACTTGTGACACCGGATCTTATAAGCAATGCTTTGAAATTATTACAAGAACAGTACGATAATTGGTCTCGTATAGATCGTGTACATATAATAATTAATGATGAATTATCATTTCGAACTATTATAGATGTAAGTTTGTTATGAATTTGTATGTATATCTTTTTTAATTTAAACAATTTTTAATTATTCAATAATTTTTTTAATTGTATCAATTATTCGAGTGATCAAATTATAAAATTTCATATATTCCTATTTAAAAATGAAGCCATTTATTAGCTTTCAATTATTTTTCTAATTGTTTTAATTAATTGGTTAATCAAAAATAAATAAAAATTAAGTGATCATCTGAGTAACTGAAAATACAACATATTTAATAGGTTGAGTTTCAATTAATAAAATATTTGAATATGTATCATTCGTAATTGAAATTGGATTTTACATTTTTATATGTAAAACTTTAATTTTTGTTTGAATATTTTAAATTATTTTGAAATTCCGATTAATAACACAGGTCAACACTAAAAAGTATCATGAGAAATATGTTGCAGATATTGTAGGTATGGTCATTCCAATCACCAGAAATATTTCGGTTTTTCTCTATAAAATTTTTAATCCATTGACGACAAAAAATATAATTCCCTGATTAGTGTACTACATTTTTTAGCACCATTTCTTTTCTATAAAACATGAGTGAATAATTTGCTCTACCTATTACATAGAAAATTATATAACCTAAAAACTCCTCACAGAAGCATATTTTCTTTGGTCGTCAAAGGGTTAAAAGTGTGACGTGATGGAAAAATTTCGTATTAACTTCTATACTATATTAAGTCTAAGGAATTCGAATTTTGCAGAACTATTTGCAATATTATCTTGTTTTTTACGGTTTTGTTGATCTGTGTAATTCAATTGAAATTTTTTCGAAAATGTTTTTTTCTGTGTTATTTTTTCTTTACATTTGATTAATTTATTAATTAATACAATAAGAAAAATAATTATTTTAGTAAAAGAGATTAGAAAATTTTATCTTTAATAAATCGTTTAATTGACCATATTTTTTCTTTGTTTTTGTTTCTTTATATTATATATTTTAGGAACTTGGTTTACAAAATGCTACCACCCAAGTGTTAAAAATAACTCTTGAATCTAATAAAGAAAGTGCTTTTACCAACAGGTCTTATTTGCCGGAAGATTTAGACAATTTTGAAGATGAAGATATCGAAGGTAAATATGACTTTAAAAAATTGTTAACAAAAATATGAAACTAAAGACTTTCTTTTTGAATTAAATTTGGTATATAGTAATGAATTAACCGTCTTATTCGTAATCGTTTTAAACTGTTTTATTAAAAGTTAACAAGAAATATTTGCATTTTTTTGTCCAATTAAGTGTTATTACACTTTTGAAAGTTTGAAAATTTTATTGTTGATAAATAGATACAATAAACCATAGAAAGGTCAACTAGAAGGTCAATTCTTTTAGTTCGCTCAAAATAACAAAAATACTTTCTTCACACATATAAATTGTTGCGTATAAAATTCTACTAACACATAAGAGAGTTTTATTTTTGGCAGCTGAGTTGGGTTTTTTGAGAGAATTATTCTAGTTGAATTTTTTATGCAATAAACAAACAATATTCGCAATTGTGAGTAATTTTATGAAAATAATAAGAATTGTGTTAAAAAATGGATCTTATTAGCAAAGGTTAAGATTAAATAAGAATTAGATGCAAACAATTTTCAGATAACATTGCCTAAACAAACCTCCGTCAAAGACATATTTGAAAATGGTGGATTTCTTTTATCTGATAACATATTTAAGACAAGATACAAATTTACTAAAGCATAAGTAAAGACAATTCTGGACATGGTAAGAAATGAAATAGAATTGAAAAGGAAAGGGTGCAGAACGTCTTCTGAATTACAAGTTTTAATAGCTTCGCGATGTTGGGGTAAGAGAGAGGTAAGTTATAAACAAGCATATTAAATCATAACTTTTAAAAAAAATTTTAGGCCTCAGATTTATATGGACTAACTCAATCCACGGTTTCCAGAATTTGTGCAAGGGAAACATGCGCTTTAGCAGAACATGGGAGAAATAACATTAAGTTTAAGTAAGTGGTAATTTAGGACAATTAAGAACTTTCCAGGCGCTATTGGAGCAATTGATTGAACGCACGTAAGAATCAAGCAAACAGGTTACCTTAACATACAGGTAAAGTTTCTTGCTCTCAAAGTTAATAAATGTTGATGCAAATGACCGATACACATATACTTATTTATCCTTGAATATCAAAATATTAATATATTTGTAGGCAATTTTAGACGACAAATTCAAATTTAAAGATCTTGTAGCCAGATGGAGAGGCTGTACCCATGATTGCTGCATATTCAATAAGTCGAAGATAAAGCAACATTTTGAAAATAAAGAATTTAAAGGCCGATAATTAGAGGATTCTGGTACAAACTACAAAGTTATCTGCACTCCATTACTAAGACCGTAAACTGAAATGGAATTAAAATATAATAGAGTCCACATAGCAACACGTAATACAATAACGAAGTACTTTGGAGTCTGGAAGCAAAAATTCCATTGTTTACTCAATGGCTTGAAAGTTAACCTTCAAAATGGCAATTTTTATTATTTTTCAAGAGACCGTTTTTAGGTTTTAAATTGAAATTTAGGCTCCATGAAATAACTCCCCAAAGTAAAAATGAACTAAGTCCCCAAAATTGTGTACAGAGCGCAGAAACAACGATAATTGGGGC
Organism: Protocalliphora azurea; assembly: GCA_932274085.1. Classification (NCBI taxonomy): domain Eukaryota; kingdom Metazoa; phylum Arthropoda; class Insecta; order Diptera; family Calliphoridae; genus Protocalliphora; species Protocalliphora azurea. The sequence goes on along the minus strand of OW026521.1, from coordinate 27,004,280 downwards.
TTTATTTCATTTTTTTTGGACTTAATTCATTCTTTATTTCAATATGAATTAACTCCCTGAAAACATTTTGTGGGGAGTTATTTCATTTTCAATAAACTTGAGATTTGGAAAAATGCAAGTTATATACCGTTATATTTATTCTTTATATTATCCATTCATAAATGAAAATTGTTACTAAGTAATTAGTTTGTAACAGATCGTCGCGTGTTTAAGATCGGTGAATAATTAAAGAACAATGAATTTTAAAGTGATAAGTGGATACCGGAAAAATAGTCAATTACTGTATGTAATTGATCAAAAAATGTTAGACATAAAAAATCGGTTTACGATAATATTAAAAATATGAGTGCGGAAATAAATCTCGCAAAGCTATGGTCAATCTTGTGAACACAACCACGAGAACGAACGAGAAACTTACAATGAGTTAAAAGCTCTAAATAAAATAAAAAATAAAGTTAAGTGGTGAAAGGTAAGAGAAAAAGTTTTATATTTGAATTCAAATACTAAATTTTGATTATTTCAGTAATGCTACCAGAAAAATATCATTTCCAAAAATTCAACGAGGATTGCAATATATCGTTAGTAAAAACTTAATAATATCGCCAAAAAATGTAATTCAAGATGTGGAAGCATTTAATTTGGAAAATGTTTGGACAACGTTTGGTTTGATCAAAGACGAATCAAATCCAAAGCATTTCTTTTCATCATGTATAATGGAAAACAACTATTCTTTCTGTTTCTAAAATAATTTCTTTAATTACCAGTATTTCTAATTCGTTGAATTTTTGTTTAATAACATATTTAGTTGTATGATGATAAGTTAATTATTGTGGTGTATATAAAATTATGTTAAAATTCGATTCGTTTAAAAATTCGCGCGAATTTTTTAAACAATTCGAATTTTAACACATTTTTTACGTATAAAAATATTTGATTTGTATAGTAGTATATTAATATTTGTTAAACATTCGATTTCTTTTTAAATAAAAATACTTTGTGTATTTTTATTGTCATTTTTGTAAAGCTATATAGTTTAGTATATTCGATCATCTAAAAATGCATCACTCTGTTATTACAAAATAATGGCGCTTGCATTACTTCCACCAGAATTAATGCGAAGTGCATTTTGTGTAATAATGACTAGTATTTTATTAATGGACTGTGAAGGCTTATTTTTAGGATTTCTTCAATACTTTGAAACATAGTAGATAAATAAGATAAACACGAATTTACATATAATTATATATGAATACTCCTATTTTCTGTAATTTCATGAAGTTTTTAATATAATTTGATTTCAAGTAAGGTGGAATGTAATAATTTTAGCGTTAATAATCAAAAAACCAAAACGACATTCGCTGTCGAGGCATTTAATGTCGTACTTGGTCGATTTGCCTAAAAACATGGTATTAATTGGAAACGAGAAGTTTTATAAAAGCAGACACTTTGCTATTTTGTGTGAAAGTGGTGGATCACTCAAACCAAAAAAGACGAAGACTGAACACAGATCAAAAAATTCAGGAAGCAAGCCTTCTGCTAGAAAAAGTTAGTATAACAGCATATGAAAGGAATGAAATATGCGTTAACAAGGTGCCTAAACTAGACATTTTCAAATAATAGAATTTAGACGATGAATTAGCTGATGAAGATCTCCAACTACCAATTTCTAGTAGTGAAAATGAATGTGTAGTTTGTACAGACAAAGCTCCAAATGTTGTTCTTTTACCTTGTGAGCATCTGAATATCGGCGATGAATAGATCCATTGTAATTTTTATAAAAAAATATAAAAACTCTCTTTAATTATTTTACAACAGTATTTTTTTTAGTTGTGTTCCATGTAACTTCAATTGCGACAATGTCTATAGTGTATCTTTACACATTGAAACTAAAAAAAGTAAAAGTTTTTACAAAGAAAATAATATTCATCTGAAAAAAATAAGAATTGCGGTAATTTTAATTAATCGTTGTTTTTTTACAAAACAGCTCAAATATTTATTTTATCCTCCAATAACCAATTGTTTCCTCGTTTTCTTATAAATTCTTCCTTGGCTGAGTTGTCCACTTTTCTTATATTTTAAAATCACAATATATAAGTAACAAATTTCATAAAATTTATATATTTATTAGTAATGCAAATATAATTACATCACATACAGCATTCGAATATTTTTAATATTCATTAAACAATAGCAAAAAAAAAAAATCTTTCCCAATAAGCACACAAATTTCAAAAATTTAAGCCTTGGAAAATCTTGCTGGAATCCGATATGAATTCAAATATAAAAATATTTTAAACATGAAATGTGATCGAAAAAATTAAAAATTTTCAAGTAAAATAAATTTGACTTGAATTTAAATTTCCTTTTTACTGGAGAATGCTATTTAATTAAAGTGTAATAAAAGTTTAATTCAATGCTTGGTATTGGATTCAAGGCTTGAAACGCATTTATATTCAAGTTGAATTCCAACAAAATTGCTTATTGGGTTATTTTAAATCAAATGATACTACAAATAAGCATAAATGTTTATTTTCAATAAGTTTTGAAGTGAATCGATTGATAATATTATTAATCACAAATTAAACACTGAATATAACACTTCCACTAATAAAAGCAAATGGAAGTGTTATATTCGACTGGGTTGAATCTTTTATACTCTTCATGAAATCTATATTGCATAAATATATAAATTCAGAATATAAATTAATTAAAACTTTATATCATATTACATTCTTGTTGAATTTACAAATATCATGAATTTATTAAATTATGTTTATTAAATGATATTTATACGCAATTAAAGACATTCTAACAGCCCATCTACACGTAACAGAATATGTAAAATTTTTCTCTCAGAGAGTGTCAAATTCGCTCTCTGAGAGAATTATCTCCCGTGTAGATTCAAATAGTATTATAAGAAATATTATGAGACTATTGTGATGTGCTTGTGTATTTTGGAAATTACTTAAAAAACAATGTTATTTTACAATGGTTATTTTACATTAAAAAATTTTTTGTAAAAATTGTGCTAAAAAAGTCGGTATTTCTTAAATAAAAGGGATTTGATTACTCTGTGACTGATTGAAAATAATGAATCTTATAATATTTATTAAAAGATATTATCAATTGTAGACCTGGAGTAACCCCAGGTCTATAAAATTTACATAAATTAAAATAAGGGATCGAAGCAGATCAAAGAGGAATAAAAGTCTGATTCTGAAGTTTCACTTTATTTATTATTTGGTATAAAATGACCCTTCATTTTATGTGAAGGGTATAAAAAACAAAGTATTGTAATAATAAAACAAAAACAGTTTAATAGTTATTAATATGTTTTTAAATTATGAATATTTTCTTATATTCTTTTTATTAGACTAACACAGTTTTGTAACGAATTTATTATGAATAAGACGGTAAATATGTAAAAATATTGAACAAAATTTAGTATTATTGAAAAAATTAAAAAAAAAATAGTAAATTTTTTGTGAATACTATTGTAGCACTATCTTTCTTCTTTTTATTTGCTTATAAGAAAGTAAAAAAATTGTTTTTCATCCGTAAAAAAAAAATAAATAGGTGAACTAGAAAATTAAACAAAAATTTGCTTTCTGTTCTTCTTTTCTATTGCGTACTGATTTCACCTTGAAACAATTTCCCAAAATTTTTTTCACACATAAAACAATCGATATATCCCACACTTAATAAAACTGGTAATCAGCTTTTTTTCCAGGACGTCAAATTTTCCTCAAAAGGACTTAAAAATTTCGATAAATACACAACTTAAAAAATATTTACCTAAATTATGTCAACCTAATAAAACTAAGAATCCCTGCAATATAACAAAAGTTTTTATTCAAATGTTGCAGAACGAAATGTTAAGAAAATGTTCATAACTTTTTGTAATGCAACATTTAAATAAAAAATATTATATTGCAGGTATTCGTAGCTATCATTTAAAAATCACCTATAATATTTTGAAGTATTTTTAAACGGAAATGGTAAATATTTTACCAAGGTTTTTAGTTTTACCCATATAACGATATATATATATATATATATATATATATATATATATATATATATATATATATATATTTTAAATGTATATCCTTCGAAATTTTCAAGCCCTTTTAAGACGTCTTAGAGAAAAACTAAGATTTAAGAATTTCACAAACAAATTTTTAAAATTTTTTCAAAATTGACAAAGTTTGGATAGGGCTTGTGGGAGATTCCAAGCTCCTCCGAATTTACTTTAAACGCATTTGCGTTAAGATTTCTTTTGAAGACATTAAAAAAATTATATAGCCCAGAATATAAAGCAAATTTTATAAGTAAGTAAATATTGACGCCTTTTTGGAGAAAAAAATTAAAAGATATGAATTTTTTTAAGCTTCAGATTAATATAATTTTTTATCGGATTCATATATTTATATGACTCTTGGAGCAATATTATTTAGATTTTTTAAGAAATTTGGTGAAAATTAAAAAAATTACGGTAAATATTAAGCCCCCAAGTAAAAAAAATGATACTAAAAATAATAGAAAAATTATTTCAACCTGAATATCTCTTAAACTAAAAAAGAAAATCTACACATATAAGGGTATTTTACAAGGACTATCTAGATTTCTTTTCTCTCGTATCATAATGAATTTTTTGCGATTTAAAAAAAAATTACATATTCGAGATAGCCACCTTTGGAGGGCCAGCCATTGTCCTCCTGACCCGCTAAGAATCTGTACCCAAAAAAAAAGTTTTGAAACCACTGGATTTTTAAATAATTTGTAAGGAAAAAAATTGTCCAATTTTGTATGAAAAATTTATTTATATTATATTTATATTTTCGTCACCAATTTCCAAATAACTTCTAAAGTAATAAGTCTAGAAAAAAACTATGTTGATATCTTGAAGGCAATTTTAACCGGCATCTATTGTCTCTTTATTATTAAATTGAACAAACCATTCTCGAGTTATGTATACTAGTGTGAACCAGGGTTGTCATATGTGGCGATTTCTGGTCAAACGTGACGATTTTTAATTGCTTTTCGCGACTAAACTTTCCGTTTGGCGATATAGCCATTTATAAACAAGGTGGCGATTTATTTGGCTAATTTTAAAAATTTTATAAAATAGGTATTTGCGAAGAAAAACGATTACGTTTTCTTATTAGCAATCGATTATTTTCAGTATTAGTCTATCTAATAAAACTAAAGGTCTTAATTTATAAATAGCTTCAACTTAGATTGGGAAATACCACCCACAAAAATATATTTTACAATATCCAGCAAAAAATTACATGATAAAGATGGAGTTGAATAAGGGGTTCAAGTGATGATGATCTGGTTCAATTTAGGTGAAACATTCATGAAGTTAACATTACCGTGTCAGTTCATGTGTTAATTCGAAAATTCAATGAAACGGCTTTACATTAGAATGATTCCGATAAACACATGAATGATTCATGATTTGAAAACGATTTTTCATTGGTGAATGGAACAACATTTTGAGAGCTCATTTAAATGATTTCGAAATATAAATAAAAATTTGTGTTAAAAAACATATTTTTTCGCTTTCGAAAACAAAATATTTATGGAAAAAATAATTTATTATTTAACAAACAAATTGTGAAAATAAGTGAATATAACAATTTTTAGATAATATTTTTGGATGTTCATTTTAATCACTTCTATAATGACGAATAATTTCGAATTTAAAAAGACATTAAGAATGAATTTCATTGTACTATTGCTTTAGAAGTACTGCAAATGATAACCACTTTGAACCACTTCAATTTATTTTTGATCATTTGTTTTCCATTATCTTTAAAATATATTAAAAATACCAACGATTTTAACAGTCACCATAAAACGAAAACGTTCATGAATAAATCAATTTCTTGTAATCATTTCTAAGTTTAAGAGAACAAATGTTGTTATGCAATGTTAAACTTATTATCTTTTAATAAACGTTAATAAATTTTCAAAGTTGTTGAAAGGAAAGAAAGCTAAATATAAGAAAAATAAGAAAGGCGTGGAACCTAAGACCCATCAAATCGACCCTGACTACGTCTAAGCCACTTTATTCCCATTACGAACCCTATAAGGTGCAGAGTATGGCACCCAAACCACCTCAGTCTACTTCGCTGAAGCCCTACACAGTGACAGTGTATATGCTCCATCGTCTCTAGCTCCTCCATATCATCGCACGTCCTGCAAAAATCTGACGCGCCAGTGTCCCACTTACTGGTAATATTCCCTATTGCGAGGTGAGCAGTAATCATGCCAACAATGATCCTTAGATTCACACGAATTATGTCCAGAAGATGGTTAGATTTTGCTGGTTTAAGACTAGGTCTAGATACCCTGCAGTCCGATCTACTCCCCCAAGCATCATTGGTTCATTCTCTTATGGCCATGAAATATGACCAAATCGAAATCCTAACCTATACCTCCACAAAAGACCTATCCAACTCCAAGCCCTTACGAGCTAGCTCATCGACTATTTCATTGCCGAGTATATCGCAGTGACCAGGAACCCAACAAAGTCTTATTCTGTAGGCATCCATTAGCCTCCTAAATACCTTCCTACACTCCAGCACTAACATGGACCTGAGACAGTAACTTGACATTGCCAGCAGTGCTGCCAGACTATCTACATAGATAGTCACCTCAGTGTCCCTCTCAACATTCTCCTCCAGTAATCCTAAGGCCTTGTAAGTGCCTAGAATTTCTGCCTGGAAAACGCTGCAACTATCAGACAATCTAAAAGATCGTTTGATATCTGTTCCCATGAAGTAAACACCCGCCCCTGTGCCTACTTCCATCTTCGAGCCATCCGTGAAGATAGCACAAACTCCGAGGAGCTTTTGCGCTCCAATCCAGAGGGCCCTACTAGCAATTTCAATAACGGGAGCAGCCTTGAAGACAATTATTGTACCTACATAATCCGTTTGGGTGGCCGTGGATAATGTTTGACCATTCAACGAACTTGTTCCGCCTTCAGATAAATTACTTTAAATTTGACACTGAAAGTCTGTATTTATGTCTATCTTTTAGGCTATACAAGGGCTGTTATATCAAAAACTTTTTTCAGTGATATTGTTTCGTCAAATATTTTGGGACAATACTTCTCCGAAACGAAATTATTTATTCTGTGTAATTTCGCATCTTAATACGAGAAAAATAGGAAACCTTCTGATGACGCACCTTTTACAATAATCAACGTCCTTCTGTGATTGTTAGTTTTGGAGAAATGGCTTATCAAATATTAATTTGTCCATGGTATTTTTAATATCTTAAAACATTTGTTAGCTCTTCTGAAAATTTTGAAATGTTGACTTAGTTTTATCAAAAGTCCACATAATTATTTTTTCTACACAAAAAATAATTTTAAATTAGAATATTGCTCTAAATATGATAAAAAAAAATATGCATATATTGCAAAATATGCAAAAACATGCATTTTCAATAAAATATGCATAAATATGTACTAACAAATCGATGTCATTTTGAAGCAAATTCTCTAATTCACAAAGATATTTAGTTTACTCTGTTCTAGAAGTAAGGACAAAAAACATGAATTTACATGAACTTCCGGTCCTTGGTCATGACCATAAAAAAATCATTACATAATAGAAATAACTGAAAGCAGATTCTTGTTTAGAATGTAAAATTCTATCTAGTCCATCTATTTTTGTTGGCCTAATTTGTTACAATTAAATAATAAAAATTATTACATTTTATTTTATAGGCGATTCTGCCGATTGCAACTATGAATGTAAGTATTATAAGTAATTATAGTTTTAAATTCAACGTTTAGTTCTTTAGCCTATCATTCTAAACGAGATTTTAGTAATAATTTCCTTTTTTATTTTATAGTGAATGATTTGGATTTTCGTTATGAACCTATTAATGAATGTAAGTATATGTATTCTTAAATTTAACATTTGTTAATAAATATGATACATACATATAAAGGCGCTATATAAATATTTCGATAAATTTAAAAAAATGGGCAAAAACGAGTAAAACTGGTAGCTTTATATCTTCCAAGCTACAAGGTTTATTATCTACATTTTTGTTTTGTTTTATTTACTCTTCTAAAAAAAAAAAGAGCAGATAGCTGTTTAGGACTTGTTGGAAATTTGGTGGTAAAAACGGTTAAAAACTTTATTTTGGTATGTTCAGGTCAAAAACGTTGAACCTACTCTAAACTTTTATTTTATTCAAATATGGCGGCAAAAAACTAAAATATCATTCTATAAGAAAAATAGGCACGCTAGAGTAAAAAGGATGAAAATCTATGATAACTTATATTTCAAACCAAAAATTTATTTTTTATATGAAAATTTAAAATCTCATTTCGTGAGGAAACTAGAGACGGTTGAACAAAAAGAATGATAATCTGCGATCATTTCTTGTCAAAAATTGATTTTTTTATATTAAAATCTAAAGTTTTGTAAGGAAACTTTAGACGCTAGCAAAAAAAAGGGTATAAAGTATAAAGCACAGAGCTAAATTTTGTGATGATAGGACCATAATTTATTATAAAATTATAATAATGTATCGAAAATTCCTTTAAAATGCATAAATATAAGAGGAACCAAAATAACTTTATTACTTTTTTTTATTATGCTTATAATCTAATAGATTATAAGCAGCATCACAATTTTTATGAGAGCAAATAATATGAACTTTTGTATTAATTTTTATTGTTTAGATGAAGATCTTTATGATCCTTTTGATTATGATTATGATCCCAGTTATGAAAGTAAGTATATGTACAAAATGCATACAATATTTGTTTATAAATATGCCTCAGCGGTAAAAGGAGTAAAGACCTTCTAGAATGTATGATCATGTATTTTTGCAGCGCTTCTAAAAGGCCAAACAAAGTTTTTAACATAATCAAATTAATTCTTATTACTTTTTTTAATATGATTTTGTTTTTTTAACGATTTTGAATAGTTTTGTTGTTGCTTAAAGCAAAAAATATATTCTTACTTCTCCCGATGTATTTTTTTTTTTTTGCTTAAAACAAAATATGTTAAAAATTACAGCTTCTTACTCTCCTTCTAAATAAAGGAAAGTAACAAGTTTTATCGGATATTTTAGAAGGCAAGGAGGAGGAGGCATTCTTGAGGCCTTACTGTAGAAAGCAGGTTAGCATGAAGCAACTGCATCTTAAAAAAAAGTGTAAATAGACCTTCTAGAAGACCTGCACGATGGAGGTAAAAAAAAATTTTTACCGCTGGGTGATATGTTTTTAGTATATTTAAAATTTAATATATTGTAGGTTGCACTTCACATTCAATCTGATAACAATTAATATTACTTCTTGTTTTTTATGTTATAGGAAATAATTTTGATTAGTGTTGGCAAATTCTACTACTTTCGAACATTTGATACTAAATACTTTTCATTAGGGTACTCGATATTACTCGGTACTTAACGGATTTTCTAATTTTAAATATAATTTATAATTATAGTTCATTTATTTAAAAATAAAACATATATATTTACCAATTAAAAAAAGTTAACTTTAAATTAAACTTTAATAAAAATCAATAAAATTTGTTTATGTATTTAAAAACTAATTTGCGTCTTTATGCAGAGTTGTATTTTAGCCGTTATATTTTAATTGGATATTTTAAAGTTAAAGTCTGAAAGTATTGAGTAACTACTTTACAGTATTGAGTACCCAAAAAAAGTGGTAAATACTCAGTACTTTTGATTATTACCACAATATATACAAAATGGCTACTCTCCTCTGCCGACGTTATCTCACATATTAGTTACGTCTAGACGGGCTTTTAATCACATTTGTTGACCTGCGGTAAGGAAAAGGAAAAAATTATAAAAAAAGAGAACAAAAATTTAATTTTAAAACAAAATGGAATACGACAACGCGGGTAAGAAGAAAATTACAATAATAAATTTATTAAACTATGTAGTATGTAATTTGTAATTGTTTATTACTATTAGACATTTTAGGTTTGAACTATACAATTGTTAATGATCAAGCCTACACCAGGGAAGGTATTTTGATTTATAATTTACTGGTAAAAACGTCAGAACCAAAGGTAAGTTACTAATGGGGGATTCCACATTTTGTTCACTTGGATTTAATATGTTTAAATTTTACAAAATATATACATTTTTAAGATTACCACGGACAAGATTTTGATATATTTTGAAAATTATGGTAAAGTTTTAAACTTGCGTTTATTAGAAAACTGCAAATTTTGTATAGAGTTTGCTTATCCCGAAGATGCCTCCAAGTGAGTATGCGTTCGCTTCCATTCAGGTTAATAACTTTTATTTACAATATATGTTTTTACCTTTATAGAATTTTACAAATATCTGAGCATAGATTTTCAAAACATAAACTCGATGTGGAACCTTTTTCCAGTTAGCATCAACCAAATGTTGAAGCCCTTATCAAATATGTAAGTGGAAATTATAATACGACTTCAGTGAATAAAGATATAACTGAAGGTGACATTTTGACTAAAGCGGATGAAATGGCCTTGATTTTCACACTAAACGATTATTGTTTAAAAAATATTTGTGAAAAATTATCCATTAATGATCAAATTAATTTTGCTCTTACGTGCCAGCGTTTTTGTGATATTTTCAAAAATATTTCGGTTTCGAAATACTCAAATTTAGATATGGAAGCTTTTCGTTCATTAAACAGTTTTCAAATTAAAGTTTTTGGTTTAATTGTGGGACCATATATTAAAGTTTTGGAGTGGAATTCTGAAAACTCATCGTTTGCTGAACATTTGGTTACATATTGTACAAATGTTGAAACATTTAAAATACTTAAAGCTAAACTGAAAACCAATTCAGTTAACTTTTATAATGAAATAATGCCAAAGATAAAGAAACTGGAGTTAATAAATGTTGGATTGAAAGACACATCGATAAACTTGTTAAAACTATTTAAAAATCTAGAATTTTTAAATGTGAAGTTGAATAAATTAACTGGTGAGTATGAAATTAAGTTATCTCTGTTAATTTAATATAATTTTTTTATTTTATTTTTATTTTTATAGGCAAATATATTTCTTCATTGGTTCATCTAAAAGGATTATCCCTCAACAATTGTATGTTTTTAAAACCAGACCACTTTAAAAACATTTGCAAAAATCTTAAAAATTTAAAATATCTTGATATTAGCCATTGTTATGAATTTAAAACAGAAGACTTCAAGCATATTTTAGAAAATCTATTACAATTAGAAACCCTAAAATTTACGAACACCGAAGAAAATTTTAACTGTCTTGCCCATTTGCCGAAATTAAAAAAATTGGAAATAAACTCTTATATACGCAGATACTTGAAAGAAGAATTTTTAAAAGAATTAGCACAACATCAAGCCAATCAATTGGAAGAATTAAAATTGTATACTATAAACAATATAGATTTGGCCCAGGCTTCAATAATAGCTGAGCTAAAAAATATAAAAGTTTTATATTGCTGCTGTAATGATACGCTCAATGATGAATGCCTAGAAAAACTTTCACAGTTGGATGAATTGAAAGAGGTAAATTTCAATAATTGCTCAAATATTTCTGACAGTGGAATCTTACAAATGCTGAAAGAGTGTCTTAAGCTTAAAAGGCTTAACCTAACAGATTGTAAACTTGTGACACCGAATCTTATAAGCAATGCTATCGAATTATTACAAGAACAGTACGATAATTGGTCGGATATAAATCGTCGTGTACATATAATAATTAATGATGAATTACCATTTCGAACTATTATAGATGTAAGTTTGTTGTGAATTTGTATGTATATATTTTTTAATTTAAACAATTTTGAATTATTCAATAATTTTTTTAATTGTATCAATTATTTGAGTGATCAAATTATAAAATTTGATATAGTCGTATTTAAAAATTAAGCAATTTATTAGCTTTCAATAATTTTTCTAATTGTTTTAATTAATTGATTAATCAAAAATAATTAGAAATTAAGTGATCATCTGAATAACTGAATATACAATATTTTTAATAGGTTGAATTTCAATTAATAAAATATTTGAATATGTATCATTCGTAATTGAAATTGGATTTTACATTTTTATATGTAAAATTTTAATTTTTGTTAGAATACTTAGATTTTAAGTAATTTATTTAATTAAAAAAATATTTGATATCATTTTAAAATTTCTGATTAATATTTCGGGTTTTCTCTATCACGTTACATTTTTAATCCATTGACGACAAAAGAAAATATATTTCCCTGCTTAGTTACTAGGTTATATGTTTTTCTAGGTAATAGGTATAGCAAATTAGTCATCCATATTTTATAGACAAGAAATGGTGCTACAAAAATGTAGTACAAGTCAAATCTCCAACTTGTCACACAGAGGCGTAAGAAGTGGGTGTAGAGAGGAAATTTGTATTTGATGTAATTATTAAATTGTGACGTGATGAATAGCTTCATTTCACTTTCTTACCATTTTTGAGATCTACGGTCATGTGTTAGTTATATCAAATACAAATTTCTTCTCTACACCCACTTCTTATTCCTTATTTTTTCATGGATTTATGAGAGTTATTTGAAAAATTCTTGATTTTTACAACTTTGAAAACATCTGGGAGATATGTGTGACACGACTTGACTTGTACTAAATTTTTTAGCACCATTTCTTTTCTATAAAACATGAGTGAATAATTTGCTCTACCTATTACATAGAAAATTATATAACCTAAAAACTCCTCACAGAAGCATATTCTCTTTGGTCGTCAAAGGGTTAAAAGTGTGACATGATGGAAAATTTTCGTGTTACTTCCTTCACTATATCAAGTCTAAGGATATTATCTTGTTTTTTTAAGATTTTGTTGATCTGTGTAATTCAATTGAAATTTTTTCGAAAATGTTTTTTTTTTTTCAGTGTTATTTTTTTCTTTACATTTGATTAATTTAGTAAAAGATATTAGAAAATTTTATCTTTGATAAATCGTTTAATTGACCATATTTTTTCTTTGTTTTTGTTTCTTTATATTATATTTTTTAGGAACTTGGTTTACAAGATGCTACCACCCAAGTGTTAAAAATAACTCTTGAATCTAATAAAGAAAGTGCTTTTATCAATAGGTCTTATTTGCCGGAAGATTTAGACAATTTTGAAGATGAAGATATCGAAGGTAAATATGACTAAAAAATTGTTAACAAAAATATGAAACTAGACTTTCTTTTTGAATTAAATTTGGTATATAGTAATGAATTAACCGTCTTATTCGTAATCGTTTTAAACTGTTTTATTAAAAGTTAACAAGAAAAATTTGCATTTTTTTGTCCAATTAAGTGTTATTACACTTTTGAAAGTTTGAAAATTTTATTGTTGATAAATAGATACAATAAACCATAGAAAGGTCAACTAGAAGGTCAATTCTTTTAGTTCGCTCAAAATAACAAAAATACTTTCTTCACACATATAAATTAGTGGCGTATAAAATTCTACTAACACATAAGAGAGTTCTACTTTTGGCAGCTGAGCTGGGTTTTTTGAGAGAATTATTCTAGTTGAATTTTTTATGCGATAAACAAACAATATTTGCAATTGTGAGTAATTTTATGAAAACAATAAGAATTGTGTTAAAAAATGGATCTTATTAGCAAAAATAATCAGCTGATTAAGTGGGGGGTCACTTGTTTGAATTCGCCTTGTAAAAAATGAAGCCATTTATTAGCTTTCAATTATTTTTTCGTCTTCCAAAACAAAAAAAAAAAAAAAAAATGTGGACTATATATATTTTTACCTGCTAAGCACGAATCTGCTTTCAGTTTTTTCTATCAGATCGTTATTTTTTTTATGGACATGTCTAATATCTGCCCCATAATGAGGCGAATACACGAGTATATTTTACCATAACTCGAGAAGAGAACAATTGAAACACCAAAGATTCAGACGAAAATTATCTTCAAGACATCTTAACATTACTTTTTTATCTGCCCAACAGTTTCGAATTTATCCACAAAGTAGTGTTGGAAAAAATATTTTTCATTTAAAATAGAAGATTTTTTTCTTGAAAATTTCTTTTAAGAAATGAAATCGGCAAAAACGTGTTGTAGTCTTTTAATGTATTATCATAAATTTGGTATTACAATGAATAAAATAAGCCATTTATCAACAAAAATGATATACAAATCACGATTCTATTCATAATTAACTGAAAATATCTATATTTAAGTAGACACGGTGGACAAGAAAAAATAATAATAATAATGTTTTTTTTTAACAAAAGTAGGTGGACTAGATGGAATTTGACGTACTGAACACGAATCTGCTTACAGTTTTTTTCTATCAGGTCTTAATTTTTTTATGTGTATATCTAATATTTGCCCATTAATAAAGCAATTACACGACTATATTTTATCATAAATCGAGAACGGGTTGTCCGATTTAGGCAATTGAAACACCGAAAGATGCAAACGAAAATTGTATTCAAGTCTTCTTAACATTATTTTTGTATCCGCTCAATACTTTCGGAGTTATTCAGAAACTAGTGGCGAAAAAAAAATATAAACTTTTTATGAAAAATTGGAAGAATTTTGCTCCATAACTTCGAAAATATTGACCGGATAAAAAAATAATGTTAAGATAACCTGAAGATAATTGTAATCGGCATCTATAGGAGTTTCATTTAAATAAATTTAACAAACCGTTCTCAAGTTATACAAGTGCGATCGCTGAATAAGGTGGTCATATTAGTCATGCCCATAAAAAAATTAGTCCATGATAGAAAAAAAAGTGAAAACAGATTCTTGTTTAGCTCGACAAATTGCATCTAGTCCACTTATTTTTGTTTAAAGAAAAAAAAAATAATTATATATATATATATATATATATATATATATATATTGTGGGGTCAATCGCAAAAAATTGGTAATAAATCTGTATCTCATAAAGAACTGGATGGTTGGAATTGAAATGCATGGGAGAATTGTAGAGGAGGACCTAAGCTTTTTTTTTAGTATGCTTACAATTTAAAAAATTGTATGCAGCATTGCACATTTAATCTGACGCCAATTAATAAAATTTCTTGTATTATTTTTTTTATTTTTAGACGAAGATTTCGATGATAAATATGAATATGATCCAAACTATGAATGTAAGTACATCATCATGCTTTTTATTTTGATATTTATCAGGTATGATTTTAACATAATCTTCTTTGTAAAATGTTTGATTCGTGAATGGATCTTTATATCTTTTATCCGTATGCCAAATTTCAATTATTTCCACTGAGAAATAACGGAGTTATTGATTTTTGGCCGGAATTTACCACCGTGCAGTGGGTCAATCGCAAAAATTTGGTAATAAATCTGCATCTCCTAAAGTACTAGACGGTTGGAATTGAAATTCAGGAAAAAATCCTGTAGTAAGTCTGTAATAATACGAGAAAAACTACAGAGCGTCAAAGTTGACCACCTCGAGTATGAAAAAGTTAAAAAAGTCGTAACTTCTACAAATTAAGTCCTATCAAGTCAAGACTTTAAATTGAGTACAAAAAATTGTTGTTGTTTTTTACAAATAACTGGTCTGATTTTTTCACTTTTTTTCTCAAAATCTTAATAAATATTTTTATTTTACATATTTGAAAAGACAAGTCTTGAAGAATGGATAATAAATAAAGTTTGATTGAAAGTTGCACCCTACTTCCAGCATTGGTCGAACAATGTTTCAAATTCATCGGGCTAAAAAAAAGTGTCACGCGAGATTTATTACCAAAATTTTTGCTATCGGCTCCACGGTGCGTTACAGCAAATGAGCGATATTTATTTGTTTATAAATATATGTTTTTAGTATGTTTACAATTTAAAAAGTTGTAGGCAGTATTGCACATTTAATATCACGCCAATTAATACGATTCCTTGTATTATTTTTTTATCTTTAGGCGAAGATTTCGATGATAAATATGGATATGATCCAAACTATGAATGTAAGTACATCATCATGCTTTTTATTTTGATATTTATCAGGTATGATTTTAACATAATCTTCTTTGTTATTATTTAACCGGCCATCCCCTTTTGGTATCCGTAAAATGTTTGATTCGTGAATGGATCTTTATATCTTTTATCCGTATGCCAAATTTCAATTATTTACACTGAGAAATAACGGAGTTATTGATTTTTGGCCGGAATTTACCACCGTGCAGTGGGTCAATCGCAAAAATTTGGTAATAAATCTGCATCTCCTAAAGTACTAGACGGTTGGAATTGAAATTCAGGAAAAAATCCTGTAGTAAGTCTGTAATAATACGAGATAAACTACAGAGCGTCAAAGTTGACCACCTCGAGTATGAAAAAGTTAAAAAAGTCGTAACTTCTACAAATTAAGTCCTATCAAGTCAAGACTTTAAATTGAGTACAAAAAATTGTTGTTGTTTTTTACAAATAACTGGTCTGATTTTTCCACTTTTTTCTCAAAAATTATTTAATAAATATTTTTTTACATATTTCAAAAGACAAGTCTTGAAGAATGGATAATAAATTAAGTTTTATTTGATTGAAAGTTGCACCCTACTTCCAGCATTGGTCCGAACAATGTTTCAAGTTCATCGGGCTAAAAAAAGTGTCACGCGAGATTTATTACCAAAATTTTTGCGATCGGCCCCACGGTGTGTTACAGCAAATGAGCGATATACATTTGTTTATAAATATATGTTTTTAGTATGTTTACAATTTAAAAAATTGTAGGCAGTATTGCACATTTAATATGACGCCAATTAATACGATTCCTTGTATTATTTTTTTATTTTTAGGCGAAGAGTTCGATGATAAATATGGATATGATCCAAACTATGAATGTAAGTACATCATCATGCTTTTTATTTTGATATTTATCAGGTATGATTTTAACATAATCTTCTTTGTTATTATTTAACCGGCCATCCCCTTTTGGTATCCGTAAAATGTTTGATTCGTGAATGGACCTTTATATCTTTTATCCGTATGCCAAATTTCAATTATTTACACTGAGAAATAACGCAGTTATTGATTTTTGGCCGGAATTTATCACCGTGCAGTGGGGTCAATCGCAAAAATTTGGTAATAAATCTGTATCTCCTAGAATACTATACGGATAGAATTGAAATGCATGCGAGAATTGTAGAGGAGGCCTAAGCTTTCAGATAAAAATCCTGTAGTAAGCCTGTAATAATACGAGATAAACTACAGGGTGTCAAAGTTGACCACCTCGAGTATGAAAAAGTTAAAAAATCGTAACTTCTACAAATTAAGTCCGATCAAGTCAAGACTTTAAATTGAGTACAAAAAATTTTTGTTGTTTTACTGGTCTGATTTTTTCACTTTTTTCTCAAAATTTATTTAATAAATATTTTTTTTTACATATTTCAAAAGACAAGTCTTGAAGAATGGATAATAAATAAAGTTTGATTGAAAGTTGCACCCTACTTCCAGCATTGGTCGAACAATGTTTCAAGTTCATCGGGCTAAAAAAAAGTGTCACGCGAGATTTATTACCAAAATTTTTGCTATCGGCTCCACGGTGCGTTACAGCAAATGAGCGATATTTATTTGTTTATAAATATATGTTTTTAGTATGTTTACAATTTAAAAAGTTGTAGGCAGTATTGCACATTTAATATCACGCCAATTAATACGATTCCTTGTATTATTTTTTTATTTTTAGGCGAAGATTTCGATGATAAATATGGATATGATCCAAACTATGAATGTAAGTACATCATCATGCTTTTTATTTTGATATTTATCAGGTATGATTTTAACATAATCTTCTTTGTTATTATTTAACCGGCCATCCCCTTTTGGTATCCGTAAAATGTTTGATTCGTGAATGGATCTTTATATCTTTTATCCGTATGCCAAATTTCAATTATTTACACTGAGAAATAACGGAGTTATTGATTTTTGGCCGGAATTTACCACCGTGCAGTGGGTCAATCGCAAAAATTTGGTAATAAATCTGCATCTCCTAAAGTACTAGACGGTTGGAATTGAAATTCAGGAAAAAATCCTGTAGTAAGTCTGTAATAATACGAGATAAACTACAGAGCGTCAAAGTTGACCACCTCGAGTATGAAAAAGTTAAAAAAGTCGTAACTTCTACAAATTAAGTCCTATCAAGTCAAGACTTTAAATTGAGTACAAAAAATTGTTGTTGTTTTTTACAAATAACTGGTCTGATTTTTCCACTTTTTTCTCAAAAATTATTTAATAAATATTTTTTTACATATTTCAAAAGACAAGTCTTGAAGAATGGATAATAAATTAAGTTTTATTTGATTGAAAGTTGCACCCTACTTCCAGCATTGGTCCGAACAATGTTTCAAGTTCATCGGGCTAAAAAAAGTGTCACGCGAGATTTATTACCAAAATTTTTGCGATCGGCCCCACGGTGCGTTACAGCAAATGAGCGATATACATTTGTTTATAAATATATGTTTTTAGTATGTTTACAATTTAAAAAATTGTAGGCAGTATTGCACATTTAAGATGACGCCAATTAATACGATTCCTTGTATTATTTTTTTATTTTTAGGCGAAGAGTTCGATGATAAATATGGATATGATCCAAACTATGAATGTAAGTACATCATCATGCTTTTTATTTTGATATTTATCAGGTATGATTTTAACATAATCTTCTTTGTTATTATTTAACCGGCCATCCCCTTTTGGTATCCGTAAAATGTTTGATTCGTGAATGGACCTTTATATCTTTTATCCGTATGCCAAATTTCAATTATTTACACTGAGAAATAACGCAGTTATTGATTTTTGGCCGGAATTTATCACCGTGCAGTGGGGTCAATCGCAAAAATTTGGTAATAAATCTGTATCTCCTAGAATACTATACGGATAGAATTGAAATGCATGCGAGAATTGTAGAGGAGGCCTAAGCTTTCAGATAAAAATCCTGTAGTAAGCCTGTAATAATACGAGATAAACTACAGGGTGTCAAAGTTGACCACCTCGAGTATGAAAAAGTTAAAAAATCGTAACTTCTACAAATTAAGTCCGATCAAGTCAAGACTTTAAATTGAGTACAAAAAATTTTTGTTGTTTTACTGGTCTGATTTTTTCACTTTTTTCTCAAAATTTATTTAATAAATATTTTTTTTTTACATATTTCAAAAGACAAGTCTTGAAGAATGGATAATAAATAAAGTTTGATTGAAAGTTGCACCCTACTTCCAGCATTGGTCGAACAATGTTTCAAGTTCATCGGGCTAAAAAAAAGTGTCACGCGAGATTTATTACCAAAATTTTTGCTATCGGCTCCACGGTGCGTTACAGCAAATGAGCGATATTTATTTGTTTATAAATATATGTTTTTAGTATGTTTACAATTTAAAAAGTTGTAGGCAGTATTGCACATTTAATATCACGCCAATTAATACGATTCCTTGTATTATTTTTTTATTTTTAGGCGAAGATTTCGATGATAAATATGGATATGATCCAAACTATGAATGTAAGTACATCATCATGCTTTTTATTTTGATATTTATCAGGTATGATTTTAACATAATCTTCTTTGTTATTATTTAACCGGCCATCCCCTTTTGGTATCCGTAAAATGTTTGATTCGTGAATGGATCTTTATATCTTTTATCCGTATGCCAAATTTCAATTATTTACACTGAGAAATAACGGAGTTATTGATTTTTGGCCGGAATTTACCACCGTGCAGTGGGTCAATCGCAAAAATTTGGTAATAAATCTGCATCTCCTAAAGTACTAGACGGTTGGAATTGAAATTCAGGAAAAAATCCTGTAGTAAGTCTGTAATAATACGAGATAAACTACAGAGCGTCAAAGTTGACCACCTCGAGTATGAAAAAGTTAAAAAAGTCGTAACTTCTACAAATTAAGTCCTATCAAGTCAAGACTTTAAATTAAGTACAAAAAATTGTTGTTTTTTACAAATAACTGGTCTGATTTTTCCACTTTTTTCTCAAAAATTATTTAATAAATATTTTTTTACATATTTCAAAAGACAAGTCTTGAAGAATGGATAATAAATTAAGTTTTATTTGATTGAAAGTTGCACCCTACTTCCAGCATTGGTCCGAACAATGTTTCAAGTTCATCGGGCTAAAAAAAGTGTCACGCGAGATTTATTACCAAAATTTTTGCGATCGGCCCCACGGTGCGTTACAGCAAATGAGCGATATACATTTGTTTATAAATATATGTTTTTAGTATGTTTACAATTTAAAAAATTGTAGGCAGTATTGCACATTTAAGATGACGCCAATTAATACGATTCCTTGTATTATTTTTTATTTTTAGGCGAAGAGTTCGATGATAAATATGGATATGATCCAAACTATGAATGTTAGTACATCATCATGCTTTTTATTTTGATATTTATCAGGTATGATTTTAACATAATCTTCTTTGTTATTATTTAACCGGCCATCCCCTTTTGGTATCCGTAAAATGTTTGATTCGTGAATGGACCTTTATATCTTTTATCCGTATGCCAAATTTCAACTATGTACACTGAGAAATAACAGAATTATTGATTTTTGGCCGGAATTTACCATCGTGCAGTGGGGTCAATCGCAAGAGTTTGGTAATAAATCTGTATCTCCTAATAAATGCTCTACGGATGGAATTGATATGCATGGGAGAATTGTAGAGGAGACCTAAGCTTTCAGATAAAAATCATGTAGTAAGCCTGTAATAATACGAGATAAACTACAAGGTGTCAAAGTTGACCTCCTCGAGTATGAAAAAGTGAAAAAAATCGTAACTTCTACAAATTAAGTCCGATCAAGTCAAGACTTTAAATTGAGCACAAAAAATTTTTGTTGTTTTTTACAAATAACTGGTCTGATTTTTTCACTTTTTTCTCAAAATTTATTTAATAAATATTTTTTTACATATTTCAAAAGACAAGTCTTGAAGAATGGATAATAAATAAAATTTTATTTGATTGAAAGTTGCACCCTACTTCCAGCATTGGTCGCACAATGTTTCAAGTACATCGGGCTAAAAAAAAGTGTCACGCGAGATTTATTACCAAAATTTTTGCGATCGGCCCCACGGTGCGTTACAGCAAATGAGCGATATAAATTTGTTTATAAATATATGTTTTTAGTATGTTTACAATTTGAAAAATTGTAGGCAGTATTGCACATTTAATATGACGCCAATTAATACGATTCCTTGTATTATTTTTTTATTTTTAGGCGAAGATTTCGATGATAAATATGGATATGATCCAAACTATGAACGTAAGTACATCATCATGCTTTTTATTTTGATATTTATCAGGTATGATTTTAACATGATCTTCTTTGTTCTTATTTAACCGGCCATCCCCTTTTGGTATCCGTAAAATGTTTGATTCGTGAATGGATCTTTATATCTTTTATCCGTATGCCAAATTTCAATTATTTACACTGAGAAATAACGCAGTAATTGATTTTTATTTTTTTTTTTTTTTTTTTTTTTTTTTTTTTTTTTTGTGGATTTATTATTATTGACTATTGAAAACTTCACAGTTTTAAGGAAAAGTTGTAAAAAAATCCTTGTACATACTTAAACGTTATAAGAAATTTAAAAACAACCATCAATTATTACTCTTTAACTAAAAAAGAGTCTTAGTGATGTTTAGCAAATTTCTTATTATTTCATATGTAGACGTTCTGCATTTTTCATTAAATGTCAGAGTCAGTTCCCTTGCAAATGAATTAAATATTTTATGCTTAAAGTTTCTATGCAGTAGATCAGTAGAATATCTAGGGTGTAGGCTATAAATTATTTTCAGATTTTTATTTTGTATTATCTGTAATTTTCTTGTGTAAGTTTTAGCAACTTTATTAAACCAGACTTGACATCCGTAGGTCAAAATTATTCGAATACACATTTTGTAAATAAGGATCTTGTTTTTAAAATTAAGTTAAATCTTCTGTTGAGTAAGGGGTAAAGTGTACGACCGCATTTGATTGCTTTATCACAAATATACTGTATGCGTTGTTTAAATGATAGTTTTTAATTTAAGTTAATTCCTAGATATTTGATACTATCCTGCAGAGGAATAAAAACTCCACTAGAATATAAATGTTTTGTAGGAATACGTTTCTGTGATCTATTATATGGAAATATAATAGCTTGTGTTTTACTAACATTAACTTTTACCTTCCATTTGTCAAAGTATTTATAGGTAGATTTTAAACTATCTTTTATTTTTTGATTATTGCGTTTGACACCTTACCGCAGCAAACAAAGGCACTGTCGTCAGAGTCAGTTCCCGTCAGCGTAAAAAGCTACTTCCTGATTCTTGCGAACAGTAAAATCGGAAATATATATTAAATAAAGAGTAGGAAATAATACCCATCCTTGCGGCAGACCCGCAGGGATTTGTCTATCACTAGATAGCGTGTTATCTATAGATACAGCAAATGAGCGGTGATCTAAAAAACTCTATTATCTTTTGCAAGTACGTTGGATAATTGAAGGAATTTAGTTTAAAAATCAGGCCTTCATGCCATATTGAATTGAAGGCTTTTTCAATGTCAAGAAAAATAACTCCAGTGCTCTTACGATTTCTTTTGTTTGATTCAATTTTAGTTGATGTACTGTAGAGTGCTCCTTGCGGAATCCAAACTATTGAGGGTTAATAATATTATTTTGGTTGGAAAAGTCTAAAATTCTCTTATTAATTATTTTTCAAATACTT
The DNA here is from genome assembly GCA_932274085.1 of Protocalliphora azurea. Lineage (NCBI taxonomy): Eukaryota > Metazoa > Arthropoda > Insecta > Diptera > Calliphoridae > Protocalliphora > Protocalliphora azurea. The sequence continues at coordinate 26,981,581 of OW026521.1, read as the reverse complement.
TATCCAATAGTCTTAGGATGTTGATTGGTCTATAGCTAGACGGTAGTTTAGGATCCTTTCCCGGCTTAGGAATTGGGGTAACTTTTGCCTTCTTAAAAATAGTTGGAAAATAGCCCTCTATTAAACAAGGGTTGAAAAGTTTACATAGAGTTTCAAAAAAGCAATCTGGCATAGTTTTTAAAGATAATGCTATTAATGCCATCTAAACCGGAGGCTTTGTTATTTTTCAATAAAAGTACAAACGATTTAACTTCATCTAAATTGTCAAGAATTGTATTTTTAAGATCATAAATGAATCTTGAGACAGCATAGATGAACAATTATTTAAAGTAATGGTGTGTGAAAAATTGCCAGTTTTTAAAACTTCACCGTTTACAAGAAGATCAGTAAAAGACATTTTGTTTCCTTTAATTTAATTTGAAATAAATTTTGACCAGGATTCATTTCGGTCTTTATTAAGGTGGAAATCAATACGTTTATTTATTAGCTTCAAAATAATTTTCAATAGATTTTTATAATTAAAATCGATACATCTTGGAAATTTACGTTTGTATTTATTTCTCTGACTAATTAACATTCTACTAATATCAGAGATTTCTCGTTGCCAAGAATTTTTATGACTGACAGGTATTTCATTAAACGCTTCTTTGAATTATATGGCATGTTGAAGCATCATTGAAAATGTTATCATTATTATTTTTGTCGTAGCTCTTGCTTTTAGCTACCTCAGAATACAAATTACCAAAATTGCGGGAATTGCTTGTATTATATGGGGTTCTTGCCTTGGCAAGACGACCAGCAGAAGAACTAATGTTCTCTAGATTAGATGTTACTCGATGACGGATTTCCAAATATTCTTGACGACTTGGGCACTTTGGCTCATCACCTCTATGGTTAACGTTTTTTAATTCTTCTTTATGCAGTTGTAGCGCTTATAAATTATACTACCATCACTATTATCTTTGTTGAGAGAACAAACTGCATAATCATGGTTTCCGGCTCAGGCTGAACACACTACGATACGGTTACAATTTTTAGCACACTTGGAGCATTGTGTGGGACCTTTATTGCCCTTTAGAGGTTTTCTCCAATACACAGAAATATTAAAAAAATTTCTTATTTTCATAACCTCTCTTTTTGAATCATGTTGACGATCAAACTCAATAAGATAGAGTGCGTCATCTACACTGGATCTCTTTGTTGCTAGTTCCTTAATGCTTACCGGGTTTATATTGAGCGAGCTAACAAATTCTTCGCCAATTATCTTTGAGTTCAGTTGTGGCAGGCCAAATAAAACCAATTTAGAAGTTTTTGCATCCTTTATCTCGTGCGTATAATACTGGAATTTTCTGTCTTTGAGAACACTCAAAGCTTCATTATACAGCGATAACGAGTTTGATACAATTTTCGTACCAATAGACATTCGTTTATAAGTATATTTATCTCCAATTAATCCGATCACAGTTGAAAAACTGTGGGTAGAGTCCACAATTATTGGTGGAATCTTTTCTTTGACAGCAACTGATTATTCTTCTTCGTCTTGAGATAGAAGTTGAAACCTGTTGGCACTAGTGCTGGGACCGTCTAAAGTTTTAGGCACCTTGAATTTAGGTCTATTGCCCCAATGCTTTCTTCTTTTTTGAGAAAAAATTGCTAAACAAAAGAAATTTAAAGCAAATTTAAGTAGTTTTTTTTTACACTTTTTAATTTAAAAATTCAATTAATTTTTTCTAGCAAAAATTAACACGATGTTTTTATCTTGAGACAGAGTTCAATTTAATACGTTTTAGTTCTATATTAGCTATATATGGTTTTGCACAATATTTCCGTACGACATTATGAAATTGATGTATACCATTCATTTGTACATACTTACGTATGTACAAATCTTGTTTATTGCACAAATTGTCAAGAAATCGCTTCTTGCTTCATTTTAGGGTGTTCGTCAATTTGAATTTTATAAAAAATAAAAAAACTTAAGGCACATAATATAGCTGGACTGTTCCTCCTTTGTAACATTTAACGAACAACACCATGACGAAAATATATGCCAAAATTCGATTCCTTACAACAAATTCCGAGGTTTAGTAAATTGTTCATCTAATTTTAATGAGCAATTTGTAATTTTTTCAGGTATCTAAATTATTCCATAGCATATAGAGGATTTATATTCAAAACCCTCTATCTCGAAAAACATAAGTTTCAGAAGAGCAAAAAAACTATATTTCGCGTATTTTTCAAGTATATAATAAATTTTTTTTACATCGAGTCTAATTTTCGATGACTCGTTCGAGCATTTCGACTGGTAACTGGCGAATGACGCGCGTGATATTTTCCTCCAAGGACTGAATCGAAGCGGGTTTGTCCGCATAAACTTTAGACTTTACATATCCCTACAGGAAAAAGTCTAACGGAGTGATATCACACTAAACCGTTGTTTTTTTCTGGATGAAGTGACAGTTCTTGAATCTCTTCAGGTTGCTCTTCGTCCCAAATGCGGCAATTTTGTTTGTTTACGTACCCATTGAGCCAGAATATGGGCCTCATCGCTGAACAAAATTTGCCTCGAAAACGTCGGATCTTCTTGGAACTTTTCAAGAGCCCATAGAGCGAAGCGATATCGCTTGGGAAGGTCGAGCGGCTTCAGTTGTTGCACAAGCTGTATTTTGTACGCTTTCAATTTAAGATCTCGACGTAAAATGCTCCAAGTCGTTCCATACGACTCTCCACGGTCTTCGTGTACACTCTCAGCTACGGCCTCTATATTTTCTTCACAGCGTGCTGGACGTGGTCTATTCGGTCGAATATTATCCAATAATGAATGCTGGGTCTGAAAATGGGTGATGGTGTTGCGAATAGTACTCTCAGTAGGCCGATTATGTTGACCATAAGTTGAGCGAAGTGCACGAAACACACTCCTCACAGAACGTGAATTTTCGTAATAAAGTTGAACGATTTGTAAACGTTGTTCAGGTGTAAGTCTTTTCATTATGAAATGCCAAACAATACTAAACAAAAATAACATGACAGCATGACACGACTCAAACGTGATCTGTCAAAAAAAGGCTATTGAAAAAAGTATCTCTTTCATTGACTTTAGTTCATAATATTTAAGAATAATGTCTTAAATATTAACACTTTTTTACATTTTTTTAAATGAATCAATTTTTATTTACATTATAGGAACAGAAGTGCTTTTTATCAAAATGATGTGCTGCAGAATGTAAGAGAAATTATGCAAATTTCTAAACATTATTTTTTTTACAAATTTTCTTGGAATTTTGCCACTTTAAGGTGTTTGTTGTTATTATTTTCATGTATAACTATTACTATTTACAATCAAATCTAGTGAAACTAAACCAAAGATTTAACAAAATTTTTGCAAAATGACTAAAATTTTCATTATGAACAATTTAATAGTATCTATGAACAAAATTTTATTTTTTACGAAAAAAGTTTGGGAAAAAAGTCATGTACGATTCATAATATTTATGAAAAAAATGGGGGTATCATTAGCCCTGCTTCGATCCCAAAATAAAGTAGTCTATTCGAATTATATTATTATATTATTATATTATTATATTTTTAAATTACTATCTAGTTTTAAAATTCTTAAAATCAAACATAAATGGTAATTGAATGTATTTTTTACAATGCAAAACCCTCTATTTACATAGTTATTTTACTTATACTCATTGAATATTTTAAAAGTGCCAAACCATCAATCTTTTTTTTAAAATTGTCAATATTGCCAATTTATATTTATGATTTAGTCGTGGTTTTAAATAAATATTGTAAAAAAAATTTATTATATACTTGAAAAATCCGCGAAATATAGTTTTTTTACTCTTCTGAAACTTATGTTTTTCGAGATAGAGGGTTTTGAATATAAACGGATGGACCATCTGCGACGTAACACCGGCCAACATTTGATCTTCAAAAAATAAATGCCAAAGAATGTTCTTTCAAATGATAATAAACATTCCCCATTAAATTTGAATTTTCTATGTTTTTTTTTTTTTTTTTTTTTTTTTTTAAAGTAGGGAACCTCGAAACGGATCACCCTATATTTATGCACAAACTTTTTGCTGTGTAATGCTTCTTCTATTAAAACTTCCAATTTTATCGAAAAATTAAGAAAATTATAAAGAACAAAAAAACTGAAATACTTTAGCAATTTTTAGCAATATGTAATTAGTTTTTTGTTTAAATTTATATCCTATAGTTCCTTCCACCTTCATTATACTCTATATTTAAAATTTCATTAAAATCGGTTCAGCGGTTTAGGCGTGATTGCGTCACAAAAAAAAAAAAAAAATATATATATATTATAATATTAATACCCTACAAACATTTAGAAGATATCTTCCTAGAAAAAATTTACGCAATATCTTCTTTTTATTATTTCGACGAAAATCATCAAAGCAATATTTTTCTAATATTGTGTTTTTAACAGTTTAAAGAAAATTAGGCAATAAACAACAAAAAATATATAAAATTTCTTATTATTTTTATCCTCAAAATATCGCCCTTTTTTCAGTAAAGTAATTATCACCTCCGCAATAAATTGATGATATACCATTGAGATCATCTGGAAGAAATTAATGCAATACTTTTATTTTTCAGTCACAATTTTTTCAGTAGTCGAAAAGTTTTTCAAAAATGAAAAAAATATTGAAGAAATTTGTTTGTCTTTTATTTTATGGATATTTTATGCGGGCGTTTTAATTTTCGTACTTTATGATATTAAGATTTATGTGCATGCATGATTTACAAGATGTAAAAATTTTCCTTATTATATTATTTCAAGATTTATTTAGTGATTTTTCTGTATATTTGTTACATCTTCTAGAAGATTATCTGGCGGTATCTTCTTTTTTCACCTAGATGATTATCTAGCAATATTGCCTATTTTTCTTCCAGGCATATTGATTTCTTATTGCTTATTGCCTATGACGCATAATCTCTCCCGAAAGGGAAAACTTCCGCAATACTAATATGAATATTTCTGCAATCAATTTTACGAATTAGAATCACTTTTGTATTATTTTGCTTGTAGGGTATGGATTTATTCTATTTCATTTATTTTATTATTATTTTTTTTATATATGTTACTTTTTTGATTTATTTTACTTATTTTATAGACTGTATTTTTTATCTATTTTTTTTTTTTTATAAAAATGAGCTGGTTGAACATTGTCCAGCCCAAACGACAAAAGGTACATTTATGAAATTTGGAGTAAGACGAGATTTTTAGTTCTTTTTTCATAATACATTTTCTTTTATTTGTTGACGTATGAGTATTATTACGGCATCTCACTACAATTTTGACATTTATTGTAATAACATAACGTCACTTTCGGTGACGTGATTTCGTGAAATATTGAACTTTTTATAAAATTTCAGTTTTTCGAAAATTTATCGAGAAAAATCTAATTTTAAATTACTAAATTAATATATGTTTTATTTCTTGAGCAAAAAAAAAAATAATAATAATTATTTTTTGATTAATAAAATCAAAAGCAGTAATGTGAGAGCATGTATTACAAACGTTACTGTGAATTGAAAAACAAATGTTTTGATGCAGATGTCTAGTACGCATTACCCCAGGTCTACAACTGAGATTAACGCTGATATAATATGTGAGATAACGCCGGCAGAGAAGAGTAAACATTTTGTTTATATTATGTTAAATCTTAAATAAGGGGTACACGTATTCTAATTAATCCTATAAGATATTATTATTTTCAATTAGTTACAGAGTAAAAATGTCCTTTTTATTTAAGCAATTGGCACTTTTTTAACACAATTTTTATAAAAATGATTTTTAACATGTAAAACAAACACTAAAAGGAAATAATTTTACAAAGTAATATTGTTTTTCAATAATTTCCAAAATACACATGCACACACAAGCAAACTTTCGTGTATGTGTATTTTTTTTGACAGTTCATCTTATAAGATGGTTGTGTAGAGAAATCTCATCACAACAGTCTCATAATACATCTTATAATACTAATATTTGAATCTACACGTGAAATAATTCTCTCAGAGAGCGAATTTGACACTCTCTGACACAAAAATCTTACATATTATGTTACGTCTAGACGGGCTGTTAGCGGTCGGTCTCCATACAAAAAAAAAAAAAAATAATAATAATAATAATAAGTTATGCCAGTCACCCACTAGAATGAAAGAATAGTTCATGGGGTTTTCAAAAATGCAAAAATTATTTTTTTTGCCACCGCCTTTTTTGTTTTATGTGTATAGCGTTGCCATTTTAAGTCCGATTGTAGAATGTGGTGTTTCGTTGTTAATGGTTTGACAACCGCTTAAATTTTCTCTTTGGTGATTTTTGAATCCAAAATCAAATTCCTAGACTAGACTTCTGTGGTGCGATTGTCAATAGCATTTGTTGTTTGTAGTAACGATTGTGTGATTCATTAAGTACTCTTAAACGATTGTATATAACTATTATTTCGTGTGGCAGCTCTCCACAAGGAAATGACGAAATAAAAGTAAGGTTCAAAACCAAATAAAAAAGAAAAACAAACAAATTTAAAACAAATCGAAATTTTTTTTAACAGTTTTAAGGCGGTGATTGATTAAATTATGTATTTGATATTGATTAAGATTTGTTTCTGTTAATGGTTTTCTTCAAAATGACCACTACTCCTAAAAAAGATTCGCAAACGTAGAAGCACCATCTATAACATGGAAGCACAGACTGAATCATTGGGTTGACTTTTTGGCTAATTTTTGTCAATATATTAACAACACAAAAATTTTTGTCTTTAAGTTGACGCCAACAAATATCGTTAAAAGTGTTAGAGAATAACGAAATCGACAATTTTGTTGTTTAATATTTTTAACGATTCGAATATCGTTAAAACAAGTTACTGAATCGCACCACTTGTATCTCGGATACATCCCTTATAATGTCCAATTATTTTCATATGTAATGAAAGTAAAACCTACTTTTTTAGTTTTTAAAGTATTTAATTTTATGCATAAACAATAAAATTGGAAAAGTTCAAAAAAGTGTGTCAGCTTGAGTCTATTTCACTTAACTTTACTTCGCCGGTAGTGAGGAAAATATTGCGGCTGTAGCGGAGAGTGCGGATGAAAACTGTGACCAATCGATTCGATGCCGTGCACAGCATCTAGGAATAAGTTGACTAATTTTACACCAGCATCTTGGTGTAAAGGCTTGCAAAATCCAAATCGTTCAGCAAGTCTGTGCTACGGCACATATAGAGCCCAAAATAATGGCTTAATTGAGAAATCATTTTCGTAAGCAGAGAATTTCGCACTCTGGATATGTCAACTGCCGCTTAGATAGTGTGATATCACACCTCTGGATTTTTTTCTTTAGGATATCGAGGGTCTATATTGAAAACCCTCTATCTCAGGATTTCATGAAACTGCGATATTGATACTATATTCCCTATAACAATCCATCCATGATATAAATTTCAAATGAAAATTCATAGTTTGTCCAATTTTATCAACGTTTTTGTATCCCTCTATCTTACAAAATAAATATTTTATTTTTATTTTTTAGTGCAAAACTTTATCCCTCTGAGTATTTTATTTTTTTGCCAATTTAAATATAATTTATACAAATTCTGACTAATTTATACATGCTAAATATGAATCTGGCCAAAAAATTTAAATCGGTTGAATAATTCTCTAGATATACAATAATAAATATTCACTTTGTATTGTGTGGGAAATTATTCCCACACAATTTTAAAACTTTTGCTCTAATAGTTTTTCACTTAATTGATAAATAATTTTTACTCCAATAATAATTATTATTTTGTTTCTATGGGGGTACCATTCCCTCTGCTCAGATCCTAAAATAAAGTATTATGTTGGTTTTTTAAATTACTAACAAGTTGAAAAACTTTAAAAATCATACATTAAATGGTAATTAAATGTATCTTTTACAATGCAAAACTGTCTATATCGTTATTATATTTATACACATTGAATATCTTAAAAGTGCAAAACCCTCTATCTCTCTTTAAAATTTCCAATATTGTAAAATAATAAAAACAAATTATATGTAAGATTTACTCGTGGTTTTAATTAAATATTGTAAAAGAAAACTTTTTGAATACTCGCAAAATAAGAGAAATAAACATTATTTTTTGCTCCCCTGAAAATTTGTGTTTTTAAAGGTAGAGGGTTTTGAGTATAGGCTCTCCTATCTGCTATTCATGGTAAAAATAACTTGATTTTTATTAGCTTTTGCACTTAAAAATATTCAAAACTAATACATTATATCAGGACATTACAAAATTTCTATAAATTTATAAAATGAAAATTATTATTATGAATTATACTGATTTGAAAAACAGTGAAAAAAAATTTTACTAATGGTAAATTAAGAAAAAAATTCATTTAGCAAATGTTTCTCTTAAGTGTAAAATATACAAAATTATGTTTTTTTGGTGTAATATATGCAAAATTAATAAAATATGATCTAAAAGAAGGATTTTCTATGAAAATATGACAAAATATGCAAAAATATTATGTTAAGACCAAAATATGAACAAATATGCTGTAACAAATCGATGCCAAAATTCTTAAAATTGTCTCAAACATATAAATAACTAACAATTTGGTTCATTTGAGGTCCAGAAAAAAATATAATTTTAAATCTATCATTTGACTTAAAATTAATTAGAAAGAAATGACATAAAAGCATTTTCCTTAACTTACTATTATAGCCCAGTCAAAGAAGGATTCGAGCTCGATATTTGATGAAAAGAAGCGTCTTATACATAATGTTAAATCACGTGTACGCAACGTGTTGAAGGTCACAAAAATCATTTTTTTTTTTTTTTGTTATATCTTTATATCTTGTTCACGCGTACTTTTCCTTCCGACAAATTCCGAGGTTTAGTAATTTTTTTTCGTCTAATTTTACTGGACTATTTGTAATTTTTTCAAGTACCTAAATTAAAGTAAAGCATGTGATAGAAATAATATGTGTAACAGTTTAGTTATACCCTACACTAACTTAAAATATACTGTTCGACTCTGAATCATTTTCTGAGTTGATTTAATTATGTCCGTCTGACATACCGACAGACAACCAGCCAATCAGACGGCTGGTTGTCTGTCGGTATGTCAATGTAAACGTAGTGAACAAAGCACCGGTCGCAATTTTAAAGATATCTTGAATAATTATTTTGGTACAAAAACCAAGCCTATTAAAATTACATAACTATAAATCACTATGCAAAATGTTTTCAAAATCGGTCCATATTTGACCATATAAATCATATAAACCCCTTTTCCGAAAATTATTTTAATTATTTAAATTATTAAAATTATTATTATTTAAATGTTTGTATTTAGATTACATTTAACACCAACAAGTTTTATATAGGATAAAAGATAGATGGATAGAGAAGGTTGACGTGATACCACATCTCCACCCAGAGACCGATCTCAGTCCATTGTGAGTCCTTTCATTTGAAAAACTACAGAATACAGAATAGAAAGAATATTAAAGAAAAGAAAGAGAAAAGAAAAATGGCAAGAATAACAAGAATCATAGAAGAGGATTAGCAATGTTTATAATCCCCCTAGGGATGTACCCCTGACTCCCCCTTAGACAGTCTATTCCCATGACGAAGCCTATGACGTCTTCAAACTCCATGTCCGCAACGTCACTTAGCCTGTCGAGAAATTGACTGCCCAGCCATTTCATCCTACGATGCTGCAATCGTGGACAGTGGCACATAATGTGCTCATTAGATTCGGTCTCGTCGACGTCCCCACACATTCTACAAAAGTCGGAATTGCTAGCGTCCCACTTAGAGCTCATCTGCGTTATCAAACAGTGACCCGTTATGGCCCCTATCATGATCCTTAAACTCCTCCTACTCAAGCCCAGAAGAGAGGCTGTGTCTGCCCTGTCGAGGGCCGGCCATATCACCCTCGACACCATGCAGTCCACTCTACTCTCCTAAGTTGAATTGGTTCTGACCAAGATCCAATCATTGATCTTCCCAAAGAAGCAACCCAGCGGGGGTTTTACGGTGGTTTCCCTCTCCGAGACATACTTTGCTGCGCCTTGCCTTGCCAGTTCATCGGGCAATTCATTACTAGATACATTACAGTGGCCTGGTACCCAAAAGAGTCTCACCACTTAGTGTTCCATCATCTCTCAGTGTCTTCTTACAGTCAGCAACTAGCCTGGATTTCACCAGATGTGCCCCAAGGCCTTCAGAGCCGCCTGATTGTCCACATAGAGAGTAACTTCAGTACCCCTCACAACGTTCCGCCTGATTAATTCTGCGGCCTTCAAGATGCCGAGAATCTCAGCCTGAAAAACGCTGCACTCATCAGGGAGTCTAAAAGAGCCCTTCAGATCCGTGCCCATAATATAGACTCCCGCACCAGTACCTATGTCCATCTTTGATCCGTCTGTGAATACTGCACAACCTTCGTACAGTCTCTCAGTTATCACCACGACAGGATTTACCCCAAAGTCCGATTCAGCGGCCATGTAATCTGATGCCCTCGTGGAGTTCAGATTAACATCAACATAACTGACCTCGTATATAACCCGGGAGTGACCTGCTCTTGATGAATTAGGACTATTAGCTAATTCCTTAAGTCTCAGCAGACTCCTTGCTGCCATACCCCTCACAAACTCCTCAATGGGTAAGAGATCAAGTATAACGTCCAGAGCCGCTTGTGGTGTACTTCTCATTGCACCTGTAATGCCAATTGAAGCACATCTCTGTGCCTTAGACAAAAGGTTCCTATTACTCTTACGTTCCAGTGCCTGCCACCAAACAGAACAACCATAAGTAAGAATTGGTCTCATCACCGAGGTGTAGATCCAATTTATAACCTTTGGTTTGAGTCCCTAATTCTTACCTATGGAGTTTCTACATGTGTAGTAGGCATTAAGCCCACGTTTGAGTCTCTCCTGAACATTCATCTTCCAGGTCAGCTTACTATCGAGGAATACTCCAAGATATTTCGCTGAGTCGGAAAGTCTCAGTTCCGTTCCACACAGTATCAGTAATCTGAAAATCTCTACTTTGTACCTTCTAATAAACAGAACCAATTCTGTCTTTTCCGGATTCACACCCAACCCAAGAGGACAGCTCACCCAGCGCGGACTGCATGATCTCACTGATTGTGGGAAGAAATTTTCCTTTTACCAGTATGACCACATCATAAGCATATGCCACGATCTTCCGTCCCCTGCTGTCAAATTGACGCAGAATCACTTCGACAGCCAATAGCCACAACAGGGGTGAGAGCACTCCCCTTTGCGGTGTCCCCCTAGCCACCAGTTTCCTTAAACGAGTTGATATTCCTGTTGCTCAGCATAAGGATTATCCATTCGATCAATAAGTCATGTACTTTAAGATCCACCAGCGTCTGCTTAATAGCGTCAATCTTGATATTGTTGAACGCTCCCTCAATATCCAAGAACGCGGCCATGGTAAATTCCCTGTATCGAAGTCCTTGTTCTATATAGCCCACCACATCATTTAGCGCAGTCTCAACAGATTTACTCTTCAGGTAAGCATGTTGAGCACTGCTCATGCTGTTGTGAGCCAATAGATGATCTCAGATATAGATCTATCAGTCTTTCTAATGTCTTCAAAAGAAAAGACGATAGGCTGATAGGTCTATAATTCTTGGGTTTCGAGTGACACGTCCTACCATCTTTAGATATGAATATGACTCTCACCTCTCTCCACCCCCTCGGTATGAGTCCATGTAACAGACACCCCGCCAACAGTGCGTTCTGTAACAATGCCCGAAAAAATTCCATCCGTGACTTGTAAGGCTCGAATGAATTTGCCGCCCATGTTACTTGCTCAACCGTAATCAGGTCTCTCACTACCGTTTCAACTATCCCGATGGCGGACTCTGTGAAGAAGTGCTCTTCCTCACCAAATCCTTCCATCAATGGATCCTAACAACCCGGAAAATGGGCTTCCGAAAAGCACATTAAGTGACTCAGAGCTAGACTCCGTCCATGAACCATCTGGTCTCTGGATACTCCCCGGAACACTAGGATCCTTCGACAGTATCTTCCTGAATCTGGAAAGTTCATCGACAGAGTCAATGGTCTCGCTGAACCTAATCCATGAGGTCCTTTTAGCTCGTTTAATGTCCTTTTTGTACTTATTAAAACTCACCCTATAGGTGCCCCAGTCTTCGTCCTTAACAGTTGCCTGCCAACTGTGGTCCGTTGAACTCTCAACTCCTCTGACCACCAGACCGGCTGTTTCCTCTTACCTGGATAACTCACCGGACAGCTGACCTGTATATGCTCTTACGGTGTTTCCAGCGAACATGCCTATCCCGTCCGTCTATCAGCGATCGGTCCATCTTTGCCAACTTATTTAGTGCAGCTATGGAGGCCCCAACGCCGGTTTTTGTTTTTTCAAGCTTCGTTTGGCTGTCGGTTGCGGCCTACTCATCCGTTGGATGCTCTACCGCTACCTGTCGCACAAATGTTTTGGCCAAAGGCCTGGACATGCTTGATGCCCCCGTCGAGCTCTCATGCTCCATACCCAGTGTCGTCGCAGTGGTTGCAGTTCCATGCTCTTTGCTCCGATCAAGAGCAGAGATGACTGTTATCTCTTTTTCTTCGACGGACCCGAGAGTCAGGTCTTCCAGCCCCTCCGTCGCACTGGATCCGACAAGATCCTTCACCTACTCCAGCAGGCTGTCCTCTTCCGTCAGTTGGGGGGTCAGTATTTGTCCGTGTTGCATGAGAATGTCCTCGTGCAGTCTCAACAAGTCCAAGTCGTCGTCCTCATCCTCATGTTCCCCCCTTTCAAAACGTCGTCCTTCTCCTTCCCTGACCCGACCCTATCCCTTACACCTACGTCAACGTCCGTATCTTCCTCTTCCTTAGCTAAATCCCTATCGTCCACTTTCTCTTTGTCCTTTTTTCCCCTTAACCTTATTCTTTCAATAAATCTTCAGTTCTCAATCTTGGTCCCACGAGTAGGCACGTAAAATATAGACGGTCTCGCGCAGTGAGTGACGGCGTACGCGGACTAGACTGTAATACAACTACCCTTGCCATCAGCATCAGATGCCTACCATGTATGGCACCAAGACCGTACCCAGTGCCAGAGAATGTATTCATTTTGGCAGAATCATCAATTAGAATACATCAATTGCACCACATCCAGTCCAGCAAGCCTATCCGTTTCCAGGACCGGGTGTGATACAAAGGCAAAGGGAGAGGGCTCCAGCACCGTACATGAATACATCCAGTGCCTCCCGCCCAGTCCCCCCTATCCGAAACCTGGGGACGCATCCGATGGGAGTAAACAAATAAAGACTCCACACGGATATATAGAATAAAAGAAAAGTGCCAAATTTCATTATTATCGGTCCATAATTTAACGTAGTACCATATAAGACCCACTTTCTCGAATCACCTTAAAATGCATAAATCCCATATAAATGTTAGTATCAACATAATATAATGTTTTATAGAATTATACATTTTGTCGCACATAAACAATGACCGACTATTTTTATTTTTTTTTATTTGTTTTTAAATATGTTTTATTTATTGGTCATGTAATTTTAATGAAATATTTGATTAGTCTGACTATAAATAACCTTTACCCATACTATTATATGTAATATAAAATATTTTTTCTTTTTAGATCTGGGTTAATTGATGGTCTTAACAGATGTCTTTTTTTGAAGTGTAAATCCACGTTTTTTAATCCAAAATTGTTCTTTTTTAAGTTATTTTTGTTTGAATTGTGGTTTTTATTTTTACTATATGTATGCATATGAAAAATGTAATGAAATAAATTTGCTATTAAAAATAAATGTAATTTATTACTATTTTTTTGCTTTATTAATTACATATATGTATAAAGAAATCAAAATTTTCAGAGGTCGTTCCAGATTTTGTTCTATAACTTTATTTACTAAAACGATTAGGCTGATTTTAAATAGACAACTGTTTAGAAAATTGACAAATAATAGTTTTTACTTGAGAATGTTTCCTACAGACTGGAACTGGTAAAATGTTTTAGAATTTCATAATAAAAATGTAAATAAAAAAAAATAACAAATATGTTCTTTTATGTTTACTTTTATTTTAAATAATTTTTATTTTTTAATAATTAAACAATAAAAATAATTCGATATATAATGAAATAAATATGTACGTATAGGTATTTATTATATATTTTTTATTTTATTTGGAATACAGATTTCAAAACCTAATTTCGTTGTTCCTTATAAGGAAAAATGTTTTAATTTTATTATAATTATTTTAATTACAAAACATTATTTTTTTTTAATAATAATATAAGTAAGTTCATAATAGATTTTTTTTTTTGTAAATGGAATAAAAGTTTATATATTATAAAGTAGTTAAGTAATTTAATATTTAAAGTTAGCTCAATTTTGTTTTTAATTTTATTTTTTTTAAATATTTGCAATTTAAAGTTAAAGCGAACATTTTTTACTAATAGAAATTTGTGTTAGACTTAAAATTTAATTGACTGTCTTAATTGCACTAGGAAAAAAGCATAAATTATATTTAAAACATAAATGATTATATAATTTTTCTTTTGCAACATGTAGATAATTGTATTTTTTTATATAATAATTCTAAAAATAATAATTTAATTTTTTATGTTTCTTAAAGAAATAATTTTATAATTTGCTAAAAATTAACAACTAAATTTTGATGGATTTTTCTATATTACGTTTGTTATTCGTTTTCTACATGATAAATTATTGTACTCATTATAAGGTATTTTTCATATTTTTATAATTTTTTAGTTTATAACTTTTTTTCTTTTGTTTTGTATTTTAATATTTTTAATTATTTTGGGCAATTTTAATATCATTGTTTTTTATTTGAAATATTGGTGTTTGGTGTTAATAATTTTATTATTATTTATTAATTGATTATGTGATTATAATAGCAAAAGTTTTTAAAATTGATTATTTATATTTATAATATAACATTATGTAATTTTTATAATAAATAGTTCCAAACTGTTTTTTTTTTAATAATTCTGAAACTTCTGAACTGTTTGAGAATTTGAGGGAGGTGTTGGGTGAACTTTAGAAGTTATGAGTCGATTGCAAACAAATGTTATAAAAAGCTCTAAGGGCTTAAAAACCAAATAACATATATATATATATATATATATATATATATAATATATATATATATATATATATATATATATATAATTTGGCTCCCAAAATGTCTAAAAAAATATTGAGTCGATTTCTTACAAAATTATATTATATCGATAAAAATTTATATTAATCTGAAGTTTACTTTATCTGAAAAATCAGATTTTTTTCAAAAGGTTGGCAATATTTCAAAAAATTTATGTAAATTATGTATTTCCATAATGAAACTATTTGGTTTAAAAATTCTTCTTCTAATCCATAACCAATTAACTCTTAAAATTAATAAACTTAATAATCAATAAAATAAAATACTGACATTTCCACTTGGGCATTTTTTTTTTTTTTTTTTGTCACTTTAGTAATCACTATCACCGCTAATAGCCTGTTCATCATCTGCGCCACCAATACCAGCTCTATCTTCATCATCGTCATCTAACATTTCGAGAAAAGCTCTTGGTACTAAACCCTTAAGCAAACCCTGTTTGCCATACATATAATCAGTATTAATGGGTGAACACTCGGCTACCAAAATAACCTGCAAAAAACAACAAATAAATTTAAACAACTTCGAAAAATTTTCTATATTTATTTATTTTTTTCTTCTCAATTATTACCTCATTTGCGCTTAATGTCAATTCCGTATGATCTTTGGCATCATAGGCACATAATACCCGTGCCCTTTTCATTTGATCGGCATTCACACTTATGGGTGTTTTTATATTTGTTTTATTATTAGCTCTACCAAAAGGATTTCCACTATGATCCATTCCACCAGCAGCAACACTATGTTGATCCATTTCAATTGGTTGATAAGGTGTAGGGCCTCCCAAACTTTATTGTAATTATTTTTTTTAGGTTATGTTAGTGGTCAAGGTTGTTTATTGGTTTCGTTAATATGTTTTGAAAAGTTTTGAATTTGTTTTTCATTGTGTTTTGGTTTTTATGGCAAAGTTTTGAACAGTTTTTTTTTTGAGTTGTATGAAAAAGTAATGATTTTTTATGGGTTAATTTTTTAATTTAATACAAAATGCTAGTAGATATATATATATATATTTTTTTTCTTAACCATATTTAATCATTAATTAACAAAGCATTTAAGTATTGTATTTATTTTAAAAATATTTATATAATTATGTATAAGTAATAATAGTTTAAATTGTATATTACTTTTGTAAATTTTAAGTTGATTTAAGATTTTAATTGTGAAGCTTAAATAAAAAACAGAAACGGTCTTTTTATATATATTTTTAACTACTCTGCACACTGTTTTTAAAAACTTTGCAGTTAAATGTTTAAAAGTTCTGAAAACGGCGAACTGTAAGTGTGTCGTCTTGCCTGGAATAATTTAATTAATCAGTCTGGAGGACGCAGGTTCGATTCTTACCAGCGACTTTGGTTTCACTACAAAGTCTTTCTTATTCTGTTCGGTTAATTAAGTTAGAATATAATTTATAATAGTATTGTTACATTATATAAATAAATAAATAAAAATTTCGAATATTTCGAAACGTCCTGTAAATTTGGAGATATTTCGAAAAAAAAGAACATTTTTAGGGTAGTCGTTGAACTAAAGATCCTTCAACTCCCAATATTTTAAGTGAATATTAGATTTTCAAATTGATTTGCAAAAAAAAAAAGGAAGCAAAGGAACGTAACATTTTAACTGTATTAAAATCTTTTATATACATGTATTCTAAATAAGTAATTATTGATACAATAATTTTTAATTTATTTTCCTTTTTCGACTTAAATCTAAGACTGCGGACGAAAAAATTAGTGCATACAATTCAGCTTATAGAAAGGAGACCATTAGGTCAATCTTCTTTGTTGTATTCTGTTTTAAATTTAAAAGAAAAATTTTTTATTCGTTTTGAGTAAAATATTTAATATATTCTGGAATACCCAAATATACTTTTTTGTTGGAATGGGTCCATTTCTTTTAAAACTTTATTTTATTTTTTACTCAGCTTTAAGTGGACAGAGTTCTGGACATTTGAGTGGATTGACCTTCTTTGGTACATAGTCGCACCATTTGTTTGTTACCACTCAGTTACTTTTTTGTTTGTTTTTTGTCATTTGTTATGAATGAAGTGTACAAATATTTTGCCAGACCAAAAGTTTAACTCTTTTGACTTCACATTTTTTCTAGCGTTTGTTTCTATTAGGAACTTTTTTTACTTCGTGGATCTTCAGGATAGATTTTTAAACTTTTTTGATAGAAGATACAGATCAATTTAAAGAATGAGTCACACTCCATCCAAACATGTAGGGATTTTCACTTAAAATTCGTATTATTTTGTCTGCGAACCTACAGTCTGTAAATCAACTTTTTTTCGGTTACCATGAATTCTTTGTATTTTTATGACTCAAAAGCGTGAATTTCCCAACTCACCTGCACTCCTAACAATTGTTTTTGTGGCCGATATACATTTTGATTATAAATTTGAATTATGCGTTTGCATCAATTTTATTACTAATTTCACTAATTTATAATTTTTTCATGTATAATAAAAGTTATAAGCATTTGTACGCAGTCCTCGTATGAACTGTTAAATAATTCTTTGTTTGGATTAAATCTTAAAATCGCCTAAAAACTCAAAATGTTATTAAACAAATTCTAAAAAATACTTCATACATTTTAAGCCAAATTGTTTTATTTGATGCTTGATTTGTTGCATACTTTTTGGTAAAAAAAAATTAAAAATGTATGGAAACAATAATAAGTTATACCAGATAAAATCGAATAAGTTCTACCAGTTTCTGTCCAAAAAAACAAATCTTGTTATGTTTAATAAAAATATCTTTCAAAATTATCGCATCATTGCATAGACGTTTAGAAAAAAATTATAATAAACTGGTTAAAATCGATTTTTTTTTAATTTTACTTTTTTAAATGTTATTTAAAAATTTGGATTATTTATATATAATTTTTTAATACGCTATAATTTTAATATATTTCCATTAAATCATATATACATTGGTCTAGCTAGATCTAGACAGATGTTGATAGTTTGTCAAAAACGGTTTATATCGCTGTTTATCAAATATTTTATTTAACCCATTTCCGACCACTACCTGATGCCGTTAAAAATTGAGTTTTCTTCACTAAAGTGCATGATATATTTCGATAAAAACTGTTGTTTTTAGTTGGTGTTTTATGTTTATTTGTTTGTAGTGGTTATTTTACTGGATTTTACAAAATTTCTGTTCGCGTACTTTTTTGTTTACAAGTTTTTTTCTGAGAGTAAAGTTTTTAATTTACTCAGTAAATACTCAGTTTACTGGATTTTACTGGAAAAGTAAAAGAACGGACCTATAATTTCAACATATTAACTTAACAATTTCCATGTTCTCAGTGCGTCATCTTGCGTAAATATAGTTAAAATACACTACATCTAATTGACCATCGATACGTTTTTGCAACACCAATATTTAGACGCTTGGTGTTCCTATCCCACTAAATTATTTGTCATATTGCGTATATTTTCTTATTTTTTGATGTCTTGGCTATCATTTGAAAAATTATTTTAGATGTTTTGCGCATTTTTTCGAATTATCTTTTAAATTTTAAAAAGGTGTAATTTATAGACCTTTTTTTATCCTCTCTACCGGGGATAAAAATTTCTCAGATTTCCACTTTTTTCTTAATTTATTTAGTCAACATTCCAAACTAATTACATCTATAAAACATTATCATTAATCTTATACTAAATTAGTTACGGTATAGATAAAGTTACTGATGCGAAAACGCAACAGTGGTCGGAAATGAGTTAAATAACTAGCTAATTAGAAAAAACAGTGTGCAATATTTTATAACAATTTTCTTTTAAATATAAAAATTATTTATTAAACTGTAATGGAAAAAAGCAGTTGAAAAAATTTGATTTGTAAACTTTTTAGACCCCTTTTTTTCTTTTGTGTCTACCTCCAAAACACTTGAAAACTACTATATTTATATAGATGTTATAGCTGTTGTATCATATTTCAAATCACATTCATCTAAAATTTTTGAGGGATTTTTTTCATTGCTAGCTGTTGTACTAAATGGATTTGTTGTCGTTATATCTATGGATTCTAAATTATCTAAATCTACACTATCGTATTGACAATAAGACGCTAAAGATTTTGTAGCATTGGCAATTTCAGTGGCAGCCACAGCAACTGTTACTATATCGTTAGTATTAGTAAATTGTGTTGGATTAGTACGAGTGCTGTTTGTAGTAATAGTTGAATTTTGAATGTTAACGTTTTGGTTTGCATTGGGAGGCCCTGTATCTATGTCTTCACTATTAATGCGTAGACGAGGCTTTTCTGGTTTTAGTCTGCAAACCAAATTTTTGAAAGTTTTTTTTGTTTGTTTTGTATGTGGTAGGAATTTAACGTTCAAAATGTTTAATATTAATAAATTTGTTTTAATAATTAATTTTTGAATATGATAGAATATATTTTTTATTACGGGTAAGTGCATGAATAATTTTTTTAAGGTGCATTTAAATATTTTAAACAGCTGGTAATTACTACAATTCTACAGTGCTTTTGGCTATCTTTTATTTTTGTTGTAACTAATAGGACCACTTATTTTACTTATATGGTTTTTCATATATACATAATTATAACAACTGCAAAATACTATTCTTTTTTAGAGAAAAAATTAAACTTACTTAGCTAAATCCAATTGCAATTGATCCATAACATCTGTACAGTGTTTATAGTAGCGTACTTGAGTTTCAATAAAGGCATGCAAATGTCTTAAATGTGAGGCCTGTGAAGTGGCTATGCCTTCGAGCAAAGATTTTGTTATTTCCGATTGACGATCAAATTCTGATTGGGCAACACGTAAGTCACGCTCGGCCTTTGAAAAAATAAAGAAAAAGAAAATGAGATTTTATAAAAAAAGAAATAAACCATAAAAATTACCTGTTCCAAAACAGCTTCCGGAGTAACACCATCTTTCTGTTATATTTCCATTATAGTAAAATTAATGAAAAGAAAAGAAATTGACTAAAAACAAACTTTAGAAATTTCAAAGCTTATATACCGTTTGTTGACCCAACATACTGCGCGCTTTGGCGACATGTTTTTTGCAAGCATCCAAATCGAGACTAAAAGTATAAAAATGAAAATTGTGGTCACAAAAATTAGCTTTTAAAAAACAAATTTGCACAAGGTCTATAGTTAAGCCTGTTATATATAGAATTGACTATTAGACTATAGTCTTGACTATAATCTAGTTTATAGTTTATAAACTATAGTGAAGACTATAGATTAGGTTATATTCTAGTTCAGGGTTTTTACTATAGTCTAGCCTCTAGTCTTGACTATAGTCTCTAGTCTTGACTATAGTCTAGCCTCTAGTCTATAGTCTTGATTATAATTTAGTTTATAGTATTTACTATTGTCTAGTTTATAATTATGACTATATTCTAGTCTACAGCCTTAACTATAGTCTAGTTTATAATCTTGACTGTAGTCTGGTCCATAGTCTAATTAAATATCTACTCTATATTTTAGTCTGTGGTCAAGTTTATAGTCTATTCTATAGTCTAGTCCACAATAAAGTTCATATACCTGTAGTCTAGTCCTAAGTTTATACTTTTCAACGTACCGCTTTGTTTCCAATACACCCCTCTCCTTGGTAATAGTTTTCATTTCACCTTCTAAAAATTTACGCAATGGTGTTGTAAAACATATACTGGTCGACGCAATAAAGTCCCTTTCACATTTGCCCAATCTTTGCTCAGCCTGACCGACCTTAATTAGTGCCTGGCCATAGGGTAAATCTTGACCAAAATCTGCTCCAGCCTCTAACATATCTAAGGCTAAATATTCAAGATTACTTAAACGTTGAGGTTTCGATTTGTCAATTTTTTCGAAAATAAAATCTTCAACACGATTTTGAGGATTTGGCACTAGAACGGATTCGACGTCCTTGACAATTTTCTCTGTCCAAGTTTTGGTGACATCGGCACGTTCGGCTAAATTTTGATATTCTGAATCATATTCTGTGCGTTCGGTTGTACCCAAACGTTCTTCGGTAAGCTATAGAGTATACACAAGTAAAAGAAAAAACGCATAAAAAATAACAACATTAAGGTAAGTAGTAAGTTAAGAAAATCAATCAAGGATGAAAATGCATATGAAATTCACTTAATTATAATAACAATGATAAAATTCCCATACATTAACCTCCCTTAAACATTTTTATTTTTTTCTCATACATATATACATACCTGCATTACTCTTGTAAATGTACTGCCTGCTTCCTTCATTAAATTTTTCACATTAAAATTGGGTACATGAAAATTCATTTTGTTTTATTTTTTTGTAAAACTTTTTTTATTTTAAATAAAAAGAAATAATAAATGTTTGTAGTTGCAATTAGTTTAGCGAAATGTGTTAAGTTTTGTCCTTTTTATACGATTAGATAACAGTAAGTAATTAATAAAATTCCTTAAAGAAAAGTAGTGTTTCCAGCGGATGTTAGTAAATATTGAATTTCCAATAAGAATTTTTGAAAGGAAGTAACATTGATGTGTATAAATTGCCAACTTTATGTTATTGCTACCCCATACTAATTGGCAACACTTGACCATCATGACATTTGAGCCAGAAATCTAAAATAAGTCTAACTACGTTCACACGATGATTTAAATCGTTTTTTTTTTTTGTTTGTTAACGAACGCCATCCCGCTCGTTTTGAGATTGAGAAAAGATCACGTTTTCTATTTTCATGATTTTTTTTGTTATTTCTTTTCACACTCATTTGTATTTTTCTCTTTTTCTCCAACTCAGCTCATAAGGAAAAAGAAAATATAAAAAAATCATGAAACTAAAAAATCATCATGTGAACATAAATGATTTTTGGTAACAACTTCAAAAGAGAATTAAAATTGAAAGACGTCGTGTGAACTATGTGTAATTTGCCCCATAACTCTTTACTCCAGGTCTACAACTGAGATTAACGCTGATATAATATGTGAGATAACGGCGGCAGAAGAGAGTAACCATTTTCTTTACATTATGTTAAATCTTAAATAAGGGGTACACGTTCTCTAATAAATCCTATAAGATATCATTATTTTCAATCAGTCACAGAGTAAACATGTTCTTTTTATTTTAGAAATTCGCACTTTTTTAGCACAATTTTTATAAAAATATTTTTTAATGCAAAAAAAAAAAAAAAAAAAATCATTGAAAGAAAACAATTTCAAAAAAACTGTTTCTTTCAGCAATTACCAAATATACATGCGCAAACACATGCAAACTTTCGTGTAAGTGTATTCTTATACCCCATTTACATTTGTACAAAATTTAGTTTAAATGAGATTTTTTTTTAGATCATTATTAAACACAGTCTTTTAGTGTATTATATATATATATATATATATATATATATATATATATATATATATATATATAAACTTTATTCTACTTATATATATATATATATATATATATATAAACTTTATTCTGCTTATGTATTTGAGCCTCTCATTTCTTTCCTCACTTTCTTTATCTCGCTGTCAACGTGAAAGCAGAGACAGTAAATTTAAAAATAAGGCTAAACAAAACAGTACTGCAAATTGCTGCTGACCAAATGTAATCAATTTCATAACAAATAGTGTATTCAAACATAGTGTCTACATTAGAGATTTTTCTATCAAGTTAAACGGCAAATTTAACGAGAACTTGTAGAAGGTGGCAACAGTTTCACAAAAACAACAATATGGCGTATTCAATATTGTTTTTTATATATGCAGTTTGACAACTGTAACAACCAAAATAATAATCAGCTGTTTAACTAAGGTTACCTTGTATATATTCGCATTGATTTTGACGTTTGTTTTGATAAAAATATGCCTAATGTAGACACTAGGTAAATTATCAGCTGATTGTGTAGCAGATACTGCTGATGACTTGGTATTAAATACCAAAATAGTATAAACTAATAACGTCGTTGTGAAATTTTTATCGGCTTTGTTGTCAAGCCATATGTTACTTTTTTACGTAGGACATTCACAGTGATTTGATAGCTTCCTTGTTTTGCCTTGTTTTTCTGTTGTGCTTATAAAAAAATGTGTAAGTTTTGTTTAAATTTTAAATTATTTATAGCTAATTAAAACTGAGCGATAAATATTCTATATATTTATAATATCTAGTATGTGTTCATTAAAATTGTGTGTAAAGTTATATTCTTTTTTATTGAATTACTGACATGTCGAGATTACTGGAATTATTCCTTTTTAAATAATTTTGATATACGAAAGGTAAACAAAGCCAAAAGTCGATTTTCGGCTTAAATTAAGATCACCGGTCCACTTGATTTTTAAACAATTGACAATTGTTCAGTAGTACTTTTGCTTGTGATTAAAGTAATGTAGTAAATTTCGCTCACTCGCTTTAAGTTTGCGAATATCTTTATTAACACATAATATGTATTAAATATGCTATTTAAATTATATGAATACCATTTAAAAGTACATTCAAATACCTTCAATATGAACACATTTAATTCTTGAGCGGAAAATTCTACTTTTTACTGATATCTTACAAAATTTCTTTTATTTTCAAAAAAAGTTTATACAACGAAGCCGGTTTTGGACATACTACACGAAAAAACTTTTTTTTTAACGTTAAAAAGAATATATTTTTATTTAAACCGGGCCGGTGATCTTAATTTCTTTAATTCTTTTATTTTATCTCATATTTATGCTTTCAGCTACGGGCAAGGGTTTTAAATTATGTTGTAAATTAGGAATCAGATACTCTAACAAAATTTTCCATAGAATACAACTAGAAGTTTATGTAAGAGGCAGTTTATATTGCCTAGTCTTTTTTAAAACACAAAATCAAAGTATATGTGACTACATGTATTTTGTTGCATGAATTAGGTTTTTGTCTCTCACTACTAACAGGTGGCGCAAAAGTAAACTTCCGATGTTTTTTGGCTGTAATTAAAAAAAAAAAAAAAATGAAAAACTTTGATTCTTCTTGTGGATTATTTTTATTTGCTCTTTTAATTTTTTTTACATCAAGTAAAAAAATGGCCGCCGCCACAGTTGATTGTCATTTGAGCCCTTTTTATGGCATTTTCCATCACTTTGGCCAAAACTTCCGGCGATAGGTCCTCACATTCTTGACGGATATTGTCTTTAAGAGCTGCAAGAGTCTGAGGCTTGTTGACATAAACCCGCGACTTCAAAAAGCCCCACAAAAAGAAGTCTGGAGCGGTCAAATCAGGCGATCTTGCTGGCCAGTGCAAATCGCCAAAACGGGAGATTAGGCGCCCGGGAAATGCATCCTTCAGCATATCGGTTGTGGCACGTGCAGTGTGTGCCGTTGCACCGTCCTGTTGGAACCACATGTTTTCCAATCCCAATTCATCAAGTTGCGGCAAAAAGAACTCGTTGATCATTGCTCTGTAGCGCTCACCATTCACAGTAACCGTTTGGCCCGCGACGTCTTCGAAGAAAAAAGGTCCGATGACTCCTCCAGCGAAAACAGCACACCATACAGTGACTTTGAGCGGGTGTAATGGCTCTTCGTGGGTTACACGCGGATTTTCAGTGCCCCAGAAGCGTAAATTTTGCTTATTTACGTACCCGCTAAGACGGAAATGGGCCTCATCACTCATGATTATTTTTGATGAAAAATCATCTTCCTCTTGGTGGTGATTAAGGATGGCTTGAGCGTATGTTAGACGCGATTGGCGGTCAGCAGCTAACAGCTGATGCACCGTCTGGACGGAAACATCTTCAAATCTTGTACCAAAATTCGCTGTAAAGACCGTCGACTGATACCCATTTGCGACGGCGCTTCCATGACATCCTCGGCTACAGCAGCAATATTCTCTGCAGAACGGCTACTCCGGGGTCTGCCACGCCTGGAGGCATCTCGTGTTGTGCCAGTCTCTTCGAGGCGAGCGGCTAAACGTCGCAGTGTTTCACCAGTAGGCGTTGGACGGCCAGGAAATCTGCGACGAAATTCACGTTGTGCCAAAGTGACCGACCGATTATTGGTCAAATAAATAGTCAGCAATATTCCGCGTTATGGAGCAGTGTAGCGTAACATTGTTTATTAACGTGTATTTCGCATGTGTTTACTACACAAATGTCAAAACAGAACTGACATTAGGGGCCAATCGCAAAATTTATAGCATTTTCTGATAGGAGGATTACTTTTGCGCCACCTGTTATTTGTATTCTATGAAATTTTCTCTTTTTACCTAATTGTTTATCTCTTCAATACAATTTTTATCTTTCGCTTAAAATTATTATGCTGAACAAATCTAAGGCGAATTAAACAACTCAATTTATGCCAAAATTCATAAAATAATATCAAAATTACATTAAACATTTTGGCACAAATTAATTAGCAGTAATACATTTAATCAAAACTTTGGAGGAACATTTCAATTTTATAACATTTTGCCAGGTGCTTCCACAAAACTCTAATACTTTTTTTCTACCAAAGAAATTAATTAAAATTGTCAAAATTGTTCAGATACATATTTCAAAGTACAAAGAGAAAAATCGATTTTTAAGACCCAATAAACGATTTCAGAAGAAAATCGTTAACACAAAATCGACTGCAAATAACCGATTTTATTTGCCGCAAAATCGATTAGAAATCGATTTACCACACCCTATTTTGATACTGATTCAATAGTTTTTTTACATGTGATAGTAAAAATAAAAAAAAATTTTGACCCCTTGTTCTTAGTTAACGAGTGATAGGTCTTTAAAAATTCGATATATTTTTATGAATATCTTTATTAATGTGCGATATCAATTATATTGATACCATTTAAAGCTCTTGTCAATACCTTTTTAATGATATATAACATGACATACATTAATCCTTTGGGAGTAAAATTGACATTTTGTATCGCTATAGCAGAAATTAAAAAAATTTTTATATTCGAAAAAGCTTGTTCACCTTATTCAGAGAGAAAGTCCTTACGCCCGGCCGAAGACCAGTAACACGGAACATTTAATGGTTCTGGTAATTTTGATTTGTTCTTAAAATAGCGCATAATCGAAAAATAAAAAAATATCGTTTTTTTTTTCACCAAAATTAAATTAAAAAAATAATTAATTTGTGATTTTTATTATACTGCTCATAATCATTACATACCGTCTATACCAGCCTATTTCTTGCTCGCATATTGAACAAGATTTTGTGCGCGCATGCGTTTGGATAGTGTGGACCAAACTTGTTCATGTTTTGTTCTGGTCCGCACATCGTTGTTCGCACGATTATTCGACCAACTATGTCCACCATCAAATTAATTTTTTATGCCGAAACTGACGGCAAGCAAAAAATTTTGATTTGTTCGACAAATGAAAAAAATTTTGTGTGTTGCTCTGCTGATGTTTTGTTCTTGTGCGAACATAAAAAGAGATTTTTAAGACAGTCGTTCCTATAAATCTTCAATCCTCTTTATGTAACGTGTTTAAATTTAAAAAAAGTTACTCTTGTTATGTTTTTCTGTGAATTTATAGCACTATTTTTCTATTAAATTTATTCAAACTTTTTCTAATTAAGAAAATACAACATTTTGCCTCAAGCATTCTTTAACATTTTATCATCAATCATTTTTTTTATCTTATGAATATTTTGAAAATATTTTCAACAAATAAAACATTAAACAAACTGGTTTTTTAATAAAACAAATATCAAAATTTTTTTTCGAAAGCAGACTACTCATTTCTTTTAATAAATAAATAAAAAACAATAAAGTTTAATGAACTGTTTTTTATTTGGTTTTATTTATATTAAATCAAAACATTAAAATTTGTTTTACACAATATTTTTAAAGAAAGTTAAAGTACACAATTAAAATAATAACTTTAAAACTACGATAATTATAAATTTTACTAAAATTTTGATTGGAAAATTAATTATCAACTTAAACTAAATCTACGAAATGTAAGCCTTTAATTAAACTACCACTGTGAGTATCAAAATCTCTAAATTGTATACCATCTACCAAGGAAGAAAATACACTACAAGGATATTCCGCACCCTGACTTTGAGCTGGTCTCCATATTAATTTTATTTGGTATTCTATATCGGGTGATAATACAATACCTTTGGGCCATTTTATACTTAAATCACAATTATATTTTGTTAATTGTTTGGTCACTTCATAGGACCATAGTAGGCTGGAGTCATAATTGGGTGCTGTAATTTCTATGCATAAATTCTCTAAATAATCCGTAGGTATTTGCATGCGTGTTAGGTGAGGTGTTAGGCGACTTTGTAGTACTAGACCTTGTAAAGAAATAAAACGATTGGATTTTATATGGGTTAACCATTCATAATTATCATAATCGATATTAAAGGGACGACAGGCCTTATAATAACATCTCTCTATAGTTTTAGTATATTCAGATTTTAGACTATCCTTACAGTCTATAGAGGATACAGGTTCAGTTAAATTAAGATCTTCTATAATGGCTGAACACTCACTGGATTTTAAACCCATTTCCACACATTCCTGCTGACACCATTTATAAATAAACCATAAAAGATTTTGTGCGGGTATTGTTTTTTCTTTGCACAAATTTATTATGGTCTTTAGGCAATCCTTGGAGACATGATAGTAATGATTCTTTAAATAGCTCACAAATTGTGATTCACTTAAACAGCAGCGAGTAAAAAAATTCATACAAATTTTCAACAGACTACTAAGATCCAAACAAATACTTAATTCCAAAGAAGCTAAAATATTAGAAAATCTTAATTTCATTTGTATATTTTCTAAACATTCGGATTTTAATTCATTTAATAAATATTTCTCCGCACCATAATATAATTCAATGGTTTCTTCCAAGGAAAGATTGTGAAAATCAATGGATCCTTTGTAAATATATAAAATCATAAGTTGAAATATTTCCAAACTCATATCTAAGATTTCAATAAAACTTTCCACTTCACTTATGGGTCCATAAAACATAGCCTCAAATACTGGACTGGCTGAAGCTAATATTAATTTGTGGCATTTAACTTTACCCGCTTCACCCACCACAAATACACAGTCATAGTATTTTTCTGTAGTCAGCAATTGTTCATAGCGACGACTAAGGGCCAATTGTTGCTGGGAAGATTTTTTAAAATTTTCTATAAAGAAATCATTTTTTAAATTTATTTCCCTTAAAGTAGCTGCCATCTGCAAAAAATAAATAAATAAAAACAAAAATAATAATAAAAGAAAGTTTTATACATATTAAATTGCAAAATTAATATAAATAAAATTTGTATATTTAAATATTTAATATAAAAGAAATGCAACAACATTAAAGACATGTTTCTTATGAAAAAATTTACATTTTATAGGTATGATTTTTTTTAAAATTTTTTGACTGAAATAAAATAAATTAATATTAAATAAACTTTTTTATGTTTGAGAAAACTGTTTAGTTTTATTATGTCTACTTAGAGATATTAGCAAACAAACCAGTTCAACCGTTAGAATTCAAATTTTGGTTTATGTAAATTGCCTATTAAATTTTATTAATATTATAATCGGTAAAAGTTGCTACTAATGCATAAACAAAACTCATATATATGTATATAAGCCTCAAACAAAAGAGCGACTCAAATTATTAAACTCTCTTCTATTTTATTTCTCATGTCTATCATACAATCCTCCCAATTCAAAACTATATCATTGATATTTCTTTACATAAGCAAACTGACAAGTAATGATATTAGAACAGTGAGAGTTTTTTCCAGTTTTAATTAAGACAGCTGTAAGAGAGAAATGATAAACAAAATAGAAAAAGGTTTAATAATTTGAATTCCTTTGTTTGCTTTTTGTTTGTGTCTTATACATATAATGAGAAACAAAGTAGAAAAAGTATACAATTTGAGTTTCGTTCTGAAAGGTGTAGTTTTTCCACCGTTCCTTTTTATTTTTAGCAAATGCACATTGTTATGTAAAATTATTTATTTTATTTGCGTTATCAAGAAGTGTTCTTATTGTTGTTTTTTTATTTTGAATAATTAAAATCGGGGACTTTTATATTTTTTAAGCGAAATTACTTTATGATTTATATTTTTTCGAGTAGAAATAAGAAACACATAGTCAAAACGAAAAAAATCGGCAAAATAAAATAAAAATTTCCAAAAGGGAATAAACTAAGCTAAATGAAAAAAATGTTTTAACGAAAAAAGTCACCAAAAGTAAAAAACCGCCAAAATAAGAAATCCATCAAAACGGAAAAAAGAGCCAAAACGAAAAAAACTGCAAAATATGTAAAAAAAATCTTAAACAGAAAAAACCGTCAAAACGGAAAAATGCGCCAAACGAAAAAAATCGCCAAAATAAATAATTTAAAAAAAAAAAAAAAAAACGTCAAAACGAAACAAATTGCCTAAATAAATGGAAAAAATAGGCAAAATGGAAAAAAATCACCAAAAGGAAAAAAATTTACAAAACAAAAAAAAAAAACGCCAAAATAAAAAAATCACCAAACCAAAAAAAAAAACGAAAAAATCGCCTAATGAAAAATTTTTTAAACGGAAAAAATCTCCAAAAGGAATAAAATCGCCAAAATGGGAAAATATCTGAAAAATAAAAAAATGCTAAAAGGTAAATAAGATAAAACGAAAAAATCACAAAAGAAAATGGCCTAAACGGAAAAAATACCCAAACTAAAGAAATAGCAAAAAATAAAAATTGCAAAAAAAAAAAAAAATAGAAAAAATAGGCAAAATGAAAAAGGACAACAGAAAAAAGACAAATAAAAAATCGCCAAAGCGATTCAAATCGCAGAAAACGAAAAAACGCAGAAATAAAAATATTTTCAAAACGGAACAGATAAAAAACACCAAAACTAAAAAAAAAAATCGGCAAAACGGAAACACGCAATAAAAACGAAAAAAAATCGGTATAACGAAAAAACAATTTAATGAATTTATAAGCGTTTAACGCATAATAAAAAATAAAGTACGCGTGTTTGTCAAATTTGTTGTTGAAGAGAAATGAGAACTACAGTTACTCAGAGCTTTATTCACCCCTCTCTACTTTAAAGAATTTTAGGAGAGAGAAAAACCTGAATCTGTAACGTTTTTAAATTGGTAAAAAATATAAAAAGAAATAAATTTAAAGGTATTTCTTCACTTTACAGATTACAATTGTTTCAGCATTTGATTAGTTGTAACCATTAAACGTTTCTACTAACATTTTTTTATTAGATTGTTAATAAGTGGGTTGAATTTTCTGGTGGAAAATATTGTATAACGAAAATAAGTTTTTCTTACACAAAACTTTTTTATTTCAATACGAATAGGTAGCGAAGCACCTATGTATAAATAATCTAGTTATAATTATTTTACTGAATCTTAAAAAAATAAATAATTAAATTGAATGATAGTTTAAAAATTTTTTTCAATTATTTTAACTTGCTCAATCACGATTTTCCCTATAAAAATGTAAATGACCGTGTAATCAATTCCCACACTTAAATTAATTAAATATTGAACAAAATATTTACTAAAAATTACAAATATTATTTGCCATATAATTTATTTTATCTAAGGTAAATATTATTAGAAATAAACATTTACATTTCGAGTTTAAAAATGTTTGAACTTGGCTAAAATGTTAAGATCGCAAATAAATGTTTTTTCGTTTATTTATTTTTTCTATTCGTAATAGTTTTGATTCTGGAAACACGTGAGATAACTAATTTGTATGCAAAAAAGTATTAAAAAATAAATACAAAAATCATAACAAAACATAAGTACGGAGACTAGTTAAACAAGTACAAATCGATTCTTTGAGAAATTTTCGTATATTAACTATTGTTAAAGCAAAAATCTTACATTATAGCTTTATTTTTTACCTATTCTTGACATTGTGTAAACAATAGATTTGTTTGTGTAATTTTAATATTTAACATCAAATTATGAATATAAAACCCTAAGAACAGTTATTTTACATAATTTACACATTGTTAATACTATGTAAACATTTGCTTTATTATGTAGATTTCAAAGTTTACACTTATCCTAGTATAAATCGATTTGATTGTATTTTACATATTTTATACTTTGTTGACATTATGTAAACAATAGAATTTTTTATGTAAAATAGGTGAACAATTGATTTTATGTATTTTTTTTTTATTGAATTTCATAATTTAAAATCGATTTAATAGCTAGTATACATATTCTACCTACTCATTGTTGATATTGTGTAAAAAATAAATCTTTATGTTAATTTTCTAATTTACAATAAATGTGATAATATAACCCGATCTATTACTTATTTTCCATAATTTTGCACATTGTTAATATTATTGACATAGTGTAAACAATTGATTTTTTAAGTAAATTTCATACATTAACTATTATAAAAGGAAAATTTCTTTTAATATAACTATTTTATATTATTTACCTACTCTTGACACTGTGTAAACAATGGATTTTTTGAAGTAATTTTAATTTTTAACATAGAATTATGATTATAAAAACACAAGAAGTTATTTTACATAATTTACACATTGTTGAAAATATTTAAACAATTGTTTTATTATTTAGTTTTCATAGTTTACACACATTTATGGTAGTATAATCGATTTGATAGTATTTTTCATGTTTTATGCTTTATTGACATTAACGTAAACAGTCACTTTTTTATGTAATTTTGTACATTAACATATTTTTGCAGCAAAAAGCGTTAATTATAATTCTGTGTAAACAACTGACTTTTTATAAAGTTTTAATATTTAACATAGAATTATGGTAAGACTATAAGAAAGTTATTTCACATAGTTAACATATTTTTGACATTGTGTAAACAAATAATTCTTTAAGAAATTTCCGTACTTTAAAGAATTTTGAGACCAACAACATAGTTTATAAGTTCACTTTTACAAATTTTGAAATTTTATTTTAACTAATCTCAGTCCATAGAAATTAAATAACAAACAATGACAACAAACCGACATGGTTTTAAATTATATTAAAATTATTGCGCTTAAAAATATTTATATGCAAAGAAACTAGTATAAAAGAAGACAGCCTGAAAAGAACTTTTAATAGACTAATAGGTTTCATTATTAAAATTAATTTGAAGTCAAGAACACTTCTTTTTTGATATTTTATTTGAAACATCTGCGTTTATGGATACAATATTATTAGGATGCACGCACTATGCTTTTGTTGATCATATTTCTTGGCCAATGTTATCAAAGTAAACAATTTGTTTTCTTTTTTAAAATATGTTTTGGATGAAAATCAAAGCAATTTAATGCATTTAATTTATTTCATAAACCTTTAATTCATTTTTGCACTTTTTATGCATCATAAGTAAAGTTTTGCTGTTTTGGTTAAAAAGTTATTCCAAAAAGAGTTGGATATATTTCACTTATAACTAAACCCAAAGGCCGGAATTTACTTTTGGCAGCAATTATTTTGATACAGAAAGGAAATATATCGACGTTTGTTAGTTTAATTTCTATATTTACATACTTGTTGTTTGGTTTGACCTTTGCAAAAGATATGAATTATCAATGCTTACTTATTTGGAAAAAAATGATTTTCTCAAAAAACGCAAAAAATCGCAAAACGAGACAAAATGAAAAATTTGTCTCAATCTATTTGTTTCAATTGATTTTTTTTATTACCATCTTTCACCCAAAATTCGCACAAATTAAAAATTTAAGTTTCTTACGAACCCAATTTTTTCATGGGTTACATAAACAAAATTTTTTTCACATGATTCTGACTAGCTCTTACGTGTTTTTATACATAATTTAAATTCGCTTATTATGATGGCAAATGAGTAGCAATGAGTAGCAATAAAAACTAAATTGATTTTTTTGGAGTTTTAAAGTGTTTACTATTTAAATTGCGATAACAAAAACATAAAAGGAAAATATGACAAAAAATGTATTTTGGCTAAAAGTGGTCAGTGAAATCATAGTGGGATAGAAAGATGAAATAACTTTTCAAACTTCTCTCGTATGTATTATATTTCCTACTTTTTTTTTGCTTAGTCTGTAACGTAAAATTATCTTTGTTATTTTATTTGTTTTTATAATTATTTACATACTTTTATTGAAGTTTAAATAAGTAGAAATTTTTATTTAGTTATTGTTGTTACTATATCCACTTATAAATTATTTGTTTTTATATTGTTAATTTTTTTTTCTTTATGTGTGTGTGTCTGTATATGCCGGCAAAAATATTATAATGATGACCAAACAATTTCATTTGAAAATTAAAAAAAAAAAAATATATTAAAATCAAAACAAAATTTAGAAAAAATAACAACAAAATATATTAATATTGAAAAATAACAATAATTCGTAAACATACAAACATTCACACATATTTAAAACTACTACGTCTTCAGCCAAATAAAAAATCGCATATGATTGTTAAAAAATGAATAAACGAATAGTTAAACATTGATTATCTTTATACATTTGTTCTCTTTTATATTATTTTTTGCTGAAGTTCTCAATTGTTACATTATTTTGCTTCTTTTAAACATTGATACCAGAAAAATCCATTGTTATTAAAAAATCTATATTATATTAATCCTAATATAGAAAATAGAAATATACCTATAGAAAATAGAAAAAATATAGAAAAAATATAGAAAATTTGTAAATTTTCTGTAAATGAAATAGACAATTTCGTATAAACAAAAAATTTATAGGAAAATGTCTATTAAAAGAAATTTAAAAATTTTCTATAAAAATAATATTTATCGAAAATTTTGCATAAATAAAAAAAAATTTGTCATAAATTTGTTACAAATAAAAAATTTATGGAAGATTTTTTATAAATGTTCTTTATATAAAATATTTTTCGAAAATGTCTTTTATATAAAAAAATTTATCGAAAATTTTCATTATATAAAAAATTTATCGAAATTTTTATTATATAAAAAATTTATCGAAATTTTCATTATAAAAAATTTATCGAAATTTTCATTATATAAAATATTTATCGAAATTTTTATTATATAAAAAATTTATCGAAATTTTCATTATAAAAAATTTATCTAAAATTTTCATTATAAAAAAAATTATCGAAAATTTTCTTTAAATAAAAAAATTTATCGAAAATTTTCTACAAATAAAAAACACCAAAAATTTCTGCAAATAAAAAATTTATCGAAAATTTTCTACAAATAAAAAATTTATCAAAAATTTTCTATAAATAAAAAATTTATAAAAAGAAGATTGAAAATTTTTTATAAGTTTTCGAAAATTTTCTATAAAAAGAAATAGAAAATTTTTTATAAAGAGAAAATTTATCAAAAATTTTCTATAAATAAAAAATTTATCGTAAATATTCTACTAATAACAAAAATATCGTAAATTTTCTATAAAATTAAAATTTATCGTAAATTTTCTATAAAAAGAAGAGAATTTTTTTTACAAAAAGAAGAGAAAATTTTCTATAAAAAGAAAATATTTCGAAAATTTATTGTAAATTTTCTATAAAAAGAAAAATTCATCGTAAATTTGCTATAAATAACAAATTTATCGAAAATTTTGTATATATATATATATATATATATATATATATATATATATATATATATATATATATATATAAATAAAAATGTGTCGTAAATTTTAAATAAAAACATAAATTAAAAATAAAATAAATAAAACAATAAAAACAAATTTATCGTATATTTTCTTTTATACAAAATATACGATAAATTGTCTTTTAGAAAATTTATGATAAATTTGCTTTTATGGGAAACTTACGATACATTTTCTTTTTATAGAAATTTTTCAATAAATTTTCTTTTCATAGAAAATTTTCAATAAATTTTCTTTTCATAGAAAATTTTCAATAAATTTTCTTTTCATAGAAAATTTTCAATAAATTTTCTTTTCATAGAAAATTTTCAATAAATTTTCTTTTCATAGAAAATTTTCAATAAATTTTCTTTTCACAGAAAATTTTCAATAATTTTTTTTTAGAAATTTATTTTCTAGAAAAAGAAATTTAATCGTAAATTTTTTATAAAAAGAAATTTTATCATAAATTATCGTAAATTTTCTATAAATAAAAAATTTATCGCAAATTTTCTTTAATTTTTTTTTCCAAAACAACAATTTATCGAAAATTTTATTTATTTAAAAAATTTATCAAAAATTTTCTTTAAATAAAAAATTTATCGAAAAATTTGAATAAATAAAAAATGTGTCGAAATTTTCCATAAAAACTAAATTTATAAATTGATCGTAAATGTTATAGAAAATTTTCAATAAATTTTCTTTTCACAGAAAATGTTAAATAATTTTTTTTTTCATAGAAAATTTTAAATAATTTTTTTGTAGCAATTTGCTTTCTATAAAAAGATTTTTTATCATAAATTTTCTCTAAAAATTAAATAAAAAATTTATCGTAAATTTCCTATAAAAAGAAAAATTGTAAATTTTCTAAAACAAAAAATTTAACTACCCCAAGTTGGGTAAAAATAATCTCCTCATCTGGCTACACTGTTATCAATAATCAATATTATATGAGAGTATTAATTACCAAGGTGACCAGATATGTTTATCTTTGATAATCGTTATTATCGAAGCATGCCAGATTATATTCAGATATACAGGCTGTTCACTTTCATTGATATAAATAAAAACGTTCTTTAAATGTTGTTTTTGTTTTGTTTCAAATATTGGAAATCGTGATTTATTTAAAGCAAAACAACATTTAATAATATACATATATTAAAAATAAGTTATAAAATAAAAAAATCCACATAGATTTTATTTCAATACCGTATTTTCCCACTTTCAACACACCTTCAAACTTTTTTCTAGAAAATAAAATTGCTTAATAGCTATTTTTGTCGCTCAAATTAAAAATAAATATATATTTTTTTTAAAATTAAGCAGGAATTTTTGTTTAATAAAATATCACATAGAATTTATTTAGTTTAAAATTTGTAGAAAAAGAGCGACCATGTGTTTGTATTATTAATTAGTTGCTTCTCCTTATTTAAGTATTCAATATCTTACCGTATAATTATGAAATTTTGTTCAACTTGTTATGGTTATATATTTATTTTGAAATGTAGTCAATTAATCACTCACAAGATTTTGCTTATATTTATTTTTAAAAAATATAATAAACAATTTTTTATTTTCTTAAATTTCTTTTATTTTTTTTCTTTAATAAATTTTTTGTTGTTTATTTGTTTGTTAATTCTTATGTTCAAGCAAAAATAAATTATTGCGCAAAATAATTAATTATTCTGTATATTTTATTGTTTTGTCAATTTTATAAAATAGAATTACACAATTGTTTATTTTTTTTCATATTTATAAGAAATATCTCAATTATTTTTTATTTAACTTGTTTTTATCTATTATTTTGTTAAATACTTAAAGTTTCTTGAACTTGACCGATATCTTTTTTTTATTGTTAGCAGCTGATCTTTTTAATAAAACAAACGTAATCGCTTGATGCTTTATTTAGAATTAATTTTTAATTTTATTTTTTGCTTTAGAGGTTCTTTTACCGCCAACTCTCTTTTTACAACTGTTGAAAAATATTTTTAAACTTTAGTATTTCATGCTCAAGTTTTTTTTAGTCATTATTTTCACTTTTAATATTCTCTTATGTGCTCTTAAATTGTTATTAGCTTAGCTCTTTAATCGTGTTGCCCAACTTAATGGAATATTGAAGAAAATGGGATTTTTTTAAGGGGACAGAATTTCTATAAGATGGTTTGAAAAATTCACTAAATTCTTGGAATTTTGTATTTTAGAAAGAATTATTACTATCTTTCAATTATAGTAATTTTTTCAGATGGCTTACAGTATATATACGATTCAGAGCATCCGGTTCGAAGGACCATAAACGGATTAAAATATGTAATTTTCCATGTTGTCTTTGTTTGGTAGTACCACTGCAGATTTTGTGGATTATAAATAGACATCAGCAGATTTAACTTCGTATTTCCTTGGACGCAAAATACTTCAGAACTAATGGAGTATATTTTCTTCTTAGGCTTCTATGGCCTAGTGGGTATTGACAGGGCGAATGGGCTATCCTAGGTGCGATCATGTTTAAATACCATTATCCTAAAGAAGCCAAAACTCTTTTAAAGGTTTAAAAATTAATTAAAAGATAGGAAAATTAATGATCATATCAGAAACTCGTAGAATTTTACTGTCGGGAGAACGACTGACATCCTTTGGGATAACCTAAATCTTGAGAGAACAATAGAGAGATATTCTGAGAATAAATAGGTCACGACTCAGGAAGTTGGTTAATGTTTTAATCGGCTACATAGAGTTGAAAGCTCACTTTGCTCATATAAGATTATCAGATTATTCAATCTGTAGAGCCTGCGAAAAATAGGACAATAAGGCCGATCGCAAAAAATATTTAATAAAAATATATCTCCTAAACTACTAGTGCGATCAAAAAGTCATTTATAAGTAAAGTGCAAAGTATGGCCTAAGCTTAAAAAAACTTTTAATCAGCTGTTACTCAGAAAAAATAAGATTTATTAAACGATTTATCAAAGATAAAAACTATTCCAATTACTTTTTTAATTCTATCAATTATTCGGTTGATCAAAGTTTAAATTTTCTAATATTTTTTACTAAAACTAAAACAATTTATCGGCTTTTAATTATTATGGTATCAACTAATAAATTAATCAAATATAAATAAAAATAGGTAATAATTTGAATAATTAAATGTAAATTTTTTTCATAGCTTGAATTTAAATTCATAAAATAATTGAATATGTGTTATTTGTAATTGAAAATGGATTTTAGATTTTTCTATGTTAAATCTGAGTTTAATTTTTTAGAATATTTTAATTTAGTAATATATTTAATTATAAAAATATTTGAAATCATTTTAAAATTCTGATTAATAATTTAATTGAAATTTTTTCGAAAAATATGTTTTTCTGTGTATGTTATGTTATAAGGTATGAGCCACAGAGTGTTAAAATTTAAGATTTTGAGCTTTAAAAAATTTAAAAGCTATAACTTTTGCAATAAAGAACTGATTTGTTTACATAATTAACTTATCTCTTTTAATATGACATATTTGCGCTTTAATAATAAAAAAAAATATTTTTGGTCTTGATTGATTATGTTTTTATAACCTTCACATAAATTGTAGGGTATTTATAAGATTATCATTCTATAAGAAATTTGTAAAATGCAACACCTAGAACCCAAAAAAGGAAAATATTCGTAATTTCCATAATTAAAAGTAACTTTTGATAAATGTCAGTCTGTCCGTCTGTATGTTAAAATAGTTTTTCAAAGACCAATTATTACATATCTTTTGGTATACTTGCATAGTATATAGTCTTGAGAATCTTGTTATTGCAATTCGGAGAAATCCGTTTAGGAATGACGGCGTTATAAGTGATTTTCCAGAGCAGACTCAGAAATTAAAAAAAGAAAAAATGCCCACAATGATTAATATTTTCTATTTCTCATATAATAATATATAAGTATTTTTCTACCCAGAATTAGTTCGGTGGAATTATTACCTAGTCAGTACACATTCTATGGAGCGATTCTAGAACTAGTTCTATACAAGGCTTTAGTGAACGGTTCAAAAACAGTTAGTATTTATTTTATTTTTCATTCTAATGAACCACTTCCCAAAGCCCACATTTAATCAATTTAAATTTGCCAAACTCTGTTTTTTTATATCTTTTTATTTTTTAGATTTTTGTTCTTAACATTTTTTAAATATTTTTAGAAAGTTATTTAGGAGCTAGTAATTTGTTCAAAGAAATAATGTAGAAGTAATACAGAACTAGTTTTTAAGCACAAGTACTCAGAAACATTCTTTAAAACCAATTTAGTAGAGTAGAACGTTCTGCTCCATGACTGCCAGAATTGGTTGCAATACCACTGATTCTAAGGATGTTAATAAAGAATCTGAAGTGGTTATGATTGCAACCAAAAGAAATTTCTAAGGAATTCGAATTTTCACTCATTTTTTTCAAAATTGGTTTTAGTTTTCGTGATATCAACAAAAATATATTTATTTTTTGAGACCTGATAACCAATTTAATAAATAAAAATTAAAGAATCTTTCGTATTAATTGGAATCTGTTTCATGTATTTCAGATCAACGGTAGGAACTCATTATGTCCTCGTCAAAAAATCCTTGGTATTGTTTTTCGATTTTCACCAAATTCTTGGGATTTGCTCTTCTTTCTCGTTTCTTGTACCACCAAACTTTTAAGTGAAAAATCGTAACATTGAATAAAAAATTGAGCTTTAAAGATATTCGAGTGGTAGTTTTGCAATAGACTCTTAATTGCTTTCTTCAAATCAGAGGATTTGGTATTACCGCGAATGTTGCGAACAAGATTTTATAATTATCCCTTCGTTGGCGGTTTATTGGTCGTTAATTTTTTTTTAGGATTTCGTCGGTCATTACTTTTTGAATAATAGGTATTACAAGTATATCTACTTTGATTTTTCTCCTTGGAGCCTAAGAGCTTTGAATAAGTTCTTGATATGGTTAGGTTCAATGTTTGTTAATTTGAAAGTAGTTTGTAAACTTAGAAGTGGTAAAAAGGAGACGTTTTATTTTTCGCCACAAATGATATCGAATGATCTATTTATGAAATGAAATAAATCGTTAATATCATCACTGAAGTATATGTTGCATTTCCTTTAAGAATCGTGAATAGGGCTTCATTTTTGGTCCCGTTAACATTAACATATAATATAATAAAAACGATTAAAAACGTCTTTGTAACTATTTTCTATAATGACATATTTTAGTTAAGCGCTCCCAATTATGTTAAAATTAGTTCTCATCTGCTCAGGTCCAAAAGTTGACCCCAATTTGTAAACTTGTATTAATATTTTAAGAGTTGCGCAAGGAAAGGATTGTAACTTTTACTATACGTGAAAAAGTTGTAGCGTTAACTTGTTTGCATTTGTTATTATCAAGGACCGGAAGTTCATGCAAATGCATGTTTTTTGCCTTTACTCCTAGAACAGAGTAAACTAAATATTTTTGCGAATTAGAGAATTTTCTTTAAAATGGCATCTATTTGTTAGTGCATATTTATGCATATTTTATTGAAAATGCATGTTTTAGCATATTTTGCCATAAATGCATATTTTTGTATCATATTTAGTGCAATATTCCAATTTAAAATTATTTTTTGTGTAGACTTTTGATAAAACGACTTAAGTCTTAAGCTAAAAAATTAAATAAAAAAAAATATTATATGGTAAGCTATTTCTCCAAAACTAACAATCACAGAAGGACTTTGATTATTGTAAAAGGTGCGTCATCAGAAGGTTCCTTATTTATCTCGTATTAAGATGCGAAATTAAACAGAATAAATAATTTCGTTTCGTAGAAGTATTGTCCTAAAATAATCGACAAAACAATATTCCTGAAAAAAGTTGTTGGTATATCTGTCTTTGGATAGCCTAAAACACAGAGATAAATACAGACTTTCAGAGTCAAATTTCCAATCATTTATCTGAAGACGGAACAAGTTCGTTTAATGTCGATTTATGTGTATGAAACGTTTGTTTTGGTTGTTATACGTTTTTGTAAAACATCGAGAATTGATTAATTTTTTTAAAAAAGCTACCAATAAGATTATTCTGTCTAAGAGCACAATAAGCTGTATAGAGCTACCTTTAATATTATTTTAAAAAAATCGATCTATCATTAAGACCACAGCCATCGAAAGAAGTGTTGCCAAT
Source organism: Protocalliphora azurea (assembly GCA_932274085.1). Classification (NCBI taxonomy): domain Eukaryota; kingdom Metazoa; phylum Arthropoda; class Insecta; order Diptera; family Calliphoridae; genus Protocalliphora; species Protocalliphora azurea. Next base: position 26,940,680 of record OW026521.1, on the reverse strand, counting down.
ACAGTTGTTACAATTTCAGATTCAAACGAAGAAACAATTAAATCTTTCCACATCATTTAAAAATGCATCCATCACATCTGTTGATGTCGAACGGTAATTTTCTATGAACAAAAGCTGTCCAAGGTCTTTACTATATATTTATTTTTAATTTGGTCCTGTGTGAAGTAGTGGAAAAGTGTGCTCGTTATTAAATGTTTGATAGTTATGAGGTGAATAAAATTTGACTAGCTCATAGGGCTAGTAAAAATTTTGACAAATGAATATAAATATTTTAAGTTTTGAACTTTATAGAAAAATTGAATAAAATATTTGGAAAAATAACACATATGTATTTTCATATTCAATATTCACACATTTCTTTTTGATTTTTTTATAATAAAATTTAATTTGTCAATATTTTTCAGTTTTCATTTTACACAGCAGAAATGAAAAAATATTTTTTATCGTAGAACTTTTCTACCGTTTCACACACGCCCTTAATATGATACTGAATTTAAATTTTATGTTTTTTTTAATAAAAGTTAAGAAATAAGTGCATATTTTATTTGTTTTTAGGGCATATTTTAACATTTTTAGTGTATTTTTTAACCTTGAACCTGTTTTATTTTAAATGCATGAATTTCCGGCCTCTGGTTATTATTCCACGTAATTAGGTGCTAAATTTTTGTTGTAATAGCGTAAAAAGTTTTTCTTAAAATGAAAGTTGAACAAAATCATACAAACGCATAATTAAAATTTCTAATCAGAACACATGTTGACCATATAAAACAACTGCTAGGAATTCGGGTGAGTCGGGAAATACAGTTTTTTGAGTCATAAAAACATACAAAGAATTCACGATCACCTAAAGGAACTCTGATACCCGAAGAAAAAGTTGATTTAAAGATTGTATCTTTTATCAGAAAAGTTTAAAAAATGCGTTTAAAGGGCAGTACGTATTGTAAAATTTTTTACAAAATCCTGGTCATGAATTTAAAATCACATGTAAAAAATCAAAATTATCGAACAAATTTTTGGTCTGGCAAGCCATTTGTACGTGCGGGGAGAAAATATAAAAATGAAAAATAAAATAGAAAAATAATAGAAGAATGTACGAAAATAAATGCTCTTGAAAAAAATCCTTTCTATCATTAGAAAGCACAACGAAATCTATTTTTTCTGGCCTGATCACTTTTCTTTTATCATTACAACAAAAAATAGCTGAGTGGTATTAAATAAATGGTGCTGTTATGTTTCAATGATGCTGCTATGTTTCAACTACTGTCCAAATCTCAGCCAATTTGAAATGTGCAGCATAGTTATAGTAAAAAATATTTAAAGAACACTTAAAGTAGAGTAAAAAATGGAATAGAATATTAAAAGTAGCAGGTGAATTCCAACAAAAAAGTAACCCAAAAAACAATAATGTTTTTATTCAGGGTGTACCAGAAAATATAAAATATTTTAATAAAAACTAATAAAAATTAATTAAATTTAAAATTAAATTTAAAACTAGAATATGATAGTTTTTAACATAACAAAATTTCAAAAAGATTAACCCATTAGTTTCATTTTTATAAGCTGATTTGTATGCACTCATTTTTTTGTGCGCAGTCCTTATTTCTTTGTATTGTTATTATTAACTATGGGAATCATATAAATTTCATCATCTGGCAACACTCACTCGTTATTTATTATTTAAGAGAAAATTGAACAACATATTTATGTTAAGAGAAACCATTAATGACATCAAATATTATACAATACCAAACATTTAAAAAATATGATAATAAATAATTTATCTTAATACCAAAACAGCTGCTTTATAATTTATAATTTTATATATTTAAACATAAATATATACAGTGAGATATGTATACAAAGAAACTCTATTTTCCTAAATTAAAAATCATCTCATCAATCTTCATTATTTTTTGAAATCTTATTAATATTAAAGTCCTATTAATTTTTTTTTTCTTACCATCTTTTTTTGTAAATTCTTTAAAAACCTTGAACCTGTTTTATTCTGCAGAAAAACCATTTAACCACTTATGTTTGTTTCTTAGTCTTTTTGGTTATAACGTTTTTTTATGATCATTTTATTTTTTTCTTGCATCTTCAACTTGTTGTGCCAACATAAAATGAAGCACCAGCTGCAGCAGCATTCATTTTGTCAGGAAATCTTTTGCAAAATTCATACTCATTTATATTTTATTTGGCCTGGAGTTTATTAAAAACTCTGTTAGTTATTTATAGAACAAAGCTGATCATATAGTGGTAAAATAAAAAAAATATATAACGTAGATATACTAAACCACACAGAGAGAAATTTTTTATAAGAAATTTTTTCCTTAGATTATTAAATAAAATTAAATATTTTAAGGAAACAAAAACAATTTAAATTATATAGCGATCAACTTTTTTTTAAGATCTTTGAAAGGAATAACTACAGAAATAATTCATTATAAAATCCAGAATATAAAAAAAAAATAATCACATTATTTTTCTTTTTCTATTTTCAGTTATTTTTTTCTCCAAATTCCTACAAAGACAATTTTCTCACATTCGATTTATGTTGCTGCTAATTGTAGTTCTTAATACTCTCAATATAAAAGATCACACAACATCACCTCTTCTTATACATAGAAAACATTTCGAAAAAGATTTAAAATACTGTTCCAAATGTTTTGAATCTCAAATTCCACATTGTTTAAACTTTTTAAAACAAATACAATCAGATGATGAATTCTCTTTAAAGCAGCTTTTAAACATTTTACCTAAAAGATCTTTCAAACGCAATAATCAATTGATTAAGCTAAAACAATCTAATGAAAAACTTATAGCCAAGTATTTATTCAATAAAAATCAAAATCTGGAAAATAACTCTCAAATAGCTGAAATAAAAAAAGCTTTTCTTGTTAAACATGAAAATTTACAAGGCATGCAATATGCTCCTTTAAAGACATTAGATAATTTTATCAAAAATCTTCAAAATTTTCATTCAAAACTCCCAGAAATCTGTATATGGCAATACTTGTACCACAACGTACAACCCTTAATATTTCCGTTATTAAAACAAAGGAAATTTCCCGTTCCTAGGATCTCTGCTGTATGTGGTTTTACTTTATACCAACAATATGCTGGCCAAGATTTATATAATTTTTTTAAAGCAGATTTTATCCAAAAATTGATAATATCTAAACAATTATTGGAGGCTGCCTTAAAGTTTTCCTATGGTTTTGATAATTATCGTTTATATATAACCGATCTAACAGCTGATAATATAGTTTTTGATGTTTTAAATAATGAACTATATTTCATAGATTTGGATACTATTTTTATAGTGGATTCATTTAAGGCTAAATATAGATCTTTAACTCATAAACACGAGTATATAGAATGTCCTGGTTGTTTTGCCTATTCAGCTGATGATATAGCTTCTTATAATATCAGCGATATTAATATCTATTCCACTTGTCAATTTTTAAAAGAAGATTTGTATAAAGACCATTCTAAAGGTTTTTTATATCCTATACCACAGCAAGTAATATCAACATATCCTAAATTAAGGCAGCTATTAAATAAATGTGTAAATTGTCCGCTTAACATGTGCTCGGAGCGTTTTACGGTAGCCAAGGATTTGTTAAAACTATTTAAGGAGATTTTGCTCGATTTTAAGATATAAGGCGAATCTTCAAAGTAATTGATTCAATGTTTAAAGATTGGATCAGTTGGGAATTTGTAAGAAAACAGGTAAGTATTTATTTATATTTTACTTTTTGTAATAGTTATTTTTAATAAGAAGTGAGTACAAAAATTTCAAGACACATAAAACAGGTCAACACTAAAAAAGTTTCGTAGAAATGTGTTACGGATGATGATAGCAATCACCAGAATAATTTTAGTTTCTTTACATCACGTCTCAAATTTAAACCACTGAAGACCAAAGAAAATATATTTTCCCAAGGAGTTTTTAGGTTATATAATTGTTAAGGTAAAAGCTATAAAAAATATGTCAATTATATTTTGTAGAGTACAAATAGTGCTATAAAATGTAGTAGCAATTTTCCTTTTAACCCGCACACCACCCAGGGAAAGAAAGGGACAAAAGAGGGAATAGAGTGAGAATTTACGTAAAGGGTGGTCCTAAGTGCTTTTTGTCATTTTCAAAATGCAATAACACAGAAACTAATAAATTTATTTTCATATTACAACCTAACTGATATAAATCCAAATAATATGTGTGTAAATTATTATACTGGTCGGAGTAGTATTTACAAAGTTATAACAAAAATAGGAAGAAATGAAAAAAATTAGGACATTTTGGGTAAAAAAATATGGTTTAATTTAAAATGGAGTCAATTATAATTCTTATATGTACTTTTGGGTGAAAGAATTATATATTTTAAAAAAGTAGTTAGTAAAGTAAATTATCTTAAAAACTGTATAAAATTGCATAATAATAAATAATTATCTCTGAATGCCTTCTAAATATTGAACATAATTGAGCAATCAATTATAAAGTATTGTAAAACCTGGTACGCATGATAGCTAAGGTTTTTAGATTATTTAGAGCAATCCAAGTCTCAAGATATATTTGGATATAATTTTTTTAAATTACTTAAGTATTACTTAGTATCGTTTCGGTTAGTTATTTGCTGGTATGTTACGGATAATTTCTATATGATGCTATTTAGAGATATCACCATCAATTTGTACCAATTAATATAGCAAGAAATAACTAAATTTGTATGATGGTAAATATTGTCAAGTACTTAATCTATTTGGTCATGTCTGGCGATCAGTCATTGTAGTATATGGGTTATACGTTTCCAAGTACTAAATATGTTGGTATATGTTACTATGTTGGGATATGATACTAAATATGTTGGGATATGTTTTCGCTATAACAAGCATTTAAAGACATTTTATGCTTCAAATAAATCAGAGTTTAGTAGATTTCTGTGTAGCACATACATTAGTATGTATCCATATTAAAATGTGAGGTTATGAGATAAAATCGCTAATTATTCCAAAGGGGATAAAACCTCAACATTAATTTTTATTTGGGTCAAAAGTGTAGATAATCACCTTTATTTCGTATCATTAATTTTTAAATAGTGTTAACATTTTATAGCATTTCAAAAATGACAAAAAGCACTTTGGACCACCCTTTAGGGTAAATCTAATGTATGCTCGTACATTAAAAAAATTACAAAACAATAAAAATTTCATTACCAAAGTTTAAGAAAAAGTATATTATTTAAATAAACAAAAATGTATAAAAGATAGTAAAGGATGCGCCTTAGAGAGTCAAGTTTTTTTTAACAACTATCAAATGATGGCAAATTCTAAAAGTAATCATACATAGTTTAGGGTATAAATTTCTTGACGATTTTTCCTTAAGGAATAGATTTAGTTGAAACAAATATCAAAAAGTTAATAAATGACGTGACAAAGAAGCCTCAATAACGTGCATAATATAATTATAATCATAATTTATAAATCTTCGCAATATTATAAATTGTCAAAAGTTAATCATAAGCTAAAAAGCCATATATATGTCTCATATATTTTTTATCCAAAAATATGGCCAGTCAGGGTGGAAAGCGATTTACCGTAACTCCTTTTACCTACCTTTTAATACTATTTACCAAAGATATTAAAGGTATATGTTTGTTATTCTGTTTGTACTTTTTACAATACATATTAATCTAAGAGTTCCTTCTAAGTTAAGGGAGTTAAAATAATGATGCCTGTCTTTCCGTCCATCAGTTGGAATTGACTTATTGTTATATTATATAGATTGACAAAATGAAATTTTTTTTCTGCGGCTCGTGATATCAGTCAATTCTTATAAATGTTATTATGAAGCCTTTAATTCACTTTTTTTGGAATTGACTCTGGTTCTCGCTATAAATCGCTATTTGTAAACTTGACGAGGTTGCTTCATATATTGCAGTATATCTCAAAAACGTCTTGTGTGATTTGGTTCATTAAAATATAAAAAAAAAAAATCGAATTCAATCACGTTATTTTTTAATACGCCCAACAATTATGGAGATATTAAGCCTATTTTGTGAAAAAATTGTTTCTAAAAAAATCATAAAAATTCGACAATAGCAAAATTGCCAAATTTTATTCTTTGAATATAAAGATAATTTTTTTTTTTTGCAAATAAAACACGACACTTGTAATATATATATATATATATATATATATATATATATATATATATATATATATATATATATATATAATATAAGTGTACCTATAGTTAAAAGATCTTCGTTTTCCTTCGTTTCCTGAACTATCGTTGGCTTTAAAATATGTTGAACTTTTACCATATTGAGAGATATATTTACATAACAAATGACTCGAATAAACTGACAAAATTGAAGATCAAAATCATCCAAAAAGGTTAATATACCAAGAGACAAGGATTTTCCTTTTTTGGTTATAGACATTGTAATTAAATTTAACCCGTTTTTCGTTGCGATTATAGAACCTGCAATTTTAAAAATTAAGCCGTCGCGATAATGAGTAGTTGCGAATACCGAGCTTGCAATATATATATATATATATATATATATATATATCTATATATATATATATGTTATATATATATATATATATATCTATATATATATATATGTTATATATATGATATATATTCTTCCTTTCAATCATTTTTAATCGCTTTTTGCGTATTTTTTCATTAGACATATCTTAAGATACATCTGAAAGTTTCTGAAGGTCATGAAGTATGTTGAGAAATTCGGCCTTAAGATACGTCTGAAAGTTTCTGAATAAACAAAGTATTTCTTTGATTAATATTCTATTTTATCTATTAAATCTATCTTTTTATTTATTGGCATTTCTTCTGGCCTTTTAGAGGGATCACAATGGACCGAATGTTTTCTGGGTAGAGGCTTGAAGACGCCACCCTTTTAAACCTAACCTAAAATTCTGTCTAAAATTGGTAAATAAACTTAAAACGATTGTTTTAGAAGAATTTCAATCCAATTAGCAAGAAAAAATGTTTAATAACAACGGTATAATAATTAAATATATATATTTATTTATTATATAAATTTATATTATATATATATATATATATATATATATATATATAAATATATATATATATATATATATTTATATGTATATGTTTATAATTCAAATTCCCAAAAAAAAAAAACACTCCGAAATAAATCTTCGAAAAAAATTTAAAAAAAACTTATTTTCAAGAAGTAGTAAATATTTTCACATATATTACCATTAAAAAAATTACCAATTTTGAAGAAAAAATTTTTTTCAGAAAAAATACCAATTAAAAAAAATAGATCACAAAAAAGTACCATTTTTGACAAAAAAGAAGTAAATTAAAAAAAACAAAAATGCAACATTTTTGAAGAAAAAGTGTATTTTTTTTTTAGAAAAAATCTACTAATTTTCAAGAAAAAATAAAAATAAAAGAAGTACACAAAGGTACCAATCATTCATAAAAATATAAAGTACCATTAAAAAAGGACTAAAAAAATGTGGATTTCTATCTAATAACGTGTCCGTTGTTTCAGAATATTAGTTTAGTTAAGTATTTCACAAGGAATGTATATTTTATTGCGTTCAGTATAGGGCATTCGTACTTCGCAGCTACCAAAGTTTTAATTGAAGATAAGATCTAGTCCACTTGCATTTTTATCGAACCGTTAAAACTGCCATCACTTTCGAAATATTCTTCTGGTAATAGTATTGTTTGTATGTTTGTCTTTTTATATTGAATGTTTATCTTTATATATACATACATATGTTGTTTAAGAACTGTCAAATAAATAATACTCTTCGTTAAAACATAGAAATTTCATTTAGTTCTTTTTATTAGACTCTCCAAAGTTAGTGAAGAAACACAACAACGCCGTTAACGGAGTTGAAAAAAAAAAATAAACATAATAACTGTAGCGGGGCGCCGAGATGATTGCCAAAATTTTGCGTAAAATTTAAATTATCAATCTTATTTTTTATTATTTGTTGTAATTAACATTTTTAATATATAAATATTATTATATTCAATTTGTTTAATTTAATTTCTTTAAAGAATTTCTATTTTCTATCTTTGCTCAGTTTTCATTTCTTTTTTATAATACATTTTTTTCATAAATGACGGCAATCTAGTTGGAAAAAAAACATAGAATATCGTCAAGAAAATAAAATAAATTTTATTCGATTGGCTTGCCGCTCAACGGCAGTTTAAATGTTAAATTTGCATGGAACTGACGTTGCCGTCGTTGGTTGTGTTTCTTCACTTATAATTATAAAAAAATTTAAACCTTTGTATCTACCGTTTTCTCTAACATTTGTATATCATTCTTCAGATCTTTCATCTGACCCATCATACTTTTCATCAGCTCACCCTCTGGTGTTTGTGGCGGTTCATACAACAACATACGTATCGATTCTTTAAACATGGCTTCACATTGTCTTAAATAATTCTGTAATTCCTCTTCGGTCAGTTCTTTTTCACCAAAACGCAAACGATACAATTCGGCTGAAGCATTTGCCAACTCATAAAGAGCAATTGCTTTAAGTCTAGATATACCTGGTTGAATGGTATGTAAAACCATAACTAATTCCTGGCATAAACGTACCTTTCTCTCGTATACCCGACGACCAGGCCTTTGGAGACTATTCATAATAACACTACGCAAAATATTGGCTATATTTTGTTTTATATCCACCATAATATAGTGATTTTTATGTAAAATAGTACTAAGTTTGGCCAAGAGTATTTCGTAGCGTCTTAGATCTTCTTGAGCATGAAATACTTCTTCTTTGGCTTTGTCTATGATGGTTTGGACCTGTTCTGTGCGTAGAGTATGATTACAAATTGAACATTGCCATTTTTTATTGGGCTGTTTAACAATGTAACCCTCTTTATTGTTACCAGCACAGGGAGCACAAATGAAACTACTCATATGAGAGCCCATTTCGGTAGGATCTTCACAGCGTGAGCAAGTACAGAAAAAGTATTTGCCTTCTTGCAGGATTTGACGTCTTTCTTCAGTGCCCTAAAAAGTGATTAAAAAATGTAAATCAAAAAAATTCATTTATTTTCCATCCTTTTTTCACTTACCAACAAAACATTCGTATAACAATTCGTTACCATTTCCTCTTTGTTTATGTCACGATTGGCATAAATCTTTATACGATACATATCATCAATGGCAACATTTGCATTGGGACAACATTGATGAGCCAATAGTGAACCTTTTAAATACAATGCACTCATTGAGGCCTCATCTGGTGCTCTAATCTCATATGTGTTAACATCCAAAATACCACATAAATGCTGTAAAAATTCCTCATCTAATTTATCAGCCAATTGAAGATATTTTTTTAAATTTGACTTTAATATCGGTTGTATAATTTTTTTATTGCGTTCTTGCCAAATGGGCATTTTACGTCTTTTTTCCAGATGTGATTCTAATTGTAGAATTTTATTAAAATCTTCTTTACCTTCGGTATTTTCCGATAATAATAGACACTTAATGATGCCATAGGAATCGGGATATTTTTTTAAATCTTCATAATTTAAATCGGCCATAGCCGCCAAAGTATTACAATCGAATTCGCTGTGTTGGTTGCAATCCAAACATAAGGGTGATAGGTGACATTTACTGGAATGAGATAAAGATTAAAAAAAAATTGATATTTAGAAATCAAATAATATATTTTTCCTGAGATTTTTGTTTAAAAAGTTCCGTTACATGCTTAATAGGGTGGCTTTCTTTTATATAGAAGAAAATAAAGGATTTATAAATTCAGTGACTTTTAACAGTATGTGTAAGAGGAAGCTTCCCTCCATTAAATTCCGAAGTGGAACCCTTATTTTATCGGACTAATTACAACAATTTTGGATCATAAAATAAAGGATCTACAAAAATATAGGCTATAGGAACCGTTTCCCTCCCTCAAATTCTGGTTGAGGCCTTATTTGACTGGTGTTTATTTGGCTGAAAATTACTTGCTTTACGGTAATTTTATTTCAATAACGATTATAAGGTGAGCGTTCAAATAAAACATAACATTTTTTTTAAATAAAAGATAAACGGAATAAGTTAGGATTAAAACTAAATCAATACTTGTAATATTTCTTCTCCAGATTTTTCTGATATATCATTTTATATTAAAATTAATTTCCAATAATATTATTTTTAATTTTTTTACGTATGATTTTTGAATAAAATTTTAAAGTATTTTATGAAATTTTTCACGGTATCTCTCTATAAGAATTTAAAATTAATAATCACAATTGAGTACTGCTGGGGTTATCTTAAATTTGTCAAAATTCTGTGTAGTTTAAATAACTAATACTCTATAGTCTAAAATAACATTGCCAATTCTAGGTGCTTCTGTAGCGACAAAATTCTAAATCTGGCCAGAAAATGTTAAAAACACTGTTGCATGTCATTAGTGTAATCGGTGTCTTTTTAAGACACTTTTTATGCCATGATTATTCGAGTTTATTCAAACTAAAGAAGCAAAACAATTACATTTCTTATCGCATTCTGAGTAAACTTGTCATACGACAAATTGTTTTGTAAATGTTTATTGTTTTTAGTTCGATAGGACAGGACAATTTTATCGATTATTTGGTATACAAAACTTGTACCTTGTAATATCAGAAAAGTCAACAATAATGTATGTTTTCTAGGTTAATACAAAATATTGAAAATATTTTCATTTTTCATTATTGAGGAGCTTTGATCATTCTTTACCTCAGAATTCTTCTCAGCTTTGTTATTTAAATTTTTTAGCTTTTATTGACTACAGCTTAGGCATAACGTTAACATGGCTCATATTTAGGTTTTGGGGTCCGGGAATTCTCGGGCGGGAAATCCCGTGATTTAACGTCAAAATACTATCAGGAATTCCTGGGAGATTTTTAAAACTTTCCCAGGAAAACGGAAAATTAAATATTCTCGTAGTTTTAAAATTTTATAGCAAACATTTTGCTTTTTTTTAACATCTTATATCATTGAAAGATTGACTTTACTCTAAACATGGTACTTGCAAGAGTTTAACGCATGTAATACAGCTAGAAGGTTATCTGAAAGGAACATTAATGTAGCATGAATTATATTTTAACTATTATGTTTTTTTTTCATATATCTATATATTTGTTTATCTTTGGTTTAACGAAATTACTTACTAGCTGTTTCATATTAAATTTTAAATCAACTTTATTTTTGTCATGTTCAAATTTTAGATACTTTAGTTTTATTATCGATTTGTGCAAATGAATATAAACTATTACTATTACAAAAAAATACTTGGTTGGGAAATTTTTCATTCTAACACAATATATTCGTTGGAAAAATCATCTCTGATCCAAGCAACGGATCTATAAATTTTAGATGTAAATGTTATAACTTCAAAATACTTACAAAAAAAGCTAATCTTATGTTGTATTCATACGTATATGAGATTATTTTCGTCAGATTTCTGAACACTATAATTGGTCCGAAAAACTATGTTGCGAACCAATTTGTAGTATTTTTTAGATTTATTTTTAAATCAGTAATAATTGGTTAAGTAAAAAAATAATAATAATGTAAGTTAGGGAAATAAAGTGGAAATAAACGCTAAAGTATTTATAATGAAATTTATCCAATAGATTATTGTATATTTCTAAAAAGTTTTAGCATCAAAAACAAAATAAAATATTTAAAATTTTTTTATACTTTTATATTATTTTATTATTCGATAATTCGATAATTATTTAATAAAAAATAATTATCTATAAGAAATCATGGCCTTTTTCTTTTTTAGTTCCCGTTTCTGGGAAAAAATTTTCCGGGAAATCCCAAAACCTACTCATATTTGATTTTGAAGAAATTAACACAACATACCATTATGCGGCCGAACATGTTTGGCATAGCTCTTAGAAGCTCTCTACTTTTTGGACTTGAAATTCATTCTAGCGATTTTTTCTTTTTCTGAACCAAGTTTCATCTCATTCTTTAGGTCCCTTGTTAAGCTGAAATGTAATAATTTTGTCAAAATTTACTCAATTAACATTTTTTAGTAAGTTAAAAAAAGTTTAAACAGTTAAAATTTTATTTTGTACATTTTTCTTTGTCTGGGGTCTGCATGCGGACAAACGACTTGATTTCAAGATTTCAATCTGGTGTTAAATCAGTGATGTCAAATGGAGGAAATTTTCCCATTTTAATGGAATTTTTCAAAGAAATTTAAAGCTAAGGGAAAAGGGTTGGAATTTTAATTTTTATCAGAATAAGGAGAATTTTTTAAACGTTTAAATTTTTTTTCTCAAAATACGACTAAAAATAGGAATAAAGAAGAGATAATGCAATATTATCATTCACATTTATTTTAGAATTAATTTGTAATTTACTATTATTCTGTTTAAAATATTTTTTGGTATTTTTTGTTAATTTTATGATTAATAGCGATTTTAAGGAGGACTAAATACGACTAAAAATAGGAATAAGGAAGAGAAAATGCTATATTATCATTCACATTTATTTTAGAATTAATTTGTAATTTGCTATTATTCTGTTTAAAATATTTTTTGGTATTTTTTGTTAATCTTATGATTAATAGCGATTTTAAGGAGGACTAAATACGACTAAAAATAGGAATAAGGAAGAGAAAATGCAATATTATCATTCGCATTTATTTTAGAAAAAATTTGTAATTTGCTATTATTCTGGTTATTTTTTTTTTATTTTTATTATTAATAGCGATTTTAAATAGGAGGGAAAATTGGAGGATTTTTTTTTTTTTTTTTGAAAATAGGAAAAAAAGTGATATTTTATACAAAATAAAGGAATTCTTCCCAAATTGTATCTGACATCACTGTGTTAAATCTAACATGTCTCTCGAATATATTGTACTCAAGAAAGATATTTAAAATTAACGGCAGTAAGAGTTATTACGAAAATTTTCTGTTATGTTTTATTCGAACGCACACTTTACTATTTTGGGCATTTTGGAAAGGTCATAAACTGTCGAAATCAGCAAGATATAAACCCAGAAAATTTCAATTAAAAATAAATTGTTTATGATTAAGGAAAGGAACAAAATTTTAAAAAGTCATATTTTTAAAGATTTTGATCGCTTTGAACCATTTTAAATTTTTTTAAATGTATGCATATATTTTCTCTTAAATTAGGATTAAAGAAAGTACTATTTTTAATTTTTTCAATCAGCATAGTTGGATTCCTTAATATAATCTCTAAATAACATCATTTTACTGAAAAAGCACCTTATGTTCATCGTTTATTGCTCCCATATTTTCGGGGATTTCCACAATTGTAAAGAATTCTAGGGCCTATGTAGGGCAAGTTGGAGACATGGCTTGTTTTAAAATTTTGTTTCACTTTTCTTTCTCTTTAAAACATAACTGACTAATTTGCTCTATCTATTAACTAGAAAATTATATAACCTAAAAACTTCTCAGTGGAGAAAAACTAAAATGTTTCTGGTGATTGGAATGACTATACCTAAAATATCTGCAACATATTTTTCACAATACCCGTTTAGTGTTGATCTCTGTTATTAAGTTATCTGAAAAACCGAATATTGTAAGAATAATGAGAAAAAATAATAAGTCATGAAAACGCGCAAAGCTCTCGCAAATGCACTTGATGAACCAGCTGTCTTTTGTTGACATTCTGATGCAAAAAAAAAAAAAAAAAAATGGTTAAATTAATTTTATTACGTTATGATTTTGTTATAAATTTTTTAATTGTTTATACTGAAAATGTTTTTAATTTAATTTCTTTAGTTAACACCTTAAAAAAAGTACAGAAAATAAACTTTCCTAAGTCATTTTAAATTTGAAAGCTTCTAAAAAATATATTAACTCACAAATATTGCACACGACTTTAAAAGAGGGCTCATGAAACAGGTCGCGCAAATTTGCACAATTACGTAAATAGTAAACTTAAGCGTTTAAATGAGTACCCTCAATATTTATCACAATGATTAAAAAAGGGCTTTTAATCGTTTTTCTTTCGACATGGTGGAACTGGCAATTTAAATTTTATATTTAATAAAACCCAAAATAAACTATTTCCTTTCACACTTACCCACAATATTTTTGAGCATATTTAAAACAATTGCAGCAACGTTTTTCTCCTGCAGTAGCCAAAATTAGAACAGGTTTTTCCAGTAACAAAGTTTCACCAGCCTTAATAATATCCCTAGCCCTAACATATCTAGAATATTGAGAAATTTATTTAAAATTTTTTATATATATTTTTGAGAGAAAAATATTTTTTTTTTTCTTTCTTGTAATTCACATTTTCACCTCCCAATTTCTGGATTTTCCTGTATTTCACATTTATCACTAAACTCTTCCGTCATGTTTTCAAGAAACTTTAAATAATTTTAATAATTATTTTTCTATTTTTGTATTAATCCACTTAGTCTATTTGCATAATCAGGTGTCAACTTAACCGTTAGTATTACAAACGCTTAATGAATTAATTTTTTTTTTAAATAATTAATCAGAATACGACAATTTTGCCTGTTGAATTAAATATAAGTGAAAACTTTTACCCTACAATTGGTTTTTTATTGTTTGTTAGTTGAGATAAAATTTTAAAGTAATAAAATTAAAAAAAAAAAAAACGTTAAATTAAATGCTTCTCTTAATAAAAAAGCACAAATAAATAAGATGAACTGGCAGTTAAAATATCAAAGTCAGAAGCACGGATTGTCACTATGCGTTAAATGTTGACCGCTATCGCTATCCTGCGTTCACACTAGACAATTTTTTCATGTCACAATTCTTAGTTCATAGCAGAATGAGAAAAAGTACTTTGAAAATCGTTTTGTATTTCTCGACAAAAACAAATCAATGCAGTATGAATCAAGTATTACAGAAATTGCCTATTCGGAACGCATGCTTACATTTTATATTCAAAATACATTCTTAGGTAAGCTTTAAATAAATTCTAGCCCAATAAATAAAAACATTTTATAATAATTTATTTTTTTTAAATTTCAATATAACTGTAGGGTATTTTATAGTTGTTTTTATAATTAATTATTCAATTGCTTTCTTTTTTTTTTTGTTAGCATAAGTTCTTTTCAATCAATCATTCGTTCTTTTTTTATTTGTAAATTTTGCATGCAAGTATTATTTTTGGCCAAATGATCTTGTTTTTAATTTTATTTTCGATTTAATTTAATTTGTTTGTTTTGTTATTCTTATAAAAAACGACATTAACACAGACAATAAAATATTATCAGTTTCTAGCATAAAATTACGCTCACTTACATTAGTTGAACAGTGATAGTCAAACTATTGAAGGAATGAGATTTAAAAATTCAATAAATTCCCCATTTATAAAAAATTTCGATAAATTTTCAATTTAAAACATTTGATAATTTTTCCACTTAGTAAATTTTTTATTGCATAATTTCTATTTAATAGAAAATTTACGATAAATTTCCTTTTTATGGAAAATTTACCATAAATTTTCTTCTTATGGAAAATTTACGATAAATTTTCATTTTATTTAAAATTACGACAAATTTTCTTTTTATTTAAAATTACGACAAATTTTCTTTTTGTAGAAAATTTACAATAAATTTTTTTATAGAAAAAATTACGACATTTTTTCTCATAGAAAAATTACGATAAATTTTCTCCTTCAGAAAGTACTATAAATTTTCTGTTTATAAAAACTTACGATAAATTTTCTTTTTATATGAAAATTTACGATAAATCTTTTTAGAGAAAATTTACGATAACTTTTCTTCTTACAGAAAATTTATGATAAATTTTCTTTTTACAGAAAATTTATGATTAATTTTTTTCCATATAAAATTTACGATAAATTTTCTTTTTATAGAAAATTTACAATAAGTTTTCTTTTTATAGAAAATTTACGATAAATTCTGTTTTTATAGAAAATTTACAGTAAATCTTCTTTTTATAGAAAATTTTCCATAATAGAAAATTTACGATAAATTGTCTATAGAAAATTTACGATAAATTGTCTATAGAAAATTTACGATAAATTGTCTATAGAAAATTTACGATAAATTGTCTATAGAAAATTTACAATAAATTGTCTATAGAAAATTTACGATAAATTGTCTATAGAAAATTTACGATAAATTGTCTATAGAAAATTTACGATAAATTGTCTATAGAAAATTTACGATAAATTGTCTATAAAAAATTTACGATAAATTGTCTATAGAAAATTTACGATAAATTGTCTATAGAAAATTTACGATAAATTGTCTATAGAAAATTTACGATAAATTGTCTATAGAAAATTTACGATAAATTGTCTATAGAAAATTTACGATAAATTGTCTATAGAAAATTTACGATAAATTGTCTATAGAAAATTTACGATAAATTGTCTATAGAAAATTTACGATAAATTGTCTATAGAAAATTTACGATAAATTGTCTATAGAAAATTTACAATAAATTGTCTATAGAAAATTTACGATAAATTGTCTATAGAAAATTTACGATAAATTGTCTATAGAAAATTTACGATAAATTGTCTATAGAAAATTTACGATAAATTGTCTATAGAAAATTTACGATAAATTGTCTATAGACAATTTATGATAAATTGTCTATAGAAAATTTACGATAAATTGTCTATAGAAAATTTACGATAAATTGTCTATAGAAAATTTACGATAAATTGTCTATAGAAAATTTACGATAAATTGTCTATAGAAAATTTACGATAAATTGTCTATAGAAAATTTACGATAAATTGTCTATAGAAAATTTACGATAAATTGTCTATAGAAAATTTACGATAAATTGTCTATAGAAAATTTACGATAAATTGTCTATAGAAAATTTACGATAAATTGTCTATAGAAAATTTACGATAAATTGTCTATAGAAAATTTACGATAAATTGTCTATAGAAAATTTACGATAAATTGTCTATAGAAAATTTACGATAAATTGTCTATAGAAAATTTACGATAAATTGTCTATAGAAAATTTACGATAAATTGTCTATAGAAAATTTACGATAAATTGTCTATAGAAAATTTACGATAAATTGTCTATAGAAAATTTACGATAAATTGTCTATAGAAAATTTACGATAAATTGTCTTTAGAAAATTTACAATAAATTGTCTTTAGAAAATTTACGATAAATTGTCTTTAGAAAATTTACGATAAATTGTCTGTAGAAAATTTTCGATAAATTGTCTGTAAAAATTTTCGATAAATTGTCTATAGAAAATTTGCGATAAATTTTCTTTTTATAAAAAATTTGAAATAAATTTTCTTTATAGAAAATTTACAATAATTTTTTTTTATAGAAAATTTGTGATAAATTTTTATGATAAATTTTCTTTTTATAGAAAATTTACAATAATATGTAAATTTAAATTTTCTTTTTATAGAAAATTAATATAAATTTTCTTTTTATAGTAAACTAGCTGACCCGAGCCGCGTTGCTGGCCCTAAGCAAACATTAGTGTTGTATTACTGAACGATTTAAATTGATATTTTAACGAAATTTACGACCTTTAAATAAAAATCTAAGGAATACCTATTATAAAGTGTTTTTTACAGAAGAATTTAAATATGATGTAGATGTGGGCTCAATCAAAAAATATACGCATGTATTTAAGGCAAATTTGAATTTATATTTATTTATTACTTCATCTTAAGGTTAGCGGATAGACAATGTCTTTTTTTTGAACGGAATGATGAGAGCTGTAGTCGAAATTGCAGTTGTAATGGAACGCTGCTTGATTCAAATCAGAACTTGAAGCAATTCTTCTTATGCGTTGATTAAAAATTTTAAAGTTGTTGAATTGCTACATTTGCTCGACGATTTCTCATTGCTAACCGAGCCGTTTCATTTCTCGCCTGCCTTTCTTCCTGCGTTTGTGATGTACGAAGTCGGGCCAAACTAATACGGGGTTGTTCTCGTGCGATTTCTCGTTCATATATATTCAATTGATTGACGATATTACGATAAGTACTTGCATTACGTGTTCGACGCGAAATATTAGATCTCCGGGGTCGCGGCATTGTGAATAACACTTAATAACGAATGCCAAAAATACAACAAATGGTTTTAAATATCACAACCTCACTAAATGATGAGCTTTACTTGGAACTTACCGTTTGGAAATAGAATTCTACACCACCACCAGAAAACAAATTGCACAAAAAAGTAAGCGTT
This sequence comes from Protocalliphora azurea, assembly GCA_932274085.1. Taxonomy (NCBI): domain Eukaryota; kingdom Metazoa; phylum Arthropoda; class Insecta; order Diptera; family Calliphoridae; genus Protocalliphora; species Protocalliphora azurea. Next base: position 26,922,475 of record OW026521.1, on the reverse strand, counting down.
TCGATAGAAACAGAAACAGTAATTGTTATAATTTGTATTAAAAAAAATATTTTTAATGATTATTAAGGCAAAGAAATTATGACAAAAAAGAGTTTTTTTTTTATCGCGGATTTTTCGCGAATTTTTTTTCGTATTATCCTTTTCTGGCCGGTGACCGGTCCGAATTGGTGAGAATCATCAAAATCGGTCTAGTCGTTCTTGAGTTATAACAATAGTAACTAACATCACTTTCTTTTATATATATAGATGTACAATAAATTTTCTTTTTATAGAAAATTTACGATAAATTTTCTTTTTATAGAAAATTTGCGATAAATTTTCTTTTCATAGAAAATTTACGGTAAATTCTATTTTTATAGAAAATTTACAGTAAATCTTCTTTTGATAGAAAATTTTCGGTAAATTGTCTATAGAAAATTTACAATAAATCTTTTTATAAGACTCAATAATTTTCATTTTATAGAAAATTTACAATAAATTTTCTTTTTATAGAAAATTTACAATAAATTTTCTTTTTATAGAAAATTTACAATAAATTTTCTTTTTATAGAAAATTTACAATAAATTTTCTTTTTATAAAAAATTTACGATAAATCTTTTTATAGAAAATTTACAATATATTTTCTTTTTATAAAAAATTTACGATAAATATTTTTATAGAAAATTTACAATAATTTTCTTTTTATAGCAAATTTACAATAAATTTTATTTTTATCGAAAATTTACGATAAATTTTCAGTGGAGAAAAACTAAAATGTTTCTGGTGATTGGAATGACTATACCTAAAATATCTGCAACATATTTTTCACAATACCCGTTTAGTGTTGATCTCTGTTATTAAGTTATCTGAAAAACCGAATATTGTAAGAATAATGAGAAAAAATAATAAGTCATGAAAACGCGCAAAGCTCTCGCAAATGCACTTGATGAACCAGCTGTCTTTTGTTGACATTCTGATGCAAAAAAAAAAAAAAAAAAATGGTTAAATTAATTTTATTACGTTATGATTTTGTTATAAATTTTTTAATTGTTTATACTGAAAATGTTTTTAATTTAATTTCTTTAGTTAACACCTTAAAAAAAGTACAGAAAATAAACTTTCCTAAGTCATTTTAAATTTGAAAGCTTCTAAAAAATATATTAACTCACAAATATTGCACACGACTTTAAAAGAGGGCTCATGAAACAGGTCGCGCAAATTTGCACAATTACGTAAATAGTAAACTTAAGCGTTTAAATGAGTACCCTCAATATTTATCACAATGATTAAAAAAGGGCTTTTAATCGTTTTTCTTTCGACATGGTGGAACTGGCAATTTAAATTTTATATTTAATAAAACCCAAAATAAACTATTTCCTTTCACACTTACCCACAATATTTTTGAGCATATTTAAAACAATTGCAGCAACGTTTTTCTCCTGCAGTAGCCAAAATTAGAACAGGTTTTTCCAGTAACAAAGTTTCACCAGCCTTAATAATATCCCTAGCCCTAACATATCTAGAATATTGAGAAATTTATTTAAAATTTTTTATATATATTTTTGAGAGAAAAATATTTTTTTTTTTCTTTCTTGTAATTCACATTTTCACCTCCCAATTTCTGGATTTTCCTGTATTTCACATTTATCACTAAACTCTTCCGTCATGTTTTCAAGAAACTTTAAATAATTTTAATAATTATTTTTCTATTTTTGTATTAATCCACTTAGTCTATTTGCATAATCAGGTGTCAACTTAACCGTTAGTATTACAAACGCTTAATGAATTAATTTTTTTTTTAAATAATTAATCAGAATACGACAATTTTGCCTGTTGAATTAAATATAAGTGAAAACTTTTACCCTACAATTGGTTTTTTATTGTTTGTTAGTTGAGATAAAATTTTAAAGTAATAAAATTAAAAAAAAAAAAAACGTTAAATTAAATGCTTCTCTTAATAAAAAAGCACAAATAAATAAGATGAACTGGCAGTTAAAATATCAAAGTCAGAAGCACGGATTGTCACTATGCGTTAAATGTTGACCGCTATCGCTATCCTGCGTTCACACTAGACAATTTTTTCATGTCACAATTCTTAGTTCATAGCAGAATGAGAAAAAGTACTTTGAAAATCGTTTTGTATTTCTCGACAAAAACAAATCAATGCAGTATGAATCAAGTATTACAGAAATTGCCTATTCGGAACGCATGCTTACATTTTATATTCAAAATACATTCTTAGGTAAGCTTTAAATAAATTCTAGCCCAATAAATAAAAACATTTTATAATAATTTATTTTTTTTAAATTTCAATATAACTGTAGGGTATTTTATAGTTGTTTTTATAATTAATTATTCAATTGCTTTCTTTTTTTTTTTGTTAGCATAAGTTCTTTTCAATCAATCATTCGTTCTTTTTTTATTTGTAAATTTTGCATGCAAGTATTATTTTTGGCCAAATGATCTTGTTTTTAATTTTATTTTCGATTTAATTTAATTTGTTTGTTTTGTTATTCTTATAAAAAACGACATTAACACAGACAATAAAATATTATCAGTTTCTAGCATAAAATTACGCTCACTTACATTAGTTGAACAGTGATAGTCAAACTATTGAAGGAATGAGATTTAAAAATTCAATAAATTCCCCATTTATAAAAAATTTCGATAAATTTTCAATTTAAAACATTTGATAATTTTTCCACTTAGTAAATTTTTTATTGCATAATTTCTATTTAATAGAAAATTTACGATAAATTTCCTTTTTATGGAAAATTTACCATAAATTTTCTTCTTATGGAAAATTTACGATAAATTTTCATTTTATTTAAAATTACGACAAATTTTCTTTTTATTTAAAATTACGACAAATTTTCTTTTTGTAGAAAATTTACAATAAATTTTTTTATAGAAAAAATTACGACATTTTTTCTCATAGAAAAATTACGATAAATTTTCTCCTTCAGAAAGTACTATAAATTTTCTGTTTATAAAAACTTACGATAAATTTTCTTTTTATATGAAAATTTACGATAAATCTTTTTAGAGAAAATTTACGATAACTTTTCTTCTTACAGAAAATTTATGATAAATTTTCTTTTTACAGAAAATTTATGATTAATTTTTTTCCATATAAAATTTACGATAAATTTTCTTTTTATAGAAAATTTACAATAAGTTTTCTTTTTATAGAAAATTTACGATAAATTCTGTTTTTATAGAAAATTTACAGTAAATCTTCTTTTTATAGAAAATTTTCCATAATAGAAAATTTACGATAAATTGTCTATAGAAAATTTACGATAAATTGTCTATAGAAAATTTACGATAAATTGTCTATAGAAAATTTACGATAAATTGTCTATAGAAAATTTACAATAAATTGTCTATAGAAAATTTACGATAAATTGTCTATAGAAAATTTACGATAAATTGTCTATAGAAAATTTACGATAAATTGTCTATAGAAAATTTACGATAAATTGTCTATAAAAAATTTACGATAAATTGTCTATAGAAAATTTACGATAAATTGTCTATAGAAAATTTACGATAAATTGTCTATAGAAAATTTACGATAAATTGTCTATAGAAAATTTACGATAAATTGTCTATAGAAAATTTACGATAAATTGTCTATAGAAAATTTACGATAAATTGTCTATAGAAAATTTACGATAAATTGTCTATAGAAAATTTACGATAAATTGTCTATAGAAAATTTACGATAAATTGTCTATAGAAAATTTACAATAAATTGTCTATAGAAAATTTACGATAAATTGTCTATAGAAAATTTACGATAAATTGTCTATAGAAAATTTACGATAAATTGTCTATAGAAAATTTACGATAAATTGTCTATAGAAAATTTACGATAAATTTTCTATAGACAATTTATGATAAATTGTCTATAGAAAATTTACGATAAATTGTCTATAGAAAATTTACGATAAATTGTCTATAGAAAATTTACGATAAATTGTCTATAGAAAATTTACGATAAATTGTCTATAGAAAATTTACGATAAATTGTCTATAGAAAATTTACGATAAATTGTCTATAGAAAATTTACGATAAATTGTCTATAGAAAATTTACGATAAATTGTCTATAGAAAATTTACGATAAATTGTCTATAGAAAATTTACGATAAATTGTCTATAGAAAATTTACGATAAATTGTCTATAGAAAATTTACGATAAATTGTCTATAGAAAATTTACGATAAATTGTCTATAGAAAATTTACGATAAATTGTCTATAGAAAATTTACGATAAATTGTCTATAGAAAATTTACGATAAATTGTCTATAGAAAATTTACGATAAATTGTCTATAGAAAATTTACGATAAATTGTCTATAGAAAATTTACGATAAATTGTCTATAGAAAATTTACGATAAATTGTCTATAGAAAATTTACGATAAATTGTCTATAGAAAATTTACGATAAATTGTCTTTAGAAAATTTACAATAAATTGTCTTTAGAAAATTTACGATAAATTGTCTTTAGAAAATTTACGATAAATTGTCTGTAGAAAATTTTCGATAAATTGTCTGTAAAAATTTTCGATAAATTGTCTATAGAAAATTTGCGATAAATTTTCTTTTTATAAAAAATTTGAAATAAATTTTCTTTATAGAAAATTTACAATAATTTTTTTTTATAGAAAATTTGTGATAAATTTTTATGATAAATTTTCTTTTTATAGAAAATTTACAATAATATGTAAATTTAAATTTTCTTTTTATAGAAAATTAATATAAATTTTCTTTTTATAGTAAACTAGCTGACCCGAGCCGCGTTGCTGGCCCTAAGCAAACATTAGTGTTGTATTACTGAACGATTTAAATTGATATTTTAACGAAATTTACGACCTTTAAATAAAAATCTAAGGAATACCTATTATAAAGTGTTTTTTACAGAAGAATTTAAATATGATGTAGATGTGGGCTCAATCAAAAAATATACGCATGTATTTAAGGCAAATTTGAATTTATATTTATTTATTACTTCATCTTAAGGTTAGCGGATAGACAATGTCTTTTTTTTGAACGGAATGATGAGAGCTGTAGTCGAAATTGCAGTTGTAATGGAACGCTGCTTGATTCAAATCAGAACTTGAAGCAATTCTTCTTATGCGTTGATTAAAAATTTTAAAGTTGTTGAATTGCTACATTTGCTCGACGATTTCTCATTGCTAACCGAGCCGTTTCATTTCTCGCCTGCCTTTCTTCCTGCGTTTGTGATGTACGAAGTCGGGCCAAACTAATACGGGGTTGTTCTCGTGCGATTTCTCGTTCATATATATTCAATTGATTGACGATATTACGATAAGTACTTGCATTACGTGTTCGACGCGAAATATTAGATCTCCGGGGTCGCGGCATTGTGAATAACACTTAATAACGAATGCCAAAAATACAACAAATGGTTTTAAATATCACAACCTCACTAAATGATGAGCTTTACTTGGAACTTACCGTTTGGAAATAGAATTCTACACCACCACCAGAAAACAAATTGCACAAAAAAGTAAGCGTTTCGATAGAAACAGAAACAGTAATTGTTATAATTTGTATTAAAAAAAATATTTTTAATGATTATTAAGGCAAAGAAATTATGACAAAAAAGAGTTTTTTTTTTATCGCGGATTTTTCGCGAATTTTTTTTCGTATTATCCTTTTCTGGCCGGTGACCGGTCCGAATTGGTGAGAATCATCAAAATCGGTCTAGTCGTTCTTGAGTTATAACAATAGTAACTAACATCACTTTCTTTTATATATATAGATGTACAATAAATTTTCTTTTTATAGAAAATTTACGATAAATTTTCTTTTTATAGAAAATTTGCGATAAATTTTCTTTTCATAGAAAATTTACGGTAAATTCTATTTTTATAGAAAATTTACAGTAAATCTTCTTTTGATAGAAAATTTTCGGTAAATTGTCTATAGAAAATTTACAATAAATCTTTTTATAAGACTCAATAATTTTCATTTTATAGAAAATTTACAATAAATTTTCTTTTTATAGAAAATTTACAATAAATTTTCTTTTTATAGAAAATTTACAATAAATTTTCTTTTTATAGAAAATTTACAATAAATTTTCTTTTTATAAAAAATTTACGATAAATCTTTTTATAGAAAATTTACAATATATTTTCTTTTTATAAAAAATTTACGATAAATATTTTTATAGAAAATTTACAATAATTTTCTTTTTATAGCAAATTTACAATAAATTTTATTTTTATCGAAAATTTACGATAAATTTTATTTTTATAAAAAAATTTACGATAAATTTTATTTTAGAACATTTATGATAAATCTTTTTGTAGAAAATTTTAGATATATTATCTATGGAAAATATAAGATAAATTTTCTTTTATAGAAAAATTTTAATCTATAAATTTTTTATTTAAAGAAATTTTTCTATAAATTTTTTATTAAAGAAAATTTACAATAAATTTTCTTTTAATAGAAAATTTGCGATAAATTGTCTTTTTATAGGAAATATACGATAAATTTTCTTATTATAGAAAATTTACGATAAATTTTCTTTCATAGAAAATTTTCAATAAATTTCTATAAATTTTCTTTTAAAGAAAACTCTGTAAATTTTCATTCTATAGAAAATTATTGCGAAATTTTCTTATAGAAATTTTTCGCTAAATATTCTTTTTATACAAAATTTCTTTTTATAAAAAGAAAATTGTCACAAAATTTTCTTTTTATAAAAAGAAAATTGTCACAAAATTTTCTTTTTATAAAAAATTATATAAAATTTTGTAAAATTTTCCATAAATTTTCTGTAGATTTAATAAAAAAAAATTTCGTTAAATTTTCTTTTTATAGAAAATTTCCCATAAATTTAATAAAAAATTTTATCTAAATTTTCTTTTTATAGAAAATTTTTCTTAAATTTAATAAAAAGATTTCGTTATATTTTCTTTTTATAGGAAATTTCTGATAAATTTACCTTTTACTGAAGATTTTCGATAAATTTTCTTTTAATAGAAAACGTTCGCTCTTTTTACACTGATTTTATTTGGGAACAAATTTGGGGATTTATTTTCAGAATATGGATTTTTGAAGACATTTTGTAAATTATTTTGATTTAAGAAACTCTACCATATCTTTTCTATTCTTTCTGCCAAAATAAATAAAAATGACATACATTTAAATAATGTAATTTATAATGCAAGAAACTTTTATTCGAAATAAAAATAAATTAAAAACAAATAATTTTATTTTAACATTTTTATGTCGGTTTGTAAATACTTCAATTCCTGCATCATGGATAGCAATAATTTACCTTCAGGAGTTTCTTTGGGTTCATGTAAAAGCATGCGTATGGAATCGCGTAACATTAACTCAGACTCTTGTAACAACTCCTGAAATAATAACAGCATGATCAAGACATCTATTATTTATATTACTTTTTTAGTATAAAACACCTACCCTCAATTCATTTTTCTTCAATTCTTTCTCCTGGTAACGCATGCGATTGTATTCCGCCAAAGTGCTAGCTAATTCGTATATAACTATAGCCTTAAGTCTGGATATACCCACTGCTATTATATTGAGTACTTTTAATATGTCTTTACATAAATCAATTTTACGTTCATAGACTTTACGTCCCGGACAACAACTAATATCATTGATTATGGCTCTTAAAGCGGCCGCTATATTTTGTTTAACATCTATTATCATATAATGTTGAGGATGCAGAATTTTCTCTAGCTTTTGTAAGAGTATTTCAAATTCTTCTAGATTTTTAGGTTTTGGTAGTTCGTCAGTTTGTAGTCTTTTGAGGAGATCATCTATATTCTCGTTAGATTCTTGATGTTTACAATCAAGACAATGCCATTTCCCATCATCTGTTGGATTTCTTAACATATAACCCTTTTGACAACTAGTACATATTATGGTGGACATATGAGATCCGAGTTCAGTAGGATCTTCACAACGATTACAGCTACAGTGGAAATATTTGCCTTCTTGAAGAATACTTCTGCGTTCAGCTGTGTTCTAAAAATAAAAAGCAGTTCAAATTTTGTATAAAAATATTTAAAACGAAAATTGTAATTGATTTGTTAAAAAAAAAAACAAACAGAAATACTTTTCCTGATTTAATAAATTCTTCCTCTAAGAAATAAAATTTTGCATGTTAAATATTCAAGTCTTTAAAGTAAAAAGATATGTAGGGTCTAACCTTGTTTGTTTGTGTTTCAATCACGTCTAAACGGCTGAACCGATTTTCACGAAATTTTATACACAGATACTAGCAGTATCCGAGGGGGTTATAGGTTTACTTTACGCCTACTTTTAAAAATCTATTTTTTTAAATTTTGCACGTTATTAATGAAGCTATTTACATGTAATTTGACGCACATATAGTGCTTGCATTGTAGAATGTTATATGTTATGTTGAATCTTGAACGGATGCCACGCCCATTTTTTACGCTTACTTTTTTATACTCTCAAAAGCACGAACCGATTGGCTTTAAATCGGAGTACGGGACTAGTACCTTCATATATTCAAATATTAATTATGACATATCTAACGAACTACTACAGGAAAAGTCCTGAAGTTTCGTAGGAACTTTTATTCTATCTTATCGCATTGACAAAATGAAAATAGGACCGATAGTTACATGGGGAGAGGTAGTCCCCATACAAAGAAAATATAAATTTTTCTCATCTACAAGACTGAAAATTTTAAAAGTAATTTTCATATAAAATTTCGAATAGGGTGAATAGGTGCAGGGGAAGTACTAGCTCCTATATGAAATAAATATTAGTAATCGCATCAAATAGGGTAGAGAAGTGCACCGGTGAAAGCTAGTAAATAACAAATTTAATACTTTGTAATTTTACAAATGTTCGCACATATTTAAGATATAAACACATCTGTGCTGAAGTAATATTTTATAAATGTAAGACAACATTAAATTAAAAAGATTATGATGTAAAACTTATTAATCGATTTGACTGATTTAAAAAACCGAAATTCGAAAAAAATATTTGTTATAGATTTATGCAAGAACGAGGTCCATAGTTTATATAGGTGTTTCAAAAAATCTAATCACGCGTTTTGGCCAATAACTCTTAAAAAAATGTCAGATTTTTCTGTGAAAGAACGAAGTCTCTAGCTTACATAGGTGCTTCAAAAAGTTGAAAAAAGCAAATACGCATTAGTTTATTGTTGTTGCAGTTTTCAGTACCCATGAAACAACAACTATAAGGGAAGCAGACAATAAAAAAAATAACAAACAGATTTGTCAATAACTCGGTTGTTTATGAACCGAAATTCAAGAAAAAAAAAATGGAAACATTTTTTCGATTTTGTATAATCGATTTTGCAAAAATGAAGTCCCTAGTTTATATAGGGGCTTCAGAAAATCGAAAACCGGTTTAAAGCTGGATGTTTTAAAATATCTCCGCAATTTTTTCAGCGAGAAAAAAACTCAACAAATTTTCGATATATATTTAATCAACTTTTCAATTTTGACCGTAACTCCCCCTAGAATCGTTCATATTGTGTGAAATATTTGTAAAATCGGATATATAAGAGAAAATATGACTTTTTTTACAGTTTTTAGAACAATGTTGCTATTAAATACCTCTCTTTGTAACATAATGTTAAAAAATCTTTTTCTACACATAAATATCTATGAAACATGATATAAAAAGAAAAAATAGACTAAAAATGCTCAAGTTATTAGGAATTCCCCAGACCATTATTGTATTTTAGGCAACTTGTGCAAGGAGTATACAAACAAATTTTTAACTTTTTGAGAAATGTTTAAATCAAATGCCATTTTTAATTAAATTTGAACCATACCCAGCAAAAACTTTTTGGTTTTCGGTAATAATAACTACTTATTAAAGTAGTTTCTTGGTAATGAGGTGTCATTATTATTTGCCTACTCTGTATTACATTAATAAGTACTCAATAGTATAATAACACAGTAATACTGCAATCACGTGGATGAGTTGGCTAGAGCGCCGTATTAACAACCAGAAGGTTGTTGGTTCAACCCCATTCTGAAGCTGTTAGTTTTTTATAACAAAATATCTAAAAAGATATTTTAAACTAAAAATAGTTTTTGTCGCTTAGGGTGCTATGTGCGAGATGGTGTACTGAGTAAGACGTTAGTCATTAAAAACGAATGGTTAGTTTGTGTCCAAGTTCGAGTCTCACTGTCGGCAAAATTTTTTTGTTTTTTTTTATTTTTGCTTTCATTTAGGTACATATTTTTGGGTTCCCCTAGAGTCAAAAAAATAACTACATGAATTTGTGGACAACACGAACAAAAATAACTAGTTATTCAGGCAAAAAATAAGTAGTTTAGTTTTGTTTCCAATTATACCTGCTAGCTTACCAGGAAAGCAAAATTTTTGCTGGGTAATTACTGGAAAATACGTTTTTCTTTTTCCAGAATAACTGTCTATGCTTGGTTAAAAAATGTTGTTTTTTATGACTATTTCAAAACTTTAATTTCAAACTTTTAAACTTTTTGTGAAACAAATTTCCAAAAAAAAAAAAAAATGAAATTATGCAGATTTCTAGATAACACTACAGGAAATAAAATTAAAAAAGAATTAGGTCAATACCTAGTATGACTAAGTCGTAACTGCGATTTGAATTTTGTGGATTTCGGCAAAAAGCCATTTATTGCAGTTTTTTAGTTATGAAGCCATTTTTTTTAATGTTATTCAGACTAAACAAAATTATTACATAAAAAGATAAATCATATCTCAGAAAATATATTTTGAAGTTTTTAAGATAAGGATTACCTTTAAAATAAGAAGGTCAAAGGTTAAAATATTAAATATTTCAAATTTTTAAGGAAAACATCACGAAAAAATATTTTTTTATATCTGGATTTGGTTGGCAATGACTTCTATGAGGAATTTTGATGGTTTAACATGACTTTATTTGTCAGAATACGGTAATTATCATTTTATTTATCCATGATATTAATTAATAAAATGTTCTTTACAAATATTTAAGAAAAGGTGCATTTAAAAAAATGTTGACCCCAAGCTCACCTAAGGGTTAAATTTGTCTTTTTTTACTACTCATATCAACGAAGGCCTTTCAGTTATATTTCAATAAATTTTATCGAATTCCAGAAAAATAAATAAAATAAATAAGTTTTCAAATATTCCAAATATTGACTTTTGACCTTGGAGTTTTAAATATTAACCTTATATGTATTTCTTATTTATCTTATTCTATAATAAATCTGTTTATTCTGAATAACACTTCTAAAAAGTTGACTTTATAACTAAATAATCGCAAAAATGCCTTTTTTGTTGAATTCTGCAAAACTCAAATCGTAGGTACGGCTTAGTCATATACGGTGTTGACTTAATTCTTCTTTAATTTTATTTTCCGTAGTGTTGTCTATAAACTTGTATAGTTTTATTCCAACTTTTTTGAAATTTGTTGAATAAAATTCTTCAAAATTTTAAATTAGAATTTTAAGACAATAAACATTCCTTAAACAAGCATAGAAGGGGGTTTAAATTATCCTGGAGAAACAAAACTATATTTTTCAGTAATTATGGTTCAAATTTAATTAATATATATATATATATATCAAACATTTTTTTATAATTTATGAATTTATGTTTCGATCTGTAAAAAGACATTTGTGGACCGATTTTTATGATTTTCAATAACGAAATTGTCGATAGCTTTGTCGATAATATTATATATCTAAGTTATCGTTTGCCTTCATAAAAGCCATATCTACATACAAAAAAGTATTTACCGAGCTTTTCCTTGGTTTGATTGACGGTTTTTTTTTTTTCGCAAAAAATAATGTTTAATGAGCATCGAAATTCACTTTTTTCCATTTTTAGAAAAATACACGAGGTTATATGTTTTGAACAGCTGTTAAACGCAAAGTAAATGACGACTCTTGCTAAAAATTTGGCAGTAGTCTATTAACAGGTGGTACTTGATGGGAATAGTGTTGCATTTCATATAACTTCGAGGGAAGTTCGAAAAGTCACGGACGTATTGATCCGCCCTCGCATGAAAATTTACTTTATTCTAAGATAACGTTTCTCAAAATTCTCGTTCTAGCATTATCCTTTCGTGAGTTGGATCAAAATGAAAAAAGCACATTTTTTTACGTTTTTTCAGTTCTTTTCATAATTTTACCAAAGGAACAATATGAAAATTTGATATCGCAAGAAAGGTCTTTGGGACACGCATTTTCATTTGAGCTGGAAACATCGATACTTTATTTCCTCTTCATACAAACAGGGCCACCCCTAAAGTATATAATTTTAGGGTTAGTTAGGCGAAAATTTTTGAAATTACAAACGGAATGATAAACTAATATATACCCTTGACATCTGTGATGAAGATTATGAGAAATGAAATTCTATAAAAATCTACTTACCAACAAAATATTCGTATAACAATTCGTAACAATTTCATCCGCTTTTATATCCCTGCTGGCATAAATTTTCATGCAATATTTATCATCTATCGCAATACACGTATTGGTCACACAGTCATGCGACAATAGAGCTCCCCTAACATAAATTCCTTTCATTGAACCCGTATCGGGGGAACGTATTTCAAAACTATTAACATCGATTAAAGCACACAAACATTGTAAAAATTCCCCATTTATCTGTTCACTATGAGATAAACATTTTAAGATACCCGATTGCAAAATAGGTTGTACCACATTTTTATTATAGTAGAACCAAATTTTAGTATTACGACGCTGTTCTAAATGACTTTCAGCCAATAAAATTGTCATAAAATGTGATTTCGTCTGGGGATTTTCTTGTAATAGAAGAAATTTTATAATACCATATGCATCGGGATATTGTTGTAAGTTTGTGATGTCTAGCGCAGAAGTCATAGCAGCCAGTTTGTGGCAGTCATAATCATAATGTTGCTTACATTGGCTGCATAAAGGGGTGATAAGGCAGGTTCTAAAATATAGTATTTTTCAATAATTTTTCTTTTCTTTTAGTATAATTTTTAAATATTTAAAATTTACTTGCAGTAAGTATTAGTTAATTTAAAACAATTTTGACATCTTCTCTCTCCATTCGAGGCCATTAACAATGAAGGCTGCTCTAGCAACAGACATTCTCCAGCTGTTAAATTTCGTTTGGCTTTAACATATCTGTAAATAATGATTATCATGCTTTAATTTATCCTTAGATTTTTATGAAATCCTTAATATTCGTTCTTACCTGCCCAATTTCTCATTACTTTCTATGGTGCATTTTTTATAAAAATTTTCTTCCATTTTGTATTGAAATCTCTTTGTCTTTTGTTATTTATATTTAATTCAAATATATTTTTCCCGTTATTTAATTGAGTTTCTTCTAGTCTGTTGAGTTGTGTACACAAAATGTACATGATATAATTTACTTTCAAAATTTGTATCTCTTGTGTAACCTTTACAGCAAATTATTTATATATTTTTTGTACTCATAAACAATACTTGCCCAAACTAATATATATTTTTATGATGAGCTATCCGTACATAGTTTTCCCTTAGATAAATACTACATATATACATTAGGGTGGTCCCAAAATGAAAGGTATCATTGTTCGCAGCTCAAATGAAAATTTACAAATGAAAGTATGTTTCGAAAAATTTGAGTAAAATTCAAATAAGCTTGAATTAAAAAAGAAAAAATGGAAAAAACCGTTTCGTTATAACTGCTAGAGGTTCATATAAAAAAATTCAAATATGTAAACTTTTTTATGAAAAATTTCGGGCATATTTGTATATAGTTTAAAATTTTAGTTATGCCGTTAACTGCGCATCTGGCAGAAATATGAAAAAATCAAAAAAAAAACCGAAAAACAGCATTTTTTATTTTGATCGAGCTCGCGAAGGGATAAAGCCTAGAATAAAATTTTGAGAAATTGTATCTTAAAATTAAGTAAATTTTCATTTGACCTGAGAACTTTGATATCTTTTATTTTGGAGCCACCCTAATATACATGCTTATAAATACACACATATATATATATATATATATATATTTGGGAGGTATACATATTAATTTTTATTTCCCCTGTAGGAAATGTCATTAGTGAATCAGTACTGATTCACTATTGACGCTGTCACCAGTACTAGTGACTTATTATATATCCGACAATGCTTTTTTACTAGAGACATTTAACACGTGAGAGTCATTGTAAATCTACTACTGACACTTGTACTATTGAGTAGGTAGTTATTTTGGACCATATGTTGACATTTGATGTTTTATTAAAAAATTATGGAATTTATAACATAACGTATTTTAAAAAAATATTAATTTTCTTTGCTTGAAGAATCGCCTTCAAATTCAATGTTTTCACTTATTTTAGATTTGCTTCGACTCATTTGCTTAATATATATATATATATATATATATATATATACACTATACACTTGTCGTTTGACTGGAATAACGGTACAACGCTCACATAAAACAAACAGAAGTTAGTTGGGTTGTGTCAGAAGCATCGTAATTAACACGTGAAGCATTAGTTTGTTAAAGTCGCTCAGATGTAAACTAAATATTTCTGTAAAAAAAAAAATATGTCGCGCAAGCAGCTCAAATTATAATAAATTTGTACGCAAATGAAAATAAGTCTTACGGTGAAATAGGAAAAATAGTGTCTCGTAATCGGTAAGAAAAGTCGTGCAACGAAAATTGAAAGAGAACCGAATCGAAAATAAACCTGTAAGCTGACAGAGAAAGATTAGAGTCACATAAAGCGCACCATTAAAAAAAATCCGTTCACTAGCGCCACAAAAATAGCAACAGAGCTTAAAAAATACCAGAACAAAAAAGTTTCGCCTGATACAGTTCGAAGATGCTTGGCTGATCAGGGATTGAAGTCATGTCTCCCGAGAAAAAACCTCTTGTAAACAAGGTTAACAGAGACAAGAGATTTTGCAAAAATCTATTTAGATAAGCCCCAAGAGTTCTGGAACAATGTAATATTCACCAACGAATCTAAATATAACATATTTCGTTCCGATGGCGCAGAGAGGGAAAAGCATTGAATCCAAAAAATACGGTGAAGACAGTGAAAAATGGAGGTGGGAGTGTCATGGTATGGGGCTGTAAGTCATCGTCTGGGGTTGGTAATCTTGTATTTGTTGAAAATACAATGGACCAGTACGTCTATTTAGATATTTTAAAAAATAATCTACAGGAAAGTGCTTCACGACTACTACTACTTCCAACAAGACAACGACCCGAAGAACACAGCTCACAATGTGAACATGTGGCTTCTTTTTAACACCCCACATACCCTGAAAACCCCTTCATAAAGTCCAGACCTCAATCCCATAGAGCACTTATGGGAAATTTTAGAGAGAAATGTGCGAAAACACGAAATTCAGAGCAAGTTACAACTAAAACGGGTTCTTCTGGAGGAGTGGAACAAAATAAGTGTCGAAACCACAAAAGCGTTAGTGGTTTCCATGAATAATCGGCTGAAAGCTGTCTTAAATAATAAAGGATATCCCACTAAATATTAAGGTTGTGAAATTTTTGTTATATTTGCCAGTTTTTGGAATAAATGTTTATTATTTTTGTAAAATGAAAATAAATTTTGTAGGTGTGTCCTAACTTTTGCGATGTAAATATATGAGGTTACATTAACATTTTATGCATATTTCCTCAATAACGAAACGAAGCTCCTTATTTTTTGTTTAGATTGAATAACCACATTCGTTTTTTGCTAACTCGAATATTATTTTTAGTTTGTTTATGGAAATATTTTTTTTTTTTAAAAAACTTAAAAACTTATTGATGTGTCCTTACTTTTGCGGTTCATTGTATATTTTTTTGGCGTTGCAATACTCCTCCTAGCGTTTTATCGGCTGCTTCACTAAAACTTGATATAACATCTGGATATGGAAACAAAAAAATCATTTACAAAAATTTTACAAATTTTGAGAACTCAAATATAAAACCTATTAAACGTTTTTAAAGTTGGCGAAATTGATGCCGCCGAACTCGTCTGCTCTTAATTTTTAATAAACAAAAGAAATACAAAATATGAAAAATTAGATTTTGTATGTACTTTTTAAATTTATAATTAATTTATAATTAAATAATTATAATAGCACAATTGAAAAAATACTAGATTAAGAAAAACAATTATGCCGCTGAGAAATAATAGTAGCGCTTTGGTGTCGAATTAGAACTCTTATTTGTTGTGTATACTTTTTTTCTCATCAAAGCAAATAAAAAATGTAGACACTTTGTTGACAACGTCGCCAAGAAGTCACCAAAATAATTGACAAAACTGGTGACTTGGAGACACTTGCCTTCAGGGTCTCTAACAAACTTTTAAAATGTGTGATAGTAAATTTTATTATATGTAAGCACAGTGGTTTGTAACGACAAAAGTTATAAAATTTGGAAAAGAATATATTTTTGTATTTCGTATTGAAATAAAAAAGTTTAGAGTTTTATTTATTCCAACGAAAATCACCCAGATTATTTGTTATTCTCCTAAACAGTTTGGGACTCAGTATTCACAGATTTAAATCCTTTTTATTATTTTTATGCTTTTCATATAAAAATCGATTTTTTAGAATAAAATATCAGTGATCACTTTTTCTGTTGGTGTAGCATTAAAATCTAGTTTAGCCATAAAATTGATTTTTATGTTCTTCATATAAAAATCTATATTTAGAATAAAATATCAGTGATAACAGTTTTTTGTCTTTTTGACTTTTTATGTTTTTCATGTAAAAATCGATTTATGATAGGAAATATGAGTGATCACAGATTTTCGTCCTTTTGGCTCTATTTCTGTTGGTTTAGCTTTAAAATCGATTTTTATATTTTTCATATAAAAATCAATTTTTAGAAAGCAACATCAGTGATCATTTTTTCTGCTGGTTTAGCTTTAAAATCGATTTTTATATTTTTCATATAAAAATCGATTTTTACAACGAAATATCAGTGATCACAGATTTTCGTCCTTTTGGCCTTTTGGCTCTACCTCTGCTGGTTTAGCTTTAAAGTCGATCTTTGTGTTTTTCATATAAAAATCGATTTTTGATAGAAAATATGAGTGATCACAGATTTTCGTCCTTTTGACTCTGTCTCTGCCGGATTAGCATATAAAAATAGATTTTAATAAAGAAATATGATTGACCAAAGACTTTTGTTCTTTCGCATCAAATAAATTAAAAATTTTAAAAATTCCTATAAAATTATAAAATTTTCAAGTGATTGTAAAGTATGAAGTTAATTTTTTATATTCATTTTATTTTGTGTTTTTTCCATTGTTATTAATGCAATAGCTGTGTTTTGTTGCTAACGTTCATAGGCTATTTCATACAATATTTAAGTTTATACCCTACAACTAAAGTAATACGAAAGTGATTCGAATTCGTATTGCTTAGAAGAAAAATTTTATTGCCGCAATAATCATATTCGTAGTGTGGAAGTTTTCATCTAGGTGAAAAAATAAGATACCGCCAGATAATCTTCTGGAAGATGTAATAAATATATAGAAAAGTTATCACTAAATAAATCTTGAAATAATATAATAAAGAAAACTTTTACATCTTGTAAAGCTTGCATGCACATAAATCTTAACATCATAAAGCACGAAAAATGAAACGCTCAAACAAATTTCTACAATATTTTTTTATTTTTGAACAATTTTTCGACAACTGAAAAAATTGTGATTAAAAAATAAAAGTATTGCATTGATTTCTTCCAGATGATCTCAATGGGATATCATTAATTTATTGCGGAGGTGAAAAAAGGGCGATATTTGGAGGATAAAAAAAATGTTAAATTTTATATATTTTTTGTTGTTTATTTCCTAATTTTCTTTAAAGTGATAAAAATGCAATATTAGAAAAGTATTGCTTCGATGATTTTCGTTTAAATAATAAAAAGAAGATATTGCGTAAAGTTCTTCCAGGAAGATATCTTCCAAATGTTTATAGGGTATAAGTTAGGAGTTAACGTATAGAATTACATGTTAACTTTAATGTCGATAAAAGTGCTCCTAATTTATAAACAAAAATACAATTATAAATATAAAAATGACAAGAAATGAAAAAATATAAAAATGAAATAAAATTCAGATAATAAATTTGATAATTTTGAATTTTATAAAGAAAAAAAGTGTAAGCTTCGTAATGCTTACAAATAAATATAAAGTGCTACCAAATCAGATTAATGTCGTTTTATTGCTAACAGTCAACGTTAAAGACTCAGATTCATTATCCTATTTGGTCGGTAGATCTGTCAAAGAACGTATGTATGTACAAAATGTATGATAGTGTGGATTTGAAATTAATATGCATGACAGATTTTTTGACAAGTTTGTTTTTAAAAAAATTTCATAAAATAGCTTTTGTTATGCATTTTATGGAGTAGCTAATAAGAAAACAATAATGCATGTCTTATTTGTGTGATAGTGTGGCACCGACAACGCATTTTTTTGAGTGGGATAGAATTTCATCAGATTTTTCAGTGGCCTTAATACTTGCGGGAGCAACAAAACACAGCTAATATTAAAATGTTTTGCATATTTAAAAAAGCTTTCAATTTTTTTCATAAAAAAATTTTAAACTTAAAGTACGGTCAGACTATGGAAATATTTGACAGAAACTGACAAATATTTCTTTGCCGTATTGTGACCATAAAATATTTTTGTGTGGCAAACAACAAATTAGCTAATTTTGGGCAAATAAAATTATTTACCGATAATCGCGTGTTTGCTGCGCGAGTTATTCGCGGTAAAAGGTGCCAAAATCAGTTTTTTACATATATCTCGCTTATTATGTATTATACGTGTTCTGATGCTTTTAAAATTTACAGAATATAAAGTTTTTAACAATTTTGCTGAAGTACATTTTTATGCGCTATCATTAGTTTTGTTGTTATGGCGAATTTTATGTTAGATTTAGTGTTTTTTAATATCCACTATATTACAGGACGATATTATCAAATTATAAGGATAATTACACCAACCATCTTGTCTTGTATTGTCTGTCAATAAATATGTTTTTGATCCATGTTAGGATGTCCGCAAATGTTAATGGAGGCTACAGAGTAAAATTACAATCGCAAACTAGACACATAACTGAGCAAAGACTTCGGGAACATAACTAAGCAAGTAAGAGGACTGTCTCTGCAAGTTTTTGTTAAAATCTTACAATATAACGAAAACACAGAAAAATTATAATTTTAGTCGAGTACGTGCTAGGCCTAAATATGGTCCAATTTTAATAAAAAAAAAGTTGTAGGAACAATCCTCTGACTTGCTCAAGTATGTACCCTAATTATTTTCAGTTTGCTATTGAAATATTCACTAAATGAATCTTAAAATAATATAATAAAGAAAACTTTTACTTCTTGTAAAGCATGCATGCACATAAATCTCAACATCATAAAGCAAGAAAACTAAAACGCCTACATCAAATATTTTTTTTTTTTTTTGCCAAAACAAACAAATTTCTTCAATATTTTTTTATTTTTAAAAAATTTTTCGACAATTGAAAAAATTGTGACTGAAAAATAAAAGTATTATATTAATTTCTTCCAGATGATCTCAATGGGATATCATTAAGGGCGATATTATGAAGATAAAAATAATAATTAAAAAATATATATTTTTTGTTGTTTATTGGCTAATTTCCTTTAAACTGATAAAAATACAATATCAGAAAAATATTACTTTGATGATTTTTGTTCAATAATAAAAAAAAGATATTGCGTAAATTTCTTCTAGAAAGATATTTTCCAAATGTTTCAAGGGTATGTGGTTGGTGTATTATGCGTTTGTATTGAAATAGGGTTTTAACGCTTATAGTACGTGCCTTATATATATCACTATTTGAATTAAATTCGGCATACTTTTTTTTTTAAACTTTGATGTCAAATCTTTCCGGGAGCGTTTTGGCTCGGAGAGTTTCCTATGAACACCAAATTAATGCTAAAGTCAGACTCAAAATTGTTTTTGTAATTTTTTAAATTATTGAATTTATTCCTTTACCCTAAAGCAAATCTTATTGATATATAATCAACACAGAAAAAATTATTTAAAATAATTTTTTAATAAAATTATTAATTAATTTAATATTGAAATTTAATTATATTATTAATTAATGGAATTAACTTTGTAATTGGTTTAAAGGACAGCTGTAAATATATATACTGAAAAAAAGAAAAACTTGGCAATAAAATAATATAAAAATAAAATAACATAAATCCAACCATTTTCAACTATTTCGTTCAAAACACTGTAAAACGAAATATAAACGGAGACGCGTTTAATATATAATCATTTGGTAAGTACGAATTTTAAATATATGATGAGATTTTTAATCATTTCGTTGGTTTTGTAGATGTTCCCGTCATTGGTACCGGGGGTTATATTTAATTTAAAGATTAAAATTTGTGTTACAGCTATTCTATAAAGGATTATTTGTATGTAAAAAGTTAGTTCATATTTATTGTGTTTGACGATTTGTTCAGAAATCTGTCATATTCTTACTAGGTCGTAAAGGCGCTCTCATGGGAACGAGTTCAAAGTTTTCAAAAATATTATTTGTAAGTAATTATCGGTGATTTTAACAAGATGTATAAAACGCCAAGATGAAACTATGTACCAAGTTTCATTTCTCACTCAAATTTGCTTATTATTATTATTATTATTATTATTATTATTATTTTCATTTAATTTTTATTATTTTCATTTAATTTTTATAATTTTTCTATTTTTAATAATTTAATAAATGACTATAATAAAATCGATGGAAAGATTTAATTATCTGTAGAATTGAATTAATAAAATTTTTAGTTGTTTTTAGACGAACATTCAATTATAATTCTAATTAATTTGATTAAAAAAATTAATTGAAATTTTAACCAAAATCAATTATTGTTAGTTAATTAATATTATGATTTTAATGATTGGAGCAAAATGGTTTGAAGATTTAATTAATATAAACAATTTCGTAATTGAAATCCATTTTTTTTTTTTTTTTTTTTTTTTTGTGAACTTAATGTGGATAATACTGACGAAAGACTTTTTTAGAAAATACCAAATTTATTCATCTTCAATTTACATAATTTTTAAAACTACATATCAAACAATTTGAACTAAATAAATAAAATATGTATTTGTTTTTATTTTACATAATTTTCAAATACCACAATAAATTAAAATAATTTATTTACTACCAATTTTAAGTAAACTTTCTTCAATTTGTTCTTGCTGAATAGAGATGCGTCGCACCAAATGTCCCTCAGGTGAATTTACAGGTTCAAATGATAATAATTCTTTGGCCTCGGAGGCAATTTCTTTGGCAAATTGTAATTTTTTCTGCAATTTGTTAAAAAGAATAATTTAAAAAAAAATAATAATAATAATTTTCTTTTAGCTTATTACAAACTTACATAATATATATCCTTGGTAATTTCCTTACAACGAAAATACAATTCTGTTAATTCCATAAAGGACAACAAATACTCATATAAAGCTATGGCATACAATTTGGAATAGCCTGGTATAACACGCTTTACAACTGGTAATATTTCTTCACACAAATCTAAACGTCGCTCTAAAACTTCTTTTCCCGGCTTACACATGGGATTCATTAAAATGGCCCTTAAAATGGTAGCTATATTTTGTTTTAAATCAATCATAAGAAAATGATTGGGATGAAAATCGTTAGCATATTTATTTAATAATTCTTCATAGGCCATTATATCACCATTGGCCTTAACCATTTCCTCAGAAACTTCAGTAAGAAGTTTTTGTATTTGTATAGGATCGATAGTGGCGTCACATTGTTCGCAAAGCCATTTGCCACGATTGCATACGGCATAGCCCTCGGGACATTGTTTGCATTTAATCGAACTCATATGGGTACCCAATTCAGTAGGATCTAAACAGCGACTGCAATTGCATTCGAAATGTCGTGTCATGCGCAAGTGATGTTGGCGTTGTATGGTGCCCTGCGAAAAAAAAATCAAAAAATTATTTCAAAAATTAAATTAAACATTTTTTCTTACCATTAAAGGATTCGTAAAGGAATTGTAAATAATTTCCCCCGCCTTTATGGGCACTCCAGCATATATTCTCATATTATATTCATCATCTATTGAAGTGGCGGCATTTGGTACACAATGATGTGGCATTTTTGCGGCATGTATATAAAGACCTTTTAGTGAATCTCCCGAAACTTTACTCGACACCTCAAAAGCATTAGCATCTATTAGAATACATAATTTATGCAAAAGATCTGAATCCAAACAATTTCTTTCCTTAGCTCGTGTCAAGGTATCCATAAATCCTGATTGTATTAAAGGTTTTACAATATTATCTTCATGATCTTGCCACATGTCACTTTCGCGATATTCATTTAATTTGAAATTATGTGGCATTAACTCTTTACATTTCTCTGTGGTATCGGAATTCTCTCTGAGTAGTAACAGTTTGAGTAGAGCATTTATGGCATAACCGTTGATGAGTAGATTTTTGGAAATACTTTTGCCTTGTTTTTGGAAAAATTCACACTCAAAACGATCGTGATCTGTACAGTCCATGCAGAGGGGAAAGAATTGACATTGTCTAAAGGGAGAATGAAAAATTGGGGTTATATTTTTTAAATGAATTATTAAGTACTTTTTCAACAACTTACTTGCACATGACAAAAGAGTCTTCACAACATTTGGCACATTTCATTTGATCACATTCCCAATGAGTGGTAATCAATAAGGGCTGTTCCTCAATTAATATATCACCGGGTTCAATATCAATAGCTGCTACCAAATGTCTGCAAACAAATTATGAAAAACGTATTTTTCTTGTAAACAAAAAGTATATTTTAAATAGTACGTTTCTTTTAATAGAAATTTTTCAAAAAAATACTACTTTTTTTAAAAAATTCTAACATTTTTTTTTTTTTTTTTTTTTTTGTCAAAAAATAGTAATAGTAAAAAATTTATTAAAATGAGTTTCAATTTAAAAATGATACTTTATGGAAAATAGTTCTATCTTTGAAAAAGTTTATAATTTTTTTTTAATAAATTTATTTTTTTTTAATAGTACCTTCTATGAAAAATAGTACTTAAAAAATGGTAATTTTTTAAAGGACGC
Organism: Protocalliphora azurea; assembly: GCA_932274085.1. NCBI lineage: Eukaryota > Metazoa > Arthropoda > Insecta > Diptera > Calliphoridae > Protocalliphora > Protocalliphora azurea. Next base: position 26,899,339 of record OW026521.1, on the reverse strand, counting down.
ATTTTGTGAAAAGTGATACTTTTTTAAAGATAAAAAATTTATATAGATTTTTACTTTTTTAAATAATATTTCTTTGAATAATGGTACTTTTTTTGAGTTAGTCTTCTTTTTAAATAGTACTGTTATTTTTTTTATTGGTACGTTATTTTTAAAATTGGTTCCCTTTTTGGAAAAGTAATTTAAGTAACACTTAAAAAATAATACTTCTATAAAGATACTATTTTATTAAATTGACACTTTTTAAAAGATTTTTTTTAATTGGTACTTTTTTAATTTTTTTGTTAATTGGTACGGTTTTATCAGTTTTTTTTTTTTGGAAATTTGTCCTTTTATAAAAAATAGTCCTTTTTTTGAAAATTGGAACTTTTGGAAATGGGTAATTTTTTGTTAAAAAAATTTTTTTCTAAATTAAATTTTTTTTTATATTCGTACTTTTTTTACGTTTTGAAAATTGATACCTTTTTTGAAATTCGTAATTTTTTAATGAAAAATCTTCCTTTTTGTTACCTATTTGAAAAAAAATATATACTTTTTTTAAAATATTAGAACTTTTTTGAAAATTTGTACTTTTTGATAATTGGAACTATTTTTGGAAATCAATTTGTATTGTTTTGTTTTTGCTTTTGTTTGTAATTAGTATTTTTTGGTAAATTGGTATCTTTTCGAAAACTGGTACTCTTGTGTTAAAATGATGCTTTTTTGAGTAAAACAGGTACTTTTTTATAAATTGTTACCTTTATTGGAAATTAGGACTTTTTTTAGACAATCGGGTAATCAAATCAAACAAATTTTGGCACTCGTTTTAAAACTGGATTTGTTCAAAAGTGTTGCAAAAATGTTCTTAAGAATTCGTCGCATTAAAGATTTCATTAAAACATAAAAAACTATATTCTTAGAAGAAAAAAGTACACATATAACAAAAAATAATTCAGATTATTGTGGAAGCTAAAGATAAAAAAATATAAGGATTCTGTAAATATTATTAAATATTTAAATTTTTAATATATATAACCGACCATGTGTCATATACAATTGTTTTGCACAGTGTCCCATTCAAGAAATGAAATGGAAATAAATCCGCAGTTTCCGAACGGCTGGTCCGATTTCAATGAAATTACACATAGTGATAAAAGAAGTGTAGTAGAGCTTAAGTTTTGAACATGGACAAAGTTGGATACCTCGGGTATGATAAATATTTTAAACGATCCTGATTCGTTATATCTAAACCGATTTGAAAGATTTTTATATAAGAGGATTCTGCTGGTTGTGGTCTACAAAAAAATTGTTTACTTTTTTTCTATATCTTCCCAACCGATATCGTGGAGCAAAAATTTCTATTACCAAAAAATTAAAACATATCACGTCTTTCAAAAAATTTAAAAATTTTCTGATGCCAGATTTGCGATTTAAGAAATTTTGGCGAAAATTTAACATTTATGGAAAAAATAGATCTAGTTGGGAAGACTGGTCTTCGAAGAAATAATTTTTCTTTTATTTTTTTCCTTCACACTTTTTTGTATTAAGTTATCTTTTAGAAAAAAATAAATACTATATATGTTACTAAGAAAAATTGCACATAACTGAAAAAGAATGTGACTATTTTTTTTTTCAAAGTTCAATTTCATTCCGTAAAGATTTATTCAAAATTCTTTCTTTGCAAGATTTTTATTTGTTGTTAATAAAATATAAGATATTTCAAAATCGGGTGAAATTTAAACCCGCTATAGGGAAAAAACTTCACCAAGGTAATCCAAAAGTAAAAATGTTAATCTCTGAATCCCAATATCTCGTAGACTACAAGACAATGTTTTTGTAGATCTTGACCAGCAAAATCCACTCATATACAAATATTTTTATATCGGTTTAGATATAACGAATCAGAATCGTTTAAAATATTTTTCATAATTGAGGTGTCCAACTTTGGGACCCTGTGGAACCACCCCTGTTATGTCTACATTGTCCAAGTTCAAAGCTCCTTTACACTTCTTATATCACTAAGTGAAATTTCATTAAAATCGGACCAGCCGTTCGGAAACTACATATTTATTTCCATTTAATTTTTTGAATGGGACACTGTGCGATGATCGATCGCACTGGCCATAGTTTATCCATGAAAAGTCGTACCTATTTTAATAGCTTCGTCGTATCGGTACGATTTTTTAAAAACTTGTTATATTGTTCCAATTAAACCGTAAAGTCGTATAAATTTTTAAGTTTCTGAATGTGGCTACCGTAAAAAAATAAAACAGCTTATTGCTCAGGAATATCATTGCGTTCTCTCAGCCTACAAAATTTACAAAACGGCTTATCAATACCGAATAAGTGAACTTAAAGAAATAAAAGAATCCAGTATTTAATATACCATAATGCATAAATTCACCCGTAAAAGGTTTGGTATTTATTTTTAAATTTTAATAATCACAGCATCTACTGTCCGAAGTAACACGAAGTTGAATCACCATAAATATGTTATACCTTAACAAAGTGTTACTATTATGAGCACACTGATTCTTCTGAGTAATGTTCGGAAGCAAGAGTTATCTTTTCTGTGGAAGCTTTATCCGGTAACTTTAAATTTTTTTAATTGTCCATTTATTTTTTTTTTTTTTTCAATTATATTTAAATATATTTTATATTTTAAATTAAATTTTATTTATTTAATTTATATAAAACAAATTTCAAAATAAATTTGTTGTGATTTCGAAAGAAATACGTAGAACAGAAACACAAGTTGAAAAATGAAATCGATCGAAATTCATCGCAACCTGATTGATTTAAAAATTCGATTTACTTTTTAAATCGATCGAATTCTCACATTTTTTAAGAAAATTTTATCTAGGGATGATTTCTATGAAAAAATCACAAAATTTCCTAATTTTGAAAATTATCACCTTTACATCACCAGGATATAACTTGATATGTCTAGATTTCTTTTATTCTTCATTAAAATTTAAGCCCTAATAACAATTTTAATTAAAAAAAAAAGTTAAATTTCATGTTTGAAAATGCTTGGAAAATTTTTACTTTTTTGTAATCAACATTGAAAATTGAAAATGTCAGTATTTTATTTTTCTAATTTGATACTTATTTTTCGTCGGTGCGCTGGCGAAAAATCCTATGTGTTTTTGAAGAACTTTTCAGGAAAGCGAGAAAAAGTTTATTTTTTGCATGGAAGCCATAAAAAATTATATATTACCGTTTTTATAACTTCGGAACTAATCAAAATATTTGAAAATAGATTAAAATTGTAAATAGACAATCAATAAAGCTTTTGAGTGGTACAATAAAAAAAAAATCGAAAAATTACACATAGGACATAGTGATATCATGTCAACTGCTCTGACTACACTCAGTGACTGGGCCAGAGAATGTGGACTAGGAGTGAATCCGGGCAAGACAAATCTGGTACTTTTCACCACAAAAACCAAGATTTCGAGCTTCAGACTACCACGGTTAGAAAACTGTGAACTCACCTTGTCGGACAATGCAAAGTACTTGGGCATTATTTTGGACTCCAAGCTTTCATGGAAGCCGAACATTCAACATAGGGTTAGTAAGGCTACGATAGCATACTACACCTGTAGAAAGATGTTCAGTGTGAAACGGGGTTTGTGTCCAAAATTGACAAAATGGCAATAGTACGGCCAATTCTTGTATATGGATCTCTTGTGTGGTGGACCGCTACTAGTAAGAGGTATGTGGTGGATCAACATTACAAGATACAAAGATCCGCTTCCATAGGCATTGCAAGTGCATTAAGTACTAGTCCATCAGAAGCTCTGCACACTATATTGCACCTAACACCTATAGACCCATACATAATTGAATCATCAGTTAATAGTGCGATAAGATTATCTGCAACGGAAAGCTGGATATCAAGAACTTATGGGCTCGCGAGGATATTAAGTTTAATACCCCGCAATTCAATCAATTTACCGAGTATATGATTGCCCAGATGGACTTCGGAAATACTATTAAAGTCCTATTCCCCACCAGGAGTGAATGGAGAAGGGGAAATCTTCTTGAACAATTTGGAACTAGGATATACACTGACGGATCAAAGATGAACTGCGGTGTCGGCTCTGGTGTCTTCTCTAATGATCTTGGAATTAGACACTCATATAGACTCCCTGACGAGGCAAGCGTATTCCAAGCGGAAATACTAGCGGTCAGGGAAGCGTGTAAACTAATTCGCGATAGAAATATTCAAGGGAATATTGGTTTATTTGTCGACAATCAAGCGGCAATACTATCGCTCAAATCACCGAAAACTACCTCTATTTTAGTCAGACAGTGTAAAGAGGAACTGCTAGGACTAAGTCGACTGTATGACATTACTATAGTCTGGGTTCCTACGCATAGGGACTACTATGGTAATGAAAAGGCAGACGAATTAGCCCGGGCAGGCTCTGCTATGAATGCCTCCTTATCGATTTCTGTCGCAATACCGTTAGGAACAGTCAAAAGCATAATCCAAAAACACTTTCTAGAAAAGACAAAAAATAAATGGCGAAATCTGGACAAATGTAGAGTCGCGAAAGAAACGTGGCCTACCTACAACGAAAAACGCTCAATGCAACTCATTGGCTACAAACGTAAAGACATTTCGAGACTAATAGCATTGTTTACAGGTCACTGGACGATCGGAAAACATGAAAGCAGACTTGGTCTCCCTTGCAATGAATATTGTCGTAGTTGTGGCAATCGCGGGAAGGAGAAGACAGTATTTCATCTTCTTTGTGAATGTCCAGCCTTGAACGCAAGCAGACATAAATTTCTGGGAGGGTACCAATTAGACAACCTCTGTGAGATATCTGACACTAGACACAGTGACATCATTAAATATCTCAATGCTACAGGTTGGATCTAATTAATTTATGTTCTCATTGTTCTTCCCTACACTTCTATCTCATTACAGACTCAATACAACTCATTCACCTGGCGGAATCTAACGAGTCTAATTGATTGCCCGTAAGGTTACGGGCTACCACGTAAACCAACCAACCAACACATAGGACTTTTCGTCAGCGCAACGACGATTTGTTTTTTTTTTTTTTTTTTTTTTAATTTAGTTTACGCAACTACGTTTTTTTTTTTTTTTTTTTTTTCAAATAGTTTTTTGAATCATACTTTATTGTAATTTAAATTTTGGAGAATTGTCACTTTTTTAAAAAAGGTACTTTTGTGAAAATTTTACTTTAAATTCAAGTAAAATTTATTTAAATTGAAAATTTAAAATTTTTCCAATCATATTTCAAGTTAAAAATTATTTTATATTTAAATTTAAGTCGGATTCCATTAAAATTTTCTAGAGCTAGAATTTAAAATTTTTTTGTGTTGTTCGACGTAGAAAAATATAAAATTTTTTAACAAAACCAAATTTAAAAAAATATATGTATATGCGCGATACAATAAATAACATAGAATACAACTAGAAATTTATGTGAGAGACAGTTCAAACTAAATTTTCACAAAATTTACTCATTTTCTTCAAAACACAAAAACAAAACATATTTTGTTGTTGCATGAATTAGGTTTTTTACAACTGAATTAGATTTTGTCTCTCACATAAACTTCTAGTTGTATTCTATGTAACAAGGTACAATTATAGTAGAGAACATTCTCAAATTTATTTTTTCCCTGGAAAGTCAGTCAAAAGAAGCTGTAAAAAAATTAAAACTTCAAATTGTAAAAAATTAAATTAATATAATAAAATATTGTAAAAAAAAATACTAATAAAACAGATTTTTCTTCTTTTAAAGTAATGTGTTTAATAAATTGTGTATAGAGAAACAAACATACATCTTAATATTCAATTTTCAAAATATTGCGAAAAAGGAATATTTATTCTACATTAGAAATGTAAACTAAATATTTTTATATTTTTTTTTTATTTGTATTTTTATTTTTTTGTTTTCTGTTTTCAATTTTTCAATTATTTAACTTTACAAGACTTGAAAATGACAACTCTCCCTAATAAGTCTACCTGGTTTAGTTGTATCCTGTGTATAAGTACATATCTGAGGACGTTTTACAAAACAACTTAATTCAAAATTTAAAATTTTTCGGGAGAGCTAAAAAAAGTAGTTTAAAAAATCAAAATTTTCTATGGAAATATACGAGAGCGGATCAATAAGTCCGCGACTTTTCGAACTTCCCTCGTAGTTATATGAAATGCAAAACTATTCCCATCAAGTACCACCTGTTAATAGACTACTGTCAAATTTTGAGTCGTCATTTACTTTGCGTTTAACAGCTGTTCAAAACATATAACATTATTTTTTGCGAAAAAAAACCATCAATAAAACCAAGGAAAAGCTCGATAAATACTATGGGGACTCTGCACTATCGATTTCAGTGGTAAAAAGTGGTTTACTGATTTTTCGTTGTGGTCGCACAAGTACAAATGACGCTGAACGTTCTGGACGGCCAATTGAGGTCAGTACACCCGAAAATGTCGAAAAAATCCACGATATGGTGTTGGCCGACCGAAGAGTAAAAGTGCGTGAGATTGTTGATGCCATAGGCATTTCATATGGCAGTGTGGTTTCGATTTTAAATGATCAGCCGGGTTTTTAAGAAAGTTGTCTGTAAGATGTGTGCCACGTTTGCTCTCAATTGACCATAAACGTAAACGTGTGACAACTTCAAAGGACTGTTTGGAGTTGTTTAACCACAATCCGAATGAGTTTTTGCGCCGTTTTGTAATTGTGGATGAAACATGGATCCATTACTGTACTCCGGAGACCAAGCAGCAATCTAAACAATGGGTTTCTCCGGGTGAACCTGCTCCGAAAAAGGCCAAGGTAAGTTTGTCGGCCAATAAGGTGATTTCAACAGTTTTTTGGGATGCACGCCGGATAATCCACATCGATTACCTTCAAAAGGAAAAAACTAAACAGCGAATATTATGCCAACTTATTAGACCGATTTAATGAGGATTTAAAAGGAAAACGACCCCATATGGCCAAGAAAAAAGTTCTTTTTCATCAAGATAATGCACGGGTGCACACCTGTGCAGTCTAAATGTCAAAACTATGAATTGGGCTACGAATTGGTACCTCATCCGCCATATTCTCCGGATTTAGCCCCTAGTGACTACTTCCAATTTCCAAACCTAAAGAAATATCTCGGTGGAACGATGAAATTATTGACCAAACAAATGCCTATTTTAAGGACCTCGAAAATCCTATTTTTTACCCAAAGTAAATGACGACACTTGCTCAAAATTTGACAGTAGTCTATTAACAGTTGGTACTAGATGGGAATAGTGTTGCATTTCATATAACTACGAGGGAAGTTCGAAAAGTCACGGACTTATTGATCTGCCCTCGTACATTTTATCTTGTTAAAACTCTACAGATAAAAAAACTAGATTTCGAATATAAATTTTTTGCTTCAATATTTTTCAAATTAGCTTTTAAATAATGAAATAAATTTTCAATATTTAACTGCTGCTACGATAGATTAATAACTAGATATTTATGTGAGAGAAAAAAAAACTGATTCAATTGTTAAAAACCTAATTCATGCAACAACAAAATACATGTAGTCACATATACTTTGTTTTTGTGTTTTGAAAAAAAATGAGTAATTTTTTCTTCTTCTTTTTTTTTTTTTTTTTTGAAAATTTAGTTCGAAGTGCCTCTCACTTCTAGTGTATTCTATGGCTACTACTTAATTTTTTTTTAAACTGAATACTTAACAAATAAATTAAGCATTGTTTATGATATGATACAATTACTCAAGGCAGAATCATTAGAAAGTTTGTTCTAAATTTTATTTACCCTAAAAAGTCAATCACATATAACCACTAGTCTAGACATTTTTATATTGGCAATTGTCAAATTCTACCTCTCTCTTTAAAATGTTACGTGTGGACCAAAAAGAAATCTATTTTGCAATAAATGTTTAAACACAAAGCTGAGCAATAATGTTTAACATAAGCTGCCAAATTTATTGTTCTCTTTTAAAATTTTTCCCTTTTTAACAAAAAGAAAAGTGCAAAATAATTAATTTTGTTTTGAAAAGACAAATAAAGAACGTTTTCTCCACCCCTTAACACAAAGTTGGTAATAAAATTATTTTCTCGTTTTTCTGCCTACGTTATTTCTAATGTTAAGAAACAAAAATGTCTTCGTGTAGTCGTAGAGTAAAGCAAAAGAAAATGTAAAAAAATTTGAAACAAAACTTCAAATTAAAAAAAAAAAATATTTTAAATTTGAAATAAAAAAATGTTTTGTGAACAAATTTTTTACAACACAATTTTAACAAAAACAAAAAAAATCCATAAATATGTTGACCATTTGATCAAATATATTAGTGAACATCCACAAAATGGAATTCTGTCTTTCAGGAAACATTTCAAATCACAAGTGTATTTTTTTATATTTTATATTTTTTCAAACGTATTTTTTTCTTTCTTTAGTTTTTTTATTTAACAAGTATTTAAATTGAAAACTCTCTCTAGTGATTCTACCTTCTGTTATTATATTATGGCTTATGATAACTCTTCCAGCTTATAAACAAAAGCCAATTTGTATAGATTTTTCTACATAAACTTGATTCGCACATGATGCACCACATATTTTTTTTTTTTTTTTGTTTTATTTATATTTTTACTAATCAACCTTGACATATCAAATGTTAATTGTATTATTGATAGAAACATTGTTATTTTCCATGGAATATTCATTACCTTCCCAACTTTTCATTAAATTCAAATTTAACATTTTCACTAAAATTTTGCATTTTTTTTAATATTCGTTTTAAATACTATTTATGATTTACAGCAAAAAGCCCACAAAAATCAAATTCTTTAAATTCTTTTTAGTCTATACGTTACTCAGGTGTGCGTACTGAGTGTTTGTGTTATATGCGCGATCAATTAACCGATAATTTCCTTTATTTCTAATGTAGCTGTTTTGAAGTTGGGCCAAATATACTAAATGATTTTATTGTTTCATTTGTACAATGCCGAAGTCCAAAAGAAATGAAAAATAAAAAAAAAATTAAGAACTATTGCAGACAACGAACTAAAAAAGTAATTGTAGTTGATGCTCGATCTACTTGCATACAGTAGGAAAGTAAATAATAGGAACAGTTTGAAAATGAATTGTTTGTCTTTGTAACTAAAAAAGAAACATCTACATGTAGTCTATATGTACATGTATATGTAGCATGATCTATATGTAGTCAATAATTAAAAATTTTAGTTAATAAATTTAAAAAAAGAAATTGTATTTAAACTTTAACCATTTCTAAAATTTGTTGTTTAATATAAATTTGAATTAAACTGTTTGTTTTAAATATTGTTTATTTAATTCCTTTTTTTTCCAGATATACTTAATTAATTGTTCGAAGACTGTATTACTTTCTCATAGAAGGAAGGAAGGTAACTCACCTATTGAATTCCAACTAAAAATAAGTATTTTTCAATTACATTTAAGTTTTTATTACTTAGTTTATACACAGTTCTTATTTGCGATTAAAATTATTTGTAAATAAGGAACCCACTGTTTATACGCAAATAACAGATTTTAAATAAAAAAAATTAATTTGTTCTCTTATAAATAATATTATTTATTTATTATTATTTCTTCATTTTTCTTTTTCCACAAAATTGTTCAATATTTGTCAGATTTTGAACACAAAAAAAAGAAAAAAAAAATGTCAACATATTATTAGACCTTATTTGTAAATAGTCTCATTAAATGTTTTTGTGAGTTAATGAGTTACAATAAAAAAATTATACGGCAACGCTTTGCACTTTTATTTGCAAATAAGAACTACGTATAAACTAAATACAGTGCAAGCTCGGTATTTGCGACTACCCATTATCGCGACGGCCCGGTTATCGCGACGACAGTTTACGAAAAACGGGTCCTATAACCAAAAAAGGGAAATCCCCGTCTTTTGGTATATTAACCTTTTTGCATGATTTTGATCTTCAATTTTGTCAGTTTATTCGTGTCATTTGTTGTGTAAATACATCTCTTAATATGGGAAAAGTTCAACATTTCTCAAAAATTAGAGATTAAAAAAAATTTAAAAGTGGAGATTCCATAAATTCAATTTGTATGAATTACAAGCTGCATAAGTCTTCGGTTTAACGCATTATAAGGCAAAAAAATCATTAAAAAGTTCGTACGTACAACAGAAAGTGGCCCTGGCAAACGTTGCACCTTAAGGAATGCTGAGTACCCAAGAATTGAAAAAATTCTTTATAAGTGGTTTGTAAAACAAAGGGAAAACATATTCCAATATCAGCAGTCATTTGTATTCCGAAATTTATCAAACCAATTTAAGTTTAAATGTCAGTGAAGGATGGTTGAAGAAATTTAAGTGTCGACATGGAATTCGATTTTTAAAAATTACGGGCGAGAAATTGTCTTCGAAATCTCATCTTATTGATCCATTTGCAAAAGAGTTTAAGGATTACATTGATGAGCAGGATTCTTCACCAAATCTACAATGCACACTCTTGCCATATGTAATGAGAAAATGGCTCCCAGAAGAAAAATATGTAAAGAGTGAATAACTTTTTTGTCCTGTTCAAATGCGAATGGCACAGACAAACTGAAATTATTGGTTGTTGGAAAATCGAAAAACCCACGCGCCTTTAAATGTTTTTTAAATAATCCTCTAATATTAAACTCCAATAATAACGCCAGGATGACATCATTTATATTCAAGGACTGGTTCCATCACGAATTTTCACCCCACGTAATTTAATTTTCACCAATTAGTAAAAGTAAGTTGTTCATAAGTGAAAATTTTTTAGTTCCGAGTATTTTTGGCTTCAAAAGGTCTTCCGCAAAAAGCAGTTTAACTTTTAGATAACGCGAGAGGAACTAAAAAGTGATTATAGCAATGAATCTACTATCCAATTGCACTGCGCTTATTCAACCGTTACATCAAAACTTTATCAACTTGGTCAAATTAAATTATAAAAAAAACTGCTCACCCAAATAAACAAATCTGGAGCTCAAAGTAAAAAACTTCAATCTCAAAAATACAGTTCAGAATCTAGCTACGTCCTGGGATAAAATATCAGTGTAAAATTGGTACGGAACATCTTTTCACGGATGCTGATATAAACAACTGGATTCAAGAAGAATTTCATGTGGAAAGTAATGAGCAGCAAATGGAATTAGCAGATATGGAATCGGAGGATATATACGATAGTTGTCATGAAGAAAACAAACTCTAAAAAAGTGGAAAGTGATAAGCCGACAACAGCACTATATGAACTACGTGATTCAGCTGTTATTTTAGAAAATAATTTGCCCAAAAAAAGCAACTCAAAATCTCCCATTTCTTTAAAAATATTTAAAATGTAAATATTTCAATAAAAACAATTCTAATTTTAAAAATTACATAAAATTTTTCAATAAAATTTTGGATTCCTTTATCGCGAAAATTCAGTTTTCGCAACAGGTCTGGTTTTTAATTAGTCGTAAAAATCGAGCTTGCACCGTATATGTGTTGTTAGTTCGTTTACGAAAATAAAGTTAAATCATAGCTGTAACTTGTGAATAAAATAATGTTTATACTAAATCATATGAATTTTTATATAAATTTGTATCTTGATTGAATAAAATAAATTAAAAATGAGAAAGAAAGATATAGTCGCTCAAGACCGACCGATGATACCCTACACCATTGTGTACGAGCATAAAAATATTACACTTGTGGCCAATTTTACTGAATGTAAAATAAAATATACAAATACAGAAAAATGCATTGATACTAACATCTAGTTGATTTTATGCACTTTAGGGCGATTCCTGGAAGTGGTGTCATATGGGACCGAATCTCATAAAATTATAAACCGATTCTCATAAATTTGGCAATGTTGTTTCTACTTACATTAAACCTATTTATGTCAAATATTAACTTGATACTAACATTCGTATTTGATTTATGCACGTTAAAGTGATTTTCGAAAGAGGGGTTTATATTGGAGTTATGGGCAATTGTGGACCGATCTTCATAAAATTCATTAAAATATTCTTAGTTTTAAGGCATTTTAAACTCTATTCCGAGAAGACATTTGTATGGGGTTAGGTGAAATAATGGACCGATCACAACTAATTTCAATAGGCTTTGTCCTTGTATCATAAAAGTCCCACGTGACAAATTTCATTGAATTATCTTTAAAATTGCGAACCGTACTTTGAGCACTAGGTTTACATGGACAGTCAATCAGACGGACTGACATCGTTAGATCGATTTAAAAAGTGGTTCTGAGTCGATTGGTATACTTTAAGGTGGGTGTTGGATAACTTTTCCATGCGTTGCAAACGCATGACACCCCAAGCACCTATGGTGGTGTAGGGTAAAAAGATAATATTTTTTAACGAACATTTATTGCATTTTAACTCCCATAACACGAATATTTTCCACAAACCGAAAAAAATATTTTTTTATATTTTTGACATTCCATTTTTCTATGTTGATATTTAAATTGAGCGAACAAAGTTGCTACTCTTAGTATTAAAAATAAAACAGAATGAAAAATAATTTTAATTATTTTCATATTCATGAACAAAAAGCTGTAATTATATTTATATTTGTGGTTGTAATCCACGTAAACTTACGAAAATTTGCGAATATAATTGTGATGAATTACATTTAAAAAATTTTTTAATACTATGTGTGCTTATGGTATGTGGTGGAAGTGGTTTGAGCACTAATGCATATAAATAAAATTTGACTAACACTATCTTAGTCAGGTTTTTTTTGACAATAGAGTTAGGTTTTTTGACAAACCTTCCATTCTTTGTATTCTTTGATTCCAACCTTGAATGATACTCATATGTATTTTATTTAAATACAAAAAAGTTCAAGATTTTTTTAGGATTTCCATTTGAAAACAATATGTTCAAATATTCTATAAATATTTTGATATTTTTATTAAAAAAATCCAAAGAAATAAAATTATTCAGCCACAAAAGATTTAAATAAAAAAATCATATAATTTTTTCAACTATTATTTATTTAATTTTTTAAGTTAAAAAGAATAATGTAGCGACTGTTTCAGAAGTTTTTCAGCAAATAATGTTCCTAGTGGTTTCTTCTATTGTTTAAAAAATCTGTACAGGAGAATCAAATGACTAGAGTAGAGTTAACGCGACCAATAAACGTATTAAATAATTGCAATATTAAAAAATGTTACTTATTTTTATTTTTTCCAAACAAACTTAAAATTATTCAAACAAATTAATGTTGAATAAAAATATTCGAAAACTTTCTATGAACAAAAAAAATTAAATATTTCAAAACTGATTTTATTACATTTTTAATATAGGAAAAAAGAGTAATTGTATTCAAGGTAAAGAATTAAAATTTATTTTCAAATTAGTTGAAGACTTTGGAATTTGATATAAATTTTATAAATTTATATTCGAATACTTCTGTTGAAATTCTTTCTAATCTGACTTGTTAACAAATAGAATAATATTTAAATAATTTTATTCCAAGTTAATTCCAAGTAAATGAAAATTATATTTTAAAGAGTACAAAATTATTTGAAACTATTTTACTTCTAAAAATATAAATTGAATATAAAAATAATTTATTTTTAACAAATATTTTGAATTAAAATATTCACAATGAACAGTTATGGTTTAAACAAGATTAAAAAACAAATAAATTCATTGCAAATATGTTTTTAAATAAAAAAAGAATTAAAAAAAATCTGAATATTTAAATAAAAATATTTATTTGAAATATTTAAAACCTTTAAAATTGTCCTTAACAAAAAACTAACCTATGCAATTCTATAAAAATGTATAGTTGCTGAAATTAAATTTCTAAAATACTTAGTTTTATTCTATTAAATTTCTCCTCTTAATATTCCAAAGTATACAAATTTTATATTTTAGTTTTCCTGTAGAAAATTGTAATAAAAGTTTTGTTTTGATAATTTTGGCTAACAAATAAATAAAATGTTGAAAGTACATTTTCATGCCTCAATTGTAGAGAATAAAAAAATAAAAAAACATTTTGTTTCTGTAATTGATGATGTACTCGTTGGCCATAAATAAGAATGCAAAATACATTTGTATACAAATACTTTAGACTTATAACTCAATTATATTTGCTACAAATACGCATATGAATCTAAACAGTTACGGATTAAATGTTAGCATCCTTTAAAAAAATTTGTATTTTATTAAAAAAATAAATAAATATAAATCACAAAATAACTTAATTCTGCTGAAAAAATAAAAAAGACAAAAAAAAACATCGCAAGCGAAAAGAATGCTAAAACGAAAAAAAAAAAAATGCAAAAATGAAAAAATTTCCAAAATGAAAAAAAATCGCCAAAACGACAAAACAAAATTCCTCAAAATGAAAAAATCACAAAAATGAAAAATATTAACAACACGAAAAGGAACCTTCAAAATTAAAAAACGCAAAAACGAAAAAATCGTCAAAATGAAGAAAAACGCCAAAACGTAAAAATCGCAAAAACGAAAAAAATCGTCAAAATGAAGAAAAACGCCAAAACGTAAAAATCGCAAAAACGAAAAAATCGTCAAAATGAAACAAATCTGCATTTAAACCTTTTTTCATTTTGGCTAGCTTTTTTATTTTTATTTTTAAGATAAATATTTTGCGTTTTTTTCGATTTGGCAAATTTTTATTTTCGGTGTCTTTTTATTGCGATTTCTTTTCGTTTTGCTTTATTTCTGCTCGAAAAAATAAAAATCACAAAATAACTTATTTCTGCTCAAAAAAATAAAAATCGTAAAATAACTTATCCATGAAAAAAATCTCCAAAATGAAAAAAAAAATCGTCAAAACGACAAAAAACCGCTAAAACGGGGAAAAATCAATAGAATAAAAAAATCGACAAAATTTAAAAAACGCCAAAACGGAAAAATCGCTAAAACGAAAAGGTCGCAAAAAATTGAAGAAATCGCCATTTTAGACATTTTGCATTTTGATTTTTTTAGGAATTTTTATTATGGCGGTTCTTTTGTTGTGGTGTTTTTCCCCGTTTTGGCGATTTTGTGATTTTTTCCTTTTTTTTCTTTTCTCTTTTTTTTTTATTTCTACTCAACACTATTATTTCTGCTATCTCTGCCTTTTATGATAAGTTATAAGAGTTACGGTTCCTGCTACTTTTACGCTTCTGCTGAATAATGTTAATCCTTTCCATTGTTCGTTTAAAATCGATTCTAGATACGTAAATTTCCAGGCCGCATTTGTGGGAATTTGTTTAACTTTCTTGTTAAGGCTTTTTGAAGCTCTCCTGAAAAAATTTTTTAAAATCCTTTTTTTTACACCTTTAGAAATATTTATGTGTAATTATTTGCTGAAAGGTCATGTTAGTGAAAACTCTATTAATGTAATATTTTTGAAAAGATGCCAACTCTTTGAGATAGACCAAATCAAGAAAAACGGAGCTTGCAGCCCAGTCTACTCTAGTATTAGTATTCTATTTAACTGTAGTATTTTAACTTAGTTTCGAGCAAGGGTTCCCATATTTTTCTTTTCCCGTGGTCCCCCAGACTTAATCTGATAAGCACACTTAAAAAATTTCAGCATTGGACATTTTTATTTTATTTTTTTGCAATTAGATTTGAATTAAAATGTCAATTCAAAAGTCGAATGTGGTCTCTCATCTGACTATGTATCTATCTTTGATCTAGCGTTCAGATTTCTAGCGTTTTATCTACTTGATTAACCAAATAAAGCGAATCTACTTATTATTTCGGACTTCTTCGCGAACGTCTAAAAATCTTTTTAAGGACCTCAGGGGTGCGCAGACCTCCATTAGCAAATCTTTGGTTTACATTATTAGCCATAACTTTCTTATTTATCAAACATAATAAATATAGTTTTACTGCATACTTTAAGGCTATCTGTGATATTGCCACATTAAGCAGTATTTAGTGAGTATTTTATCCCAGTGGTAAACAGAAGAGGTAAAGAGCACTTCTAGAAGGCCTTTTTTATAGGCAAAAGAGCTTCTGCCTGCATTCCATGTTCATGTATTTTTTACACGCGCTGTCATTGAAAGTAAGTCCTTGCACATAAGCAAACCCAATGCGGTCCTTCTAAAAGTCCTCTTGAATCAAAATTGAAAGCAGGCCTTCTGAAGAAGTGCTACCAACAGACAATTTACTAAAAATATTTAATACAATTTAATAAAATATTTTTCTATTTACATAAAATAACAATTTTTTATTTTAAATTATTGTAAAAAGTTTAAAACAAAAATTCTGTATTAAAAAACATATCTGAACTTTTGACAAAACATCTTAAGTCGAGATAAGAAAATTTATCCAACAATTTACATTTTCATAGAAATTGTTGATTTTTTAAATTGTTGAACTCTTATAAAAAAACATTTAAGTTTTTATTAATTTATTTTGTCAAAAATACACACATATTTTATTAAAAGCTGAATTGTTTATATTATACCTATAAAACAAACTATAAATAAAAAATAAAGTTAAGTTAGAAAAACACAACCTACTCAAACAAAGCTAAAAATAAAACTGAATGAATTCTTATTTTTTTCGAATTTCTGCTTTGAATTTTGATATTGTTTTTGTAACGGTTTCTGAATGGTTCTGTTTTTTCCTAAAGCCAAAAATGTTGTAATCTATCTTTCCTTCTAAGAGAAGGGAATTAGAAGCTGTATTTTTTATACTTAAATTTAAGTTACTTAAAATTAAATATATTTAAAAAATACAGCTTCTTAAACTATTTCTAAGAAAAGAGAAGAAGGCTAGAATGAGGCATTCTTGAAGGCCTTACTATATAAGACTGTCTAGCATGAGCAAACGCATCTTAAAGAAGGTATAAATAGACCTTCTAGAAGGCCTGCACGATGGAGGCCTTGACATTTTTACTGCTGGGATATTATTTATATAGAATTAAACGAAAATTTACAGACATACATGTATGTATATGGTGAAACTTTTTGTTTGTAAAAAACTGGATGAAAAATCGATTTTTTTTTTGCAAACATTTATTTGGTCCTTTAGTGAAGCTTATTTTGGTCTTAACATCATATTATATTTTTTCCTTTTTATGTTTTTAATGAAATTAAAAAATTCTTTTAAATAAAAAAATTACAAACTTTTTTTAAACATAAATTTTACTATTTTCTTTACCACAACTGCTTGGAACTTACCTGCTCTTCAACCCCACTTTCACGTATATTTGTACATGCAGTAATGTGCAGAACATAAGCAACAAAAAAAACGGTTATCCTAAAAGCTCATTTATTTTTCAAAGTATTCAATTTGCAACAAAACTATTTTTCTAAAATTGTTAACACATTTGAGTATTAACAAGTATTTGTACTTTAAAAGATGTAAATTTGTTACTACTTCCAAAAATGATAAAAAAAAACGTTTGTTTTCTATATAACGTCGAGTCTATACTAGAGAAATTTTTATCAAGATAAACGTCAGATAATTTTTTATCAATTATAGAGGAAAACGTATGTAATAATAAACCATGTACAAAGTGCCAACAAAAAACCAAATTGATGTCTTTTATCAAGCAATGTCCAGACAAAATTGTCTCTATTAAAGCCCTAACAATTTTGTTTTAACGCTGCAATAATACTGACAAATTCAGTCTGCACTAGGCAAATTTTTATCTTGATAAAAGATCCTCTAGATAGACTCGGCGTTAAGCAAATTTTTATCGTGGTAAAAATTTGACATTTGTCTTGATAAAAATTTCTCTAGTATAGACTCGACAACAAAAAGCAACAAAATTTCCAAATGTAAAAAATGCGGCAAATTTTTAAATTTGTTCAGATTTTTCTGAAGTTTGTGAGGACCAAAATTCTTGGAATTTTGACCCACATAATTATTAAGCAAACATAGTATAAGAAAATTAAGTATACATTAGCGTTTTATTGGTCGGGAGATGGATTCATTCGCTTATGTAAATCTTTTTTTATTTCAAGTGTTCCGGAGGTCGATGGGGTATAGGATGGAACGAAATGGGGTACACAGGAAGCAAAGCGTTCAGGTCAGGGGCAGGTGGTGATCTTAAATGGCCATGCTAGTCATTTAAGAGTTAATTATTAGAAAACGCAGCAGGCAGAAGTAGCAGTAGAAAGCAGCAGGGAGAAAAGCCGAGTGCCTACATCGTCCGAGCAGACGAGTAGCAGAACTGACGAATCACGGAGGTAGAAGCGAGAACACAACAATTGAGAGGAGAAGCAATATGGAGAAATGCACAGGAGCGTAAGAGTAGCAGCGAACAGAGCTGAGGAAAAATTCAAACAATGCAAGCAAGAAGGAGACAAAATAAACAAACAAGAAGTCATCTACATAGACACTCACACACAGATCAAGGAAACTGTTCCAGCAGCGAACATAAAGGAGACAACAGAATGGAAAGTTCGATGCAGCAATCGCTATCGGTTCGAACAAAATGCAGGAAAACTGCAATAATATTAGTTTTAAGAAATGTATATAAGCCACTGTAAAGTTACAATCGAGCTCTCTTCTTTCTCTTTTGTACTGAACAGTGAATAAGGCAGACGTGGTGAGTAGCCGGTTAATAAAATAAATAAAAGAACTAACATAGCAGTGTTAGGGAAAAAAATAATAAAGTTGGTTGAATTGATTACATTAATTCAACGTAGGGTATACTGATCTACAATCAGTAAGATTAAAAGCTTCAACAAGATTTTCAATCTGGTTGAAATGGTAGGAGATAAGCACTGCTCAGAACCAAGTGATAGAATATTTTCTTGGAAGTTTTCACTCGGAAAATATAAGAACTAAGAAATCTCGGATTACATCGAAGATTAAATAATCAAGTAGGAGATAATAAATAGGAGGAGTAGAACCGGCAAGGCAACACGGAGGCTTCACGAAACAGCACTGTATCAACATAGAAGAATTTTATGGAAAAAATATACATAGTGTAGGACAAGTAATAAAGAAACAAGAGTAAAAAAATAAAATAAGTGTTGTTATTTTATGTAAGAACCTTGGACACGATTGAGTTTACCCCAGCTGCAAACCCTGGTAACCGGAGATTCCTTACTAGTTAATGGGAGTTTTATATTAAGAATATTTGAATGCAGCGTTATATTCATTTATTTTTTTTTTTTTTTAATCTTTCACTAAACAATTTTTTTAAATTACGGTTTGTTATAAAATATTCTGATGCATTAAATTTTAAGTTTGTTTGGAAAAGTAATTCAGTTTTATACTACAAATCATAGAATACATCTAGAAGTTTATGTTAAATGCAGTTTAAACTAAATTTTCAAAAAATTTACTCAAAACGAAATATAAATTGTGACTACATGTATTTTGTTGTTGCATGAATTCGGTTCTTGTCTCTCACATAAACTTCTAGTTGTATTATATGCTAAAAATTATAAAACGTTGTTTATTTAAGGTTTACAAATTAATTTTGGAAGCATAATTTAAAAAAGTATATTTAATAGGACTTCCGCTGAAACTTTCGTTCAGTTAGAATTAAAAGTAGTAGGTAACGTGCTACAACAATAAATTTGACTGCACAAATAGATTTTGCAGTCTCTAAAATTTAATATATAGTCCGTACAAAATTTTTTGAAAACATTTATTGAAGTTACAGACCAATCAAAATAGTACTACTACACTCGAAAATCATATTTAATATAGGTATAGTTTTTTATTCCTGTTTTTATAGCAGAAACATTTTATAATTTTTATATAAATAGGTAAATTTTTACCTAAACTCAACAAAATTGAGCATATTAAAATGGGAAGGGATTTATTTAATTTAAAATAATATTAAATTATATCCACTATGACCGTACACGCAACGTGCGGCAACCCGGTGCACTGTCGAGGTGTATATCTTAAACCACCAATTTTGGGCAAGGACAATATGTAATCATGACTATGCTTGAATTCTAGCTAAAAAAAACATGTGTTTTTCCTTAAAAATCTAGCAAAATTTTGTTCCCATTAGGTTAAAAGAAAGAGTTCACAAATAGATGATGAAAAAAGTAAGACCAAAAGAGGAGAGATAGATATAATGGTTAAGAAAATTTTACTCCCCAACACGTTCGCTCCAAGCAAACGAGAGTTCCTTATCTAGCCTATTCCTAATACGAATCCTATCAAGTTTCTTAGAATGATCCCGGAAACAATCTCTAATCTGTCAAGACACAACTGCCTACCGTGTCTACAGACAGTGATACACAATATGTTCCACTGTGTGCAAAGACCTGAAGAACTTACATTTCAATTTCATGCCATTTTCCCTTTTGTACAATAACCTGTCAATACACCTATTATAGTTTTCAAGATTCTGTTTTTCATGCCAAGTTTCGACCATAAAGCCCTTCATATTTTGCTGTCCGTTCTACTACTACATGCATGATTGGTTCTATCGTGAATTCCTAGATTACCCTGAAGTAAAAGCCTAACGGTTGTTTCACAGCCTATACGATTTCATGATTCTTCCTTTAGAAAATAGACACCTGCAGCAGTGCCTATATCCATTTTGGATCCTTCAGTAAAGATCGATACTTTACTAAATAGTTTCTCTACACCTGACCAATGGTCCCTATTAGGAATAATAAGAGCAGGAGTTTCCCTAAAATCAATCTCACTGCCCATGTAATCTGTGGAGCCCGAAGGAGCTAGAATATAGACATTGAAATTGATCTCGTTTAAAAGTTTGGAATGTCCTACTTTGATTGATTCCATTAGCCCTAATTCATTAAGACTAAGCAGGCTCCTTGCGGCCATTTATATTTCATTCTTCTCAAGAGGTAGGAGATGCAGAATGATGCCAATTAAAAAAGATTTTTGCGATTTCCTATTCTCATTGCCTCCCACCGAACTAAACACTCATACATTAAAATTACTCTCAATACCGATGTGTAAATCCAATTTACTCTAACATCGGCTTAAGACCCCAGTTCTTAGCTATGAAGTTCTTGCGTACGTAATAGGCATTGAGAAGTCTTTTAAGCCATCAAGAAACACTCCAAGATATTTGGCTTCGCTCGCTAGTTCCTGTTAAAAGCCTAAAATGCTCTATTTTGTACCTTCCGGTGAAAAGAACTAGCTCCGTTTTCTCCGGGTTAACCCCTAAACATTTGCTAGGTGGCTATGAGGACAGTCCGCAGAGCTCCGACTGCATGACATCGTTAATTGTGGGAAGAAATTTCGCTGGGACCAGTATAACGACATCGTCAGCGTAAGCAAAGGTAAAGTGCTAAATATATTTTAAAAATTTTGAAAGATTGTATTAAACATAATTGCCTCAAAATGTTTAATCATGCGGTCTACTTCTCGGAAACAAATCTCTATGAAAGATCATTTATACAACTTCAAAATTATTGTAATCAATTTAATCGCATCAATACTGCTCAATTTTACAGAAAGAATAAAATATAAAACAAAACTAAACAAAGTAGCAATATGTTGCTCTTGTATGAATATTGTAGTGTTTTTCCTCTGTTTTTTTTTTTTTTTTTTTTTTTGCAGACAAAAATAAAGCTCTTTAAATGTTAGTGTTTTTGTTGTAAACTAACCCCCTTATTTAAAATGAAAAAAATTATGCTTGCTAACGAGTGGCTAACTTTTTCTTATGTAAATTTACACACAAAAAACTTAGCCACTCGTTAGCAAGCATAGACCTTCTTTTTCATTTTGAATACGGCTGTAAATATTAAAAAAAACTAAAACAATTCTTAGGTTTACTCTAATTTTGTTGCTTTTGTCCTGCACAGTACTTTATGAATGTGCCACATTAAAACTCTGAGTGACAGTTTTAAAGATTAATTTCTTTCTTTTTATTTTTGTATTTGCCTTGTTTTCATTTTTTTGTATTTTTCTTTATAATGTAATTCCTAATATAGAAGAAAAAAATCATATTGAAATAAACATTTTAATTCATTTGTTAGAAAAAAAAAAATTGGGAGATGAAAATTAAAATTGCTTTTACTTTGTTGTTAATGTAAATGTTACATATTATGTACTTTTAAATATTACTTTAATATGCTCATTAGCAACAAGAACGTAATAAATCTAAATAAACATTTTGTTAACAGTTAAAATAATTCTTAATTTATTATAAAATTTCTTAAAATTTTTAATAACAAATGATATAAAAGTTGAAATATCTTTTATGATTATCACCAATTTATTCCTTTTATTAATAAATTAAGAAATTTAATTGTTCTTCAGAGTTATTGGGAATTAATTAGTAAACTATTTCTTTTTTTAATTTGTTCATAATTTAAGTTTTTATTACTATGAGCCTTATTCGTACTAAATATGTATTGTATAAATTTATATTTTGAGTCTGCTATTGTAGGTGAAGAAATGTGTGGATTTTCTTTTACTTAATTTGTGTTTTTCTTTTAAATATTTGTTTTGCTATATAAAATAAAATTGGTGAGTTTTTATAATTGCCTGCAACACTATTTGCATAGTGTTTGTTTTTATTGCATTCAAAAAAGAAAAAACACATGGAAATTTATATTAATTTTCAGTGTTGGTCAAAAAGTTAGCATGAATATATGTAAGATTTAAATTTATTAATTCAATTTATAAAAAAAAGAAACATAATTTATTCATAATTATTTAAGGTGAAGTATTAAATTTCAAAAATATACCAATTTTATAGTAAAAAAATATTAATTTTTTAAAAAGTACTAATTTAAAAAACAATACAAATTAAAAAAATAAAAATTAACTTCTAGAAAAAAAATCAATTCATTCAAAAGAAGAACAATTTTAAATTTATTAATTCAATTTATAAAAAAAAGAAACATAATTTATTCATAATTATTTAAGGTGAAGTATTAAATTTCAAAAATATACCAATTTTATAGTAAAAAAATATTAATTTTTTAAAAGGTACTAATTTAAAAAACAATACAAATTAAAAAAATAAAAATTAACTTCTAGAAAAAAAATCAATTCATTCAAAAGAAGAACAATTTTCAAAGGATGGTTTAAAAAAATGCATTTAAAATTATTGAAAGAGGTAAACAAAATACAAATTTTCAGAATTAAAAAAAAAACGAAACGAAAATTCGTTTCGACAATTTGCATTGAAAACAACAAATAAATTTGAATTTATTTGTTGTTTTTCATATAAGTTTTCAAAACATATTTTCGATGCTTTTTAAAAAAATCAGGCTTTTAAAAAAAATTAATAGTACTTATTTAAAAAAAAAAAAAATCATAAATTTTAAATAAAAGTGCTTATTTTGCAATATAAAAAAACTGCGCAATTTTCAAAATAAGTATACACAAATTTTTAAAAAAGTACAAATTAAAAAAAGATACTTTTCAAAAATGTACCAATTTTCAAAAAAAAAAAAAAATAAATAAATAAAAATTTCTAATTAAAAAATATGTTATAAGAGTACTAATTTAAAAACACAGTACTAATTTTTCAAAAAGAAGTACCCGCTAATTGTCGATAAAAGTACTATTTTGAAAATAAATAAAAGTAATAATTATCGCAAAATACTAATTATTAAAATTTTCAAAAAAAAAAAATAATAATAATAAATAAAATAAAAATAATAATTTTAAGGAAATTTAAACTTCCCAAAAAATACTAATTTTGCCACAAAAATGAAAATTTTCGAAAACAGTGGAAAATGTTACAAATTAAAAAAATAAGAATAAGAATGTAACAAATTATTAAATCTATTAATTTGTAAAAAAAATAAACAATTTACAAAAAAAGTACTATAGCATTAAAAAAATAAATTTTTTAAAAACAGTAAAGAACTAAATTTTTAAAAACAAAAGTTCTAATTTTAAAAATAAATATTAATTAAAAAAATAATTTTCAAAAAAACTACCAATCATTAAAAATAATAATAAACTGAAAATAAGTACCTACCAATTTAAGAAAAGATATGTTCGTAAATGCATCACTGCACTGCATCATATGATTAGTTTGCACTGCTGATGCAATTCAACTGTTACAAATGCTGCAAATTCCGTAATCAAATTGCATTTTTATTAATTTAATGCATCAGCCATTTTTATGATTAGTATTTTCTGTATATTTACGCATAATATGCTTTGATTGATTACCAATTTTGAAAAAAGTTCCAAATTTAGGAAGTACCAATTTAAAAAAGCTAACAAAAAATTAAAGAAGTTCTAAATTTAAAAAAGTACTAATTTAAAATAATAATAATAATTATAATAATAATGAGAATTAAAAAATATAATTTTCAAAACTACCAATTTTCAAAAATAGTACTAAAGCCCTTATGGCACTATTTTTTTTTTAGTATTTTTCTTGGTGAAAAGTGGTGGAAAGAGTACATCTATATTTAATAAATCCAAAGATGATAAATTATTTATCAAAGCTATCAATAAATAATCTAAAGTTGTTAAAAAAAATGTAAAATTTTTAACTTAAAATTTACATTTCATATATGAAATCAGCGATTTTAAGCATTTTTTGATTGGTTTCAGCACTTTGTTTTACGGAAATAAAGTGGGCAACATTGTGTTTTTGTCTATTTTGTATTGTTTTTCTCTATTTGTTCCTTTCTATCATTCGTTGCTTCATTCTTACAATCCAATATTATTAAAATACAAAAAAAAGCTATTTTTATAAGGGCTTAATTTAGAAAAAAGTATTTCAGAAAAAGTACAATATTTAAAAATATTACCGATTTGAGTAAAAGTACTAATTTCTCCACAAAAAATATAATTTTTTTTATTTATCCAATTAACAAATAAAAAAAACAATATCGGAAAAATAAACATTTTGAAAAAAAAAATAAATAAAAAAATAATTTAGGAAAAAAAAATAATTTTATATTTATTGCCTCTTGTCGCAAATAAGATTTATATCTCTCTTTGAAACTAATAACAAAAAAAAAAAAAAATAAAAAACTATTTGGAAACCAAAGTGTGATTTACGAAAATGAAATCACTTGCACACAAACTAGTCACTAAAATTTTCGGTTTTACAAGCCCTCTGCTAGCAATTTAACTAGTTGTGGGTCTTATAAAAAAAAATTTAAGTTAAGCTAAAGTTGAACTCATTCTAAATCAATTGCACACAAAATATTCCTTAAAATTCCTATGGTTCTATCATATACATATTTAACGATTTAAGTTTTACTACACTTTATGCATGTTTTCGTTTACTAATCCAACTTTTTTTTCTTCAAAACTGTCGTAAGTAGAATTCAAGAGTTCTCTCTCATTTCTTTGAAATAAAAAGTTTTCAAAAATTCCCTAATTATTAGCTTACAAGCACTTAAATTGCTCAACATAAATTTCAGCAAGTTTTTCTTGGTTTTGCATAATTTTTATGCTTTTCTTCCATATTATTTCATAAATTATTTAGAAATTTCGTATGTGTGTTTTAAAGTGGTCAGGAATATTTTAAATCAACATAAAAAGCAGTTAAAACTTATATATTAAAAATCATTTAATCGTTTTTTTTTTTATATACATTTCTAAAGTGTATTGAAAGATATATCCTTAGGTATGTATCTATATAATTTTCTGAGTTGCTTGTTTATTGTTGTTGTTTTTCTTATAACTTTGTTTTTAAAAATAGATTTATCAAATTGTTTTTTTTTTTAATTTTCTTTTGTTGTTATTTATTTGTTTTGTATCTATCTCTCAAATATATTTATTATAATTAAGTATTAGAAATTTGTTTATTACTATTTTTTATATTTATATAATATATATGTATATTGTTGTGATCTAAAATTAGTGGGAACATAGAAAGGGAAAACGGGTTAAGGGACATTATGGGATTTTCTTAAAATTTTAGTGATTTATTTTTTATTTTTTGAAAATTGAAAAAAAAAATTGTTATTTGTTGGTTGGTTGTTTTTTTATTATTTACGTTTATTACTAGAGTTATTTAAACATCTAGTAGTTTTTTGTACTCTACGTGCTTTCTTGGTTTCATGTGATGAAATGGCCTGTAGATTGTTAACATCCTCCATAGATGAGTCATTATTAATTAAACAAACACTTTCTCCAACAACACCACCAGCATTACCACCATTACCATACACCAATGTCTCATTATTAGTTGCTAAAATATTAGTATCATCTCGCCCATTTGTGACATTTTGATGATGATTTTCTCCATTATTCACAATACGTTTAAGTTGCGATTGAGGTGATACAATAACACTTTTATGTGGAAGTGTTGTTGATACTGTTGTTGTTGCGGTGGTTGTTGTTCCTATTGTGCTATTCGATGAACCATAAAATAATCGAGTAGAATAGCCAGCTGTTGCTATAAAAGCACTCGAACTGTTTGAAGCCTCATTTATATCGAAAAATTCTGTTAACTCAGTTGTTTCGTTGTTTTGTGTTTTTGTATTTGTATTATTTATATTGGACGTTGTTGTTGTATTTTTTGTTGCAGCTACCTCCAGTGTTGTATGTTGTCGTTTAAGATTTTTCGCAGCCGTATTAACAGCCAACAATTTGGCGGTTGTTGCCTCATCGGGAAATACAAATTCATTGCTTAAATTATTACAGCCACTATCATTCATGCTGACATCACTTTCAGCATCTGTATCATCGTTTAAATTAAGTATAATGTCTTCCGGTTTAACGCCCTGATTAATAAGAGCCTGATAATCTTCGGGCGGTAATATGGGTGTTACTTTGTGACCGCACGATGTACAGGTAGGTATGGCCGGACTTTTAGAACGCCAATATTGTAATTCAGTTTTACATTTATTAAGTTCCTAGAAGAAATATTAAAATTAAACGAAGAAACAATAATAATAAAAGACTAGATTATAGACTATAAAGTTGACTATAGTTAAGAAAAAAGCTCATTAAAAACTTTTTCATAAGACTATAGACTAGACTATAGTCAAGACTATAGATTAGACTATATTCAAGACTATAGACTAGACTATATTCAAGACTATAGACTAGACTATATTCAAGACTATAGACTAGACTATATTCAAGACTATAGACTAGACTATATTCAAGACTATAGACTAGACTATATTCAAGATTATAGACTAGACTATAGTCAAGACTATAGACTATAGACTAGACTATATTCAAGACTACAGACTAGACTATAGTCAAGACTATAGACTAGACTATATTCAAGACTATAGACTAGACTATATTCAAGACTAGGCTATAGTTAAGACTATAGACCAGACTATATTCAAGACTATAGACTAGACTATAGTTAAGACTATAGACTAGACTATATTCAAGACTGGACTATATTCAAGACTATAAACTAGACTATAGTCAAGACTATAGACTAGACTACAGTTAAGACTATCGACTAGACTATAGTCAAGACTATAGACTAGACTATAGTCAAGACTATCGACTAGACTATAGTCAAGACTATAGACTAGACTATAGTCAAGACTATAGACTAGACTATAGTCAAGACTATCGACTA
This sequence comes from Protocalliphora azurea, assembly GCA_932274085.1. NCBI lineage: Eukaryota > Metazoa > Arthropoda > Insecta > Diptera > Calliphoridae > Protocalliphora > Protocalliphora azurea. The sequence continues at coordinate 26,871,928 of OW026521.1, read as the reverse complement.
GACTATAGTCAAGACTATAGACTAGACTATAGTCAAGACTATAGACTAGACTATAGTCAAGACTATAGACTAGACTATAGTCAAGACTATAGACTAGACTATAGTCAAGACTATAGACTAGACTATAGTCAAGACTATAGACTAGACTATAGTCAAGACTATAGACTAGACTATAGTCAAGACTATAGACTAGACTATAGTCAAGACTATAGACTAGACTATAGTCAAGACTATAGACTAGACTATAGTCAAGACTATAGACTAGACTATAGTCAAGACTATAGACTAGACTATAGTCAAGACTATAGACTAGACTATAGTCAAGACTATAGACTAGACTATAGTCAAGACTATAGACTAGACTATAGTCAAGACTATAGACTAGACTATAGTCAAGACTATAGACTAGACTATAGTCAAGACTATAGACTAGACTATAGTCAAGACTATAGACTAGACTATAGTCAAGACTATAGACTAGACTATAGTCAAGACTATAGACTAGACTATAGTCAAGACTATAGACTAGACTATAGTCAAGACTATAGACTAGACTATAGTCAAGACTATAGACTAGACTATAGTCAAGACTATAGACTAGACTATAGTCAAGACTATAGACTAGACTATAGTCAAGACTATAGACTAGACTATAGTCAAGACTATAGACTAGACTATAGTCAAGACTATAGACTAGACTATAGTCAAGACTATAGACTAGACTATAGTCAAGACTATAGACTAGACTATAGTCAAGACTATAGACTAGACTATAGTCAAAACTATAGTCAAGACTATAGACTAGACTATAGTCAAGACTATAGACTAGACTATAGTCAAGACTATAGACTAGACTATAGTCAAGACTATAGACTAGACTATAGTCAAGACTATAGTCAAGACTATAGACTAGACTATAGTCAAGACTATAGACTAGACTATAGTCAAGACTATAGACTAGACTATAGTCAAGACTATATAGTCTATAGACTATAGTCAAGACTATATAGTCTATAGACTATAGTATATAGTCAAGACTATAGACTAGACTATAGTCAAGACTATAGACTAGACTATAGTCAAGACTATAGACTAGACTATAGTCAAGACTATAGACTAGACTATAGTCAAGACTATAGACTAGACTATAGTCAAGACTATAGACTAGACTATAGTCAAGACTATAGACTAGACTATAGACTAGACTATAGTCAAGACTATAGACTAGACTATAGTCAAGACTATAGACTAGACTATAGACTAGTCTATAGACAAGACTATAGACTAGACTATAGTCAAGACTATAGACTAGACTATAGTCAAGACTATAGACTAGACTATAGTCAAGACTATAGACTAGACTATAGTCAAGACTATAGACTAGACTATAGTCAAGACTATAGACTAGACTATAGTCAAGACTATAGACTAGACTATAGTCAAGACTATAGACTAGACTATAGTCAAGACTATAGACTAGACTATAGTCAAGACTATAGACTAGACTATAGTCAAGACTATAGACTAGACTATAGTCAAGACTATAGACTAGACTATAGTCAAGACTATAGACTAGACTATAGTCAAGACTATAGACTAGACTATAGTCAAGACTATAGACTAGACTATAGTCAAGACTATAGACTAGACTATAGTCAAGACTATAGACTAGACTATAGTCAAGACTATAGACTAGACTATAGTCAAGACTATAGACTAGACTATAGTCAAGACTATAGACTAGACTATAGTCAAGACTATAGACTAGACTATAGTCAAGACTATAGACTAGACTATAGTCAAGACTATAGACTAGACTATAGTCAAGACTATAGACTAGACTATAGTCAAGACTATAGACTAGACTATAGTCAAGACTATAGACCAGACTATAAATTAGAATATAGTCAAGACTATAAAATAGATTATAGTCCAGAATATAAACTAGAATATAGCCAAGACTAGATTATAGAATACTATAGTCAAAACCACAGACTAGACTATAGACTAAACTATACGCAAGACTATAGTCTTGACTATAGTCTAATCCGTATTCTTGACTATAGTTTAGAATATAGACTATATATTTATATAGTTTAGAATTTAGACTATGGTAAAGGACTAGACTATAAGAAAGACTATGGACTAACTATAGACTAAACTATAGTCAAGACTATTATAGTCAAAACTATAGACTAAACTATAAAAGAAACTATAGCTAAGACTATAGACTAAGCTATAGTCAAGGCTATACGGAATACTATAATTAACACTATAGAGTAGATTATAGTTGATACTATAGAATAGACTATAATCAAGACTATAAACTATACTATAGCTATAGACTAGGCTAGAGACTAGAAGAAACACTCTTCATACATAATTTTAATTTTAGCTTTCTTCCCCCTCTCCCCTAATTTCTAAGAGTTAAATCAAAAACTATCCTACCTGCAATAACGTTGAAAATTTACGTGACATTTCCTCATTCTTTTTATCGTTCTCATCCAAACGATTTGCATATTCCAATGTTTGTTTACGCTGTTCGGCTAATAGTTTTTGCTGTTCGGCTATTTGCTTACCCTGTTCGACGGATTTACGTTTACAAGTGCGTAATTCATTACGTAAAACAGATAATTGATTATTGTAGATTTTCATGCCTTGTTTAATTTTTCGTATGCCTTTACGTAAAACCATATTACTTTGAGGCGGTGAAGGTAGACTAGCAGGGCTGTCAGATAAATCAGAAGCTATAACTAAAGCTGAAAATTAAAAATTAAAGAAATTATTATTATTTTTGTAAATAATAAAAAAACTTACGTCTTTTCGTTGTTGTTGGTAGTTTAAAGAAATCCTTATTAAAATAAGCTATACCGGGCAAAGTCGGCTCAATACGATCACGAAAGTATTCCATGGCCATTGTCGATAAATCGAAAAGTTCATCGGTAACGCGATATGGTCTCTCCAAACAAGGGGTATTTTTAATATAATTTAATATAGTATATACCTCATCTAATATCTATAAAACGAGTTTGAAACGATTAATATAATGTTTTTATTCGTTTTATTTATGCAACTTACTGCTCCCGGAAAAAAACAACAATGACCCCGTTCGATATGTTTGCCAAATGTCATTTGTAGCAGCGATAAACGCATATAACATGTCTCTATAATATCACACTCGCAAGCAAGCGGATGATTACGTCTGGCCGATTCGCGTCGTGGCATATTTGCCTTAATGGCTTGAAAACGATTGTAGGTTTTCGTAATTAATTTGGAAAAGGTGGAATTTAAAAGATGCATACAAACATCATTCATTTTGTGAGAAACCTGAAACAGATTAAAGAAAAGAATATTTACAATTTGTTTAAAAAGTGTAAAATTTATTATGAATATTTTAAATTATTATTTATAATTTTAATTAAATTTTAATATATATTTTTATGAATAAAGGCGACTCAAATTATTAAACTCTCCTCTATTTTATTTCGCATGCCTATCAGACAACTCTCTCAATTCAAAGCAGTGCTTATTGTGGTTATTTATTTACAAAAACAAACTATACAAATTGAAATGACATAAAAATAGTGAATTATAGTTTTTTTCACTCTTGATTGAGAGAGTTGTAAGAGGGGAGTGATAAACAAAATAGGTTGGTTTTTTATAGTTCCTTTTTATTTTTAACAAATGCACGTTTTTATATAAAATTTGTTATTTTACTTTCTTATTTTATTGTTCCTTTATTCTAGATACGTCATGAATTTTATTATAAAACAGTATTTTACATTTTTTTTTTTTAACAGAAATAAATGTTATTGTGATTTTTATTTAATCTAAGTAAAACAATTACGGAAAAAAAACAGGGACAAGTATAATTATTTTAAAGCTTGTGAGCTTTGGACAAAATTTTATGCAAAACAATAGAACTTTTAGTGTCAAATCATTTCTAATACATTGAATTAGAAACCTATACAACAATAACATTTAACATTATCGCAATAACGATATATCGTCCCTTTTCAGTGCGAATAAAAAAAAGTTAAAAGTAAATTCGTCAAAATTTTTTAATTTCTCCAAAACTTTTTTTCGAAACTTTATTTTTTTAAATTTAACATTTAAAAACTGAAAAAAACTCAGTCTTTGATGATCCTTAATTCCTATAACTATTTGTATTAAAAAAAATAAAACAATTTGTATTAAAGTTTTGTTGTTTTGCATAAAATTTTATCGAAAACTCAAAAATTAATTATTCTTGACCCTACTTTTTTGTCCGTAACTGTATAAAACTTAACGGAAAAAAAATCGTTGAAACGAAAAAAATCGCTATAACGTAAATTTGCCAAAATGAAAAACCGACAAAATAAAAAATTAAATAAATAACTCACTTCGAATAGTAAATATTTTCTATACTATTTAACAGTGAACATCCATTTATAAAAACACAAATCATTTCCACTTCATTTAACTTTTTTTTTTTAATATTTTGTCATTTTTCCTGTATAACAAAGACATTTTTTGGGTGGAATGTTTTTTAACACTGTGGTATGTCCAAAAGCCGCTTCACTAACATAAATTTTCATTTTACCCAATTTTTTAATAACAAAACAAACAAACAAAACTTCCAAACTATTCAATTACAAAAACACCAAAATGAAAACATCCTGAAAATGAAAAAAAAAATTGTATTTCAATGTGTTTTTTTTGCGATTTTTGCGCTTTTTTTGCGTTTTTTTTTCACTTTTTTTATTTTTTATTTATTTTACTTTTTTGCTTAAAAGAGAAAAATCACTAAATAAAATAACTTGGTTTTAAAAAAGACCATGTGTTTTTTTAGGCAAATTTTAGAACAAAAAACCCATTTTATTTTGTCAATTCGCAACATTTGTTTAATTTAAAATTTCTTATTTCAAGTATGTATATACACTGCCTGCCATTTGAATAAGGAATCACATTTTTTTAACTTTAATTAAGCATATCTCCTAAATTAAAGTTCAGAAAAAAATAATTTTTTGCGCAATCAAATTTCAAAGTGTTGACTTTTTCTGAAGAAATAAAAATATACATATTTTTTTATACTAAAATTATGCATTTATTTAAAGACATGTATTTCTGTGGTACTATTTCGTGTGTCACTTGAATATTTTAAAACTAAGCAAACTGTAATTTATTTTTAAATTTTAGGTTATAAAAATGAAAGTTATTATCTTCTAGCATTCAATTAGTAATGAGTACTGCCACCACTTTTAGAAATAACCTCCGTGCGGAGTCTTTACTTGTTTACTCCCATCGGACGCGTCCCCAAGTGGCGGATAGGGGAAAAAGATTTTACGACGTTCTGAAAGGGAGGGAGCATGAGGATGAGGACGACGACATGGACTTGTTGAGACTATAGGGCTGGAGGACCTGACTCTTGAGTCCGATGAAGAGCATAAGACAACTGTTATCTCTGCTTTTGATCTGGGCAAGGAGATCGGAACTGCAGTCACTGCGACATCACTGGTTATGAAGCAGGAGAGCTCGACGGGGGCATCAGGCATGTCCAGGACTTTGGCCAAAACAATTGTTCGGCAGGAAGCGGTAGTACTTCCAATGGATGAAAAGGCAAAGAACGGCGTTAGAACCTCCATAGCTGCACTAAATAAGTTGGCTAAGAATGACCCATCGCTGTTAGACGGACGGGATAGGCATATTCATAAGAAACACCGAAAGAGCATATACAGGTTCGAACAGACCTATGGCTCCATCGGTGATATCCTGGGAATGTCTTATCCCGATGGTTTTAAAGTGGTGGTAGAGGAAGGTCCGGTAATTGCTTGCAAGAGTAAAGAGTCCGTGTCTACCAGTACTTTGGAACCACAAGTCGCCGATAACAAGCATGGAGATGCTCACAAGCCATCCAGCGGTCTTGTAAGTTCTCGCAAGGGAAACGACAGATCAGCTAGGACTGGTAGTGGGACAACTCAATCTAGGAAAGGAGCGGAGAGGATAAACCAAACTCTTGCGAGCCCCGCTAAGGACTCTCAGATGAGATCCATTAGGGGAGCTCTGCCTTGAGATGAGCTACCCTCTACCTCCAAGAAAGCTGGTCATGTACCACATGACTCTTTTAAGGGTCCTCCTAAGGGGACCATAAAAAGAGTGAGGTCTGGGGATGACCAGCAGATACCATCGACGAAGAAGGTTGGTAATTCACCAAGTGGCCCGCTTAAAAACTCTCATAAGGGAGTAGTAAAGCGGGTAGTATCTCGTGATGATCAATCTTCATCGTCCAAAAAGGTGAAGGATTCATCCAGGTCGGATATTCTTGAAGCAGCAGTCGCTGACCGTGCTGATTCAGATGGAAGAATCTGTACATAAATGTGGCGGCTGATTGAAGATAGGCTTATGGACGAAATCTTCCAGGCAAGGCACAGGCCGGGAGAAATAGCCTTCATGGGTGCAGACTGGACAAGGGGTGTTAAGACTGTTGGTTGCGGTAATAAAGGAACCTTTGAGTTCCTGAAAGCCGCGATTAGCAGATGTGGTAACCTTTGTCCAGATGCGCAACTGGAGGTTATACCAGCGTCGGAATTGCCGTTGCGACCAATAGTCACGGTATGGATTCCACCACCCATTAAGCCGGTGGAAGTCATACTGGGAATATTAGAAGGACAGAATAGGGGGATCAATACAAGCCAATGGAAACTTGTCTCTTCATTGACTTGTAAAGAGAACCAGGGAAAAGATTTCCGATTCGCAGTAGATCGGGAATCTATTAAGAAATTGGACTCATTGAGGGGTTGGGGGTTGTTACGTTCGGGCTTGACTATGTCAAATTTCGATATTCGAAAAATGACATTCCAAAGAGGTTGCGGATGGTGCAGATAAATCTGCACCATTGTGAAGCGGCCTCGACCGAATTAATAACCTACCTCAGTGAGACCAATGTTGATGTGGCCCTAATCCAATAGCCTTGGTTATATAACAACCAGGTTTGTGGTCTTAGGGCTAAAGGATACAAATTGTTCGTACCGTCCGCTGAGAATAAGGTAAGAACTTGTATCCTAGTGAGGAATGAACTCCAGTTAATTCTTCTTAATTCTTTCAGTTATGGAGACCTAACGGTCGTTCAGGGAGAGGCGTTAGGAGGTAATAAACTGGCCTTGGCCTCTGTATACATGTCCTGTGAGACGACGGAACCACCGGATGACAAGGTGTGGACTTTAGCCGAGTATGTAAGACGGAATGGAATACGTCTATTGCTCGGTTGCGATGCTAATGCATACCACAGTCAATGGGGTAGCAGGGACATTAATAAGAGAGGTGAGTCAATATTTGATTTCATTATTGCAAATGATCTTTTAATCTGTAATAGGGGACATACCCCTACGTTCATGACGAATAATAGGAATTCAGTAATAGATATCACATTGACTAACTCTAGGCACCTTGTTGAGGATTGGAGGGTGACTATGGGGTGCACTTTTTCTGACCATGGCAGGATAACCTTTAGTCTGAACTTTCTGGGGTCAGAGGGGAATCCTTTTAGGAATCCTAGAAGGACTGATTGGGACGCTTTCGGGCGTGATCTGGGGTCAAGACTGGCTGGAACTCCGATGGAGTTTATGTCTAGAGATAATCTTGATGAAGTGGTAGGGAAGGTAACGGGGTCTATTATTAGTAGCTATGAGCTCAACTGCCCGGTGAGCTATCCGGGTAAGAGGAAACAGCCGGTCTGGTGGTCAGAGGAGTTGAGAGCTCAACGGACCACAGTTGGCAGGTTGTATAACAGGGCCCATAGAACTGGTAGAGACGAAGATTAGGGCACCTATAGAGTGTGTTTTAATAAGTACAAAAAGGACATTAGAAGAGCTAAAAGAGCATCGTGGATTAAGTTCAGCGAGACCATTGACTCTGTCAATGAACTATCCAGATTCAGAAAGATACGGTCAAAGGATCCTAATGTTCCGGGGAGTATCCAGAGATCAGATGGTTCATGGACGGAGTCTAGTTCTGAGTCACTTGATGTGCTTTTAGAAACCCATTTTCCGGGTTGTAAGGATCCATTGATGGAAGGATCAGGTGAAGAAGAGCACTTCTTCACAGAGTCCGCCATCGGGATAAGTGAAACGGTAGTAAGAGACCTGATTACGGTTGAGAAAGTTGCATGGGCGGTAAATTCATTCGAGCCTTACAAGTCACCAGGCCCGGATGGTATTTTTCCGGCCATGTTGCAGAACGCACCGTTGACGGTTCGTCTACTACTAGTTGATATTTTTAAAGGGTATCTGCTACATAAACACATGCCGAGGGGGTGGAGAGAGGTAAAAGTCATATTCATACCTAAAGGTGGTAGGACTTGTCACTCGAAACCCAAGGATTATAAACCTATCAGCCTATCGTCTTTTCTTTTGAAGACATTAGAGGGACTGATAGACCTATATCTAAGACCATCTATTGGCTCCAAGCATAAGTAGTGCTCAGCATGCTTACCTGAATTGTAAATATGTTGAGAGTGCGCTGAATGATGTGGTGGGTTATATAGAACAAGGACTTCGGTACAGGGAATTTACCATGGCCGCGTTCTTGGATATTGAAGGAGCGTTCAAGATTGACGCTATTAAGCAGGCGCTGGTGGATCTTAAAGTACATGACTTCTTGATCGAATGGATAATCCTCATGCTGAGCAACAAGATTGTCGAGCTTAGGCGGAGTATGTTTACGGAAACTTTTGACTTGGGGGACACCGCAAGGGGAGTGCTCTCACCCCTACTGTAGCTATTAGCTGTCGACGTGATTCTGCGTCAATTTGACAGCAGGGGACGGAAGATCGTGGCATATGCAGATGATGTGGTCATACTGGTAAAGAGAAAATTTCTTCCCACAATCAGTGAGATCATGCAGTCCGCGCTGGGTGAGCTGTCCTCTTGGGCCGCTGAAAGGGGCTGGGAGTGAATCCGTAAAAGACAGAATTGGTTCTGTTTATTAGAAGGTACAAGGTAGAGAATTTTAGATTACCGGTACTATGTGGAACTGATCTAAGACTTTCTGACTCAACTAAATATCTAGGTGTATTCCTCGATAGTAAGCTGAACTGGAAGAGAAATGTTCAGAAGAGACTCAAACGGGGCCTTAATGCCTACTATACTTGTAGAGGCTCCATAGGTAAGAATTGGGGGCTCAAACCAAAAGTTGTAAATTGGATTTACACCTCAGTGGTGAGACCAATTCTTGCTTATGGTTGTTCTGTTTGGTGGCAGGAATGTAAGAGTAATAGGAACCTTTTGTCGAAGGCACAGAGGTGTGCTTCAATTGGCATTACAGGTGCAATGAGAAGTACACCACAATCGGCTCTGGATGTCATACTTCATATCTTACCCATTGGGAATTTGTGAAGGGTATGGCAGCAAGGAGTCTGCTGAGACTTGAGGAATTAGGACTATTAGGTTCATCGAGAGCAGTTCACTCCAGGGTCATATACGAGATCAGTTATGGTGAAGTTAATCTGAACTCCATGGGGGCCTCAGATTACATGGCCGCTGAATCGGACTTTGGGGCAAATCCTGTCGTGGTGATACCTGATAGGGAGATTTGGTCCGGCAATGAGAGACTGTATGATGGTTGTGACATAGGTACTGGTGCGGGAGTCTATATTATGGGCAGGGATCTGAAAGGCTCTTTTAGGCTACCTGATGAGTGCAGCGTTTTTCAGGCTGAGATTCTCGGCATCTTGAAGGCCGCAGAATTAATCAGGCAGAACGTTGTGAGGGATACCGAGGTTACTCTCTATGTGGACAGTCAGGCGGCTCTGATGACCTTGGGGGCACATATGGTGAAATCCAGGCTAGTTGCTGCCTGTAGGAGGTCACTGAGAGAACAGTAATACAAATAAAAAACCATATATATATATATATTAATCATTAGTTAAATCATGTGGAAACTAAAATTATACATACTTAACAAAAACACATGATAAAAAAATATTTGCATACACATGTAAAGGATAAAAATATATAACAGAACACACGTAAATACGCACATTATGTTTGAATTATTAAAAGTTGTATACAAAGGTTGTTGATTATTTGTTTAAAATTTTTGTAAAAATTTTAATGATTGGAATACTATTAAAAAGAAAATTGTACAAAATACATTTTTAATATATCTTAAATCTTTCAAAATCTTTTAGCTTTCAAAAATTTAATATTAAACTGCATAACAGCCCGTCTAGACGTAACATAATATGTAAGATTTTTGTGTCAGAGAGTATCAAATTCGCTCTCTGAGAGAATTATTTCACGTGTAGATTCAAATATTAGTATTATAAGATGTATTATGAGACTGTTCTGATGAGATTTCTCTACACAACCATCTTAGATGAACTGTGAAAAAATACACATATACGAAAGTTTGTTTGATTGTGTGCATGTGTATTTTGGAAATTACTGAAAAACAATGTTTTTTTTTTTTTTTTGTAAAATTGTTTCCTTTTAGTGTTTGTTTTACATGTTAAAAAACATTTTTATAAAAATTGTGCTAAAAAGTGCGAATTGCTTAAATAAAAAGAACAAGTTTACTCTGTAACTGATTGAAAATAATGATATCTTATAGGATTTATTAGAATACGTGTACCCTTTATTTAAGATTTAACATAATATAAAGAAAATTGTTACTCTCCTCTGCCGGCGTTATCTCACATATTATATCAACGTTAATCTCAGTTGTAGAACTGGGGTAATGCTTATATAAACATATAATTTCTTATATTTAAAAAAAAAAATGTCATCATATAAACCATAAAATAGAACTAGAAACTCAATTAAGAGTAAGAAATTAAAAACAAAAATTCACACTTCTCATAGCAAAATATGGCTAATACAACAAAAAAACATAAATATTTAATTACAAATATTTTGTTGTTACTTGAATTACTCTATGAACAAGTGTCTTAAATAGTTTCTTTTAAGTTGCATTTCTAATTGCATACATATTTATTCTATAATATAAACCTGACAATTGTAGCAGCCATCAGAAAAAAATTAATTCTCTATATATTATATGAAATTTAAATTCATTATAATTCTGAAGATGCAGCATAAATTTCGTAGAATGTTTATTTAAAAAAAGTAAAAAAAAAAATCAATGTACGAATATTTATAAGTTGATGGATGATCAGATAGAGTTATGACTACAAACGATGTTGACAATAGACATGTATGTATTGCCTAAGGATTATTAGTATGTTTGTATGTATGAATGTATGTGTATTATATATATGCTGGTTCATTGGTATTGTGAAGAAGATTACCAAAGAAGGCAAATATGAAATTTATTTTAAGTTAAATGTTTGTAAGATGATAAAATAGACCAAAAAAAAATAAAATAAGAGATAATTTTGTAAAAAAAAGATTTTCATTTTGTAGCTTTACCCTACTTTTTTAACTGGAACTTTTTAAAAATTTATACTATTTTAGAAAAATAGTACCATTAAAAAATATTTTTTCGAACTTTTTTGCTTTTTTAAAAAATTAATACTTTTGTCAACAGTTATATTTTTTTGCAAAAATTGCTAATTTTTATTAAATTTAGTACATTTTATGAATTTTTTTAATTTTTTAAAATTTTATTTTTTGTGAAAATTGAAAATTTTTATGGAATACATTCCTTTTTTTTGGTACTTTTAGAAAAACAGATTTTTTTTCGAAAATTAGTACCTTTTAGAAAATTGGTTCTTTTTACAAAAATTGGTATTTTTTGAAAGAAAAAAACTTCGAAAATTTTATGAAAATTGGTAATTAAAAAAATTGTATTTTTTTTATTTTTTAATTAATACTTTTTATTAAATTATTACCTACACACGAGGGCGGATCAATAAGTCTGTGACTTTTCGAACTTATCTTGTAGTTATTTGAATTGCAACACTATTCCCATCAAGTACCACCTGTTAATAGACTACTGTCAAATTTTGAACAAGTGTCGTCATTTACTTTGCGTATTTTTCTAAAAATGGAATAATTCACTTTCACGAGTGCTCATTAAACATTATTTTTTGCGAAAAAAAAACCGTCAATCAAACCAAGGAAAAACTCGATAAATACTATGGGGACTCTGCACCATCGATTTCAATGGTAAAAAAAAGTGGTTTAGAGACTTTCGTTGTGGTCACACAAGTACAAATGACGCTGAACGTTCTGGACGGCCAATTGAGGTCAGTGCACCCGAAAATGTCGAAAAAATCCACGACGTGGTGTTGGCCGACCGAAGAGTAAAAGTGCGTGAGAATGTTGATGCCATAGGCATTTCATATGGCAGTGTGGGTTCGATTTTAAATGATCAGCCGAGTTTAAGAAAGTTGTCTGCATTACGGGTGCCGCGTTTGCTCTCAATTGACCATAAACGTAAACGTGTGACAACTTCAAAGGATTGTTTGGAGTTGTGTAATCGCAATCCGAATGAGTTTTTGCGGCGTTTTGTAACTGTGGATGAAACATGGATCCATTACTGTACTCCGGAGACCAAGCAGCAGTCTAAACAATGAGTTTCTCCGGGTGAACCTGCTCTGAAGAAGGCCAATGTAAGTTTGTCGGCCAATAAGGTGAAGGCAACAGTTTTTTGAGATGCACGCGGGATAATCCACATCGATTACCTTGAAAAGGGAAAAAACAATAAACGGCGAATATTATGACAACTTATTAGACCGATTTAATGAGGATTTAAAAAGAAAACGACCCCATATGGCCAAGAAAAAAGTTCTTTTTCATCAAGATAATGCACGGGTGCACACGTGTGCAGTATAAATGGCAAAACTCTATGAATTGGGCTACGAATTAGTACCTCATCCACCATATTCTCCGGATTTAGCACCCAATGACTACTTCCTATTTCCAAACCAAAAGAAATGTCTCGGTGGAAATAGATTCAGCTCCAACGATGAAATTATTGACCAAACAAATGCCTATTTTAAGGACATCGAAAAAATCCTATTTTTTACGCAAAGTAAATGACGACATTTGCTCAAAATTTTACAGTACTCTATTAAAAGGTGGTACTTGATGGGAATAGTGTTGCATTTCATATAACTACGAGTGAAGTTCAAAAAGTCACGGACTTATTGATCCGCCCTCGTATTTAAAAAATTTTGTACATTTTAGGAAAATCTTTAATTTTATATTTTCTAAATTGGGACATTTTGAAAATTAGTAAGAATGTTTTCCAATTCATTTCCCAGAAAGGCAACTGATAGCCTTCGGAAAGTAGATTTTAATGGAGCTAGTTATTTCGACTGTCGTTTATGGAGACCTACATGAATACTATAAAAATTAAAAACCCATTTATTTACGAAGGAACCCAACGACCTTCAGAATGTAGATTTCAACTCTTGAACTCTCCTATCTTTAAAACAACATAAATAAATACTTTACATATGTTTGACACCTTTGGTAAAAAATATAAAAAGTTATTAGGAATTTTAAATGGAACGATGCAGAAAAGAAACAATTTTGGATTTGAAATGTTTATTAGAATATCGAAAATATATAAATAATATTCTTTTTTTACTCACCACACGCAATTGACCAATTTTCTTATAACCAATATATGATAATATATTGTATAATATCTCCTCGGGCAAATCTAATAAATTAATACTAGGTGCCATTTGCTGCTGTTGTTGATTACAACCAGTTGTTGAAGAATTTATTAAACTCCCATAATTTTTAAACGCCTGCGTTTGTCGTACACAACTAGTTGTAAAAGCAGTTGAGGCAGTTGCTGATGCTGCTGTATTTGTGGCTGTTGAAGAAGAAGGCATAGTATTGACAACACTTGTTGTATTGTTGGATTGTCTTGTAACCACTGAGGGACGTAGTGAATTTGAATCCTCTAATGAAGAGGTATGTAAGATGGAATTTGTTGTACCACCGCCACTAGCACTGCCAACTCCGGCACCACCAACAAAACCACCACCACTGCTGCTGGTGGCCATTTGACGTGTAGAGACCATAGCTGGACGTATGTATTTTCTTAAGGTTATCTTTGTAAAAAAAATATTCAAAGAAATAGCCTTTTTTAATCTTTATTAATTATCTGAAAGTTAATAAAGTTTTAAAAAATACTACTGTCGTCACCAACAAAATAGAATTTTATCTGAAAAAAGAGAAAAAAAAAAAGAAGAACCGCCAATTGAATTACATATATTTTTAGTAGACAATAAAATCTGGTAACACTTTTTGTATGAAAAAACAGGATTGACATATAATTTTAATTTGAATAGTTTATGGACAAAAAGCTACAACCATAAAAAATAACTAGAAGTCCAACTCTTTTAATTCGCTCAGGAAATGAAAAAAAAAAAAAAATACTCTTCACACGTATAAATTAGTTCTGAAGAAAATTCTTTTCACATATACATAGAGCAAGTTGGACCTATAGTTGTTTTCTATGGCTACAACTGAGGTTTTTTTGTGCCGAACTTAAGATGGAAAATTAAATTTTCCAAATGGTAATAAAAAAAAAAATTGCGTTTCTGATAAGTTTACACTCAACTTCCCCTCAGAGTCCAGGGTCTTATCTTCCAGAAAATACGTGACGCTAGTTCCTGCAATGGAGTAACTTGACAGTTCTGGATGATCATTAATTTCATTTAATTTGGTCAATATGACCCTGGGCCTTCATTTGACTAAATTCAAGTCAAATTTAGCCGTCACACTTTTCGGCTGATCGCAAAATTTTTGGTAATATCTGTATCTAATAAACTACTGGGCGGAAATATATAGGAGAGTTTAAGAGAAGGAATTAGGCTTTGAGAAAAAAAATCTTGTAGTCACCCTGATAATCTATAGGATGACAAAATTGACCACCACGAATATGAAAAAGCTTCAAAAAATTATAACTTCTACAAATCAAGTTCTATTTCACAGATTTAAAAACCTTTATAAAGAGAGCTTAATGTTTTTAAGAAAAAATATGCTTACTTACATATGAGATCTTATGTTTAAAAATATATTTGCGCTTGAATTTTAAAATTTGCTTTGATTTTTTTTATTTTTCTTAACTAAATTCCATAATGTAGGGTGATTTTTTTTTCTTTTTTTGCACAGAGTTTGACACTTCAGCGAGAAAGCAAAAATTGTTTTTATATTAAGTTTGGCAGTTCTAAATGCTAAAAAAAATAATAAGCTGATAAAGTCACCTATTTAAATTCGCCTTGGTCAGATCTTTAAAATGAGTACGAAAAATTGTTGTTTTTTTACAAAAAAGCTTAATTCTTTCACTTTTTTCTCAAAATTTATCAAAGGAGAGCATTATTTCTCTGAAAGCTTAGGTCCTCCTCTACAAGTCTCTCATACATTTTGGTTCAATCCGCCCAGTAGTTTAGTGTATACAGATTTATAATCAAAATTTTCGCGGTCGGCCTTACTATGCGCCACCGAATACTACCAATATTTCCGCTTCAACTGCGAAGCACAGCAACGCAACACTAAAAACGGATTAACCCAGTCGTTGCATTATTTAATGTTAAAATTTGTATATTATATTAACAAAATACAAATATTAAATTATATTTGTAATTGAAATAAACAATTGTAAATTTAGTTCGCCGACTCAACGAAAAAATATAAAGAGAAATGAAAAACAGTTGTTAAAATGTGTTTATGTACTTCAGTTCTTCAAAGATTAAATTTGTTCATCATTTAAGTACTTCACGCAGAAGTTTGACGTACTGATTTGGTTCGGTTCCATATAAATGCGTGTATTTTATTCGATCTGTTAGTTGCAATTGAAGCAAAAGTATTGTATGTGTTTGGGACTTAATTCATGACCAAACCTAATCTACTCTGTCCTTTGGTGGCCTTGGTATTTAAGCAAAGGACTAAAATTATATAGTTACTGCTGTTACATTTTATGACCTAACATTTTTTTAACAATATAAAATATTTAATTTTATTAAAATGTATTCTATGATACTGGTTAAATTATAAAAATGGCAAGGTTACCCTTAAATGATTATTGAATCTCCAAATTTCATTGATATTTTCATAAAACCAAAGATTTTAATTTTATGCAAAACTATTGTAATTTAGAATTTCTAAATTATAAAAAATATCTGACCACCTCATATCCAGTAGAATTTGTAATTCCCAATGAAAAAAAACTATTCTTGTTCTAAACTGAACTACTTCTTATTGTATGAATTTGTATTATTTTAATTCTTGCTAAAACTAAATTGAAATTAAATTACATAGTTTACATTTTCCTCATATTTTGATACAATATGTTTAAAATATTTTAATTAACACTCTCAACAATTACTCAAATTACCATATACATACTAAAATATTGGTCCTGCATACAAAACGATTACTTTTACTTCACAACGAATATTCGTTAAGTTTACAAAACTATTAAGAAAATGAATTATTTTTATAATACGCTTTATTTCAAAAGAACTGTGGAAAGAACCTAAATATTTTATATATTAAACAATAAAATCATTTTCAACTTCCTGTTTAATATATAGTATATGAGAAATGATTTTCTGCTATATCTTTCCTTTATATTTTACGTTTTTTTTCTATATTTACCTTCTATCCTTTGATTGTTATTTTCGTTTACGTCTTCTCTCCCTTTTTTGGGGAATTTCTAATATATTTTTTTGCTGCCGCTGCTACTTCTGCTACAACGGCTGCCTTTAATGGCTGCTGCTAGTTGTTGGCTTGCAATTTTTCTTTTCATTTTTTGTTAATAATTTTTCACCTTTATCACATTTCTTTGCATTTTATTGTTAAGAAAATAATTAAAATTAAACACTAAATACTTTTTTCTTTACAAACTATTATTTTGCTGATGGAATATATCTATAATAATGGCCGATTTAGTCCGTTCGCGATTGAATGTAAAATAAAGTGTCTCGTATAGTGTTGCCACACTATCGACTACTTTGTGACAGTTCGTAAGTAATCGGATAAATGGCTTAATGTTGTTACATAGTGTCTATATTAGACAAATTTTTATCAAAACAAACATCAAAATCAGTGCGTATCTATACAAGGTAACCTCAGTTAAACCGCCGATTTTTTTTTGGTTGTTACAGCTGTCAAACTGCATATATAAAAAGTAATAATGAATTTGCCTTATTGTTGTTTTTGTTCAAATGTTGCCACCTTCCATAAACTCACATTAATTTTGACGTTTGTCTTGATAAAAAAATTTTTCCATATCGTAGTTAACTCTACTTCTACACGAAGACATCTTTACTTCTTACCTAGTGCCTGCATTAGGCAAATTTATATTAAAACAAACGTCAAAATCAATGCGAATATATACAAGGTAAAATTAGTTAAACAGTTGATTATTATTTTGGTTGTTACAGTTGTCAAACGGCATATATAAAAAACAATAATGAATTCGCCATATTGTTGTTTTTGTGCGACTGTTGCCACCTTCCACAAATTCGCGTTAAGTTTGACGTCTGTCGTGATAAAAAAATCTCTAATGTAGACACTATATTACCCCAGGTCTACAACTGAGATCAACGCTGATAAAATATGTGAGATAAGTAAACATTTTGTTATTATTATGTTAAATCTTAAATAAGGGGTACACGTATTCTAATAAATCCTATAAGATATTATTACTTTCAATCAGTTACAGAGTAAACATGTCCTTTTTATTTAAGCAATTCGTACTTTTTTAACACAATTTTTATAAAAATGATTTTATAGAAATGAACGTGAAATAATTCTCTAAGAGAGCGAATTTGACACTCTCTGACACAAAAATCTTACATATTATGTTACATAGTGTCTACATTAGAAAATTTTTTATCAAGACAAACGTCAAACTTAACGCGAATTTATGGAAGGCGACAACAGTTGCACAAAAACAACCAAAATAATAATCTGCTGTTTAACTAAGGTTACCATGTATATATTCGCACTGATTTTGACGTTTGTTTTGATAAAAATTTGCCTAATGTAGACACTAGGTAATGAAAACGCAGATTTTATTGTATTTATATCAGGCATCTTTACTACATCAAAATCAGTTTGCGTTTCGTAAGAACCATAATACTACCACACTATTGATCGCTATGACTATACTAAGTATAATTTTTATGTTACAGCTTGTAAACTTCCTACGTTTCTGATCGATTTCAATATACTTCACTTAATAAGGTTAATTCTAATATTGGGTCTGTTACTTCAGGTGTGCCCCAAGGCTCAGTTCGGGGTCCCTTGCTTTTTATAATTTTCTTCAATTATTGTATTGAATTAATGTGTAATCAATTCTGCAAGTCATTTGTATTTGCAGATGATGTACATTTATTGTTTTCTGGTGGAAATCTTTTTAGATCATTTGAGACCTCTATTAATGATCATTTATGTGAAATATCAGATTGAATGTTAGCTAATAATCTTTCCATTAATCCTACTAAGACTAAAGCTATACAATATTTCTTGGGTAACCATGTAGTATCACACCCTAATATTTACATTTCTGGTGTACCTATTCAATACGTTGATCATTTGAAGTGCCTTGGATTATATTTAGATCAAAAACTGAATTTTGATCGCCATGTTAGTCATATTTCTAGTAAAGTTTTCATCATCTTGAGAAGGTTATATTCAATTAGTTCTTATATACCTAAATTTGTTAAAAGACGGTAGGCTTATTCACTTCTTATGTCGAATATCAATTATTGTATTGAAATTATTGCGGGTTCTAACAATAATGCCCTGACTAGACTTGAGAGAATATTTAATAGAATCTTGAGATTTGTGTATAACTTGAAAATTCGTGATCATGTTACTAATTTTGCTATTGACTTCCTAGGATGTACCTATGATAAATACGTCGTGTTACGAACTTAAAATATGGTGTCCCATGGAATTATTTAGAGAATTTAGTTTTCTTCATTCATCTCGGAGTCTACAAATTGATATACCGCTCATTCGTTATCAAATTTTTTCGTTTTCATTTTTAGTCCGAGTTGCTAGAATATGGAATAATTTACCTTTAGAGCTTAAATATTTTTCCTGTTCTGTTGCTAATTATAAAAAAAAACTTCTCCTTTTCCTAAATCTTTAGCCCGGACTACATATTTTTCTCATTAGTCTAACATATTATATTTTTTTTTCTGTTAGAGAAAGGGGTGGAGAAAACGTACATGAGAAATTTATATGTTAAATTGTCTTTTATATCGAAAATTTAAAATTTTTTATTTATTATTAATATTACTTTTAATTATACAATAATTAATTTAATAATTACATTTATATATACATAGTTATAAAGAGTTTTGTTCTAAAGAGTTTAGAAATAATTACAATCCTTTTCTGCTTTGTCTTAATAAATATCTATTGATAATATATATTACATATGTATATATTTACATTTTATATAAAACAGGGAGGACAAAATTTTTACAAAAAACTATTTAAAGCAGCGGTATAAGATAAAAAGAATGTTGTACTTTAATACAATAAAAATTAGTGCTATGGTAAAATTAATGCATTAATGTGCTGGTGTTGTGAAAAAATAAATTTTCTATTAAAATTTAGGGTCAGCCTATTAGTTTTCTCCTGAACAAGTTCAAAATTGGCTAAGGTATGCCGACATTGTTTGGAGTAGTACTAGCAGCTTGTTTTGCGCTACTTGAAGTTTATAAATGTGTCATTTTGCTGTCGTGGACCATACCGGTGTACCATAAAACATTGTTGTTTGAAAGATTGATTTAAAATTAGTTTTTTGTTGTTTATGCTAAGAGCAGATTTTCTGTTTATAAATGGTTTTTATTGGGTTTTATTTTGTTGGTTTTATTTAGCGTGTAAGTTATGTGATTATTAAAATTTAGTTTTGTGTCGAGTACGACAATTAAGGAATTTAAGAGGGATTTGAGGAACGAAGCAATCCCTTCGTTTTATAGTGAAGTATATTACTTGACTTTTTTTCTGGGTTTACAAGTATTTTCCATTTCCATAAATTGGTTCAGCAGTGAATATATTATAAAGAACTGGCGATAAGCAAGAGCTTTGGAGGCACCCTGCTATTATGTCGACTTGTGGTGAGCATGTTTTACCCAGATATACGCTATAAGAATGTTTGTATAAAAAACTTTGGTTAATTTTTATCAATTCAGTTTTGAATTTGAACATTTTTAACTTGAAAATAAGGCCATTGTTCCAAACAGAATCGAAAGCTGATTTCATATCCAAGATTACCATACCTGTTGATTTACACTTTTCCTTCTAGGTAATACATGCCAAGTTGTTTTGTTTCAAAGGGGGAATTAAATTAAATTTCTTCAAGATTTTAGATATTTTCCAAAATGACGGAGAAGATTTATCTAATGTTGAGATCATGTCGTTCCAAGATTGATTTCAAAAATTTTTATTTCTTTGTTGATAGTTTTGTTTAGACGTGAGGGACATTTCACGGTGGTCGTTCGGGTCCCTATATAGTTTCCAATTTCGCCTGTATATGTTTCTGAATTAATCAAATGATGTTATTTGGAGATATTTTTTAGTGACTGATATGTTTCGTGTGGGTACACTTTGATCTACTGCAGATTTTATAGTTGGGTTGAAAATATAAATCATATTGTCAATAATACTTGCATTATTAACCAGGTTATAATCGTCACTGGTATTTAATCTTCTATTAATGAAATTTGAACAATAAGACCAATTTGCTTTGATGAACATTGTCAGCAAATTCACAATTTAAATTTATAACGTTCTAATGGAAAGATGGTCAGAGCTTAATTCATTTATTACTTTTACAGCTGACATATTGTGTAAACAGTTCATTAAGAAAAGATGTTGACGGTTGTTTATTCTGCTGGTATGTAGGTATAGTCGTAAGTAAGGACTTTCTTTGTTTGATTAAGTTAAATCTTGTCATATAATATATTGCCCCAATAATTATTTCTTTGACATCCCCAATAGTTATGTCGGCAGTTGAAGTCGCCACCTAAAATATATTTTGAATTGTTACTTATTAATTTTTGAAGGTCTAAGGTAGAGTTGTTTACGGGAGTTATCTCTTTCTGCTAATCCACCACAATAATAGCATGAGTAAATGTCAATAGCAGAAGTTAATATTTGGACACCTATGTGTTCAATTAGAGAGGTATTATATAGAGGTATTAATTTATGTCTAATATTTTTTCTCATTAAAATCGCAACTCCATCTCCCCTGCCTTAAGTTCGATCATATCTATAAGTAAAAAAGTTTGGAAGTTTGAGAAAGACATTATAGTTAAACCATGTTTCACATATAAGACATAAATGAATATTATAATTTAATAAATAATTGAAAAGTTCATCTTTCTTGTTGCGGATGTAAAGTGAATTCCATGATATTATGTTAATGTTATTCGTTTTAGTAGAAATTTGAACGCGAGTTTGATGACAACCTCAAATTGCTCTTCTCGAGACTTACATTTTCTCAAATTTGAGATGAGTTTGAATGCAAGCGTCTTTTATTAAATTTGTAAGAGTTTTCTTATAAAAAGATAAATAAAAACTTAAACAATCACAATGAAAAAGAAATAGCAAGTATAAAGCAATAAAGTTGATTTCCAATACTCCTCTTCAACGATTATTGTTTTTGAATGTCATACCCTTCTTTTGAATACAAAATTGATGTTTGATTCTTGGTAGAGACTTGGTTAAAATATCTACAACCATGCTTTCTGTTGGAACATAATTTATGTTGTTTTATTTTTAACTGCATCACGAATAAAGTGATATCTATAATGAATGTGTCCACCAAAGTTTGCCATATGTTGGGCACTTTGAGAGTCACTCATAATTGTTGCAGAACCACTAGGAGAAAACCCAAGTTCTTCGAGAAGATATCGAAAATATATCTCCTCTTTTGCTGATTCTGCTAATGCTATATATTCCGATTCTGCACTGGAAGTAGCAACAACATTTTGTTTACGTGATTCCCATGAAATAACTGCACCAGCGAGAATGAAGCAGAAACCGGACTGAGATTTTCGATCGAGAATATCTTCCGCCCAGTTCGCATCTGCAAAGCCAATTAAGGGTAATGAAGTTTTCTTGTACACAAGCTTCAAATCTTTTGTTTCCTTTAAATATCTAATTATATAAAGTGCCGAATTCAAATGTTGCTTTCTGGGATCCTAGCAAAACTGAGATAATTTATTAACGCTGAAACATATATCTGGTCCACTGAAAACTGATAGGTGCAATAAAGAACCAATAATTTCTTGACATTTAGTTTTATCCACTTTTTCTCTTTTCCTGTAATTTTCTGTTCTTTTTCCAGATTCGCTTTTGGCTGCATTGTAATTTTAACTGAATTTGCATTTGATAAACCATATTTTTCAATAATGCTCTCGATATATCCAGTATATCCAGGTTGGCATATAGATAGTGATCCATGTTCTTTAGCAATTTCTAATCCTATGCAGTGTTTTGGTTCCTTAAGATCACGAATTTCAAAGTAATCCGATAATAGTTTTGTTAACTTATTTGTTAATTCTTCACTGTTGCTGGATATTAGCGTTACTATTAAAATATTTGTAGAATTTTTCATGTAATATTTACATTGGTCATATTTAGAGTTTGTTAAATTAAACATTTTTAACACTTCATCAATTTTCTTATAGCACTGTCGACCTTGCTTTAAACCATATATAGACTTTTTCAACCGGCACACTTTATTCACTGTAGTTTTTGTTATAAATCCTGGTCCATATAGATCTCCTTATTTAAATCGCCATTAAGGAAGGCTGTAGAAACATCCAACTGTTTTAATTTTAAATCATTCACAACTGAAAGAAGTTTGTCTCACTACGGGAGCAAAAGTATCGGTATAATCAATTCCATATTTCTGACTGTAGCCTTTTGCTACTAATCGTGCTTTTCGTTTGTCTACTTTTCCATCTGGTGTCAATTTTGTTTTAAAAACCCACTTGCAGCCGACTTTCGTTCTTCCCTTTGGTAAATCTACTAGTTCCCAAGTCTATTTTTTAATTAAAGAGGTATATTCTTTTTCCACAGCACATTTCCAATCTTCAACATTTTTTGACATAAGCATTTCTTTAAAGTTTTTGGGATCTTCTTCGTGTTCTTCATGAGTGTTTTTAAAAAACGCCCATGATCTCAATCGCTCTTCCTCATCACTTGTAAAATAATACTCGAACTGCGTCAGATTTAAGAAGTTAAAAATATGTATTTATTGAACGACTTAAACAATTACAATGAAAAAGAAAAAATATTAGAACAAAAGAACAAAATATTCAATGAACAATATATTTTAAAATAACAAGTATAAAACAATATAGTTCATACCCAACATTTTTATTTCTTCGAATGAGAATAAATTATTATTCGTAATTGGATAATTGTTGATATTTTGACTATAATTAACAGAGAATTTGGAAAATTGATACTATAATTTAGACTGTTATTGAATAGCTGGCTTTTTTGCCTGGTATTTTTAGTCGCATTTCTTTTTCTTATTTGAATAAACGAATATCTACTTGGACAGTCTAAGGACATAACCTTATGAGGACCATTAACACAATTAGCACACTTTTCGAAGGTTTCCATACAATCTATGTTTTTATGGTTTCCGGCTAGATCCAAAACATCTAGCAGTTGTGACACTGTGTCAGTTTGTTTTCGTTGTTGTGATATATATATATATATATATATATATATATATATATATATATATATATATATATATATATATATATATATATATATATGATGGTATATAATTAAATCTAACATTTAAGATTAGTTGTTATTTTTCTTAGATACAAATTCCTATCTGTATATTATTTTTACACTTCAATAACACTTGTTTCTTCGGCAGAGGTTATCATACATCAGACTTTCAGCTCATAGCCGAAATTGTTATGAAATCTATCGTTTTTCTTATTTAGTGGTTTGAAATGTACTTGGTCTATTTTCTTTTCTTACACAATTCTAACGTACGTTTTTCTTATTTCGATTGGTCGCCATATTGTTACGTGTCGATTTCGGTTGCTAGGTGATTCCTCGGCTAACCTCATAAAATTGACTCTTTCGAGACGTAGTTTATCAACACTCCCCTAGCCCATTGACACGCATCAATGATTTATATTACTATTACCTTGTATTCCTTCACAGCTAAGACCATATCTATTAAGGAAGTTAAGTCTTCTCTCCCATTGCCCAAGTCCCTATCATAGTCACTTTAATACTTCCTAAACAATATTTTATCGTGACCCCCCCCCCCCCCCTAATCATCCCATACACACACACGCGTCACTTAACTTTCAACATCCCAAACAAAAAAAAATATTCTACCATATGCATGTTTCAATTCATTATCCTACAAAAAAACATTTATTGAAGCATAACTTGAAATATACATAAAAATTATCAAACTCTTAAACGATATACATCAAACACTTATACTTTAATCCCATCACTCTAAAATAAATAAATCTGTCAGAATATATTAATATTTAATTGAAATATTATTGCTAATCTCATTAATCTCTCTATAGACTCAAAGATTTTTCTTTTTACGTTATTAATTTCCTAGCCTGAAGTAGCTCCCTAAGGTTAGCCTATGTCCGTAGCAATTTTAATCCTTTTATTACCATTTTTACTTTTTTAAAAAATAAAAACACCTAAAATTATACTTCACTAACTATAATTTATGTTCCTATCATGTAACATAAAACTTAATAAATAAATTACTAAATACTTATTTAATAATGAAGATTTCACTGCTTTCGATAATTTGTTTTAGCTGGATTTTACCTGAAACTTTATACATGCGGATTTTCAGAGATTTTTCTGACGCTCTCCGAATGATCGCTATCACCATCACACCACACAAGAATGATTTCTATCAAATATAAATTCATTAACTGGCATATGTTTTGATCGGAATTGTTTTCACTTTAGTTTGTTTAGCACAGATTTTATAAAGTTTAGCTTTAATACTTTTAAATGCTGTATTTATTTTGTTTCACAGCACTAGCTCAGTTTAGTTTCCTTAATAAATTGCAGTCTTGTTTTTATTTACACACATAATCGTTTAAATAAAACTTTGAACCACATGGTCTTTAATTATCGTTCCTTTTTTGTCTTATTTATTTTTCTTGCTCTTCAATATCTATATAAATGTTGTGCTTAGATATTGAATATTAAGACACTTGTTTTAATGTCCATAATTTTTTTTTTTTTTTTTTTATTAAGATGTAAAAGAAAATTAAACTTTATATTTTATCCTTTCTGTTATTTTAATCTTTAATTTTAAGTTTATAAATAATTCACTTAAATTTTATTAACTTATAAGAATTGTTCAATTCTTGTTCATTAAATTATTCACTCGAATCTTGTTTTTTATACATTTTTTTCTTCTTATTTTCCGAACAAAATTTACGTCTAGCCAGTCCTTTTTCAACTCCTCTATTTTTCTCTCAAATTCCCTTTTATACTAATTTTTTCCATTTCGGAATTAATTTCCACATACATAATATGTTTGAATACCTACTACTTCCAAGTACATGATATGTGCATCTATAAATTCCCTCTTTCTTTTATTTATTTTAAATTTTATCACCATGTTTTTCGTAATTTAATTTTTAGATTTTATTCATAGATTTTATTCTGTTCTGCCATATTTATTTAAAATTATCTTCATATATGCGCTTAACCCTATTTTACCTGGCATTCGGCTAATTAGTAAGGCTAATCGGTCATTATTAAAACCGTAAAATTAAATTTTTTAAAATTTGAAACGAGCTATAACAACCCTATCCTTTTTGCGCTACAAACGTACGTAATGCATTAGTGTTGCCAACTCTCTTATGGACTTCCATTCATCCTCGGATAAACACACCCAATACAGAAATATAAACAAAACAAAGAACAATTATTAAACATGAGGTAAGTAAAAATTAAATTCATGAAATTAAAATTTTGTTTTCTTTACTTGCAGGTATGAGGATCTTGAGATGACGTTCAATATATTGGTAAAGTATTGTTTCAATTATTATTAATACAAGTTACTAATTTAGTATTTTCTTTCAGCTAATATATTTAAATGAGCATTCACAAATTGCGGTTTTGCTCAGCCGTCGGAAAAATGGTCCCACTGCGGGAGGCCAGCCGTATGGACAAGGTGTACCATTATGGAACCAAAACAATAAACAAAAAAATATATAATAAAAAGAAAAAAATCACTAACGCGTTACTATTAACTAATACAAAAAGTATATTATTAATTTTCAAGTTCACCGAAATTTAAAACGAGTTTTTCACTCCATAAAATAAGGCTTAGAATAGGGCAAAACGGGTAAAAGCTCCCCCTACCCATGTCTTCTTAATTAATTATCCGATGATAGCTTCAAGTGTTAATGAAATTTCCAAAAAATGTATATCTTTTAGTTCCTTTCAGATGTTACAGTGTTTGCATGCCAACTTTTAAGAAAATAAAAATTATTTCTTCCTTTCAAGAAAATTAGTTGATTAGTAAAGAACATTTAAGGAGGGGAGCTTTTACCCCTTTTGCCCTATTTTACACATACAAAGTTTCATAAAAATCGGTCAAGCCCTTTCGGAAGAGTTCAATTACAAACACACTGACACGAGAATTTTATATATAAGATTTTAATATTCCTATAAAATTAACCATATATTGCAAGCAGTATTTACACTATCGCTTTTTTATTTTTCCCATTCCTCAAGTTTTCCCTAAGTATGAACATTGTTTGTGTTTGACGCCCTAAAAAATATTTATTGAAAATAAACAAAAATATATAAAAATACAAAATCTAATATAATTATTTTAAATTTAAAAAAAGCTTTCAAAATACTATCAAAATTTATATGCTTTTCTTTGTGCTTATATATTTTGCACCAACTTCTGTTTAATTTTATATCTCATAAGTTTAAGATGCCTTTACATTTTTCAAGTTATTTAAAATTTTTTAAAATTGTTGGTTTATATTAACATAGATATGAAACTCGTTTGTCAAAAACCTAAGTTGGTTGTTAAAAAAACCTATGTCTAAGAATGTGTTAGTAAAACTTTCATTGAAAATAAAAACAATTGTAGTACGTGTGCTTTTATGAGTAGCTTTTCAATTAAGTTTTTCTTAATCTATATTAACAATCTATATTTTAAACTGTAAAACGAAACATTACCTAGTGTCTACATTAGGCAAATTTATATCAAAACAAACGTCAAAATCAGTGCGTATATATACAAGATAACCTTAGTTAAACAGTTGATTATTATTTTGGTTGTTACAGTTGTCAAACTGCATATATAAAAAACAATAATGAATACGCCATATTGTTGTTTTTGTGCAACTGTTTCCACCTTCCACAAATTCGCGTTAGTTTGACGTTTGTCTTGATAAAAAAATCTCTAATGTAGACACTATGTTACATAAGTGTGAGCTTTAACTTACCTAGTGTCTAATTTAGGCAAATTTTTATCAAAACAAACGTCAAAATCAGTGTGAATATATACAAGGTAACCATAGTTAAAGAGCTGATTATTATTTTCGTTGTTATAGTTGTCAAACTGCATATATAAAAAACAATAATGAATACGCCATATTGTTATTTTTGTGCAACTGTTCCCACCTTCCACAAATACGCGTTAAGTTTGACGTTTGTCTTGATAAAAAATTGTGTAATGTAGACACTATGTTAAATGATTCTTAATTAAGTTTACACTTAAGCATACAACTAAGGGAACAGTATAAAACCAGGCCATAGTTTTCATTTCATTTTACAATAAATATTGTTTTAGCAAGACCCTCTTTTCAAAATTGAAATTTTTTGAACTTTTTACAGATAAATGAAGCTTTAAGAAAATATTTAGAATTGTTCTCATATGACATATTTCATTTCACAAGATATATTCGATTTCTTTAAATATTTACGATATTTTACATTTTGTTTAATAAGATTTATATGTTGTGTAAGCAGATCCATAAAAATTGAATAAATATAATGCACAAAAAATATTAGATCAGCCTTTAAGAAATATATTTAGCAAGGATAGGGCAAATTTTGTCCTTCACCATCTATCTATATTAACAGGTGTAAAATTTAAGTTCAATACCAGTAATCGATTGAAAGATACATTTTTTAGTAAAATTTCTATGATTTTAAATACTATTTTATTAAAGTTTAAATATTTTGGACATTTTCCATTATAATTTATATTTTAGTGCATCATTGGAAAGGTCATTTGTTTCCATTTAGCCCTTTAGTTGCACAATTAATATTTTGAGATGTCTGGTCCATAATTGGTTGGGTTAATTTGAATACCAAATAAATGGTTAGTTAGGAAAAAAAAAACTATAAATTCGTGTAAAATATTGACTAAATTTTCCACTTATTTGCAAAAATTGCTAATTAACCTTGTTAAAAGGTTAATTACGTGTAATCTTTAATATGATCAGGGTTATTTTAAATATATTGTATGTTGAAAAACATGTTGAAAAATGTCGAAATATATAAAATTATATGTATGAATAAAGAAAATATGACAAAAAACGCTTGTATACTTCTATACAGTATACTTCTATTACAATTTAAAGTTAATTTTTCTTGAGGTTCCTTAATAAAAATAATACATTTGAAATTCGTTGAAACAATTTAAAATATTTGATACTTTCTCATTTTTCTCACTTGTGACGAGCATCTCATATTTTTCTGATTTTACTTTCGAGCAAAATTATTCAGATTATAGAAATAGAAACATGAACCTTCTAATTCTACGTATTCTCTAAAGTACAAAATACTTTATATATTAATACATTAAAAATTTAGACAATCTAATGAAATTATAAAAATGTGTCCAAAATGATGTTGGTTTCATGTTTCTGTCGCAATCACGTTAATTTTCCCATTTATTTGTACATATTATTAATTCAATATATTTATCGTTTATTTAAAAGTAAAATAAGAGGTTTCAATAGAAAACATACTAAACATACTTTGAAACATCTATATTTTTTGATAATCAATTCACTAGTGGAATATTCTTCTCTTATGCTTCTTGCTCATTGAAGTACTTCTCTTAAAACTATGTTTATAATTTTTTTTTAATAAAAATTCCGTTTTAGAATTATTAAAAGATAATAAAAATGCTTTAAAATTTGTGAAATTTTAATTTTCTTAGAAATTATTAACTTTTTTTCCTGCTAAAAATACATTTATTTTCACTGTTTTAGAAGTAATTAATAACTTCCAAAAAAGCTCAAAATATGCACTTAGTTCAACTTTTAAAGTGGTGAAATATTCTTTTTTGGAAGCATTTGATCGTTTTTTCTTTTTTCCTGGGGTATTACGAGTTCTTCATTTTCAGAAATTAGTTTATTTTTTAATTTCTTTAATAAGATTTTTAAACGAATATCCAAGACTGAGGAAGTAGAAAATCGTCTACGTTTTCGACATTTTTATTTATTTATTTTTTTATTTATTTTGAATAATATTTCATAACCTAGCCTTTTGGCCATAATCGGTCACAAATTTCTACTTAGCAGATAAATTTAAAATACAATTCATAAATAAAAATTTAAATATATAATAATTTTGTGTAATAATTTCAATAACATTTTCTCTAACATATGTTTTATTTACAATTGATTGTACATGGTATAATAAATCATTTAAAATTTTTATATGGTCGCTTTTTATTGCCAGTAAAGCTTTGTTTAAAATTTGTAATTATTCTAAAATACTTTTTTGGAAATGTGATAACAAAAATAATTTTGCATTCTGATAAAGCTTGTACAAAATGTTTGCTGTGTAACATTTTTCAATACCGAAATGCAACTTTAAGTTCTAACCATTACTCACATATTCTTTTCATTGTGGTCCCTATGGATATCCAACGAATTGAGCATACTTTATTTTTAATAGATCAATACCATAGCTTTTTATACATTTTTTGTCTCTTTGGAGATTTAGAAACCAAGTAATAAAATTAATAAATGTGCTAAAAAAAAAACTATTGTAAGTAGGTCGACTAAGCTAAAAAGCAAAATAAATATGCAATTGGTAACACTGCTCCGGAATTCTTTTGTTTAGTCATTAGAGGTGTCTAACGGTTGTCCCAAGCCCAACAAATAAAGGATTTATCAGCATTATTTAGAATCTTCCCAACACGTTCCTATTTTTTATGAATTACCTTTTTTAGAAAAATTTTAAGCTGGCATTACAATTTAGAAATATTTGGCCGAAGATAAGTTTTATTAATTTTAATTCTTGGAAAAAACTCAGTTATGAATCTAGATTTTTACATGTAGAAAAAATTTACTTCTGTAATAAAAACACAAATTTTTAATTTTAATTAAATTATAATTCACTGTTGAAGTTAAAATATCCTAGAAAATAAATAATATGGACTTTGAAAAAGTACCATACCTGTTCACCATATATATATATATATATATATATATATATATTGAAAAAGCTAAACACACTACATTATTACACACTTAATTTCTTCTTCGTCGTACTCTCGATATACGCCAGGCATTAGGTTCTTCATATTTATTATACAACGGTTCCAAACGTTGATTCTTTTTGAATTTACTCAATTTCGTAGGATCTGAGAATCTAAAGAATGAGGGTGCAAACTCTACCAACCATTTCGGATCACATGTGGTTACTTCACGCATATACTCCTTAGTCGTTTGTACCAGTTCGTGGTAAATAACCCATTCGGGTTGACGATTAAAGAGAGCACTAGATGGATGTATATAGACCACCTGTGAATCCACCAATGTGCGATAACCTTCTTGGGGATCCTTTTTAGCAGCATTACGAAAGAAACCCGAACAAATGGCTTTTTGTATGCGAACGGAATTTTTACCAGCCGATACAACATCCAATTTATGTCGGTCCATAATGCCCAACAATTGTTTGCGCACATCTTGCGATCGTTTAAGGGTACGTATTTGTACAAAATTTTCATAACACCAGGCATTGGAGAATTTATTATTTTTCCAACTGTTATACACTGCCAGCAGGGTCAAATGGTCTCCTTCGATTTGATTGAATTTGGCCTTTTTCTGGTCTGCCATAGCCTGCTTATCTTTAGGTCTGTAAAAAACATTCTGTACACTCAACATGGAAACGATGGTTAAGATTTCATCTGAACACTGCAGTGCTACAGACATAATAAGCATTTTGGAAAGATTGGGTTCTAAGGGGAATTCAGCCATTCTACGCCCTAAACGTGTTAGTAAACCTTCATCATCCAACGCCGATAGGGAGTGTAATTGTTCCAAAGCCATTACCAAGGATTCTACTGGAGGAGCATCCATAAAATCGAAATGCAATAAATCATTAATACCCATAGTTTTCAATTGCAAAACAGTAGTGGCCAAATTTGTGCGTTGTATTTCTGGTACCGGAGTGGGAAGCATTTCATCACGATAAGCTCTTTCCGTATAGAGACGATAACATTTGCCGGGACCTGTACGACCAGCGCGCCCAGCACGTTGTTTAGCAGCAGCCTAAAAAACGAAAGAATATATTAGCAATATTACAAATTTATATAATTTTTTCGCAGTAATATAAAAGTTAGCGGGAAAAAAGAAAAAAACGCTAAAATAAAAAAATCATCAAAATGAAAAAAATTGCCAAAATGAAAAAAAATTATAGAATGAAAAGTATCGCTAATAGGAATGAAATCGGCAAAACGAAGAAAAAGCAAAACGCCAAAATATTAAAAAAAAAAATGCCAAAAAACATTACCAAAATGAAAAAATTCGACAAAACGGAAAATGAAAACAAAAACGCCAGAACGGAATAAAATGCCAGTACAGAAAAATTGCGAAAATAAAAAGCCGTAACGGAAAAAAATCGAGAAGACGAAGCAAACGTCAAATTGAAAAAAAAACGCCAGCAAGGAAAAAGCGACAAAATGGAAAAAAGATTTTAGAACGGTAGAATCGCCAAAATGAAAATGAATCGTCAGAATAAAAAATTCCTAAAATGAAGAAAGGAATTGCAAAAACATCGACAAAACGGAAAAAAACTCTAGAACGAAAAAGATCGCCATAATAAAAAAAAAAAACGAAAAACCTTTTGCGAATTTTTTAACTTTTTCCGTTTTAGCGTTTGTATTGTAAAAAATCTTGTATACCAAAAAATAAAGTGACATACCTGTGATATAGGCGTTACAACCAAAGAGTCCATGCCTGTTTTAGAATTGTACACCTTCTGTTTCACAAATCCTGGATCAACTACATAGAATATGCCATCTATGGTCAGAGATGTCTCAGCAATATTTGTAGCTATAACAACTTTACGACTGCCTGGAGGTGCTGGATCAAAAATTCTTGTTTGCATTTCCGAGGGTAGAGCAGAATAGACGGGTAATATAATTAATTCCGGAACATCAGGGCCCAAACTCTTCATACGTTCGTATAAAATTTCACAAGCTGTATCGATTTCCTCTTGACCCGTCAAAAACAGCAAAATATCACCAGGTGGCTCTCTTAAGTGTATCTGCATGACCGTTATCAGTGAAGCATCCAGATAATCTGTTTCAGGTTCTTTAGTATATAAGACTTCTACGGGAAATGTGCGACCAGGTATGGTGAAAATGGGTGCCTCAAAGAAATATTGAGAAAATTTCACTGCATCTAAGGTGGCTGATGTGACAATAATCTTTAGTTCGGGTCGTTTTT
This sequence comes from Protocalliphora azurea, assembly GCA_932274085.1. Lineage (NCBI taxonomy): Eukaryota > Metazoa > Arthropoda > Insecta > Diptera > Calliphoridae > Protocalliphora > Protocalliphora azurea. The sequence continues at coordinate 26,839,242 of OW026521.1, read as the reverse complement.
GTACGGCAGTTTTTAGCAAACCAAATAGCACATCAGTGTTTATGGTACGTTCGTGGGCCTCATCTAGCATGATAACCGAATAACCTTTCAAATCAGCCTCTATGAGACATTCTCGCAACAACATACCATCTGTCATATATTTTATAGCAGTCTCAGGGCTGGTGCAATCTTCAAAACGTATAGTGTAACCAACTTCCTGACCCAGTCGACAACCAAACTCTTCGGCCACTCTCTTGGCCACCGACATAGCAGCCACACGTCTGGGTTGTGTGCAGCCGATCTTGCCACGTGCCGTAAAACCACATTCTGCTAAGTACTGTGTAATTTGTGTTGTTTTTCCCGAACCCGTCTCACCAATAACAATCAAAATTTGATTATCAGTTACTGCTTTTATTAAATCATCCCTTAGCTTATAGATGGGCAAAGATTGTCGTTGTTCGACCAGAGACATATCGGTCTTTTTGCCAAACGAAGATTTTTTGCCTCCAATGACATGTTTTTTCCATTCTGGCACCTCCATGGGGGCTGAACCCTTACCCCTGACATTAGCCGCCAGCGTACGACCAGAGTCTTCATCTGGCAAGGGGTCAATCCAATTTTTACTAAGACCCGTGGGCACATTCATTTCCTGTTCGCGTTGGAGCATTTTCTGTTCTCTACGCTCTTTAGAAAGAGCAGATTGCATCATAGCTGCCTGAGCCAAAGAACCATCGGGATTTTTAACTATGCGCACAGGAGATAAATCATGCAGAGCTCTACCATGGCCAGCCAGGAAAGGTGGTTCTTCTTCTACAATTTCAATTTCGATATCTTCCTCATCGTCTTCATCTTTAGCCAAAAGACCAGATTCTTCATCGAAATCGGGTAATTCACTACGATCTAAAACACCTGAACTTATCATTTGTTTAATTTCCCATCGCTCAGGACTGGAAATACGAGTAACACGTTTACGAGAATCATCTTCATCGTTGTCACCGCCACCCTGCAGATTTAGCAAAGAGGTGCCGCCCCCAAATGGACGATCTGGATTACGATCTTTAAGTTCGCTGTCAGGTGGAGGAGCATGACTAAGAGGATTCAAATCTTGACCTGTCTCTTGATCAACTTCTTTCATAGACAGTGAAACCTTTTGACCCGTCACCGACATGACTTTAACTTTAACATTAGAATTTCTGTTCACCACTTCAGTGACATCGGTAACGCGGCCCTCAGAACGCAACTGGGATATGTGTACTAAACCTTCCCAACGCTTTCGTAAACCAAAAAGTTGCACAAAGCATCCAAAGGGTACAATATTTGCTACTTTTCCAGAATATATCTTACCGGGTTCAGGATCATCGGCCAAGGCAGCTGGAGGAGGCATTTTTTCACGCAGTTTGTTTTCATGTGAACGGGATCTACGTTTACGGCTAGATCGATCTCTGGATCTGGATCTTGAACGTCTAGATTTTTCTCTTGATCTAGAATGAGTTCGCCGCGAACGCTCTCTTGATTTGGAACGCTTCCGGCGTCCATTTTGCCGCTCCCTGGAACGTGATCTAGAACGTCTATGTCTTCTTGATGCTTCTCGCGATCTAGAACGAGACCTCCTATGTCTATCACGAGAACGTGATCTTGAACGATCTCTATCCCTATGACGATCCTTGCCACTGCTGCTTACTGTGTTCCGGTCACTATGACGTTCACGACTTTTGTCCCGCTTGCGTTCTTTATCGTAACGGTCACGAGATTTTGATCTCGAGCGAGATTTTCTTTTAATATTTGATTCACTTTTTGTAGCTTTTGTCTCAAAACCCGGCGCTAAAGCCTCAAGTTCTAACATAGCTGCATCTACTGCCTTTAATTCTGCTTCTTGTATTTTGTTTTTTTCATTCTTTTCATCTACCTCTGAATCATTCTCCTCCCCCGAAGAGGGAGCATCTATCTTACTGAATTTATCATTAGCCAATGCTAATCCTGGAAACATCATGGCCAATTGTTCAGTTCTTTTATCCCTTTTTGTAGCTGACACTCCTTCACTCACCTTATCGCCTAAAGATTCCGTTGCATCTTTTCCGTCTGACGAAGGTTTCATTAATTTTATTATACGCTGAAGATTAGAAATTAAGGAATCAGGAAATTCAGCTCCATTTTCAACGAGAGCTTTACGAAATCCCTCAAATGTGGAATTTTTCGATTCCAATTCTATAATAAATTCGGCCAAATCTTTATCATTTATACCCAAATGATTATCCAGTTCGGTACACAACTTGGAAACCAAAGATAAATGTTCTAATTTTTGTAATTCATCCATTTTTTATATTTTTTTCTATTTATAAATTAATAAAACATTATTTTTTAATTTATTTTCTAAGTACACAGATTTTTCAATAGAACGTTCAACAGAAAATTATAAAAACAAAAGAAGCAAGAAAGAGTTGCCAGACTTGGAAAAGGGGAAACTTAAAAGACATAATGGCATATTTGTTAAAAATAGGAATACATATAATAACTAAATAAATAAATACATAAAGTAGAATTTAATAATTAAAATTGGTTTAAAGCATAGAATTTAATTTTTTATACACAAATTCTAAGATATAGTCAAATACATAAAAATGCTTGCGCACAGAAGTTTAAAAAAATATAAATTTTTACATTTCAATTTTGTAAAATATTTAAATTGTGTTTATAAGTTTTCTTAAAAATGAAAATACTTCCAAAAATTACAATCTTAATATCCCATACTTAATCCATCAAAAAATAAACAACTTGCAATATTTCAAGAAATTTGTTTTTATTTTATAAAACTGAAATTTTCTAATGTACAAATCCATACTATTACGAAGTTAATACTAATTGCCTGTCATTTTCTTACTATTGCAATGCCACTGGTCGACATGCTATCATATAAACAGGAAATAGGCCTTTAGGAAAACTTTTCTGTTGAGTCATTTTCACAATACGAAAACCAGCCTCTTTCAAAATCGTTTCATATGCTTTGAGTGGTCTTGTAATAGAAGAATCCTCTTCATCTTTTATCACTTCTTTTGACACATTTTCTTTTAGCACAAATGTTCCACCGGGGCGTAAACTTTTACGTATGCGTCTAAAGAAAACCAACAAATCGTCATCGGTTAGATGACCCAAAACCCACTGGGACCACACCAAATCATATTTTTGAGCAGCGGGAATAAATTGTTGTAATCCCACATTGTAAATTTCACCCAGACGTTTAGGAAAGCCTAATGTAGAGCCTGAATCTGTGCTACAATATACCTGGGCTTTTTTGGCAAATGTAGGATCCTGTTCTACCAAATCGACTTTGTCAAATGCGGGTAACAAAAGATTTTTGGATACCCTACCAATGCCAGCACCGCAATCAAGAGCATATTTCTTATTTTCTACTTTTAAATTTAATTCTCGCAAAAATGAGCTGGATCCTTGTATATCGATCGTACTTATATAGCCAAGACCACCCAGCATGCCATTTACAGTGGCAGGCACTTCAGACCAATATTGCTGAGCTTTGGTGTAGAATTCCTTTTGTGGTTTTTGAGTTTCTGCATTTTCCGTTAGTATTTGAGAATTTGTTACTTCATTTGAACTTATTTCCTGCATATTGACCGATTCGAAGGAATTTTAAAGTATAATTGAGCAAAAATTGGTAATGATTTTATTTTGCCATTTTAATTTATTATTTTTTTTTTTTGCAGCTGTCACTTGAAATGGTTGTCAGTGTTGGGCAAACAATGGGTGGTACAATTTTAGATTTATAACGGCCCATCTACACGTAACAGAATATGCAAGATTTTTGTGTCAGAGTGTCAAATTCGCTCTCTGAGAGAATTATTTCACGTGTAGATTCAAATATTAGTATTATAAAATGTATTATTAGACTGTTTTGATGAGATTTCTCTACACAACCATCTTATAAGATGAACTGTCAAAAAAATACACACACACGAAAGTTTGTTTATGTGTGTGCATGTGTATTTTGGTTTTTGAAAAACAATGTTATTTTGTAAAATTGTTTCCTTTTAGCGTTTGTTTTACATGTTAAAAATTATTGTTATAAAAATTGTGTTAAAAAAGTGCGCATTGGTTAAATAAAAAGGACATGTTTACTCTGTAACTGATTGAAAATAATAATATCTTATAGGATTCATTACAATACGTGACCCCTTATTTAAGATTTAACAAAATATTAACAAAATGTTTTCTCTCCTCTGCCGGCGTTATCTCACATATTATATCAGCGTTAATCTCAGTTGTAGACCTGGGGTAACAAACTGTGTAAGATTTTTCTGTCAGAGAGTGTCAAATTCGCTCTGAGAGAATTATTTCACGTGTAGATTCAAATATTAGTATTATAAGTATTATGAGACTGTTCTCTACACAACTATCTTATAAGATCAACTGTAAAAAAATTTAAAAAAACGTAAGTTGGTTTTGTGTGTGTGTGTGTATTTTGGAAATTACTGAAAAACAATGTTTTTACAAAAAAAATTTTTTCCTGTTAGTGTGTTTTACATGTTAAAAAAACATTTTTATAAAAACTGTGCTAAAAAAGTGCGAATTTCTTAAATAAAAAGAACATGTTTACTCTGTGACTGATTGAAAATAATGATATCTTATAGGATTTATTAGAATACATGCACCCCTTATTTAAGATTTAATATAATATAAACAAAATGGTTATTCTCCTCTGCCGACGTTATGTCACATATTATATCAGCATCAATCTCAGTTGTAGACCTGGGGTTAACACAAAGTTGGAAATAATATTGTTTCCCGTTATTCTGCCAACTTTATTTCTAAAGTTAAAAAATAAAAATGTCTTCGTGTAGACGTAGAATTATTAACTTACAAAAATAATTTAATTTCAACTGTGCTGGTAATCTTTATTTGTTAAATAATATGCTTAAAATATCCCTTTTATTCCAACACTTTATGTAACAGCCCGTCTAGACGTAACATAATATGTAAGATTTTTGTATCAGAGTGTCAAATTCGCTCTCTGAGAGAATTATTTCACGTGTAGATTCAAATATTACTATTATAAGATAAATTATGAGACTGTTGTGTTGAGATTTCTCTACACAACCATCTTATACGAAAATTTGTTTGTGTGTGTGCATGTGTATTTTGGAAATAACTAAAAAACAATGTTTTTTATAAAATTGTTTCTTTTTAGTATTTGTTTATTTTATTTATTTTATTTTATTTATTCAATAATGTAATATAAAGCCTTTTCTTGGCCAAAATATAAATATGTATTGCATAGTAATAAAAATCCTGAGTAATTAACAATTAGTAACAATTATATATAATAACAAATAAATATATAAACATATATATGTAAAAATGTAACATATACATGTACAATAATATAAAAATAAAAAAATTTATAAACATAAAAATAAGAGTTAATGACACGTTAAAAACATTTTTATAAAAATTGTGCTAAAAAAGCGCGAATTGCTTAAAAAAGGGGACATGTTTACTCTGTGACTGATTGAAAATAATAATATCTTAAAGGATTTATTAGAATACATGTATGTACCCCTTATTTAAGATTTAACATAACATAAACAAAATGGTTACTCTCCTCTGTCGACGTTATCTCACATATTATATCAGCGTTAATTTCAGTTGTAGACCTGATGTAAAGCATGTTTATAAAACATCTTCATAAATATAGCAAAGTGAAGATAAAATGATAATTCGTAACCTAGTGTCTACATTAGACAAATTTTTTATCAAAACAAACGTCAAAATCAGTGCGAATACATACAAGGTAACCTTAGTTAAAAAGCTTATTATTATTTTGGTTGTTACAGTTGTCAAACTGCATATATAAAAAACAATAATGAATACGCCATATTGTTGTTTTTGTGCAAATCTTGCCACCTTCCACAAATTCGAGTTAAGTTTGACGTTTGTCTTGATAAAAAAATCTCTAATGTAGACACTATGTAAAGCTATCGAAAGTGTGATAGATTGAAATAAATGAAGTCAATTAGTACGGGGAATTATCGTTATTACTAAAAGACCTATTCATTTCAAAAAAATCTAATAAATTTAACAATTTCAAAATCAATCAATTCAATCTTCAAAATTGCGACTTGTACTTTGTGCACAAGCTTATATGGACAGCTAGCTAGATGGACGGACATCGTTAGATCGACTCAAAAAGTGATTCTGGATCGATTTGTATACTTTAAAGTGGGTGTTGGATGATTTTTTCTGTGCGTTACAAACATCAGCAGAAACGCATAATACCACAACCACCAATGGTGGTGTGGGTTAACAAACAGCATTCACTCAGAATGAATAACATGAAATGTCAATTATTTGACAACCCTTTCTATTGTTGAGTTTTCAAAGAAGCGACGTGTGTTGGGCGAATCATAAAAAATAAATTATAAAAATATAGAAATAATAATAAATTAATTGAAAACCATGAATTCTCCACCAGTTTTTATTGATTTATCTATGGACGAACAAGTAAGTTAACTTCCAAACTCGAAAAATTTACTAAATAGACGACAAAATTAAAGCTGGCAAAATTAAATTGAGGTTATGTTAAGCAAAGTGGCAAATAAACAATTGGCAAAAGAAATATTTGAAATCGTTGATGAATTTTTATTTTCAGGTCCAAGAATTAAGAAAATATTTCAAAAATTTGGGAGCTGAAATCTCTTCGGAAAAATCCAGCAAAGGTGTTGAGGATGATTTACACAAAATCATTGGTGTGTGTGACGTTTGCTTTAAGGATGGTGAGCCCCAACAAATTGATTGCATACTCAACAGTATTGTATCCATAATGATAACGGTAGTTATTAGAGTTTTAGGCATTAATTAATTTATAATTTAAATTAATTATTATTTTGCTTTTTGTTTACAGATTCCTTTGGATCGTGGTGAAAATATCGTATTGGCTTATTGTGAAAAAATGACTAAAGCTCCTAATGTGCCCTTGACCAAGGTGTGCTTACAGTCCTTGTGGCGTTTATTTAATAATTTAGATACTGCTTCACCCTTGCGCTATCATGTCTACTATCATTTGGTACAAGTGGCCAAACAATGTGATCAAGTTTTAGAAGTATTTACTGGAGTTGATCAATTAAAATCGCAATTTGCCAACTGTCCCCCATCGGCCGAACAAATGCAAAAATTATACCGTTTGTTACATGATGTCACCAAGGATACTAATCTTGAGCTTTCGGCCAAAGTAATGATTGAACTTTTGGGTACCTATACCGCCGACAATGCTTGCGTGGCCCGTGAAGATGCCATGAAATGTATTGTTACCGCCTTGGCTGATCCCAATACATTCCTCTTAGATCCCTTGTTGGCTTTGAAACCAGTACGCTTTTTGGAAGGTGATTTAATCCATGATTTATTGTCCATTTTCGTCTCCGACAAGCTACCGTCCTACATACAATTCTACGAAGACCACAAAGAATTTGTTAACTCTCAGGGTTTGAACCATGAGCAGAATATGAAGAAAATGCGTCTATTAACCTTTATGCAATTGGCTGAAAGCAATCCTGAAATGACATTTGAAACTTTAACAAAGGAATTGCAAATATCTGAAGATGAAGTTGAGGCTTTTGTCATTGAGGTATTGAAAACAAAATTGGTACGTGCACGTTTGGATCAAGCCAACCGCAAAGTACATATCTCTTCCACTATGCATCGTACATTTGGTGCTCCCCAATGGGAACAACTGAGAGATTTGTTGCATGCCTGGAAGGATAACTTAAATGCGGTACGTGAAGGCCTCACACAAGTGTCAACGGTTCAATTAGATTTGGCTCGTAGCCAAAAAATGGTGCATTAGAATGATACTAGGAGGAAAAGGGTTTCATAATAATTTTATAAAAAACACATAAATCAAGTTTTCTATATGTCATCAAGTAAATTTAATATAAAACAATAAAAAGATTTATATAAAATCTAAAGTTAAAAAAAACATAAACTAGCGGAATTCTTTAGCGAAAAAAATAGTGTGATTAGATAAAATCACTAGTATTTCATACTTTATTTAAAAATACTTTTTGTTTTTATAATTTATTAAAAAATTTAATTTTACTTAAAAATATAATATATACTTCCATAGTTTAGTAGATATTCTACCAAATGCCATGATAGAGATTCAATTATATTCGCTGGAATGTAAATGCCTTCTTTCCATTTAAAGTTCTTCATGCACTTTGGAATGTTGGCGTTCCTTTTCATTGGGATAGGCCCAAAAATATGAGGGGAAACCATTAACATCACGTTCCCTTTTAACAAAAGCCGAATAAGACGATATACAGTTTCCTATAAAATGATTCGATTGTCCCAAAATGGCTAAATCTAAGTGAGGATTATCATCGGGCAAGCGATAGGCTGTAATATTCATACGCTGCAAGGCAGTGTTTAGTTCAGTCAACATATGATTGTTATCGGAGGCCACAAACACAGATCGCACCTCATTCTTCGGTTGATCTTGTTTAACATTTTTAATTAATCTCTTTATTTGACGCACTATTAGTTCTTTAGAAGGCATACACAATTCTGAATACAAATTACCCTTTTCATTATTATAACCCAAACATTGGGGTGAGGCAAACAATTGTTGGCTATCCTTAACATGTTCACAAGCCCTTACCCAATCAATGCCATTACGCAAGTGTATGCCTATAAAAGCCGCCTTGGGAAGAGTATTTTTAATGAAATCGGAAGCCAAACTACGATACTTATGATTCCATTTCAAATATTCCTGCAACTGGCGGTTTTCATTTTGTACTGGGAAACTTGCTGGAGCTCCAGTGAAAGCCAGTACTGGCCAATCTTTTGCCGGATAACGTTCCTGCCATCTTTCGGGCATATTACTGTGATGTACATCGAAATGTAAAGGTCCATAGAATTCGGAACTGCTAAAGTCTATGGCAAATGTATCCCAAAATGGTCCAAAAGGATTGCCCTCTTTAGCATGACAACCGACCACAGTATTATCTTTATTTTGTATGCTTTTACGTTCCATATAACAAAATGATATGCGTTTATCTGTGGGCCATATATTGGGAGCCAAATCTTTCATAAAATCTTCCATCAATATAACACGATGGTACTTTTTTAAGGGTTCCACCGAAAAATAAGTATTAAAGGATACTTGTTTAGAACGCATTTCACCTCGACGATATTCTACCCAGGGTGGTAGTATAAGGGTGCGATTTAAAGCTTTGGAAAAAGCCAATGCTCCCAAAAAGTGGTCTGCCTGGTTGCCAAAACGTCCTTAAAAAAAACATGAATTTGTCTAAAATTAATTTCAATATATACACTGATAAACTTACCCATACAGGGACAATAGGCTAAATAACCATTTTCATCAGCTACCAACTCACTTTTGTAAATTTTTGCTATGAACAGCAAAATTGTTAAATACTTGAGCATTTTGTAGGCTTCATTTAATTTTTGCACTATTGATTTAATATTTTTCAACACGGTTTATATTGAATTTTATAAATTATTCTTTTAAATTTATTACTACGTTAATTATAAATATCCTTTTATAATTTTGGCTTAAATAAAGGACCTTCTTGCAATTCCTTGATAATTCGACCGGCAAATAAAGCAAATAGTAAATAAATCATTCACTTCGAATTGGTAACCCAACAATTTTATTAATTTGCAATAAAACTGCCACCTGCAAAAATTCCGTAATACCTATAGATAATGGGAGATTTTTTTGGGCAATCATAGAGTTAAAAACTCTTATGTTCGACCGAAGTCGCTTTGAAATTTTTTGCAAATATAGAGACAGCTTTTTTTAAAGTACCAATTCTCAAGATATGTACTTATTTTAAAAAAAGTACACATTTTTTAATTAAAGTACATACTTTTTTTTTTTCTTGAAAAACCTTTTGAAAAAAATGCTTTCACAAAAAATAAAATTTTTGAAAGAGTGGTGCAATTTAAAAAAGTGCAAAAGAAAAAAGCCTGAAAAAGGAACAATTATAATAAATTAAAATATGAAGTAATTTTTTCAAATAAGTTTTAAAAAATTTAATTTTCCAGAAACAAAACAGGATCAATTTTCAAAAATACCAACTTTAAAAAAAGTAATAATTTTCAAACAAAATTTTTTCAAAGTGCAAATTTCAAAATCGATAAAATTTTAATTATCAAGAAGTAAAAATTACAACATTCAAAAAATTATAATTTTCAAAAAAGTAGCATTATTTAAAAAAAGTAAAAATTTTAAAAGATGTACCAACATTTGAAAATGCCCAGGCAGAAATGCGTTAAAAAATATAGCGCTGTTATACCGCTTGGTCATAATGGTTTGATGACGGTTTGGTAGAAACGCTTTTAAAGTACTACCAAAAGTATTGCATATTAATTTATTTCATTCAAAATTACTACCAAACACTCTTAACTGCGTATTGTACAAAAATTATAAAAATATATACATTTTACTACTTTTTTTTTTAATTTTTTATCCATATATTTATTTCATATATTCTTATATAATTGTTCATGTAAAAGAGCTATTGCAATTATTAAATTTGGTGAGTATACATTTTGAATCCACCATATGAAAGTTTATTTCGATGGAATTATTTTATATAAAATTGATTTTTATTATTTTTATTATACACCGTATAATAAACATATACATGTGAAAATATAGACTTAACATAAAGTAACAGTGTTTTCAGTTTTTCAATTTGTGTTCGTTTTTCCTTTTTTAAATGACTTTAAAGTTTGGAAGGATGGACGTGATTAATTTTTAATTTTACTACTTTATAATTAATATTATATAGTGATATGTATATTAAATGAAAGAAGAGAATTTTGCATTATAACGTTTAACTTTTTGTTAAGATAATTAAAATAAAAGTTGCAAAAGAAGTCCGTCAAATATTTCATCCTTTAATATCCTTGAAAGTTTTCGACAAATAATAATATGTTAAAGATGCCAATATCCAGTTACAGATACCAACATTTTATGGTTTCAACCTTATTACTTTAATCAATACAACGATTTTAAAATTATTCCTAAGAACAAATGTAAAAATTTAGTTTTCAGTATAGTAAGACATCGAGCATGCAAAACCAATATAATCATTTTTGAAGTCATAGTATTTAAATTTTAAGTAATTCTTATATTATATGTAACATGGCAACATATTTGGATGACTAAATTATATTTGAAAGTTGAAACGATGATAAGTTCAGTATTTACACTGCCTGCCACTTGAATAAGGAATCACATTTTTTTAAATTTAATTAAGTATATCTCCTAAACTAAAGTTCAGAAAAAAATAACCAAATTTCAAAGTGTTGGCTTTAGTTTCCTGAAGAAATAAAAAATATACATATTTTGTTATACTAAAATTATGCATTTATTTAAAGACGTGCATTTCTGTGGTACTATTTCGTGTGACACATGAATGAGGAATTCTTTTAATATTAATCAGGAAGGCTATGATTTGAATTTCTTTCAATATAAACAGCTAGAGAATTTTTAATTTGATAGTTTTTAAATAGTGTTTATTCAAAATGGGACGTGGTAAGGCTCTTAATAACTCTGAAAAAGAAAAAGTTCTGATTTTGATATCTCAGGGTCAGAATCCGGTCCAAATTTTTTGGCGATATATGACATGATGCTGATTTTTAAAATTAGCCAAACAAAAAATTAAATTTTCTTACACACTCTTACAACTATTTTCAGTATTTGCCTATCTAGCAAAGAGAAGAGCCTTAATTTGTAAATAGCTTCAACTTAATTTACAAAATTTTATCCCCAAAAAATATATTTTACAATACTTTTGTATTAAATGTTTGATAATTTCCATTTTTTTTTTTTAACAATGTGGGTACTCATTGGGTTAAACTAAGTCAACGACGCTGAATTTAGTGGTATTAACCATTTTTAAAAGCGCTCGTTTTTAAGATATTTTGAAACACTAAGCAAGAGTTTAGGAAAATTAATATTTTTTTAGCTTAAATTTAATAATTTACCCCCGTATTCACAAACAACTTTTAAATTTTAAATGCATTTTAAATTAAATTTTTTAGACAAATTTTGTCTCTAAAATGTATTTTAAATTTAAAATTGGTTTGTGAATACAAAAAATTAAAATTTCATTGTGTGTATAATAATGAATTCTTATTATAAAATATATTTTAAACGCTATTAAACAAAACTTTAATAAGAGCGCTAAATTCTAAAAACCGCTGTCACCACTGAATTCAGCGTATTAACTTTATCAGTGGGGTGACCAGTTCGTTAATTTGTAACTAGCACAGTGTTATTATTAGCTATTGTAACTATCGTTGGCTTTGTTAAATCTGATTTTACTTTTACAAATTATACGAAATTTTAAGTACTAAAAATTATACGATACTTAACATTTTAGTTAATTTTTTAGTATTTTTTCGAAGAGAGGCTCAAAAAGTCTGGCAACCCTATTTGTTACGTGTAGATGGGCTGTAAAATAGTGTTTACATTAGACAATTTTTTTTATCCAGAAGGATAAAACAGTTGCACAAAAATAACAATATGGCGTATTCATTGTTTTTTATATATGCAGTTCGAAAACTGTAACAACCAAAATAATAATCAGCTGTTTAACTTAAGTTACCTTGTATATATTCGCTCTGATTTTGACGTTTGTTTTGCCTAACATAGCGTCTACATTAGGCAATTTTTTATCAAGACAAACGTCAAACTTAAATCGAATTTGTGGAACGTGGCAGCAGTTGCACAAAAACAAAAATATTCATTTTTGTTTTTTATATATGTAGTTTGACAACTGTAACAACCAAAATAGTAATCAGCTGTTTTATTAAGTTTACCTTGTATATATTCGCACTGATTTGACGTTTGTTTTGATAAAAATTTGCCTAATGTAGGCACTAGGTAACATAGTGTCTACATTAGAGATTTTTATATCAAGACAAACGTCAAACTTAACGCGAATTTGTGGAAGGTGGCAACAGTTGCACAAAAACAACAATATGTCGTATTCATTATTGTTTTTTAATTTTGTCTAATGTAGACACTAGGTAAAGCGATCCAAAAACAATAAAAAGTTTTTGTTAACTTTTTAGCTGGCTAACGGTCGATTTTGAACCGCCGACGCTAAAATTATTCGGCGCAAGTCTCTGGTGTGTCATCAGCACATCACAACAATCACAATCCCTTTGGTAGTTGTTTCAACGTGGAAATTTAGTAATATTTCCTATAATTTAGATCATTTAGTTGTTTACTTTGAAAAAGGTATTAATCTAAGATAAAAATGGCCAAACGTCAGCAGCCTTCGTGGCAGGTACCAGCTGCAGCTGATAAACCAAAATTACGTTTATTCAACAGTCTAACTAGACAAAAGGAGGAATTTGTGCCATTGGATGGAATCAATGTAACCTGGTATAGTTGTGGCCCAACAGTGTATGATGCCTCGCATATGGGTCATGCTAGGTAAATATTCGATTTAAGTATAATCATATAGATTAATATAATTTATAACTTTTTAGATCTTATATTTCCTTTGACATTTTGCGCCGGGTCTTGTCCGACTATTTCGGTTACAATATTTTATATGTCATGAACATTACCGATATTGATGATAAAATTATTAAACGTGCCCGACAAAATTATCTGTTTGATCATTATGTGGAAAAGGCGAAGGTATCTCCTTTGCCAGAGCTTTTGGAGGATCAACGTAAGGTATTGGTACAATTTCAGGATACTTGTGCTAAGAACACCGATTCCGACAAGAAAATTATGTTGGATAAATTGTTTCTACGCATGAATGATGCTGTGGATTTTTTAACGAAAGCTGTGGCTGGAGGTAATGATGAGGAAATTGCTAAAGCCCGTGATGTGTATTTGCAAGAGGCTAAAGATCCCATTTCAAATTGGTTGGACTCTAAAGAGGGTGCTAGTGTAAATGATAATGCTATCTTTGAGACTTTACCGCGTTATTGGGAGGATCAATTCCATAATGATATGAAATCGTTGAATGTACGTTAAAATTGCTAAAAGCACTTAAGAGTTTTAATTAATAGTTTGATTTTTTTTTTAGATTTTACCCCCTGATGTATTAACCCGCGTGTCTGAATATGTGCCCCAGATTATTTCCTTCATTCAACGTATCATTGACAATGGTTTAGCCTATGAGGCCAATGGATCTGTCTACTTTGATGTCAATGGTTTTGATAGCAAAGATAAACATTTCTATGCCAAACTGGTGCCTGAAGCTTACGGTGACACTAAATCCTTGCAAGAGGGCGAGGGTGATTTGTCTCTAGGCGAAGAACGTTTAACAGAAAAACGTTCTCCCAATGATTTTGCCTTGTGGAAAGCCAGTAAAGCTGGTGAACCCTGGTGGAATAGTCCTTGGGGCAAAGGACGTCCGGGTTGGCATATTGAATGTTCTGCCATGGCTTCAGATGTATTTGGTCCTACATTTGACATACATACGGGTGGAGTAGATCTTAAATTTCCCCATCATGATAATGAATTGGCACAATCAGAGGCCGCTTTTGATGAGACTGAATGGGTTAAGTATTTTTTGCATACTGGTCACCTAACAATTGCGGGATGCAAAATGTCTAAATCATTGAAGAATTTTGTAACGATACAACAGGCTTTGCAAAAACATACTCCCTGTCAATTACGTTTGGCATTTTTGTTACATTCCTGGAAGGATACACTGGACTATTCGGAAAATACCATGGAAATGGCTATACAATATGAAAGATTCTTAAATGTAATTGAATAATTTTAAGGATTTTCAATTATCATTTTTTAAATAAAATTGCTTTTAGGAATTCTTCTTGAATGTTAAAGACTTAACTCGACATGTTACCTCTGAAGAGCCACGCAGACAATTTGATGCTTGGACCCAGGTGGAGACTGCCCTGCAAAGAAAATACAATGAAATTCAAACTGCCGTTCACAATGCCTTGTGTGGTAAGTCTATAGAACAAGAAAAATAAATATTTGTTAATAATTCGCTTGAATTTATTGCAGATAATGTTGATACTCGTAGTGCTTTAGATTCTCTAAGAGATTTGGTCTCAGCCGCCAATATTTATATACGTGATAACAAAGGTTGTTTAAATAGTCTTCTATTACGTAAAATAGCCATTTATATAACAGATTTGTTGCACATATTTGGTGCCATTAATGGTCCCCGTGGTGGTATTGGTTTCCCAGTTGGTTCAGTTTCTGGAGATGGTAATGTTGATCTTGAATCTACCGTTTTGCCTTATGTGGAAGCCGCTGCTGTCTTTAGAAATCAAGTACGCGAGCAAGCCAAATTTTTGAAAGCTAATGAAATTTTAAATTTGTGTGATCAATTAAGAGACGATGTTTTGCCTCAATTGGGTGTACGTTTAGAAGACAAAGATGGTGGCAAATTTGCTGTCAAACTGGTAGATCGCGAAACTTTACTGAAAGAACGTGAAAGTAAAAAGGAGGCTGAAGCTGAACGTTTGGCGGAAAAGGAACGTAAAAAGCAAGCGGCTGCTGAAGCGGCTGCGGCAAAAGAAGCCCAACGTAAAATTAATCCCAAGGAAATGTTTTTGAAAGAAACCGACAAGTATTCGAAATTTGATGAAAATGTAAATTAAAGTTACATAATTTTTTTAATTCCATAATTTTTTATTTTTTTAATTCCATAATTTTTTATTTTTAATTCCAGGGTCTACCTACTCATGACAAAGAGGGCAAGGAAGTTAGCAAAGGTCAACTGAAAAAGTTGCAAAAATTGCAAGTGCAACAAGAACAACGTTATAAAGATTACTTAGCCTCAGTAAATGGAGCTTAATAAACATTTCTAATACCAAAATTCTCTGTATATTGTGTTTTCCAAATTAAAAAAAATAAAAAAAAACGAATTCTTTAAAAAAGATTTCTACTTAAATTGTATTTTCCAAAAACATAATTTACGATCAAAGGCAGCTGCTATATAGGGCAAGCGATGATGCCAACACAAACCCGCATACAATTTCAAAGGAGCCTCCAGTAAAGGTACCGAAGACTTGGTGGAATATACTTTCAAAGTTATATCCGGGCGACCCACACTAGCCACTACATATTCCGAAGTAGGAGACATGCGAACACAACGACCACCATCTTCATGAATTTTTCTAACATCTGAGGGTGAACAGGGGCGTCTTGACAAATCCCAAGTAATAATTTCACCCGCTGCCAAAGCTGTTATAAAATGACAATTATTCAAAGACCAATCGGCTGACATTAACGGAACCTTCGGCGTTTCCAATGATACTATAGCCTGTTGGGATTTTATATTGTACATATGCACCACACCTTTCTTTTCAGCCACCAACACCTTGTGTGGTTCCTCAGGATGCCATTTAACCGACATGCCAGCCGATGATAGACAAAATGTTATGACATTTTCATAGTGTGATTCTAGGCTCCAGATTTTACAGCTATGATCGTCGCTAACAGAAGCTAAAAACTCACCTTCATTATCCCAGGAAATATCATTGACATAGTTTGTGTGAGCTTTTAGAGTTTGTACAGTATCAGCGTTTTGCAAATCAGTACGATAAACGCGTAATAAAAAATCAGCACCGGCTGCACAAAAAGTCACAGTTTTAGGTATAGCCACTAGAGAAGTTTCGGGAGCAAAGCAAATGGCATGACAGCGACTTTCGTGGTAAATATCTTTTAAACGTTCCCATTCAAATCGTTCGCTTTCAGATTCTTCCTAAAATTTTTATAGAAATAAAAAACAATTCTTTTCAATTATTTGTCATTTTGGAACTATAAAATAAAACTAAACTTACTGGAAATCTTACTAAACCCAAGATGAGTTTTTTGTCGGCCGCTATACAAATGAGGTTAGATGCGAAATCTGTTTTGCAAATATCAAAAGAAGTGATTTGCTCAGTGAAATTTAGCATTTGATTTGGTGGCGTTGTAGTTTTCATTATTATTTATTAAAATTGTTCACAATTTTCTTTTAATATTTTTTAATAAACTAAATAATTATGAGCAAACTGAAAGAAACAAAATTTAAACCGGCAGTTTGTTAGTGATGTCAAATACTTTAAACCATTAACAAATTATCGATAATTGCTATACATGCATATCATAATTTTTCCGACACTAATTGAAAGAAAAACAATACTGTGAATTTGCAACGATGGCGACAACCTACAAAACGACACAATGGCATCGAAAAAAAAATAAAAAATAACGTGAGATTATATTTTATATGTTTTTTATATTTATTTATTATTTAATCGTTTGTTATTTAAAAGCCCAATTTTTAAATATTTTTCCTTTAAGAATGTTGATATTTTTTGTTTAATATTAGTCAAAATTTTTAATAATAAAAATATATTTAAAAAATTTAAAACTTAGCGAACGCCGGAAAAATAGGAAAGCGTCTTTTGAGAATTAATTCTATTTTAGAAGTTAGTTCTTAGTTTTAATCAACATTTTTTAATTTTTGTTTTATATACATATTTTATAAAAAAGTTTATCCTTTTTTTTAATATTAAGGTTTTTTTTCAAAAATCCGTATTATTTTCGAATACTGTGTTTGTCATTATTTTTTTAGTTAGTACTTTTTAGAGTAATTTTTGTGAAAAACGTACATTTAAATTAGTGAATTTTTTTAAATTGGTATTTTTTTAATTAGTTAGTATATATATATATATATATATATATATATATATATATATATATATATATATATATATATATATATTTATTTATTTTATTTGTATTTATATATTTATAAATAGGAAGAGAATACTCAAAGTTACTTAAACAAAATCGTAATTATTTTTTGATATGTGTTCATTATTTTCAATATTTCTATTTTTTTAATTATTAAATTTTGAAAGGATTGCCATTTTTTAATATTTTGTAATTTTTACGAAAAATTTCAATTTATTATGTACTCTTATTTTAAAATTTATACTATTTTAAAGTTTTTTTTTTTTAATTGTATATTGTTTTGTTTTTGAAAGACGTCTCTGAGATCTTGAGAGTCGTCCGAACAGTAGGGGAATTTTGAAAAACAGAAAAAATTAAATAAACCTACAACTTAAAATCAGATATTCCGATTTGAATAAAATTTCATATTTCAGAATATCACAGGTTTAATATGGTTTAAGTTTTATACTTGGATCATGTAATTCCAACGGAAACGGGTCTACAAAATTCGAAATTATATCATATCGGCTAAAGGTATACACAAAAATTAATGCGATTTCAGTCTCTAATTGAAAGATCTTATGTATTTTTGGAATCTGCTAGTTCAAAACTACAAAAAAGAACGCTCTTGAATAAGGATTTTTTATTTTAGTTTGGAAGAAAATTTGAAAATTATTAAATTGTTATTTTGACCTACCTTAGATTAGTTTTTTCTTAATAGCTAAATCTTTTTTGATTTTTTTAAATATTTTCTAGTCTAACAAAATTGTAAATATTAAAAAATATATAAATTTAAAAATTCATTATTAATTAAAAAATATTTTCCTTATTATTACTGTTACTATTACTATTATTATTATTATTATTATTATTATTATTATTATTATTATTATTATTATTATTATTATTATTATTACTATTATGATTATTTTTATTATTTTTATTATTATTATTATTATTATTATTATTATTATTATTATTATTATTACTATTATGATTATTTTTATTATTATTATTATTATTACTATTATGATTATTTTTATTATTATTATTATTATTATTATTATTATTATTTTTATTATTATTATTATTATTATTATTATTACTATCATTATTTTTGTGAACAAAAAGTTTTTTGGTTTTTCTGTTTTTAGTTGTAAACAAAATTCCTTGAATTTATATAACTTAGTTATATTTTTCTGAAAGGAAAAAAAATATTATAGTCAAAATTATTTTTATACTTTTGTTATTGTGAACATTAGCTCCTTTTTAAATTTATGAGCCATATTTTCTGCAATCGTAAAACTCGAATCAAAACATTAAAGCCAGCATTATATGCACCAATATATTCTGTATTATTTAGTTTCCAATTCATTATTGATTTGCTAAAAAATCAAGAAAAATATTTTTATTTTTGAAATTATTAAAAAAATAATTTTTGAAAATTGGGAGATTTTTATTTAATATGCAGTTTATACCAAACAAAAACCATTAGTTCGGTTTTTTTTCTTATTAAATTTCTTTAGTTTTTCTATACAAATCAAAAACTATTTTTCTCATATTTTTATTAAAAACCGAATAAAAACTACTAAAATAAATATTTATGATACAGACTGTTTAGCTGATTTTAGGAAAATGAGCTTTCGTTTATGATAAAAAAATAAATTATCAAATATTTTTAAATTTTTTACTTATTTTATCAAATTTGTAAAGAAATTATTTTTAAAATATATTTTTAACGACAAAAATAAGTTAAATTTTATTCAAATCCAAATATATGAAAAAATAAATACGTCAACAAAAACCACATAGAGAAAAAAACAAGGTATGTAATCGGTTTTGTAAATTTAGTTTTTCAAAAAGCAACTAGTTTCTGTTTTAGTATAAACGGCATATATAAACTTTTCAATATTTTTTCATTTTATCGTTTATTAAGTATTTATCTATATAACAATATAAATTTTGTTCATAAATATTTATTTATTTATTTCAATTGACAGTAATATAAAAAGCCTTCTTAGGCCAATAAATATATATTAAAAAGATTTATTCTTGAATAAGGATATATTAAATATTAAATAAAAACTCTACAAATTAATTTAACTCATACTCAATACTAATAAAATATTCGTCTACAAAAAAAAAAAAAAAAAAAAAAAAAAAATCTATTTAGATCTCAACAAAACCGGCTGGTGTCTAACTCTGTGGTATGTCCAAAAGCGGCATCGCTTATATAATTTTCCTTTTTTTGAACTTCTTTTCAAACTATTGAAAACCCCTCAAAAAATTGACATCATTATTACTATCAATGATGAAAAAATCATAAACAGCGGAGCTGAACCAGAACATCCAATTTAAGCCAAAACTTGAAACATTTATTTAAATATAGTAACAAATCAAGATTACCAGAACCATTAAAATTAAAATATTTATTTATTTTTTTAACGTTAATAAAGATTTTCCTGAGTTGCAGGCCTTTGGGCGTGCTTAAGAACTTTCACCTCTGGGTATGTCGAACATCGGCTTCGCTGAATAAGCTTTTTTCGAATATTTTCTATTTTTTTTTTAATTTTCTCTCTATATTTTCTCAAAATGTTAATTTTACTACCAAGGAGTTAATGTATCATTATTAATGTATCATTAAACAGGTATTTGTAAAAGCTTTTAAATAGTATCAATATGATTTAGATCGCACATGTATTAATAAAAGTATTCTGAAAAATATTTTTATATTGCTACGATTACAAGTAAAGAAAACTTTTGAATCAGTATCAAAATTATTTAAAAATCAATAGTTCCGTTAATCTTGATTGATGCCAAAATATATTTTGTTTGTTATATATTTAAGTTTAAAAATTTTTATATTAAAAAAAATTATTTTTATTGAAATTATTCCCATTTTATTTTAAAAAGGTACTGGCAACCTTTTGGTATTTGTATAAAACTGGCAACTCTTTATATTAACTGCACGTGTGTTTTTACTTTGTTTACATTTTTTCATACTACGAATTTGGTTGTTATATATTGTGTTAAAAAATAATAAAATAATTATATTAACATGAAGTTTTCCTATAAAGTAAGTTGTTAAAATAATCGTTTAATAAATATTAAAATAGTCATTTAATAAATATTAAAATAATCATTTAATAAATATTAAAATAAAATGTTAATGTATAGTTTTCGAATTTGTTGGGCACCATATATCGCAATGGAAATTTGCTTTTTACACCAGATGGTAATTCCATAATAAGTCCAGTGGGCAATCGTTTGACTTTATACGATCTGAAAAAGTAAGATAAAAATCTACCTTTAAATAAAAAATGTATAATTAATGCTGAATAATACTTTAGTAATAAAGCCTGCACCTTGTCTTTGGAGTCACGCTACAATTACCAAAGTTTAGCCTTATCACCGGACGGTAGTTTACTATTAGCTGTTAATGATCATGGCGATGCTCAACTTATAAGCATGGTGTCGTGTACAGTTATTCATCGGCATAAATTCCAATATGGTGTCCAATGTCTGGCTTTTAGTCCCAATGGTGCTCATTTTGCCGTGGCTATGCATAATTTGGTGTTTGTTTTTAAGGCTCCTGGTGAAATAACCGGAGAATATAATCCTTTTGTTTTGGAACGTCATTATTTGGGTGGTTATGATGATGTTACCTGTATGGATTGGTCTTCGGATTCTCGTTTCTTGATCATAGGCTGTCGCGATAATTCTTCTAAAATTATAGCCATAGGTTATATGAAAAACTTTAGAACTTATATTCTAGGAGGTCACACTGAATCTATAGTTGCTTGTTTCTTTGAAAATAACAGTATGCATGCCAATACGATGAGTCGTAATGGGCAATTGTGTTTGTGGGAATGTAGTTTGGAACCATCTGAAATAGAAACTATAACAAAGGATAAAATGAAGGAAAGACAACAATTGTCTTTGCAACGTAAAAGAAACAAACCGGAAACCGACGAAGAGTCTGAAGATGATGTAGAAAATACCGTGGAAAAACACAATGCCAATACCACTACAGAAGAAAATGCACCTGAAAACCTGGCAGATGAAAATGAGGTACAAGACGAAGATGTTAAGAAATCTCATCCATTTTTCTATAAAAAATTGGCCCGTCATTACTTGGCTGATGAGCCGCGTAAAGAACATCGTGATGCAGTCATGACTACGGCACATTATAATCGTCAAACTAAAGTGTTGGTGGTGGGTTTTAGTACAGGCTCCTTCTATCTTTACGAATTGCCTGAAGTCAATATGATACATTCGTTGAGTATATCGGATTATGCCATTTCCTCAGCCTTGTTTAATAACACCGGCGATTGGGTAGCTTTGGCTTCGAAGGAAATGGGCCAGTTATTGGTTTGGGAATGGCAATCAGAACAGTATATAATGAAACAACAGGGTCATAGCAGTGAAATGACTTGTATCTCATATTCACCAGATGGCCAGTATATAGCTACCGGCGGTGAGGACTCAAAGGTGAAATTATGGAATACACAAAGCGGTTTTTGTTTTGTTACCTTCTCAGAGCATACAAGTGGTGTGACAGCGGTACAATTTAGTCGCGGCAAAAAATTCTTAGTAAGTTGTTCATTGGATGGTACTGTCAGAGCCTTTGATATAATACGGTAAGTTTTTTCCCCGAAATTCGTTTATTTTTTATAAATTTTCATAACTTGATTCTATTTAGTTATCGCAACTTTCGTACTTTTACCTCACCCACCCCCGTACAATTTTCCTGTGTAGCCCTGGATTTCTCCGATGAATTGGTAGTGGCTGGTGGTTTAGATGTATTTGAACTGTATTTATGGTCTGTTAAATTGGGTACTTTATTGGAAGTTATTAGCGGTCATGAAGCACCTATATCGTCAATAGCTTTTGCTCCTATAGCCTCTTCTTCCACTTTGGTTTCAGGTTCTTGGGATAAAACCATTAAAGTGTGGAATTGTTTGGAAAAGAAATCGGAACATGAAACCATTGATTTACTATCGGATGTTACTTTTGTAGCCTTTAGTCCTAATGGTGAAAATGTAACTTCTATTTTTTAATTTTTGATTATATTTTAATTGTGTGAAATATTTTTTGTCGTTTAATTCATAAAGGTGGCAGTGGCTACTTTGAACAGCAATATTACCGTATTCGATGTTAAAACAGCTTCACAGATCAGCACTATTGAGGGCCGTTATGATTTAGAAAGTGGCCGTCTGGAAACGGATGTGATAACAGCCAAAAAGAATCAACAGGGCAAGTATGTTAAAAATTTTATATTTTTTTTTACTGAAAAATATTTTCAGCTTAAAAACTATTACAACAAAAAATTAAAGAAAAAATTTAATAAAATGAGAAAAAAATAACCTATAGAAAATTAACGATAACGAAAATTTTTCTACAGGAAATTCAAGACATCGAAAAATTTTCTACAGAAAATTATTAATAACTAAGAAAATTCAAGATATCGATAAATTTTCTTTAGATCAATTTTTTATAAAAAATTTAAGATATCGATAAACTTTCTATAGGAAATGAATATTATCGATACATTTTCTATATAAATCAATGTTATCGATAAGTTTTCTATAGAATATTATACTTATCGATAAATTTTATATAGAAAATTATGCTTACCGAAAAATTTTCTTTAGAAAATTACAGTTATCGATAAATTTTCTGTACAAAATTATAGTTATTAATAAATTTTCTATAGAAATTATAGTTATCGATATCAACGTTATCGAAAATTTTTCTATAGAAAATCGAATGTTATCGATAAATTTTTTATACAAAATTACAGTTATCGATAAATTTTCTATAGAAAACTATGGTTATCGATAAATTTTCTATAGAAAATTATTGTTATCGATAAATTTTCTATAGAAAATTATTGTTATCGATAAATTTTCTATAGAAAATTATTGTTATCGATAAATTTTCTATAGAAAATTATGGTTATCGATAAATTTTCTATAAAAAATTATGGTTATCGATAAATTTTTATATAAAATTATTTTTATCGATAAATTTTCTATGGAAAATTATAGTTATCGATAAATTTTGTATAGAAAATTATGTCTATCGATAAATGTTCCATAGAAAATTATGGTTATCGATTTATTGTAATCGACAAACTTCTACAATTTATATTCAAATTTATTTTCTATAGAAATTTAATGTTATCGATAAATTTTCTATAGAGGTTTAATGTTATCGATAAATTTTCTATAGAAAGTTAATGTTATCGATGAATTTTCTTGAGAAAATTATAGTTATAGAAAAATTTATAATTTAAATTTATAATAGATAAATTATAGTTCTCGATGAATTTTCTATAGAAAATTATAGTTATCGATAAATTTTATATAGAAAAGAATAGTTGTCGATAAATTCTCTATAGAAAATTATAGGTGTTGATAAATATTCTATAGAAAATTATAGTTATCGATAAATTTTTATTTATTCATTTTATTTATTTCAATTCACAGTAGTATAAAAAGCCTTCCTAGGCCAGTAAATATATATTATAAAAGATTTATTCCTAAATAAGGATATATTAAATATTAAATAAAAACTATAAAAATTAATTACACTCATATTCATACTATAACTCAAATGGCTCCACAGCCAGAATATATAATAATATACCAAAAAAACATAAAGTTACATAGTTCTATAGAAAACTATAGTTATCGATAAATTTTCCATAAAGGTCTTATCCATAAATTTTCGATGGAAAATCAATGTTATCTATAAATTTTCTACAAAAATTAAATTGTAACGACCATTTTTATGATAAATTAACTTATCGATAATTTTTCTAAAATAAATGCATTTTATCGATAATTTTTTCTAGAAAAGTTTAGCTTTTTTGCAAAAAAAATTTTCACCAATATTTTACACATTTTCTTCTTTTCCCAGATATTTTTCCTCTTTAGAATATTCCGCTGATGGTGAATGCATATTGGCAGGTGGTAATTCCTATGTCATTTGCATTTATCATATTAAGGAAGCCATACTCTTGAAAAAATTCAAAATAACACAAAATCTTAGTTTTGATGGTTTAAATGTAAGTTTTTCTTATTATATTCTATTAATTTTTTGCAGAAATTAATATTTTTTTAAATGTTCTGTACAGGAATTTATAAATCGTCGTAATTTAACCGAATTTGGTAATATGGCTTTAGTGGAGCAAAGAGAAGAGCTAGAAGGTGGCAATATACCCATACGTTTGCCAGGTGTACAAAAAGGAGATATGGCTGCACGTAATTTTAAACCAGAAGTTAAAGTATTTTGTGTGAAATTTTCACCAACTGGACAAGCTTTTGCTACTGCCTGTACCGAGGGTTTATGTTTATACACTTTAGATAAGGGAGTCGTTTTTGATCCATTTGATTTATCCTTGGAAGTAACACCTAAAGCCATTAAAGAGTCTTTAAAGGCACGAAACTATTCTAAAGCTTTAATAATGGCCTTGAAATTAAATGAAAATAATCTAATAACTTTGGCTTTGGAATCAATACCCTATGAAGACAGTGAGTTTAAATTTTATAGCTACATATTTGAGATTTTTTAAAATTGTATTTATTTTATTATTTTTTTTAGTTAATTTAATTTGTTCTACCCTTCCAAATCAATATGCCTCTCGTTTGTTGCAAATTTTGGCCAAACTTTTGCATATCTCACCTCATGTAGAGTTCTATCTAAAATGGTGCTGTTGCTTATTGTTTACACACGGCAATAAAGATGGTGTTTTCCAAAGTACTTCACTTTTAGCTTTACATGAATCTATTTCTAGGAAATATGAAACACTTAATAGAATGTAAGTTTGTTTTTTAATATTTTTACAGTTTCCTATAATTTTTAATTATTTTTTTTATTAATTTTTCTCTAGCTGTGATTTCAATAAATTTACCATACGTTCTCTTCTGAAAACGGCTCACACTAGAAATATACAAAATCCGTTGCAAGATAATGTTGATGATCCCTTACAAGCTGTAAAATATAATAATGAAAATGATAACGATGAGGATGAAGATATGTTACTTATAAAAACCTCTTCGAAACAAATAGATGAATTTGAGAAAGAGGATGAAGAAGGGGAAAGTAGTGATGACGACGAAGAAAGTGACTGAAGTTTTTTTTTGTTTAGGAAATTTTAAGTGCAAGTTTTTCACAAAAAGGTGTAATAAAGTTAATGAAAAAAGTGTTTAAAATCAAAAACTAATGTGAAGTTTAAACAAAATGGATTTCAAAGGTAAATGAAAAAGTTGTTAATTGTTTAAACAAGTAAAAATAATAAAATTATATAAAGATGTATTCATTTTTTATTTTAAATTTTCTTTTATAAAAACTATAGCAAAGTTTCTATATAATTTTTGGAATATCTTCAATCAAGTACTTTAGTGCATTTCAAAGAAGATTTAAAAAGTGTAAAAAATTTTAAGTAAAGTGTGGTGTTTAATATTTGAAATATCTTCAATCAAATTCTTTAACGATTACAATTGAATTGGCTTAGAAACTCTTTGTTTTGAAAATAAAGAAGAACTTGTGTGAAAAGCTGTTTAAAAAGGTAAATTAAAACTATTTTTGTTATTTGTTTATTACTGTTTTGATATTATGCAAGATTTTAATTGAAAACTAAAAAAAAAAAAAAACTAAAAAAACAATAAAACGAAAAAAATGCCTGAATAAAATATTGCCAAAGCGAAAAATATTGCTAAAACCAAAAAATTGTCAAAACGAAAGAAATCGTCGAAATGAAAAAAAAAAAAAAATCGCAAAAACGAAATAAAATCACCATAACGACGAAAACTCTAAAATAAAGATAAATTGCCAGAATGAAATAATAATAATAATAAAATAATTGCTTAAACTAAAAATCGCAAAAAAAAAAAACGAAAAAAGGCACAAAAATAAAAAACCGCCAAAACGATAAATATCGCTAAAACGAGAAAAACCCAAATTAAAAAAATTATCTGAATGCAAAAATAGCCAACATGAAAACATCGCCAAAACGGAAGATTTTTCTTATAAAAGACCGCCAAAAATCGAAGCCGCTAAAACGATAAAAAACGCCAAAACGGAAAAAACTAGAACGAAGAAAAGAAAAATTGCCATAACGAAAAAAAACAACACATTAAACGAAATAGTCCGACTGAAAAAAAAAAGAAATTAGAGAGTTATCGCAGTTACTCAGAGAGAAAAAGAGTTCCATTACAGTACTTAAACTCGCAAGTGTTTTGTTTTTTTTTTTTTGTATTTAAACGTTATTTTTATGTTAGTTGTTTTATTTTTTATTTTTATTTAATTTTTGCGAAAAAAAAAAAATTAAAAAAATTTTCAAAATGAAAAATATCGCCAAAACGAAAATCGCCAAAATGGAAAAAAATAAAAATAAAATAGCCAAAACGAAAAAAGATCGTCAAAATAAAAAATCTTCAAAATGAAAAAATAGCCAACATGAAAACATCGCCAAAAAGGAAGAGAGTTATTACAGTAACAGTCTGGAGCCAGGACAGTTTGGCAAGGGAATTAAGGCAAGGGAATGGGAAAGTTGGTATTTTGTATCTCCTTGAAAAGAGAACTAGTTCCGTCTCTCCTAGATTCACGCCAAGGCCACTACTTATGCTCCATTTACTAGTGCCAAACTCACATATATGTGCATTTTGAAGGCGGTGAGAAATAATATCCAAATATTTTCCAGATACGGACACCGCTACATCGTCCGCATACGTGACGGTTTTGAACCTCAGGGAAACTATCCTTTCGAGAATTTTGCTATTGAAATTCAGCAAGATCGATTCATAAAATGAAATATGTCTACAAAACTGCCTGTTTTGAGGTTTTTAAACTTGAAAATGGTTTAAAATTTAAATCCTCACACTTTTATTATAAAAGTCATAACAGTTATCGTGCCTGCTTTTCAATATCAAAAATAAAAGAACAATAAAATCAGATTATCTTGATAACACAAATAAAATAATAAAAATAATTAATTTTAAATAAAAATGTGCAGAAATGTGTAAGAAACGCTATAAAAACAAAAACACAACATCTTTCTGAAAGCAACTCAAATTGTTTGCATTTTTACTTTGTTTCTCATTATCATTATTTCTAATTATTTCTCATTATTTCTAAAAAAATAATAATAAAATAAAAAAAAACAAATCAATTCTATTTCGTTTATTTCTCCTCTCTTACAACTCCCAATAAAAAGTGAAAAAAACTCGAATTCACTGTTATTGGTTTGCCTAGTTTGATTTTGTAAAGAAATAACAACAATGACACTGCTTTGAATTGAGATAGTTGTATGGGAGACATGAGAAATTAAATAGAGAAAAGTTTAATGATTTGAAACGCTCTTGTGAGTTTGGCGTATGTGTTAGTATCAACTTTTACCGCTTATAACTTCTAAAATACTAAAATAAAATAACAAAACTAGGGATAACAAAAAATGTGTTTGCTTGTTAATTAAAAACTTAATCGTAGCTCAGTTTTCTCTAAATTTTAAGATTCAATCGCGAGTTTATTTTCACTGAATTGTGTGATTAAATAGTGAGTCTATTTATACTTAATTCCAAGATTCAATCGTAGATCTACTTGTACTCAATTTAAATGGAATATATTTATAATGAATTTTAAGCCAGAATCTTGATTTTATTTATACCGACTTTCGGTCATTTGTACTGAATTTCAAAACCTAATCATAAGTCTACTGCTAAAAATTATACACATTTATCCTTTTTGAAAATTATTGACAATTTACTTTATTAATATTAAAATAAATTTTTCTTCTTTTTTTTTTTTTTGTTTATATACATTACACATTCTTCGCTAAACAATAGTTTTATTTGACTTCCGCTAAAATACGCAAAAAATATATACTATTTATTTTAATTAAACTATAGTTATTTTTCTTTAAGCAAATTAAAAGCTTTTGCTAGTTAATGTTAAATATTTTGCAAATAATTTTTTTATGTTTGCAAATATTTATATGTATAAATAAATAACCCTGGTTTTAAAGCAACTACCAAGTACTTAAATTGATAATTTGATTATCTTATATATTTTGTTAAATTTTTATTACAAATAGTTATTTAATTTTAGAAAGTATAAAAAGCTTTTAAAAACTTTAGGCATTTTTCTATTAATATTAATTTTATTTAGCTAACTATTAGTATTAGGTTTTTCAATAAAAAGTGCTTAAAGGATTTTTAGTTTTGATTTCCTTTGTCGATTGTACAAATATTCATAATATTTTTATTTTATATTACATTACTTAAAAATAGGTTATATATTTATATTTATTATTACAAAAAGTACTTTGCAAAAATTTGTTTATTGTTTTAAATGTTGCATTAACATGTGAGTGTATTCTTCAGGGGAAATTTTTCTTTTTAATAATTTTTATATTTAGTTCTTTAATATACTGTGCGTTTTATTAGCAAAAAAGCTCTATTAAAATTTTTGCTTCTTTTTTATTTTAATTTGTTAATTATAGTTTAATACAAATTATTGTTTTATTTATTTTTAATGCATTATTTGCTAAAATACTACACTAAATTTTGAAAATATTTTTATCAGAATTTTGCTAAAGTTTTAAAAAAGTTTTATATTTATTAAATAATTTCCAAAGTTAAGTCTAGTATTTTTTATAATATTATAGAAGCACCAAATTTCTAATTATTTTTAAGTTATAGTATTTTTTCTTATAAATATTTTTTATATTTTTGTTCGTTATGCATTTCACAGTTGGTGATGAGGTGTATTAGTTTTTTATTATTTATATTGTATTTATTTTTTAGGTACATATCTAAAATTATTCCGATTTAATTTTCATTAAATTAATTAAATACTTTTTAAAATTGCTGTAAAATTATTGAACTTTAAATTTTGTTGGGACTAAATTGTAGGTTTATTTATAATAAAATCAAAGACGGAATCTTGAGTCTATTTTTACTGAATTTTAAGGCTAAATAGCAGATCCATTAATATTAAAATTTTATTAAATTTAAATTTAAATACCGTATTGTGTTTCTATTTTTTACGGAATTTTAAAATTGAATCATACTAACGATTCAGTTTTTAAAGAATTTTAATAATGAATCACGGGTGGGTCCATTTTTTACTGAATCTAAAAAAATAATCGCGGGTATAATTATTGAGAATTTTAAGTCTGAAATTTAATACTGAATTGTAAGTCTATTTTTTTCTGAATTTTAATAGGGAATCGTTGGTATGTTTTTTCTGAATTTTAAGACTGAATCTGGATATATTTCTTTAAAATTTTATGGCTGAATCGTTGTTATATTTATACCGAATTTTAAGACAGAATTTTTGTCTTATTTTTTATTGAATTTAGAAATCGAATTATAAGACAAGTTCTTACTGAATATACTATTGAGAATTTTAAGCCAAAATAGGGAGTTTAATTATTTAGAATTTTAAGAAGTGAATTTTAAGAATTAAAGGTGGATCGTGTTTATATTTTTCTTTTACAGATTTTGTGACTGAATCGTGATATTTTAGTCGAAATTTTAAAACTATATTGTATTGCTGGATTATGCTGAAATTTAAGACTTTTAAGAATTTTCAGTATTAATTTGGATCAAATTATATTGAATTTTAACACTGAAACATTGGTCTATTTATGCCGAATTTTATGACTAAATCGTTAAACTTTTTAATCTGAATTTTAGGAAAGGTCTTCGGTCTATCTTTATTGAATTTTCGGACTAAATTATAAGAGTGTTTATGCCTTATTTTAAGATTAAATCGTGGGTTTATTTATATCGAATTTCATAACTAAATCGTGGAACTATTTACACTCAATTTCAAGACCAAATGGTGGGCATATTTTTAAAGGATTTTCAAAATTTTCAAATTGTATGGAATTTTTGAAACTGAATCGTTGCTCTATTTGTACCGAATTTTCGGACTGAATCGTTGAAATTTTTATATTGAATTTTAGGAAAAAATCTTCGGCATATGTTTAATGAATTTTCGCACTAAATTATAGGATTATTTATACGTTATTTTAAGACCTACTGGTGCGACTATTTTACTGAATTTTAAAACAAAATTATAAGCCTATTTTTACTGAACTTTAAACATTGAATCGTGTCGTGGTTCTATTGTGCGGAATTTTAAAACGTAAAACGTTCACCATTTTCTATATAAAATTTTAAATTTATTTTCACAGAATTTTTAATAATTTCAACTATCAATCGCACTTTCTGGCAAATTTATTTTATGTTGAATAATTCTAATATTAAAATTTATTAAAATATTTAAAATCTTTATAAAATTTTTAAAATATAATAATTTTCTTACAATTTTTTTAATATAATTTAAGGATATCTTTTTTTAAAATTCGTTTACATTTTTTTAATATTATTTATATATAAAAATTATTTTAATATTATATAATCGTTCTAAGCATTTTAAGCCGTGTTTAAAGTAAATAATTACTTTTGTTTATTCGTATGTGTTTTTTTAACGGAGTCCAGAGAGATGTGCTCTGGAACTCCCTAAATCCTAGGATGATTTCATCAACAATATCGGCCAATATAAAAGGACAAAAACAAAAAATAATATGGGAAATACAGCGCGTGAAACTTTATCTATTTCACGCCACATTATTTTCTCTACGCCAGTGTCTATATCTGTCCAGGCTACTGAAAGAAGACTTTGTCGACGAGCAGGTTTAGGAGGACCACCATTACCCTGTAAAGAAGTCTTAAGAGAGAGAGACAGTGAAAGAGAGAAATAAATTTTATATTTTTCTTTTTTATATTTTTCTTTTCTTTTTCATACTTGGCCTGGTGTTGTTGGTGTTTGTGTAGCCTTGCGTGACCGTACAGCACCGCCTTCCCAACTAGCTACCGTTGCACATTGACCTTTTTCCATGTTACTTATGCGCTAGAAATGAAGAAATTTTAAAGTTCTTTTTCGCTTATTTGTTTTAAAAAATGTAAAGATTTTTTAGGAAAGTAATAGAGACCATAAAAGAAACAAAGATAAAAATTGAAAGAATTTATTTGTAAAATAAAAGTTAAAAATCTAAAGAGT
Source organism: Protocalliphora azurea (assembly GCA_932274085.1). Classification (NCBI taxonomy): domain Eukaryota; kingdom Metazoa; phylum Arthropoda; class Insecta; order Diptera; family Calliphoridae; genus Protocalliphora; species Protocalliphora azurea. The sequence goes on along the minus strand of OW026521.1, from coordinate 26,807,483 downwards.
TTATTTTTAAAATAAAATATTTAAAAAAGAAATTTCGATATAATTTAAAATAAATAGTCAATATATTACTCTATTATCTTTCATATTTGTTCCTTACCATTGGCAATGTTTTGGGTATTTTGTTAACCTGATATTGATATTGGACATCTAAAACTTTAACCACTACAAATTCAGCTAAGGCCGCAAATACTGATAACATACAACCAGCCATCCATAAATCTAAAGCCTGCAAAAAAAGTACAAATACATATCAAATAAAATTCAAAACATTTTCAAATCGTCATTCTACCTTAACATAAGCCACCGGCGGTATATCTGCTCTCAGACCTGTAAACATAGTTACCAGTGTTAGCATACAAGTTACTAATAATGTAACTCTACCAGGTATGGCATCTAGTCCCAGCCAAAAACTAAACCAAGACAACATTACCACCAACGATGAGGGAGCAAATGTTTGTATCAAATGATGACCAATTTGACGTTCAAAACGAAAATATACCGTTAAGCGAGAAAAATTACCCACTTTTTCGGGCATATAACCATCACTTTCCTCCAGCTCTAAAGGCTGTCCCAAATTGTATTGTAAAAGTTTAAGCTCCGGATTAAGTGTGACTCCAGAATCAGACCAACGCAATTTAACTTTTTTATTATTTGATGAAACTTGTTGGAATAATAAAAAGGGGGAAAATATTAATTAGGGGAAATAAAAATAAGTTTTCTTAAATCTTTAATATTTATTCAAAAAATACTTACAACTTTCTATGTATATGGGACACACTTGTATGTCCATGGGATATAATTGAAATTCCATTTGACAGGCTATAATTGCATGCATACGTGCTGCATATCGAACGGTTTTATTTTTATACAAAGTCACCGAGGTAAATTTGTGGGTTAAAGTGGCAATTTCTAAAAATAAAACCAGAACAAAAACAAAAACAACAAGATGGCAAACAAAAGAAAGAAAAGAAAGGGAAGGAAGGAAAACATTGGCATGTTTTTAAACATTTTAATTACACTCGAAAACGAAATTATAGAAAACAAATGTCTATAAGTACAAATAAAATAATAGATTTTAAAAACGGCGGACATTTTTTATTATTATTTTGCAAAACAGGTCAACAAGAAAACATTGGTTTTGGCGCCAGAAAAATCAAAGGTAATATTTTATTTAGGCAAATATTATAAGCAGAAATAGATAACAATTTAAAGGAAAAATGAAATAATTTATTCACATTATTTCTCCAAGTTTCTTATACACTGCCTGCCACTTGAATAAGGAATCACATTTTTTTTTAAACTTTAATTAAGTATATCTCCTAAACTAAAGTTCAGAAAAAAATAATTTTTTGCGCAACCAAATTTCAAAGTGTTGGTTTTAGTTTCCTGAAGAAATAAAAAATATATGTACATATTTTGTTATACTAAAATTATGCATTTATTTAAAGACATGTATTTCTGTGTTACTTTTTCGTGTGTCACTTGAATAAGGAATATTTTAAAACTAAGCAAACTGTAATTTATTTTTAAATTTTAGGTTATAAAAATTAAAGTTATTGTCTTCTAGCATTCAAGTAAAGGATGCAATAACGCTTCCGTTATTGCATCCTTTAAGGATTCTATCGTCTCAAATTGTTTTCCTCCTTCATAAACTTTTCTTGCAAGCCAACCCCAGATATTTTCCATTGGATTCAGGTGTGGTGAATATGGGGTCCAATCCAAAAGTTGAACACCTTGTTGATTAATCCATTGTTTTACTGCGGTATGAATCGGAGCGTTGTCGTGTTGGTACGTCCAAGGTATGGGTCCAAAGAAATCATTAAATTTTGGAAATGCTTCCTCCAGAATGTTTTTGTAAGTCGTTGCAGTCATTTTGTTGGATGCAAAAACCAATTCTATGGTACCATAATACAAAATGGCACCCCACTCCACTATTCCGCCCTCTCGGCTGTGTCTGCGGCTCAAAAATAATTCTTCCTTACTTAGGTCATGGAAGTAATAGTTATACCCGTCGGGACCTTCAATACTAAACTTTTTTTCATCGGAAAATACAACTTTAAACCATTTGTCGGACCATGTCATTGTATTTTTGACAAACTGTAGACGTTGTGATTTGCGTTTTTCATTAAGTGACGGATTATGTATGGGCATGACTTTAAAATACGGTGCACTGTTCTTAGACTGGCACTGACTCCACTTTTTTCACGTATTTTTGATACCGACATGGCAGAATTTGATGCAATTCTAAGCATTTTTCGTCTTTCTTTTGGAGTTGTTGCCATTTTCTTCCGCTCTTTCATGTTTTTTCCATATCTTTCCACGTTGTTTAAATAATTGTATACAACTGTCTCTCCTCTATTAATATTTTTGGCTATTTGGACCGGATTCTGAGACTGAGATTTAAAAATCAAAATTTTTTTCTTTTTCAGAGTTATTAAGAGCCTTTCCACGTCCTATTTTGAATAAAAACTATTTAAAAAACTATCAAACTAAAAATTCTCTAGACGTTTATATTGAAAGAAATTCAAATCATAGCCTTCCTGATTAATATTAAAAGAATTCCTTATTCAAGTGACACACGAAATAGTACCACAGAAATATATGTCTTTAAATAAATACATAATTTTAGTATAACAAAATATGTATATTTTTTATTTCTTCAGGAAACTAAAGCCAACACTTTAAAATATGGTTGTGCAAAAAATTATTTTTGTCTGAACTTTGTTTTAGGAGATATACTTAATTAAAGTTAAAAAAATGTGATTCCTTATTCAAGTGGCAGGCAGTGTAAATTCAGTAGGGTGATAACTTTTCAGTGTCTTCTTTGACATCAAATAATTTTCCAAAAAAATTTCTGGGCAAAATAAAATAAATATATATAAAATAATTTATTAATATTTTGTTTATTTTTTATTTTGTATACTTTTCTTGAATTGTTAAATTTTTTAACATTTTATGATGCAAATTTAAATACAAAATCATTTCCTACCAATGTGGCAAAAACTATGTGCAAAAATGTGTTAAATTTATTTCTAGAGAGATTTTTATATTTTATTCGATAGCCGATAAGTCTTGAGTAATTATCTTCTGAAGACTTGACCATGTCACATTTTTCATATAAAATAAAGAGATTTTGATCCAGACCTAATTAACAGGTTCTACCATTTAAACATTTAGAGCTTTATATAACATTTTTTTAAATAAAAATATTAAAAATAGTTCAAATGAATTTTTAAAATCGAGTTCGGTGTGTGAAGGTTTTAGTCCAAATTGATTAAAAAGTTCGGTTTTTATTATCAGGCAATATGTGCTATAAAGTGTTGCTATGATGGTATTTTGAGGTCCAAAAAGTTATCACCCTAATCTGCATATAATAACATTTTCTTAAAATTGATTTAACAAATTATGGTTTAAAAATTAAAAAAGAAAAAGTCTTTAAATCTTATTTCCAATTTTAAACTAAAGTTTTCTTGTTGCCTGTTGCTATCACTTAAAAATTAAATATGTACTTATGGTAATGCAAAAAAGCTTAAATGTTTTATATGAAGTTTTTCTTTATGATAAAAAGATTTTCATTATAAAAACTAAAGTTAGATATTACAAACACAAAATTTTAATTATTTGATTACTTTTTTATTCAAATTTATTTAGTAATTTATTTTATATATTTGTTATTTGTTATGATTCAAGTAGAGATACTTTTTTCAATAGCCTTTTTTCGACAGATCACGTGTGAGTCGTGTCATGCTGTCATGTTATTTTTGTTTAGTATTGTTTGACATTTTATAATGGAAAGACTTACGCCTGAACAACGTTTACAAATCGTTCAACTTTATTACGAAAATTCACGTTCTGTGAGGAATGTGTTTTGTGCACTTCGCTCAACTTATGGTCAACATAATCGGCCTACGGAGCGTACTATTCGCAACACCATCACCCATTTTGAAACCCAGCATTCATTATTGGATATTATTCGACCGAATAGACCACGTCCAGCACGCTGTGAAGAAAATATAGCGGCCGTAGCTGAGAGTGTACACGAAGACCGTGGAGAGTCGATACGGCGCCGTTCGCAGCAACTCGGACTGACGTATGGAACGACTTGGCGCATTTTACGTCAAGATCTTAAATTGAAAGCGTACAAAATTAAGCTTGTGCAACAACTGAAGCCGCTAGACCTTCCCAAGCGACATCGCTTCGCTCTATGGGCTCTTGAAAAGTTGCAAGAAGATCCGACGTTTTCGAGGCAAATTTTGTTCAGCGATGACTCAATGGGTATGTAAACAAACAAAATTGCCGCATTTGGGACGAAGAGCAACCTGAAGAGATTCAAGAGCTGCCACTTCATCCAGAATCAGGTGGAATCATCGGTCCATATTTCTTTAAAAATGATGCCGGTGCGATCGTAACTATCAATGGCTACCGTTATCGTGTCATGATAACCGACTATTGATGCCTGAAATTGAAGCTCGTGATCCCGGCGACATTTAGTTTCAGCAAGACGGCGCCACTTCAAAAACATCGCATCAATCAATGGATTTATTGAGAGAACACTTCGGTGAGCATATAATTTCACGTTTTGGGCCGGTCGATTGGCCACCAAGATCGTGTGATATCACACCGTTAGACTTTTTCCTGTGGGGATTGTGTAAAGTCTGAAGTTTATGCGAACAAACCCGCTTCGATTCAGGCCTTGGAGGAAAACATCACGCGTCTCATTCGCCAGTTACCAATCGAAATGCTCGAACGAGTCATCGAAAATTGGACTCAACGGATGGACCATCTGCGACGTAGCAACGGCCAACATTTGATAGATATAATCTTCAAAAAATAAATGCCAAAGAATGTTCTTTCAAATGATAATAAACATTCCTCATTAAATTTGAATTTTCTGTGTTTTTTATTTGTTTATTTATTTATTTATAAATTTACTAATTTATTCATTTATTTATTTATTTACTTATCTATCTACATATCTATCTATCTCTTTATTTCATTTATTTTATTTTATTTATTTATTAATTTATTATTTATTTATTTACTTATTTATTTATTTATTCATTTATTTATTTATTTATTTTATTTATTAATTAATTTATTTATTTTACTTATTTATATTTAATCTCTTTTTTATTTATAATGAAAATCTTTTTATTTTAATTTCAATTTAAAGCATATTTTTACAATAAGCCACACACATTTAATACATAAAATAGTTTGTTATAAATAAAATAATTTAATAAAATTAAAATTAATTAAAAGATAGTAGTATAAACACAACACTTCACCACAAAATTTTGTCTGACAAATAACTTTTACATATTTTCATTAATAATAATAACAACAAAAACAACAAACACTTTAAAAACAAATGTCATCTTTAAGTATACTGGAACGTTTTTTTTTCAGGATTATTAAGGATTCACACACAAATATTAGAAATTGTTAAAATTTTCTACAAACATTTCGGACAAAAACAATTTGGGGAAAAGTATTGTGTTATTATTATTTTTTTTTTTTTGATAATTAAAAATAATATTGGGTGTTTAAAGTTTAGCTGGCTTGGCTGTTATTTTTATTGGGTGGAAAAATAAAGTGCATAATTTTTAAGGGGAGATTTGGTGTTTATTTTTGTTTGATTGTTATTCAAATGTAAAAAGATCTAAAACGTAAAAAACACATTGCTTTTTGTAGGGAAGGGAATTCTTATTAAAAAAATAAAAGAAACATATTAAATAAAATAAATCAAAATTTCTAACACTAGTTTGCAATAAGCAGTATAGTGGAACAATTGCTGATAGAAAAAAATTTTGGCTTTAATAACCTTTATTAATAAAATAATAAAAAAAATTCCATAAAATGTTTTTCTTTGTGTTCTTAATAAAACCCGCCAGATAAATCTGTATTTCATATTTGATACCTGGCTCTAGAGAGAGAGTCTAAACTAAACTATAAAATATAAACAAGACTATTGTAAACTAGACTTTAAGCTAGACAAGATTATAAACAAAACCATAAACTAGGCTATCGGCAGGATTAATAACAAGACTATAGACTAGTTCACGGGTTCCCAAATGGGAATCCGTGGACTTCTAGGGATCCATAGCGATTTTTTTGGTAATCCGCGAAGAGGTCTAAAATAGAGAAAAAATTTGTTTGCTTTTTTTGTCGGAATAAGAGGGGGATAAGAGATCGAAGCCGATCAAAGAACCAATTGAGGTGTTAAAAAATCTAATAAAGTCACTAAGTTCTTGTGTATATTTTCTAGTACTCGTGAGTGTTTCCCGAGGAATAGAAGGCCTTATTGAGAAGTTTTACTTTATTATTATTATTATTTTGCTTTTAAATAAGCGATACGGAAAGCCATCCCATTTTGGTGCTTTAGTTGAAACAACTTGTCGTGTGTGGTTTAGACGATTTCGATGTGTGAAACAAGTTTGAAAATGAAGAATTAAAGGCTTTGCTCGTTCATGAGTTATGCCAAATGCTTACATATGTTTCTAACTTTTAAAAGCACTTGAATTTATCCAAAAGCATTGAATTATGACGGACAATGAAAGGAGAAATCACTATTATAATCGAAAGCCCGGCCAAACAGGAAAATCGGCAGCGTGGCACCAAAATAATGCTCTATATTTAATGGGATCTATTATGCGCTGCTAAAACAATGTGAAGCGATTGCGAGAGACCTGTGCTGAACACAATTGATCAGTGTGAAAAGAGCTTTGAAAAAAAGGGCCAGAATATGCGACCAGACACGAGTCCATGACTTTCCCTCATGACCATTATCAGTCTCATATCGCACGACTAGTTAAAAAGTGATTGGAAAGATTTTTATTAAAAAATGATGGGAATTAATACATATCCCAATGTATTTTCTTGGAGACCCTGAAAACATTTTTTTACTCATTTTGCATTTGTATTATTAAAGAATTCAAATATGTCTGGGGGTCCGCGGAAAATGAAAAATTCCTGAAAGGGTCCGCGAGATGAGTTATCGTGGGAAATCCTGGACTATACTATTAAAAAGACTATAAACTAAACTATACACTAGATTACTAGATTACACACTAAACTATAAACTAGAATATGGACAATATTAACAGACTGTAAACTATGAATTGGACTATAAAATATACTATAGACTGAACTATAAACTATAGACTCGAATATAAATTAGAATTTCGACCATGCTATAGACTAAACTATAAAAAAGATTTTAAACAAGACTATAAGCAAGACTATAAACAGGACTATAAACTATACTATAGTATAGACTATAAACTTAAGAAGACTAGAGTATAAAAAACTTTAGGCTTTTGACCAGAATACTCGTATTAACAATACTTTAGACTACATCATAAACAGTAGTATAAACATGACTATAAACCAGCAAATATACTAGACTATGTACTAAACTATAGAAATGATTATAAACTAGGCTTTAGAAAAGATTTTATAAACTACATTATAAACTAAACTATAAGCATAAACTTTACTGTAAACAAGACTTTATAATAAACTATAAGCAAGACTATGAAAAATACTATAAACTGAACTATAGATAAGACTATAAACTGGACTATATACTAGACTATATACTATACCAATTACTGAAATATAACTTATTTCATTTTTTTTTTAATGTTTATTTAATAAATATTTAGAATATAATAGTAAACTTCAAATAAATAAAAATTAATTTTTTATATTTACAAAGTCCCATTTTAAGGAACTCTCAAGTACAACCCAGCAAAAACTTTGCTTTCCTGGTTTACCGAGTAACGTCTTACTCAGTACACCATCTCGTACATAGCATCCTAAGCGACAAAAACTCTATTTAGTTTAAAATATCTTTTTAGACATTTTGTTATAAAAAACTAACAGCTTCAGTATGGAGTTGAACCAGCAACCTTCTGGTTGTTAATCCGGCGCTCTAGCCAACTCATCCACGTTATTAAATATTCTCCTGTGTGAATAAATATATATTTATGTTATTCAATAATTCTAACGTCTATGTTTTCTAACATATTTACCTTTTAATTATCTTATTAGTTTTGTTTGTATTATTTACACAACACTTATATTTAAAACGCATCATTTATTGTTAAGCGATAAAAAGAAACTGGGTTGTTTTCGGCTTTTTTTCGTTTTGAATGAATGGATAGGGTTATTTTAACATGATTTAACGAAATATTACTTTGATTAAATGTATGTGTTCGTTGCGTAATACTTCTTTATTAAATCAAAGTATTAGTACTTTGAATTAACGAACTAATACTTTGAATCAAACAACTTGTTTACTTATTTTATTAAGAAATAAATTTAACGAATGGTTTCAATATACTGTTCATAACTGCGTAAAAATCAAGGACTTTCGTTTAATGTACTTTATTCGTCGAAATTACGTTTTCAGTGTATAATTCGACTCATGCGGAATATATTATAGAATTCTACTATTATTTTTCTACAATTATGTCAAGTCCACTGTGAAAAATTTACTTTTATCTAAAAGCACATCGGCATCACGAGCTTTTAAACCACCAGAACATATCAAATAACAATATCCATTGCAAAGCCAGCACGAAAGCTGCAGTGCAATTTTTGTTAATACAATCCATTACTATTTTTACCCACTTTTTTGCAAATTAGAAACACAAGTGCGAAAGTCAATAATCCCGTTCGACGTAACACAGAGTTAGTTTAAAATTCGCAGCTGATGAATTATTTGTTGTTGCAAAAATCAAATAAGATTTTAGTGAAACAAAAAAGTAATATTAATAAACTTCGCAATAAATATATGATAATAACAATAAGAATTATAATATTGACTTAGCTTGATATTTTTAACGGGCAACCAGAAACAAATACTGCGTTAAATAGCACAAAAACTTAAATAATTTGCGGAAAATAGAGAACCGATAAAAAATTCGCACTAGCACAAGATAGTGTTGCCGACTTAATGTTGAGATATTTATGAAAGTAATTGGAAAGGATTTTTTCATTTCTACAAGAAATTTTGTGGAAACTATGAAAATAAATGTGGAATTTTGAAAAATATATTGTTTTTTAAGGTTTTTTCACAATATTTTTGTTATTATTAATGAAAATTATTATTATTATTTTTAATTTTTACTTATTTGTAGATATGAGTTGCTAGTGTTTTTTTAATTTTTAATATTCTTACAATTTTCTATTTTATCTGATTTCAAATAGTATACAAACATAGTCAATATCGGTATATTATCATTGATAGGAGCTAACCGTTTTTATACGTTTGTTTTTCTAATGAAACTTTTTGAATTTTTGGAAACATGAAATTAAAGATATATAGATATATGTGGGTGAAAATTATGGTTTGGTAAACGGAAATTCCCCTTAAATTATCAGCTAACGTTCTCAAGAATTTGTATGGAACATTTTTCTGAGTTAGCTGATGCGATTAAAAATAATCGTAATATAGTATAATAAAAATATTACAGGCAATTAAAAAGAAGCATTATAACGTGCCAGAAGTAGGTAACATGTTTAGGAAAAGATCTCGCCTTGAAAATATTATATTTCAGATTAGTAAAGTTTTATTACTAGCCAATGCAATCAACTTTCTAAATCGAGGATAATTTACATAAAACAAAACGTAAATGATTGTTTAAGAAATATACTTACAAGTTCTTTCAACTTTATTATACACATTTTATATTTTTTATTACAGATTTGTATTATTACAGATTTGTGGAAACGAATATTTATTATACTACTGAGTACTTATTAATGTAATACAGAGTAGGCAAATAATAATGACGCCTCATTACCAAGAAACTACTTTAATAAGTAGTTGTTATTACCGAAAACCAAAAAGTTTTTGCTGGGAAGTTATAATTTAGAGTAAAGGTAATTTTTCTCTTACTTAATAATACATATAAATATAAATATAATATATTTATAATAAGTTAATTGTAAGCAAAAAGATTGACAAAAATCTTACTTGTATATAGGAAAAAAAAAAGATAAGGTCAAGGGTTAAAATTCAACGAATTACTATTGCGTAAGCCACCAATATTTCTTAAGATTCAAATTAGGTTTAATGTTTTTATCTTTCATAAAAATATTTATATCAAAACGATGACTTTCTATTGTTAGTTCTTAACAATCTATTGATTTTATTTTGAATCGTCTATAAATATGATAAAATATATGAATACCATCCTCATTTTGGATAAAACCATTTCTGTCAAGAAAAAAAAAAAGCCTCAGATGAAATGAATTAACTTTGTAGAGTTCTTTAAATGTACTCTTTGGAAACATAGTAGGTGGTATTCATACTGTTTAAAATATGATCTCTTATATTAAAATTAGCAAATGTAGATATTTCGACTTTTTCATAAAGAATTTTTTTGATATATTTTTGTTTTTGTAGTTACTGTTCTTTCATTTGTATAAGAAAGTGCAACACCTGAGGCATTTCCATTCGTATATACATATATCTCCATAAACGAAGGGCATATGTTAAACCATATTTGGCAACCGTATGGTAGAATTGGTCTTATTAAAAATAGGTACATAATAATTTTAACCCTTGGTTGTATATATTTAGAAAAAAATAATTTCTTGTATATAAAAAAAGCTTTCTTAGCTTTTATAAGTTGTTGTTCTATGTAGTTATTAAAATACACAAATTTATCTAGATTTATGTCTAGTAGTTTAACAGTCTGTTTTACAGGAATGCTTATATTATTAGTTCATCTAATAAAACTTTCTAAGTAACTTTCAGTTTTTTCTTATACTGCTGTTATATTTTCCAACTGATGGTCTAAAAAGAATACATTCTTATTTGTTTAAATTGATCTTCATATGCCAATTTATGGAATAGTTTCATCTATTAACGTTTCCAACTCAACAATTTGTTCCACCGTTTTCTCTATAAAAAAGGATTAGAAATCAACTAAAACTGTGTGTGTGTGTGTTTGTGTTTATGTGGACGATAATCAACGACAAATTGCATTTGAATTTTTATTGTTAAATGGTTTTGGTATTGTTTTTATTTTTGTACATCTCCCCAAATAAAATAAAGTAAATATATGCAACAATAGAATGATGACTTAAAAATAACGCGTTTTTTTTTAGGACAAATATGCACTGAATTGACTGATTGATTGAATTGAGAAATCATTTGTTTTAATATTTAATCATTTATTTAGTAATTTATTATTATTGTGTATACTTAAAGTTTTGTTTAGATGAAAATTTTTCTTCTCTTTGTCATGTTTATCGCGTAGCAGAGAAGTCGATGGAACATAGGGACTTCCGAATCCTAGTTGACAGTTTGGGTAGGTAGACATTTTATTGGTTTTCGATTTTTTTTTTTTTCGTTAATTATTATATTTGTTTTTCGTAGAAAGGCGTTGTTTTTATTTATTCGAGTTTTTATCATATTTAAGGTTGTTAGTGGTGGAGGTCATGGTTTATATTGTTAGATATCATTTTTATTGTTTTTTTTTTGTATTGAAAAAAATATTTCAAATAAAAAATGTTAAAAAGAAAATGTAAAAATTTATAAATTTTGTTAGCTATTATCAAAATTAATACAGATCAATAATGAAAAATAAAAACAGATGAGAAAATGGTTTTTTGCCTAAAGACTAAAATATATAAAAATTACTACCCACACATGACACTTAAATAAATTATAAATTAAAGAAAAAAAAACTTTGTTGTAGTAATATAGTTTGCCATAAACTTATTTAAACATTTAATACTAATAAAATAATAAAAACATAATAAAGCTAATGCAAAAATGGCGTTTTTGGCAAATTAAAAAATTTTAAAAGATTAAATAAATAAAAACTTACCAGCTATTTTTGAATTGAGAAAATAAGGATCAGGTTGCCAAAGATTATCGAAAAATTCTGGAAGTAGCGTTACATAGTCATCTCCTTCTTCAAAAATATCATCAGATATTTCTAGTCTAGATTCTAACCATTTTTGGTGTATAAACATATCTACTCTAAATGAAAAAGAAATAAAATTATTAAAACAAAATTATGAATTACTTGCTGTAAATTCACATTTCACACTAGACTATAGACTGGACAATGGAGTAGACTATAGAAGAGAATATAGAATAAACTATAGAATAGACTACGTAATAGAATACAGAGAGATTATAGAATAAACTATTTAAAAATACTATAGACTAGACTACGGCTTGATTACTAAATTGACTATAGAATATACTACAGAATATACTTATATATAATATAAAATATATTATAGAATAGACTATACATAGACTAAATAATATATTATAGAATAGATTATACAATAGACTAAAGAATAGATTAAAAATAGACTATAGAATAGATTATAAAATAGGCTATAGAATATAACGTTAGAATGGACTATAGAATAGACACAAAAATATATTATATAATATACTAAACAATAGACGTTAGAACGATAGAATAGTTAGCAGAATAGACCATAGAACAAACTGTTGAAAAGACTATAGAATAGACTGCAGAAAAGACTATGGATTAGAATATAGTATAGAATACGCTAAAGAATAGACTATAAAATAAACCATAGACTATACTATAGATTAGACTGTAAACTAGACTATAGACTAGACCTTATACTAGACTTAGGTTAGACTATAGACTAGATTTTAGACTAGACCGTAGACTAGACTATATACTATACAATAGGCTAGACTATAGACTAGACTATAGACAGGACTATAGACTAGACTATAGACTAGACTATAGGCTAGACTATAGACTAGACTATAGACTAGACTATAGACTAGATTATAGACTAGACTATAGACTAGATTATAGACTAGACTATAAACTAGACTATAGACTCGACTATAGACTAGACTATAGACTAGACTATAGACTAGACTATAGACTAGACTATAGACTAGACTATAGACTAGACTATAGACTAGACTATAGACTAGACTATAGACTAGACTATAGACTCGACTATAGACTAGACTATAGACTCGACTATAGACTAGACTATAGACTCGACTATAGACTAGACTATAGACTCGACTATAGACTAGACTATAGACTCGACTATAGACTAGACTATAGACTCGACTATAGACTAGACTATAGACTCTACTATAGACTAGACTATAGACTAGAAATTCGACTAGACTACAGACTAGAGTATAGACTATACTATTGACTAGTTTATTGACTAGATTATAAATTAGACTGCAGAAAAGACTATGGATTAGAATATAGTATAGAATACGCTAAAGAATAGACTATAAAATAAACCATAGACTATACTATAGATTAGACTGTAAACTAGACTATAGGCCAGACTATAGACTAGACTATAGACTAGACTATAGACAGTACTATAGACTAGACTATAGGCTAGACTTTTGACTGGACTTTCGACTAGAGTATAGACAGGACTATAGACTAGACTATAGACTAGACTATAGGCTAGACTATAGACTAAACTATAGACAGTACTATAGACTAGACTATAGGCTAGACTATAGACTAGACTATATATTAGACTACAAACTAGACTATAGGCCAGACTATAGACTAGACTATAGACTAGACTATAGACTGGACTATAGACTAGACTTTTGACTGGACTTTCGACTAGACTATAGACTAGACTATAGACTAGACTGTAGACTCTACTATAGACTCTACTATAGACTCTACTATAGACTAGACTATAGACTAGACTATAGACTAGAAATTCGACTAGACTACAGACTAGACTACAGACTAGAGTATAGACTATACTATTGACTAGTTTATTGACTAGATTATAAATTTGAATTTACATAACTTAAAATTAAATTTAATGTTTTTCAACCTACCGAAAGTCCATATCCTCTACATTAATCGAATTTATATCTACTACAAAAATACTAAAATCTACAATAACTGGAGAGCCCTTCCTAGAAGGTGGCCGTATTTCTGAAATAAAAAAATACAGAAAAAATAATAAAGATATTAACAAAAATTTAAAATATTAAAATAAATTTTATTCTGTATTAAATTTAAATATTAAAGGAAAAGGAAATTTAACAAACATGACCCTGGTATTTACATCAGTGTTGCCGTTACATTTTTCGTAACTTTTTAACGCTCTACGTAACATGTATATTTTTTTTGTGTTTAAACTCATTTTCGTAACTTTTTGGTTTAATAAAATTAAATACTATATGTAATTATTATTAAATATTTTTATATCATAAAATTATTTAACCCTGAAGAGGCGCAATATTTTAGTAAGAAGAGCATAACTGATTAATAAAATAACTTTCTATTTTTATTCACGCAGTATTCACTCCTCGGTAACAAGACAAAAAGATTAAATCGTAATTTAGTGTCAGCGATTATTGCAAAAATATTTTCGACCTGAATAATGCTAAAGAAGTGCCATTATTGAACAATATAAAAAAGCAATATGTATTTTCAAATGCATATATTGAGAGAATATTTAGACAACTAAGTTTATAAAATCAGATCATCGTATTCGTTTGAATACGAATTGATTATAACCAGGGCAACCAAAAAACTGTTTTATTCGCATTAAAAATTATCTTGAAATCGGTCTTGAATCGGTTTTCTGGGTTATATTCTAAATTATCTAATATTCTTGCTAAAAATTACATTTATTTTTATTAGCAATTCATTCAACGCTAAATTTCTATCTATTTGATGCAAAAAAAGTTAAATATGCCAGATAACTTAAGCCCTAAATATGCTGTTAGGACCAAAATAAATAAATAAAAATCGATGCCAAAATTCATGAAATTGTCTGAAACCGATAAATATCTAACAGTTTGGTTCATTTGAAGCACAGGAAAAATATGTTTTTTCATATTTTTGGTTGACCTGATGATGACTAAAGAAAAATATCATACAAAACTATGAATCTTCTAAAGCATATAATAAAATAAACAAGTTTATTTTTAAAAATTTATAAACGTAACTATTTAGGAAAAATTATAACTTTTTCGACAAAAAACTGGAGCTTTTTGCAAACTGCATCTGGCAACACTGATTCACATACACAACAAGCCTTAAATTGTTTTCTCTTTCACTCTTACTCACACTCTGAAAGAGTGAGTTATAAAATAAACTCTTTCGTATTAAAAAATCAATAAGAGTTTTACATTGAATTTATTATTGTTGTTTTAAAGAAAACACACACATGTTTATGAACTCATACAATTAATCTTTATGTTTGGGTGTGTAAATAAGTAGTAGGTGTAAATTTCACGTGCATTTCTTATAGAAAACAATAACAAAATGAAAACAAAGCAAAACAAAACAATGAAAATATCTAAATAAACTGCGATTTCCTAAAGTATTCGTGTTAACAGTCATTATCAGGGATCGTACAAGTCTTTTATTTTTTTGTTTTCTTCTTCCTTTTTTATTTATTTATTTTTGGGGTGTTCACGTAATCATTTGTGAGTGAAGTATACTAATGGAGTTAATGTATGAGACGACAAGAGTATAGGTAGCGAAAGACCTTGAAACTTAGTGTCAAGTTCAATGCAAATTTGTTAAATTCCTATTTTTTTTTTTGTTTGCCTTGCATACACACTTTTTAAAAATCAATATAAAAACAAAAAATTATGTTTAAACAAATTTTAACTTGAATTAATTAAAGAAAAATTTTGAATTTCTTTTTCTAAAATTGATATAAACTAGTATGTAATTTTCATTATTAGCTGATTTAATTTTGGTTTCATATTGTGTATGTAAATTTATAATTTCCCTTTGAATAACAAAAAAAAAAAAAAAAAAAAAAAAAAAAAATACTTACCCTTGACATAATTGGGCGGTAATACCACTCTTGGCTTTGCTGTATAATTTACATTTGCTTCCGTAGATTCGGTTAACCTGAAATCAAAAAGGAGAGAGCGAGAATTATTATTATTAATAGTCCATTTTTTTCTTTTGTTTTTAATAATGTTTTTATGGTAATTTATAATAATGTTATGTTATAAATAATAAGCTAAAATGCAAATGTTTTATCTGCAAATGTAACAAAATTAAAATTTTATTATTTTTAGTTATTTATTTGCTGGAGCAATTATACACATGACGAAAAACTTGACGGCAGCAAAAAAAAAAAAAAAAACAATAGTTTCATTAAAATTTAAATTCTAACGTACGTTTTCTATAAAAAGAAAATTTAAAAAAAAATTCCATAAAAAACAACGAAATTTTTCTATAAAACTTAAATTCAACCAAAATTTTCTATAAGAAAATTTAAGAATAACTCTATAAAAAGAAAGTTTATTCAAAATTTTCTAAAAACTAATTTTACGATAATTTTTTATAAAAAAAATTATCAAAAATTTTCTATAAAAAGAAAATTTAACGAAAATTTTCTTTAAAAATAAAATATAACGAAAATTTTCTATAAAAAAATTTTAACGAAAATTTTCTATAAAAAAATTTTAACGAAAATTTTCTATAAAAAGAAAATTTAACGAAAATTTTCTATAAAAATAAAATATAATGAAAATTTTCTATTAAAAGAAAATTTAACGAAAATTTTCTATAAAAAGAAAATTTAACGAAAACTTTCTATAAAATAAAAATTTTACGAAAATTTTCTATAAAAAGAAAATTTAACGAAAATTTTCTATAAAAAGAAAATTTAACGAAAATTTTCTATAAAAAGAAAATTTAACGAAAATTTTCTGTAGGAAGAAAATTTAACGAAAATTTTCTATAAAAAGAAAATTTAACGAAAATTTTCTATAAAAAGAAAATTTAACGAAAATTTTCCATAAAAAGAAAATTTAACGAAAATTTTCCATAAAAAGAAAATTTAACGAAAATTTTCTATAAAAAGAAAATTTAACGAAAATTTTTTGTAGGAAGAAAATTTAACGAAAATTTTCTATAAAAGGAAAATTTTCTGTAAAAAGAAAATTAGGCGAAAATTTTCTATAAAAAGAAAATTAGACGAAAATCTTCTATAAAAAGACAATTCGACGAAAATTTTCTATAAAAAGAAAATTTAACGAAAATTTTCTATAAAAAGAAAATATAACGATAATTTTCTATAAAAAGAAAATTTAACGAAAATTTTCTATAAAAAGAAAATTTAACGAAAATTTTCTATAAAAAGAAAATTTAACGAAAATTTTCTATAAAAAGAAAATTTAACGAAAATTTTCTATAAAAAGAAAATTTAACGAAAATTTTCTATAAAAAGAAAATTTAAAGAAAATTTTCTATAAAAGGAACATTTTCTGTAAAAAGAAAATTAGGCGAAAATTTTCTATAAAAAAAAAATTTAATAAAATTTTTTTACAAAACGAAAATTTAATGAAAATTTTCTATAAAAAAAAATTTTAATGGAAATTTTCTACGAGAAGAAATTTTAATGAAAATGTTCTATAAAAGAAAATTTAATGAAAATTTTTTATAAAAAGAAAATTTATCGAAAATTTTCTATAGAAAGAAAATAAGATTTAGCGCGGAGTTTCCATAAAAACAAAATTTAACGCAAATTTTCTTTAAAAAGATAATGTAACGAAAATTTTGTATAAAAAAATTGTCGAAAATTTTCTATAAAAAGAAAATTTATTGTAAATTTTATATGAAAATAAAATTTAATAAAAAATTAAAAAAAATTAACAAAAGCTTTCTATCAAAAAAATTTTATTGTTTACTAAAAAAAAGAAAATTTATTAAAAATTTTGTATGAAAAAAAAAATTAATGAAAATTTGTTAATGAAGATTTTCTATTAAAAGTAATTTATTAAAAATCTTCGATAAAAATTTGTTAATGAAAATTTTCTATAAAAAGAAAATTTAATGAAAATTTTCTATAAAAAAAGAATTTAATGAAAATTTTCTATAAAAAGAGAATTTAATGAAAATTTTTTATAAAAAGAAAATTTAATGAAATAAAAGAAAATATAATGAAAATTTTATATAAAAAGAAAATTTAATAAAAATTTCTATAAAGAGAAAATTTAAAGAAATTTTTTTTTGTAAAAAGAAATTTTAATGAAAATTTTCTATGATAACAAATTTTAAAGAAAATTTTCTATAAAAGGAAAATTTAACAAAAATTTTCTATTAAAAGAAAATGTATTGAAAATTTAACGAAATTTATAAAATTTAATGAAATTTTTCTAAAAAAAAGAAAATTTAACGAAAATTTTTTATAATTTTTTTTAATTTTCTATAAAAAGGAATTTTAATGAAAATTTTTGATAAAAAGAAATTTTAATGAAAATTTTTTATAAAATGAAAACTTTCTATGAAAAGAAAATTTAATGAAAATTTCTATAAAAAGAAAATTTTATCAAAGTTTTCTATAAAAAGGAAATTTAATGAAAATTTTTTAATGCAAATTTTCTATAAAAAGGAAATTTAATGAAAATTTTCTGTTAGTTTGTATTCATTTATTAGACTCTTCCAGTTCTTACAATGTAAATCGTTAGTTAAATTATAATACAGAGTTGCAAAATATTGTATAAGAATATACATAGAGTGCAGAAGAAATACAGTTTTATAAATAAATTTTCATTCATTTTCAACACTCTCCATGAGTGACAGATTTCCAAAATCAACATATTTTTCGTGCACTCATTACATATATTGAAAACTAAGAGTTCAAACAATTATAAAATTAACGTTTCAATTCAAAAATAATTTTTCTTGATATATATGTTAGTAAATACCAAATTTATTTCTAAAGTATTCTAATTTCTGAGGAGTAACAGCTTTTGTGAATACATCTGCAATCATCTCGTTTATACATAGATATTCCAAAATGAGTTCCTTTATGTCGATTTTCTGGCGAATAAATTTGGCTGTTATATCCACATGCTTCGTTCTTGGTGAATAATTATTGTTATCGCAATATAACAATATACTTTTGTTGCTACCAGAATTAACTTCAGCTTCTAGGCGTTTCAACCAAACTGACTCTTGTATTGCAGCAGTTAGAGCCACAAAATCGGCTTCTGTCGAAGATAATGCCGCTGTCTTTTGCTTCTTTATTGAACATGAAATTGCGCCGCATTGGTAGATAAATACATAGCCGATTGTAGATTGGCGGTCGTCAACGCCTCCGGTCTAGTCTACATCACAGTAACCCTTTATATTATTTACTGTTTCTTTTCTATAAATGATGATTTTGTCGATTGTACCTTTCAAATACCTCATTACACGTTTAACTGCTTCCCAGTGGGGTTTCCCAGAGTTAGTTCCGAATCGACTTAGCAAATTTACGGCATAGCAAATTGCCTGCATATATGGAATGTTTATCATTAGCTCTCTACTCTCTTTGCCTTGTGGACTCATACTGGATGACAGTTTCTGTTTGTAATCCATCGAAGTTGAAGTTGGGTTATACTCACTTATTCCAAATCGTGTCAAGATATCTGCTATGTAACGTGACTGATCAATTTTGATAGCATTTCTGCTTCTGGTGATTTTTGTAGCAAGTACTGAAGACACCTCTCCCATATCCTTTATTTTTAACTTGCAGGCGAGCATGGATTTCAGCTTTTCAATTAATTCCACGTTATTGGAGAATATTAAGACGTCGTCGACGTAAATAGCCATATATAACACTTGACCATCACCTACCCTGTGGTATACGCACTGGTCAACCTCTCCTCTCACAAGCCCCATTTTGAGCAGTTCATTGCTTATTGTTTCGTTCCAAACACGTCCCGACTGCTTAAGACCATAAATAGAATTTTGAAGCTTACAAACCTTTTCGGAGTCATCATCGAACATTTCAGGTTGTTCCATATCTACAGTCTCCTTAAATGTTTCATTTAAATATTAACTTACTGTGTCCATTTGATGTACGAACATATCATATTTAACTGCCAACGCCAATAAATATCGTATTGTGTCATATCTGACGACAGGTGCGAAGGTTTCATTAAAATCTATTCCTTCTCGTTGAGAAAAACCTTTGGAGACGAGTCTAGCTTTCCACCGCACAGCATTACCATTTTCATCTCTTTTGGTTTTGAATACCCACTTACATTTTATTGCTTTTTCACCTGGTGGTAAGTTTGTCAGCATCCACTCAGCATCCAAACTCTTCAATCATTACAGCTTTCCATTCGGCTGAGTTGTTTGACATCATTGCATCCTTAACGCTGATTGCAATATCAGAAACGAACTGCATTGCACAAAAATTGTGTGACTGCTGATTTTTATTTGCCAAACGGTTAGAACGATGAATATTTTTGTTGGTTGTAATGTTTCGTGCCTAGTATGCATTAGAAGACCATTCACCATCATCATTTACTTCAACAGGTGATGGCAAAGGTGACGGCCACGCAACAGAATCATCATAATCGCTTTCGCAGGATTCAACTTCTTCAGGGGTTTCATTTGTCGTAGGGGTTTCAGGTGTTAATTCCACCTCGTTACCATTCTCCCCTGAATTAACTCTGTCGTAGGCTTGAATCAATTCCGGATAATAAATATCATTTTCGACATTAAGATTCACTTTGCTTCCTTTTAAAAACACCGTTTTTCTTTGGGTATATGTACTAGGGCTGGACACCCAAAGACTTTTAAAAATTTTAAATCACGACGGTGGCCAGACTTCGGGAGATTTTTCATCACTACGACAATCTGTTGATTAAATAACCAAAAACGTTGATCTCATCCGCTATCGATGAGCATACATCTCACACGTTCCATCATGGTTCGGCTTATTAATTCCGCTGTACCATTTTGTTCCGGAGAATGCGGACACGTCTTTTGATGAATTATTCCGCTGTCTTTCAAAAAACATTAGCGACATCTACTACGTCGGATTCCACAACCTTCCAACAGCCCTTAATAATGAGACAAGATTTGGCCTGCCTCTTCCACACATCGAAATTCTCGCGTCCTCTTAAACACTCCAACGAAAATCCCACTGGAAGACTAGCCATCTTTTTGCTTCGCCAAAAAAAAGAACTTTATCTAATAAAACTTTCTGAAAAAAAAAACTGTCTAATACACTTGCGACATGAGTCCCATAACCTGTTGGTTTGAATTAATTTATTACACTCTTCTAGTTCTTACAATGTAAATCGTTAGTTTAATTATGATACAGAGTTGCAAAATATTGTATAAGAATATACTCGTATATACAAAAGCAACTGTGTTAAATAGAGTGCAGGAGAAATACAGTTTTATAAATAAATTTTCATTCATTCTCAATATCTTCTATATATATAAAACAGGATGTGTGTGTGTATGTAACGTATGGACTTCAAAACGGCTGGGCTGATTTTGATGAAATTTTCAGGGAATCTTCAGAATATTCAGGCGGGTGACACTGATTTTTGATTTTCGGTCTGCGGGCGGAGGGGCGTGGCAAAATCCAATTTTCATATTGCACCACCAATGACATACATATATTTATTTTTTTTTTGCTTTTTTTTATTTTATTTTATTTTTTTTTTGAAAGCCGTTGCCATGTTTTTCAAAACGAGATATCAAACTCTTAAATCGGTTATGTAGTTCCGAAGATATTTACAAAAAACCTATGTTAATAATGATCCAATATCAAAATTTTAAAACTTTCGAAATGTTGCATTCAAAAATCCGAGTTTTCGGTTTATTTACAAAATATTTACATCATTTAAATCGTGTGGTAATGCAACACTAATATTTGCTTAGGGCCAGCAATGCGGACCGGGTCAGCAAGTTTTCTATAAAAAGAAAATTTAATGAAATCTTTCTGTAAAAAGAAATTTTAATGAATTTTTTTTAGAAAATAAAATCTAACGAAAATTTTCTAAAAGACAATTAAAACAAACTTTTCTATTAAGAAGAAAATTTATTGAAAATTTAACAAAAATTATAAAATTTAATAATTATTTTCTAAAAAAAAAGAAAATTTAACGAAAATTTTTTATATTTTTTTTTGATTTTCTGCAAAAAATAAATTTAATGAAAATTTTCTATAAAAAGGAATTTTAATGAAAATTTTCTGTAAAAAGAAATTTTATTGAAATTTTTTTAGAAAATAAAATCTAACGAAAATTTTCTAAAAGACAATTTAAACGAACTTTTCTATTAAGAAGAAAATTTAACAAAAATTATAAAATTTAATAATTATTTTCTAAAAAAAAAGAAAATTTAACGAAATTTTCTTATATTTTTTTTGATTTTCTGCAAAAAATAAATTTAATGAAAATTTTCTATAAAAAGGAAATTTAATGAAAATTTTCTATAAAAAGGAAATTTAATGAAAATTTTCTATAAAAAATAAATTTACTTGAAATTTTCTATAAAAAGGAAATTTAATGAAAATTTTCTATAAAAAGAAAATTTAATGAAATCTTTCTGTAAAAAGAAATTTTAATGAATTTTTTTTAGAAAATAAAATCTAACGAAAATTTTCTAAAAGACAATTAAAACAAACTTTTCTATTAAGAAGAAAATTTATTGAAAATTTAACAAAAATTATAAAATTTAATAATTATTTTCTAAAAAAAAAAAGAAAATTTAACGAAAATTTTTTATATTTTTTTAATTTTCTGCAAAAAATAAATTTAATGAAAATTTTCTATAAAAAGGAAATTTAATGAAAATTTTCTATAAAAAGGAATTTTAATGAAAATTTTCTATAAAAAATAAATTTACTTGAAATTTTCTATAAAAAGGAAATTTAATGAAAATTTTCTATAAAAAGAAAATTTAATGAAATCTTTCTGTAAAAAGAAATTTTAATAAAATTTTTTTTAGAAAATAAAATCTAACGAAAATTTTCTAAAAGACAATTTAAACAAACTTTTCTATTAAGAAGAAAATTTATTGAAAATTTAACAAAAATTATAAAATTTAATAATTATTTTCTAAAAAAAAAAAAGAAAATTTAACGAAAATTTTTTATATTTTTTTAATTTTCTGCAAAAAATAAATTTAATGAAAATTTTCTATAAAAAGGAAATTTAATGAAAATTTTCTATAAAAAGGAATTTTAATGAAAATTTTCTATAAAAATAAAATTTAATGAAATCTCTGTAAAAAGAAATTTTATTGAAATTTTTTTAGAATATAAAATCTAACGAAAATTTTCTAAAAGACAATTTAAGAAAATTTTCTATTAGATAAAAATTAACGAAAATTTTGTATAGAAAACTGAAGTTAATTTTTGTTGAATTTTCTTTTTATGCAAAATTCTCATAGATTTTATTTCTTATGAGTTTCGTTGAATTTATTTTTGTGGAAAAATTTCGTTATTTTTTTCGTTTCATTATAATTTTGTAAAATTTCCTTTTATAGAAAATTTTCGTTAAATTTTATATTTATATAACATATTTGTTAAATTTGCTTTTCATAGAAAATTTTGGACAAATTTTATTTTTTTAGAAATTTTTTAATAAATTTCATTTTTATTGAACATTTTTTGATAAATTCCGTTTTTATTGGAGATTTTTGTTAAATTTCGTTTTTATTGGAGATTTTTGATAAATTTCGTTTTCATTGAAAATTTTTCCTAAATTTTGATAAATTTAATTTTTATTGAAAATTTTTTGATAAATTCCGTTTTTATTGGAGATTTTTGTTAAATTTAGTTTTTATTGGAAATTTTTGATAAATTTCGTTTTCATTGAAAATTTTTCCTAAATTTCACTTTTATTGAAATTTTTCGAAATTCTTTTTTCTAATAACAAATTTTTATTTATCAACAACTTTCGTTAAAATCGAAGGAAATGTTTAAATTTTTTTGGAATTTTATTCGAAATTTAGTTTTCAATTAAGTTTATGTCAGATTCTTTTTGAAGTATTACTATTTATGTATCTAATATTTATTAATTTCTTCAACTGTAATTTACATATTCGTATATAAGATGTATATCTATGTATAAGTATGTTTGTATATTTGTATATATTTATTATTTAAATATGAATTTCGTGCTAAGGTAACATTAAATAAAGTTAGGATTTTGTTAACCTTGAGCACTGTTTGTCAACTGTTTGATATTTTTAAACTTATCTAGGTCTAAGAATTATTGATTTTATTCTATTTATTATTTTTTTTTTTTTAATAAACTTATTTTGTAATTTTTTTTTCTGTTTGTATTGTTTTCGTGACTAGTTTTTTTTTTTTTTTGGTATTCATTTGCAAAAATAGGAATTAATGTCCTGTTGTATCATAAATTGTTTTCTATGCACTTTAGTGAACAATAAGTTAATGAATGCGTGGTAGTGGTGGGGGGATAAATTATTAGGTAGTTTTTGAAGTTTCTTTATAATAAAGACCTTTATTTTAGGCAAACATTGTTAATACTTAATGAATGTGCTATTTTGTTCGTTGACCTTTTTGACATTTTTGATAAACAATAAAAAGAAAAAAATTAAATATCATAAAGCGTTTTTAAGAAGATTATTTTAAGGTTTTATATTTTACCTAAAAAAAAACAACTATAAAGAAATATTAATATAGCTTTATTTGTAAATGTCATGAGGAAGAAAATTTAATTAAAATAACAAATATGCAGTGGATGTCAGAGTGTTAAAGTAATTAATTTTGGCTGCCAGATTAAATGTATATAGCTGATGTCTTTAAAAAGATGATAAATGTTTTGATTTTAAACTTTTTTTTTTTTTTTTTTAATTATTCTGTATATTTGTAAACCGTTAGAGCTATGAAAATAAAATTCCACATATCCAGAGCTGAGGCATTTTACTCTTGATTTGTAGTCTTAGCGGCTCAAGGAGAAAGTGAGAAAACCTCCAGAGTTGGTTACCACCTAGGCTACGGTTTCACAAATGGGGGTACTCGAACCCGTATCTGTAGCAACTTTTAAGGTGGTCAGCGAGGAGGCCTAAAATAGAGAATAAATTTGTTTAATTTTTTTTTCATGATAAGAGGGAGAGTAGGACATCGAAGTCGATTAAAGAACCAATTGAGGTATTAAGCTATCTATTAAGTCACTAAGTTCTTTTGTATATTGTCTAGTATTCGTGAGTGCTTCTTGAGGAAGAGAAGTCTGATTAAGAAGTTTTTATAACTTTAATTTCTTTAAGATAAGCGTTGCAGAAAGCCATCGTATTTTGGTGCTTTAGTTGAAACAACTTGTCGTCGATGATTTCGATGAATGAAAAAGTTTGAAAATGAAGAATTGAAGGCTTTGCTCGATCATGAGTTTCGCCAAATGCCAAATGCTTACATAATATTTCGGAGTATATCAAGCAAATGTTTCTCGCTTTTAAATGCACTGGAATTTATCCAAAAGCTTTGAATTATGACGGACTATTATAATCGAAAGCCCGGCCAAACCGGAAAATCGGCAGCGTGGCACCAAAATAATGCTCTATATTTAATGGGATCTATTATGCGCTGCTAAAAAAATGTGAAGCGATCGCGAGAAACCTGTGCTACAAAATCATGTTTCAATTCTGGCTGAGTTTCCATAAGTTTTTTAAACTGGTCGTGCACAATTTATATCCTAAAAATGTTTATGAAATATTCAATGGGTTCACTAAAAAATTCCAAATAATAAGAAATATTAAAAAATATGCCTGTTTAAAAAGTTATCATCAGCTGAAGTTAAAGAGATATTTTTTCCATATTTGGCTTAATTTCCTTAAGATTTACAATTTAGGTTCTAAAAGCTTTTTAAAATATCCATTGAATTCGCTATAAAATATCCAATAATACTTCAACATACTTTAAAAATATGAAGTCCCAATAAAAATTTATACTCATCTGAAGCTAGAGAGATACTTAAGTTGAACATTTTCTCCACATTTTCGACTGGCTTTTACTCTCTTAAAGGAAAATCTTTAATACATTTTCTTTTTATTGAATTTTTTTTTTTTGTTAAATTTACTTTTATAGAAAATGATTGTTAAATATTATTTTTATAAAAAATTTTGTTGAGTGTTCTTTTTATACATTTTTATTAATTTTCATTTTATACAAATTTTTCATTAAATTTTCTTTTTATAGAAAATTTTATTCCTATGGAAAATTTTGATTTCATAGAAAATTTTCTTTTTATAGAAACGTTTCGTTAAATTGTTTTTATAGAAAAGTTTTGTTAATGTTCTTTCTAAAGAAAACTTTCATTAAATTTTCCTTTATACAAAATTTTCTTTAAATTTTCATTTTATAGATTTTTTGATAAATTTTCTTTTTATAGAAAATTTTTGAAATTTTCGTTAAATTTCCTTTATATAGAATTTTTTTTTTTAATTTTCTATTTATAGAAAATTTTCATTAAATTTTCTTTTTATACAACATTTTCGGTAAATATTCTTTTTATAGAAAATTTTCGTTAAATTTTCCTTCTATAGAAAATTTTCGTTAAATTTTTTTCTATAGAAAATTTTCTATCCATAAAAAAATTTTCTTTAAATTTTCTTTCTTTAGAAAATTTTTATTAAATTTTATTTCGTGAAAAATTTCCGTTTGATTTTCTTTTTATAAAACTTGTCCGTTCAATGTTTTTGTTGTAGAAATTCTCATAAAAATTTCTTTTTATAGAAAATTTTCTTTTTATAAAAATTTTAAATAAATTTTCTTTTAATAGAAAATTTCCGTTAAATTTTATTTTTATTGAAAATTTACGTTAGATTTTCTTTTTATAGAAAATTTTCGTTACATTTTCTTTTCATAGAAAATTTTCGTTAAATTTTCCTTTATAGAACATTTCGTTAAATTTCTTTTTATAAAAAAATTTTTGATAAATTTTCTTTTTATAGAAAATTTTTGATACATTTTTTCGTATACAAATTTTTCGTTAAATTTTCTTTCTTTAAAATTTTTTTTTTAATTTTCTCTCTTTAGAAAAATGTTTATTTTTATAGAAAATTTTTGTTCAATTTTCCTTCTATGAAAAATTTTTATAAAAAAATTTTGATAAATTTTCTATTTATAGAAAAATTTCAATAAACTTTTTCTTTACAGAAAATTTTCGTTAAATTTTCCTCCTATAGAAAATTTTCGTTAAATTTCTCTTTATAGAAAATTTTCTATAAATTTCCTCTTTATAGAAAATTTTCGTTAAATTTACTTTCTTTAAAAAATTTTCGTTAAATTTTCTTTTTATAGAAAATTTTCGTTAAATTTTCTTTTCATAGAAAATTTTCGTAAATGTTGTTGTTATAGAGAATATATGTTAAAATTTCTTTTTACAGAAAATTTTCGTTAAATTTTCTTTTAATAGAAAATTTTCGTTAAATTTTCTTTTCATAGAAAATTTTCGTTTAATTTTCTTTTTATAGACAATGTTCGAAAATTTTTTTATAGAGAATTTTTGTCAAAATTTATTTTTATAGAAAATTTTCGTTAAATTTTCTTTCCTTAGAATCTTTTCGTTTAATTTTCTTTTTATAGAGTTTTTGTTAAATTTTCTTTTCACAGAAAATTTTCGTTAAATTTTCTTTTCATAGAAAATTTTTGTAAATGTTTTTGTTATAGAGAAGTCTTGTTAAAATTTCTTTTTACAGAAAATTTTCGTTCAATTTCCTCCTATAGAAAGTTTTCGTTAAATTTTCTCTTTATAGAAAATTTTCGTTAAATTTTCTTTCTTTAGAAATTTATCGTTAAATTTTCTTTTAATAGAAAATTTTCGTAAATGTTCTTGTTATAGAGAATTTATGTTAAAATTTTTTTTTTCAGAAAATTTTCGTTAAATTTTCTTTTAATAGAAAATTTTCATAAAATTTTCTTTCTTTAGAAAATTTTCATAAAATATTCTTTCTTTAGAAAATTTTCGTTATATTTTCTTTCTTTAGAAAATTTTCGTTATATTTTCTTTCTTTAGAAAATTTTCGTTATATTTTCTTTCTTTAGAAGATTTTTATTTTTATAGAAAATTTTTGTTAAATTTTCTTTTCATAGAAAATTTTCGTTAAATTTTCTCTTTATAGAAAATTTTCGTTAAATTTTCTCTTTATAGAAAATGTTTATTTTCTATAAATATTTTTTTTTTGTAGAAAAAATTTAGTTAAATTTAATTTTATAGAATTTTTTAGAAATTCTATTTTTACAGAAAGTTTTCAATAAATTTAATTTTTATAGAAAATTTTAAATAAATTTTATTTGTATGAAGATTTTGATAAATTATTAAACTTAGTAAAAAAGAAGTAAACTTACCACATTAGTATGAAACCAAATCCAAATGAAAACACTATATTTGTATAACGGTCTAACATTATGGTGATGACCAAAATAGATAGTTGCCGTTACAAACAAATAAAATTGAACAAAAACCAAAAAAAAAAAAAAAAATTTGAAAGAAACAAAATTTCAAATCATCTCACTTTTTTGCGTTGTAGAATTTTCATAATTTTCTTTAATATTTTTTTTTTTTTAATTTCTTTATGATATTTTATTTTACAATTATTTTTTTAAGGTTTTTTATTGTAACAAATTCTTTTTCTTTTCTCGAAATGTAACATTAAATTTTAGTATTTATATTTCTATTTATTAAAACATTAAACAGCATTAGTTAGAGCAGCCCATTAAACACGTTTAGCATTATGATTAGCAACAATATATTATAAAAAATATCAATTTATTTAATTATCATAATTTTATTAAGTTTTATTATTTTTTATATTTTACACTTCGTTATAATTGCTTCTATATAATTGCTTCTATATTAAATTAGTTACAAAATCATTTTATTACATAAATGAAATTTGTATAAATTTGTTGTATTGAAAATTAGTTAATTTCATTAAGTGTAACAGGATATAAGCGGCTTATTCGTTTTTTAAGTATTATTTTATTTTTTGTAATTAATATGATTATTTTACAAAAATTTTTGTTTTATTTTATATATTTGGCTAATATTTTATTTTTTATTTATTTGCTTTTTTTTTATTAGTTTTAAGTATTTGTACTCGTATTGTATTTGATTTTTGCAACCGTATGCTTAAGTAGTTATTCATTGAATAAAACTAGCAAATCTAAAGAAAAAACTACATACATTGAATTATCACTGACTAGCTGAAAACATGGGCAAGATATTACTAGTGATAATAAAGATATTCATCTTTCTTTTTTTTTTTTTTGGTTTTAAGTTTTTCGTTATCCAAAACAAATAATATAAAAAAAAAAAAAAAAAAAAAAAAAAAACATAAATACCATATATTAATGTACTTACTAGACATATGTAAATATTAATACCCTACGTGCTTACTTTAAATCAAGTCAATTGTTTGTTATTTTTATTAAGTCAAATCATAAAATCGTATTTAAGGTTAAAATCACTGTTAATTTTTTTTACTATATGGCAGCATTGGAAAATTGCATTGTTTACATTTATTAATTCTTATTTTTATTTTTCATTCTCTCTTTCTCACTCAATTATATTTTGCTGTTATTAATTGAACTTTTATTGCTTTGTGTTCGTGAAGTTAAGAAGGAATTTATTAAAAAATATGTTCTAATTCTTAAAAAAAAAAATAGGTGCACTAGAAAAAATTTGACTTGCCAAACAACAATCTGCTTTAAGTTTTTTCTGTACGTAATATTTTTTATGGGCATGTCTAATATTTCCCCACAAATAATTTGGCAGTCCTCCCATCACTCCTGTTTAACCATTACTTTTCGAAACTCCCAGCCCACAGTGCGCGATCAAAGAAAAAAAAATTAAATCGAAATTATTATGCAGTTCCGAAACGGCTGGTCCGATTTCAATGAAATTTCACATAGTGATAGTAAAGATGTAGGTAAGTTTAAGTTTTGACCTTGGACCATATAGACTTACCGGGGGCGGGTCCACAGTGTCCAAAATTTGTGCACCTTGGTTATGAACATTTTTAAAAACGATCTTGATACGTTATATTTGAATTGATTTTCGAGGTTTTTACTTGAGGGAATTTTACTGGTCGACATCTACAAAAAACTTCATCGCATGCATATCTTATTTCTTTTAGTTTATGAGATATTGGGCTTAAAGGATTAAAATTTTTAATTTTTAATGTACCTTGGTGAAGTTTTTTCGTTATAGCGCTGTTAGGTTAGGTAAGATAGACAGCTGTAAATGTAAAATATACAGCTCACTTGGTTACTATTGGTTCCGTTGTGTTACCCTGATGGATCATGTGCAGTTGTTTTCACATGTCCGAGAATAGGTTCGAATCGAACCAACCTGGCGCGCGAATAAAATATCTGATCCGTCTGACATCAATTGCAGAGAGATCAGATAATCCAAGCATATATGGACTCCCAGCTTTCAGCAGACCTTACATTCGCAAGAGCAGGACTGTGACAAAGAAAATGTTCTAATGTTTCATCCTCCTCTTCGTTAAAGCAACTTCTAAAATATTCGTTGAAAGGGAGTCCTAGTCTCCTAGCGTGTGCACCAGCAGTCCAGTGCCCTGTAACAATGGCTACAAGTGTTCCTAGCTAATGCCTTGGTAATCCCAGAATGAGACTCGACCGTTTGAGTACTCGTTCGTCCATCTTTGTTGAGCTATTCCTGACAATTACTGCAGTATCATAGATCTGCAAGGTGACAGCGATATACCAACCAGTTCTGGCTAATTCATCCGCAATATTATTTCTCGGGGAACTTGAGTGACCCCCTACCCAGATCAGCTCTTGGTTTGAATATTTCGCCGTCTCAATTAAAGATGTCCGGCATTCATGTACCAACTTGGATATCGAATAGACACCCGAAAGTGACTTAAACGCGGGTTGACTATCGGTACAAATTTGAATACCCACTTGGAATATCCTATAGTACATTAGCCAATTTACCGCTCTCCTAATGGTTGATATCTCCGCTTGAAGAGCAATACCGTGATCCAGCAATTTAATGGAGATGTTCCTCTTATGTGCGGGAATGTGGACACCTGCTCCAACCCCTTCAGAAGATTGGAATCTATCGGCATAAACCTCAACCGATTCAGCTTTTATAGTGGGATCGGCTGAGATTGAAACTGAGAAGCCTCTGTCCAGAAAGGGTCAGGGATTCCCAAAATGGTAGCATGACAATTCCTCCTACCGTTCCATGGACCTATAGTACTGAGTTTAGTCGCCGACATGATGGCCATTAGATCTACTGGCTTCCAGAACAAATAATACCTTGGATAGTCTTGCACGCAGCGCATCTGTAGTTAGTAGCGCTGAGCTATGCAGAACTTTTTCGAATATTCCGCAAAAGGTGGATTTTTCCATCGCTTTCCACCATACTATCGCTCCATACATAAGTATAAACTTGGTCACCATGTCGAAGAGCCATTTTGTATTCTTAGGATTTAATCCCCAACATTTTCCAATAGCTTTCCTACATATATAAAAGGCAATGTTTAGCTTTGATATAGCGAATCTAACTTTCATCCGATTTCTTTATTCTTTAATTTTATTACAAACAAATAGCAAAATAGTGTAAAGAAAGAATTTTGGAAAAGTATTCACGGAGTCAAAAGCTGTAAGCACTTAAATTTTAACTTTTAAAAAAAGTAGATTTTTCCTCTTTTTTTTTTTTTGGAAAAAAGTGTTTGCATACATTTTTTGTTATATATAAATTTTCTTAAGTAACATATACAGTAGTATATTTTTCTGAAAGATAACCAAATAAAAAATATTCTGAAGGAAAAAAAATCAACAAATTTGTTCCAGGAATTCCAAATTTTGACCTATTTTTAACTGATTTACAATTTTTACCTTATGTTCCAAAATCACAAAGCTGAAACCAAAAAAAATTTTAACATTTTTTATAACATTTAATTTTTAGGTAATATAAATTTTTACTCCACGAAGGAGTCTTGTGGTCTCTGTGAATTAATCCTGAAGTTGATAGATGAGACGCTTATACAATAAACCAATCTCTGAGAATGTTCGATGTGAACGGAAACACCCTGAAAGGTGTCTGAAAGGTGTATACAATAAAATCTTTTCTATTTTACTTCTATAGCTAATACACGTTTAAGGTACGAGCTCAAAAAATTATATTTTGTATAGATACTGATACTCATTCTACCTGCGACAATGGTTGATATTCATAGTCATGAAATTGGCTATTAGGGCATTCAGACCGACGCGAAATTACGTACTTTCGTGATTTCGGCCGAAATCAAGTTGAAATTACGTAATTTCCCATACATTTTGACACTTGCGAAATTACACAATTTTGTGTAATTTCAGCGAAATGACATTGAAATTACGATGCCCATTTCCGTGCAACTCTGTACATGGTTGGAAAAAATACTTTTTTTTCAACTATGTACTGCATGTTTCAATCGTGAGAAGAAAAAAAAACAATTGACAGCTGATCTTAAATTTAAACACAAATCTTAAAATTAATTATTAAAGTGACTTTGCAAATGAAAAAAGGATAGTTTAATTTTTAATTGTTGCAAATTAATAATTTCCAATTTAGTAAGTAATTGTTTCTTATTTGTTTCCATTTCAAAATATTTTATTTACCCCTATAACAATTTAAAATGTAAACAATAAGTATCAGCTGTTCACGAAATTACATCAAATGTAATCTAGCCAGTATGAACACTCTAGATTTCATTCGTAATTTCGGCATGAAATTTTGTAATTTCGCGCCGGTCTGAACAAGGCTTATATCAACAAAGTCAGTGCATTATATTGCTTATCATTTAAAATAGTTTCAGTTGAGAAACGACTGCTAACTTATAATTTTTTAACAAATGATCAAAAGTATAAAGGAACTCAATTATATTTCATTATTTCGATAGATTCTGATTGAATCCTGTCTGAATCTTATAATTCGTTTTAATCGAAATAAGTTATAAATAAGTTCTTTGCTATGATAAATCTAGTTTTCAATAGATCTTTTGAATCAGTTTCTCATGAAATGCTGCTAAATAAGTTTTTTAGTGATTTGGATTCTCTCGTATGGCTTGCAAATTAATTCAGTCCTATATGTTCTAATATAGGACATAATTTGTACAGACTATTAATGAAAGTTTGTGAGGTTCCACAGAGCACAATTATTATTTTTGATAATGAAGATTTTAGTAGAAAAGTGAATGATGATTTACGTAATATTGATATAAGGTATAACAAAAATTATATTTTATTGAACGCTTCCAAGTCGAAAGCAATATTGTTAAATAACACTATGCAACAGTATTTTGGAGGCTTAATCATTGCATCTGCAAATGAAAAATCCAAAGGATGTTTCGTTAGTAGGCAAAATTTTTATTTTATGATTTTCTAAACTTTTCCTTTTTAAAACCAAAGTAGTTTTAGATAAGTCTAAAAAGTTCGAACATTAATTATTTTCGCTTAAATATTTAGTGCTTTCAATTCATTTATTGAATTTGATAAAATTAAATAAACATCTTAATAGCAAAATATTATAAATTACACTTATTGGCCGCCATAAATAATACTATATTGTGTTATCGGGCGAAAAATTCCTTTTCAGTTACTTATAATCCGTCGTATTGCCTCCGCCTTTCCAAATTCGGAAAATCAAGAAGTAAATTCGTATTCAGTGACAAGTTATAAATTTTTTTAACGCCATTTTGAACTTTTTGCTTTTTATTGCAGAATCGTGATCAGCGCCCCCAAAAACGCTATATTTGGTATATATTTTATGTATAAGAATTATTTTAATTATGACCAAAATTTAAGGATCCCCTGTTCGCCATATTGCTTCCGCCTTTTGTAATTCGGAAAATTAAAAAAAAAACAAATTCGTGTTCAGGGGTCGCAAGTCTATTAAATGTAATTATTTAAAATTTCGGTATAAAATAAAAAAAATTTGGACATCATATTGGATCCGCTATTTTGAGTTTTTAACATTTTTTTTACAGAATCATAGCCAACGTTCCAAAAACTCTTGTATGTGATATGTATTTTTTACGTACACTAAGTATTCTAACTGTGGCCAAAATTCAGAGATCGTGGTCTACTTTGTTCCGCCATATTGATTCCGTCTTTTCGAATGTGAAAAATCAAAAACCATATTCATATTCAAAGACCACAATTTTGTCAAATGTGATTATTTAAAATTTCGTCAAATAATAATAAACAAATTGTGTCCGCCATATTGGATCCGCCATTTTGAATTTATAATTTTTTATTATAGAATCGTAATCAGCGTCCCCAAATAATATAAAGTCACTGAATAGTGTGGACTGTGGGTTACGACCTTGTCTACTAACAGAATATATTATTTCAGTCCAATATCTCCAAAACTGGATTATTGTCGTTTTAAAACTGCCAAATGTGACACTGTGCACCGTCTAGTGCTCTATATTAAATATTTTTAAACGGAAAATTTGTCTTCTTATTTGGGAAAATATTTTACGAAGGGAGAATGATGGAATACGTTTTTCTCAAAATTATATTTTCGGGAAATATTTTGTAGCTAAATAAATATATAAAAATTTATATGAGCCACGGTACCAACAGACAGTAAAAATATACCAAATTAAGTACAATTGTACCATGTTTGCCATCCGCGATGTGAACGACATCAGGCTTAAACAAGAAATCGCTAAATGCCACAATAAACATTATTCTCGAGCAATTTTAGGGAATGGTCATCTCAAGTAGAGGCGATGTGGATTGTCTAAAGAGATTTGCAATTTGACGGCCTTCCTTAAGTCACATGTCTACTTAAAGTCAGCAGTCAATCCTCGACATCACTTAAATTGAACCTTATCTCTGTGTCAGGATCATCGAAAATTTGTCCACGCAAATGTCCGTTTTTCATCGGCATTCATTTCGACGGTATTATATTTCACATATAAAGTCAGAACTTCACCTTTTTAATGCTTCTTAGTTTTGTTGTCGTCTTGTTTTGTTTGTTGAGGATTTGAAAGTCCGTCATGTCATATACTAACGTGTTAAGGTCAAAACTTCGTAATAATACAGTCATGTTCTGCTAATAAGAACTGACCACTTAATATTAGAAATGAAAAGACGAAAAAGGCAATGAAAGTAAGAGTAAGAAAGGAATCGTATAATCTTATAGAGTATATAGTATAAAGATACGTTCACACTAGTCAAATATTTGACCACAATGACGTAACCACTATATAAAATATTTGCTATATTTTCTTTTTTAATGGGAAACAGTTTTTTACTTATCGCTAATAATAGCTGAAATTTTATCGAATTTTATTTGACATTTGGAAGAACAAACAACGGCAAACAATATATTTTTATAACTAGTGGTCACGCAACTTTTGATTAAATATTTGCCAAATGTGTACATAGCTTAAGAAAACTTAATATGCAACCCGAGGAAGTATCTTATTTGTGTATATTAAACATAGTCCATCGTTATAGCATTGCTATCTAGGCTTTGGATTATTAGCGTATGTCTCTTTTTACTTTAGGAATTTTCAGTATGTAAGCATTAATTTGGATTACAATATAATGATCATAATATGCTCTATATATAGCTATATACACTGTACTGTATATGTATATATATGTTTTACTTGAAATATTTTTATCGAAAATATATAGAGAAAT
The DNA here is from genome assembly GCA_932274085.1 of Protocalliphora azurea. Taxonomy (NCBI): domain Eukaryota; kingdom Metazoa; phylum Arthropoda; class Insecta; order Diptera; family Calliphoridae; genus Protocalliphora; species Protocalliphora azurea. The sequence continues at coordinate 26,772,047 of OW026521.1, read as the reverse complement.
AAAAAAACGGGTATTATATATATCGATGGCTTAATATAAAAAAGGCGTAACTCGATTTTAATAAAATCCGTAAAATTTTTGATACAAAAAAAGTTTTAATGCAATTTTTAATAAAAGAGAGGCAACACATTTTATTTCTCATTAAATTTATATATATTTTTTTTATTTTAATGAAGTTATCTAAGATAGGCCCTTTTTTCATTGATGTTTTTGAAAAAAAAATAATAAGTTAGGGCTTTTTTAAACTGAGTTGAAAATGAGACATATTATTATAGAAATTCAGGTTTTAATAATAAAAGGAATTAATTCATGAAATTAAGAGGTTTAAATCAGAAGTTAATTGTAAAATATTAGTTGTTATAAGGCTAGTTATCATAAAAAAGATGGCAATCTGCGGTAAAAACTTTTTCAAATTCTGTAGGTGGTCGCATTTCTTTTTTGTGATTGCTATTTTCTCCTTATAAAGTGAATCAGGGGGGATGTCTTTAATCGCCGATTTCGATCTATGTGGGAGCAATTCGTAATCGTCAGTTATGTCTGCTTTGAAATATATTGATCCTAATGGGTCATAAGCCAAGGCTCGTAGCATATTTACAGTAAGACCACCAATACTTCTGCCTAAAATTTTAAGTAGATGTTTGAATACATACATTTCTAGAACTTTTATAGTAAGCAATATTTTTACCAGAACGAATCGAAGAGTATCGTTTAGGCATGTTTACAAAATTTAGAAAATAGTCGTAGTGCAAATGGTGAGCTTGTAGGGGTGCTGGAACTTTTCGTGCCTCCTTTATTAATTGCACAAATTTGCGACGGCAAATTTATTTCCTTATTTTTAATTTTTCTTTCTATAAGTGAAGGGCTTCAGTCACATTCCATTTGCGTATGTCCACTTATTAAAAATTTTTGTTCAATCGTTATTTGTGTTTCCATAGTAAAAGCCAACAATGCTTTAGACAGTATTGCATTGCCATTTTGTTAGAAACAGCCATCTGAGTAAATAATTACGTGACGTATTTCTGGCGATTGAGTTTGGATCTTCCTCAAGTGTTTAATAATACATGTCGTAAAAATGGAAGATACTGGACATCCATCTGTTTCGTCACAAACATAATTGTCTGATTCGTGTGTTAAAATATTGTATATTGTGAAATTATGCAGCACTCGCCTTTAGTTGAGGAATTCATTTTAACGCTTGGACATCCATACATATAACTGCACATAGTCCGGACTTACCATTTGTTATGAAATTATATTTTTCTTCTCGCATTTTTTGTATTTCTTTTCTATGTTTTTTATAATCTTCATCTGACAAATTAGTAGATAGATAGAGAAGGTTGATGTGATACCAGATAGTACCTCATCTCCACCCGGAGACCGATCCCGGTCCATTGTGAGTCCCTTCAATAGAATAGCTGTGAAATATAGAGTATAGAATACAGAAAATAGAAAATACAGAAAGTACAGAAAATAGTAGAGTAGAAGATAAAAGGGTTAGAAATGTGACGAATCATATAGGGGGACCAGCAATGTTACCAATCCCCCTAAGGTTATACCCCTGATTTTCCCTTAAGCAGCCGATTCCCATGACGAAGCCTATGACGTCTACAAGATCTGCGTCCCGAACGTCACTCAGCCCGCCGAGGAACTGGCTACCCTGCCATTTCATCCTACGATGCTGCAATCGTGGACAATGGCACACAATGTGCTCAATAGACTCGGTCCCTATCAAACAGTGACCCGTTATGGCCCCTATCATGATCCTCAAGGTCTTCCTATTCATGCCCAGGAGAGTGCTAGTGCCTGCATTGCAAAAATTAGTAACTTTATGTGATACGCAAATATCACACTGATCTTTCCTAGATTTAAATATGGAATAGTTCAATTCCTTTAATAATTGTGCAAAAATTGGATAGGACAATTTTATGTTTCTATTTTCTTTTTTTAAATCACACTCTGCGGCATAAAGCTGGCAAATTTCCTGATAGATGGAAAAATCCAATTCAAAATATAATTTTTTACTGTCCCTTTGGCAATAATGGGAGTCCATTTTTGGCAACTCATCTGAAAATGTTTGTACACAACTACAGCTGCGCTGACAGATTTTCCTTGTATTGTTGTGTCATGGTGAAAACTAACGAGTTAGGGCTTTTACTTTCAAAAATTCTTTGACTTGACTTAGGGTTTTTTTGAAATCGTTATAAATCTGTTATTTGAAATTATATCTCCCTGAAATTTTGAGGCAAGATGCATCGGATATTTGCCTACCAGAATACATAAAAAAACGCTATTTTGAAAAAAATTGAGTTACGCCTTTTTTATATTAAGCCATCGATATATATTCTTTACTAGAAGTTCTAAAATACTAAATGATATTGCAGTTAATTTTTGCTAGTAATTTTTCATATTAAAAAATATAAAAGAATTTGCGGAATCTGGAGAATATATTTTTTATATATTGGTAAGGCTTTTCTAATTCATTTCATAATGATCAAATGATAACTCTGATAGTGGCATGATATTTAGTAATGCTTTGTATTTAATGTAGGGTATCTTAACTTATCTAGATCGCTTAAACACTTCCCACTGAATTTTTTTTTTTTTTGTTCAAATATTTACTGAGATGATGTGATGATGATGATGATGATGATGAAATGGAAAAAAAAAAATACCATTTGTCTGTCATATCAACATTTTGTTGTGTGTATTATTTTGTGGTCAAGTATTATTATTATTATTGTATGGAGGAATCATTTAAATTAAGCCCAACAATTGAATCGCGTGCCGATTTCATTTATAGAGATCTTTACACTCTATACACCTCCTATTATTTCGAAAATATATACAAAACACTTGATATTGCACATTTTTTGTTTGTGAATTATTTTAAGATTTTTTTTTCTCTTTAAGCATCTCGCCAAAACAGATTAGAAACAATTGAAAATTATTTGTAACTTTTGACAATTATTTTACAGTTTTCTTTTTAAAAATATTTTATTTCCTAAGTAATGTAAAGATAATAAAGTAAGATAAATAAATTGGTTTTGAAAATATTTTATATGAGAGTTGATAGAAAAGTTTTCTTAAGTTATACAGTGAGTTTTAAAATAATTTTGAAAGTATATGAATATAAGGAAGAAAGCATGTTGCTAGTTAGCGGTAGTTTTTTGGAAAGCTTTGAAGTTAATTGTCAGTTTTTGACAATTAAATATTGTACCACAACAATTAAAATAAATTAAACATATTTTCGTGATTTTAGTATGTGAACAATTAAAATAGAATTTAGTTAATAAATTTTAAAATTTAAATTTGAATTTAGCATAAGAGCATAAAAATCTCTTGTCATACGTCATGGAAATACTTTTTATTTTCTCTCGCTCGAGATTATTATCAAGAGATGTTGTAAAAATTAAGCTTTCTTTACAGTGCACATAGGGACAAAGGTATAGCAAAAGTGGCATTAAACAAATCGCGTTAATTTAATATAAGTGATTGATATCGTTGAAAAAAATAAGCAGAAGTTTTATATTCGGCTGGTCCAAATCTTTTATACCCTTCACAAAATTTATATTTCATAAATATGTATACACATTCGAATTATTTCTTATCAAAAGTTTTACTTTAACCTGAAAATATATTTAATTTATATGCGAGAAATCAAAATTTTTTAAAAGTTGGTACAGATTTTGTTCAATAACTTTTTTTTCTACTAAATGCTTAGAATAACAAAAAAGGAACTGTTTGGGATTTTATTTAATTCTTTCTATTAGTTTAAAAGTGAGAATGTTTCCTACAGAAAAAAATAACTAAAATGACTTAGAATTTAATGTAGACTATAAATATTTGTAAATAAACCTTACTGAGGGGGAAAATAAATACCTTTGCAATTTTCTGTCCGTAAACTTTTTGATCCCACTGTGCTTCCACACTTATAAGGAAGTATTTGAAATTTATACTAATTTATTTTTTGTTTGTGGTTTTTTTCTCTATAAATGCAATAATTCTTTATCAATTTCAGATATATATGTATAATCTTAAAAAAAAAAAAAAAATAGAAAAATTACGTAAAAGTTTAAACTGATATAAATTTATTTAAATTGAAAGATCATTACGAAAAAATGTTTTCTATTTCAATAATCAATAGGGAAAAATTTATTATAATTAATTATTGGTAATAAGAATTATTACGACGTTTTAAAAAGGTTTAAATATAAATTGAGAAATGTTTAAACAGGAATTCCAACTATAAAGCTTAAAGAAATTTTATTTAATTTTTAAAGCAAATTTTCCTTTTCAAATATATGTCTAAACAATATTTAAACATATGGTTTCTAAAAATTACTTTGAATTTTTTTTTGGGTGTCATATTGATTTTATTTTATTAGCTAAGGAAAATTTACAAATGTCATCAAAATAACAATCATTAATAAAATTTTATTAACAATATACATAATCATCATATTACAATATGATTTCGAAAAAAGGCAATATACTTTATTACATTATAAGACGAATGTAAGGCACACTTCATTACATACGTTTTTTGCAATCTGGTAATTCCTTAAAAATGACATGAGTAAAGTAATGATAGTAGATCTGGTAAACCTATTAAAGTAACAAGAAGGCTGCCAGATGTAATAATTAATAAGAAAATTAATGATTGAAAATAAAATAAGTAATTAACAATTTAATTAGTTAGTAGTTAATAATTCAATCTATTTTATTATGCTTAATAATGCCGAATAAGTTATTCCAATGAAAATTTAACATTCCTGCTAAAATTTTTATTAAAAAAAAAACTCTAAATTTCCCAAAGAAATTTATTAATAAATCCGCATCAAAATTTTAGTCTGTTGATGTTACAAACCAAATCAAAAACTTATTAGACATATCCTTATCATTTTCATCATTACAAATGGCGGGAGAAAACAATAAACAGGCTAAGTATTAAGGGTTGTTGAATTTCTAAACATAACAAATCAAAAACGCGATTTCTTCCTTTATTTAAATACAATATGTATGTTTGTATGTGCTTATATTTATGCCTATATCTAATGGAATATGATATCAACACTTTGGGATTTTAACTCAAATAATGTATACATAATTGTAACTATGTTATGTTAAATTTATTAAAGATTTCTTATTTTTAATTTAAATAAGAAATACTGGGATTTGCAAAGGATAATAACCAGTGGAGCCATTTGCAAAGTAAATGGTAATAAGTCTAGATCTTTTAAACCGTGAATCGATTTTGCTGATACTAGAAACGTCAATAGAGGAGGAATTAAGTTTTTGGAATATTATTGGTTGGAGTAAGGCACAGAGGTGTGCTGCAATTGGCATTACAGGTGCAATAAGAAGCACACCACAAGCGGCTCTGGATGTCATACTTCATCTCTTACCCATTGAAGAGTTTGTGAAGGGTATGACAGCAAGTTATCTGCTGAGACTTAAGGAATTAGGACTATTAGGTTCATCAAGAGCTGATCACTCCAGGGTCATATACGAGCTCAGTTATGGTGAGGTTAATTTGAACTCCATGGGGGCATCAGATTACATGGCCGCTGAATCAGACTTTGGGGTAAATCCTGTCGTGCTGATACCTTATAGGGAGATCTGGTCCGTCACTGAGAGACTATATGAAGGTTGTGCAGTGTTCACGGACGGATCGAAGATGAACATAGGTACTGGTGCGGGAGTCTATATTATGGGCACGGATCTGAAAGGCTCTTTTAGACTCCCTGATGAGTGTAGCGTTTTTCAGGCTGAGATTCTCGGCATCCTGAAAGCCGCAGAAATAATCAAGCAGAATGTTGCGAGGGGTACTGAAATTACTCTCTATGTGAACAGTCGGGCGGCTCTGAAGGCCCTGGGGACACATGTGGTGAAATCCAAGCTAGTTGCTGCCTGTAAGAAGTCACTGAGAGAGCTGATGAAAGACTACATGGTGAGACTCTGCTGGGTGCCTGGCCACTGCAATATATCAGGCAATGAACTGGCTGATGAACTGGTAAGGCAAGGCGCAGCAAAGGATGTCTCGGAGAGGGAAACCTATGTGAAACCACCACTGAGTTTCTTCTATGGATCTTGGTCAGAACCAATTCGGCTTGGTGTCGAGGGCGATATGGCCAGCACTAGACAAAGCAGGCACTAGCACTCTTCTGGGTTTGAATAGGAGAAGCTTAAGAATCATGATAGGGGCCATAACGGGTCACTGTTTGATAGGGAAGATGAGGTCTAGATGGTACGCTGGCAATTCCGATTTTTGTAGAATGTGTGGAGATGTCGACGAGACCGAGTCTATTGAGCACATTACATGCCATTGTCCACGATTGCAGCATCGTAGAATGAAATGGCTGGGCAGCCAATTTCTCGGCGGGCTAAGTGACATTCGGGATGTAGAACTTGTAGACGTCATAGGCTTCGTTAAGGGGATCGACTGTTTAAGGGAGAATCAGGGGTACAACCCTAGGGGGATTGGTAACATTGCTAATCGTCCTATATGATTCGTTTTCATTCCTATCATTCTCTTTTCTATTCCTATTCTCCTATTTTCTGTGTTTTTTGTATTCTTTATTTCACAGCTTTACAATGAAGGGACTCACAATGGACCGGTCTCTGGGTGGAGATGTGGTACTTTTTGGTATCACGTCAACCTTTTCTATCTATCTATTGATTGAAGTGTGTAGCTGGAGCATGGATGGTGATAGAGTGTATCAAAGATGAAATTGATTTACTAGAAACGTTACAAACACAAAATAGTCATATTATATATCATTTTAAGGGAATTGTATCTTCTTTAAAATTATATATAATATGGTTTATTATTTTAAAATTTATAGAAGACTTTTCTTAAAATAAAACAAAAAAATGCAAATTATGTTTACAGGAACATATTTCACAAATTTGAGCATGAATATTTTCTAAATGGTTATAGATATCAAAATAATTTTTGCACATGTTATAAATTAGTTAATAAGTAATTGATAAATGCAAAGATCAGGAAAATATATAATTTTATAATATATTTTCAAAGATCAAAATTTTTGTTATTAAAAATGTGTATTTTTTTAGAAAATTGGCTCGTGTAACGAAATTTACGGGTAGGCTGTCACAATTGTTTGCGAAACTTTTAAAAACATATCTAACTACCTAATCTAATTCGCAGAAGTACTTAAATCAACACTCAAGATTTTTTACAGGCTCAAAAACTTGAACATTTCTTCCGAAATTGGTTCTTTTCGATCACTGCTGGATGTAGCGTGCAAGTTCAAAATTTTCCAAAATTACACTTTAACACTTAGAAATATTGAATTGAGTTTGCTAATATCTCAAAAACATCATTATCATGAAACTCCGTGACAGACTAAAGGATAATAAAAAAATAGCATATCATTCACTATGGGTCATTATAAAGCTATTACTACGTTTATACGCAACTCTTACTTGCAATTAAAAATATTGCAAAATGAAAAATTTACCACATAACATAGTGTTGATACTAGAATATTTTCTTTTTATCAAACAAACGTCAAAACTAACGCGAATATATGGAAGGTGGCAACACTTGCATAAAAACAACAATAAGACGAATTCATATAATATTTTATTTATATTTTTTATATATACAGTTTGACAGCTGTAGCAAACTGTGGTTATCTTGTGTAGATTCGTCCTGTTTTTGACGTTTGTCTTGGTATAACTTTATCTGGTATAGACATGACGTAAACGTAAACAAAAAGTAACTCACCAAAACAAATTGTGATTAGTGAAACTTATTGCAAATAATGCATACGGTATTGCAACTTCTTTTAACGGTCAAAGAATTGTCGATGATATAAGTTATATTTATTTTTACTATCCGGCACAACAAATAAGAAAATATATTTCTTTATGTAATTTGCCGTATAAACAATGAGATAATTATTTGTAAACTATTTTTATTTGCAATAACCGGGCGTATAAACGTAGTATATACATATGATGGTGTTATTATGTCCATCTGAATGTATTATTTGTTTTGAATAGAGATATTTTACAATTTTCCTTAACTAATTATTTTAAAAATTGTAATCTAATTACCTAAAATATAAAATTCAATAAAAGATAAAAAGAAAAACAATTTTGTGAATTAACTTTTTTTTTTGGTGAATTTTTGATTTTTTAGTGAAATTTGAAATTTTGATTTTTTGTTGTAATTTCGTAATTTGGTTTTATGAAATTTAAATTTAGTGACATTTCCATTATTATTGGTGAATTTGTAGTGAAATTTAATTAAGAGACATTTTATTTTTTTTAGTGAATTTTTGAATTTTCACTTTTTATAGAAAATTCAGTTTCTTTTAGATTTCTTTTTAGAAATTTTAAATTTTTATTGAAATTAAAATTTTGTAGTGAATTTTCGAATTTTTAATTTTTAAAGAAATTAGGATTTTTTTTCAAATTTTTAGTGAATTTTTGAATTTAAACTTTTTATAAAAACTTCAATTTTTTTTAGAGAAATTATAAATTTTTTAAAGAAATTTTCATTTTTTGTGAAATTAAAATTTTCGAGTGAATTTTCCAATTTTGATTTTTTTTTTTGAAAATTATGATTTTTTTTATTGCCTTTTCATATTTTGACTTTGTGAAATCTAAATTAATTGACATTTCCTTTCTATTTGGTGAATTTTTGGAATTTATAGTGAAATTTAAATTAAGACATTTTTTTATTTATTTTTTTGTAATTTCGGACAGTACTTTTGTTGCTGTTAGTTTTTCAATATCGATTTTTTCATCGAAATTTCGAATTTTAAATTAAATTTAATGAAAATCAATTTTTTATAATAGTGATTTATTTTCTGTCAAAATTTTGAATTCTTATTTTTGCTCAAGATTTTTATCTAAATTGAAATTTTAAAGTTGAATTTTTTTTATATTCCGACATTTATTTTTTGTAAATTACGAATTTTGAGCGAAAATTAATTTTTTTTTGGTAATTTTGAATTTTTGTTGAAAAAGTTAGAGAAATTTTAATTAAAATAAATAAAATGAAATAAAAAAATGTGTTTTTTTTTAAACTGAATTTTAAAAAATTATTGTTTGAAAAATATTTACTTTTTGAAAAAGTGGTTTTAAAAATTGGTCCTCTTTCGAAAATTTATCTTTTTCTAAGTTAAAAGTTGGTACTATTTTGAAAAATAGTTCATTTTGGAAATTACTTTTTTTTTGACAATTAATACCTTTTGGAAAAATGCCTCCTTTTTAAAACTCTATGACTTTATTTATTTTTTCTATTTTATTATTATTATAATGGTGTTTGTCGAATAACGAATAATTCCAATATCCTTATGTTCATATTCAATATTCATTCGAATAACGTTTGTTCGAATTATTAGAACAATTTATTACGAATAATTATTCGACAAATTTAAAAATGGTGTTTTTCGAATAACGAATAATTCGAATATATTAATATTTGAATAAAACGAATAATTTATTTTTTTTTGCAATTTATTAGATTTTTTATATAAAAAAAAAAAAAAATGAATTTAAATGAAACTTCACAGGACAAATTTTGAACTTGTTCCAAAATCATTAGTTGTAGAACACTTTAGAATCTTTAATAATCTGCTTAGAACTAATGATGCTGCTATCAATTCTGGCACTTGTGGAGTAAAGCTGCATTATGATTCTAAATTAGTTTTAAATAATGTTTTTGATAACTAATGCTTACGAACACGTTCTATATTACTTCATCATCACTTCATTGAAGAAATTATTGGTTCTCAAAAGACTTGCTAGAACAACTTAAGAAACTTTAAAAAAATCGTACAAATTTCGAAAAAATAAAATAAAAATTAAGCAATTAACCAAAAACTAAATTGATTAGAATTGATAAAATAAAACAAAAATTAATGATTTTGTTAACTATTTCTTGAATCATTCCCTAACGCTTCTATAGAACTATTTCTGAATGTGACATTTTCGAATAAAAATCATTGATTAAAGAACTAGTTTTAGAATACTTCCCTGGAATGGGTGCTAAATGGATAATACTTTCACAGAACTATTTTCGTCAATTCTGAAACAAGTTGTACAGAAATTTACAAAACCATAAATATTTTACTTTATTATTTTTTAATTATTCGAATAACTTTAAATACGTGATCGAATAATTCGAACAGAAGAAAATGTCTTATTCGAATTATTCGTTTTATTTCATTAGTAGAAAACCTAATGAAAATTTGTACTTTTTCGAAAATTGGTACTTTTTTAAACATTCTCTTAATGAAAAGGGTTCTTTTTTGACAATTTGTATTACATACTAAATGACAAAGTTATTGATGAACAGGGAAACAAAAAATATGCTCCAAAAAAATTGTTTTATGCGCATAAAAAATGCTCTTAAAATTGGAAAATATGGCCTTAAAATATGCTCTTAAAATATAATTTATTTCTGACAAAATTTTAAATTATGAACTATTCGTGGTAAAAATAGTTTGATTTTTGTTAGCAAATGCTAAAAAATGTTTTCTTTGTGCACTTAAAAATATGCAAAGCTATTTCATTGCATCAGGAAATTACAAAATTTCTATCAATTTATAAGAAGAAACGGAATCGGATTTGAAAAGCGTATGTGACAGTAAAACGAAAATTTCAATAATGGAAAATTCTATTTTGTATAAAATATGCAACATTTTTCTGTTAAGTGCAAAATATGTAAGTGTGCAAAGTGCAAAATATGTAATATGTAATATTTTGCACTTATTTAGTGTAATATATGCAAAATAATGCTATTAAGCATAAATTATGCAAAAATATGTGATTTAAATTGCTAAAATATGCTCTAAAATCAGAGTTTTCTATAAAAATATGATAAATTATGCTGCTAAGCCAAAAATATGCAAAAATATGCTGTTAAGACTAAAATATGCTGTAACAAATCGATGTCAAAATTCTTAAAATTGTCTGAAACGGATAAATAACTAATAGTTTGTTTCATTTGAAGCTCAGGAAAAAAAATAATTTTGCATATTTTTGGTTGCCCTGTTGATAAAAAATATTCTCTTATATATAGATTTCTAAGCTCTTTTCTTAATCTCTTAATAAATATAATATTTTTTTATAATGAAAACAAAACGTGTATTTAATTCCTCAAACGTTTTTTTTTCAAAGCATATTTCTACCGACACCGGCTCACGCTGTGACAATTAATTTAATTGTCTTTACTGTTTTTTCCAAATTTGTCTCTTTATTACTTAATGATAAACGCTAATAGTACAATAAACGTTAAAAAAGCTTAATGTAAATTAATTGTTGCCATTCGTTCAGTTTCGTTTTATCGCGTTTTATAATGCTGATAATTATGATGATGATGATTTCTATATATACGACCACAATAAAAATCATATCATTTTATTTTCATTCACAAAAATTTATTTATTACAAACAATATTGGAAACATTATTCTTCATTATTTGTTTAATATAATTACAAAAAATTTATCAATTAAAAGACAAAAACACACAAAGTAGAAAAAGCTTAGTCCGCATTATTTTCCAAAATGACAGGCCCTCTTTGCGTTTGTAATTAAAAAAAAAAAAAAATAAACTATAATTAATTGTTTTGTTAGGCTTTCGAGATGACAATATTGACCTTGAATTTTAATTTATGGCGCTTTATACGAACTAAAAAAGATTTTTGTTTTCTTTTAAAGTAGAAAATTGAAAGCTAAGAAACTAAACTAAAATCTAGCTAAAGTAATTAAAACAATTTTAGTTATATAGTTTTTTGTATGTTTTTATAAAACTACAAGATATTTCCGCTGTTTTTTAAAAAAGTAAAAAAATGAAACAGTAAAATCTGGAAAAAACTAGTATTAAGTTGGATATGATAACAAGTAAATAAATTGTAATCACTAGTAATGGATGATAATTTCTATTGTTTACTATTTTTCGAAAAATTTGTATATCTCAAAATGCACTATAATATTTAAACAGAATTCTAGACGATTTTACAATCGGTTGTAGTGATCTTTAGATGCCCAGCAAAAACTTTTTGGTTTTCGGTAATAACAACTACTTATTAAAGTAGTTTCTTGGTAATGAGGTGTCATTATTATATACCTACTCTGTATTACATTAATAAGTACTCAATAGTATAATAGCGCAGTAATACTGCAATCACGTGGATGAGTTGGCTAGAGCGCCGGATTAACAACCAGAAGGTTGTTGGTTCAACCCTATTCTGAAGCTATTAGTTTTTTATAACAAAATGTCTAAAAAGATATTTTAAACTAAATAGAGTTTTTGTCGCTTAGGATGCTATGTGCGACATGGTGTAGTGAGTAAGACGTTAGTCAGTAAAAACGAATGGTTAGTGTGTGGCCAAGTTCGAGTCTCACTGACGGCAAAATTTTTTTGTTTTTTTTTTATTTTTGTTTTCGTTTAACAGTATCTATCTATTCTATATAATTAATAGGAAAACACATTTTTTGTTTCACTATAAATCCGATTTTAATAAATGAATATAAATCCGTTCAGTATTTTAGAAGTTATAAGCATATAATACATATACACAAAACTCACATATATGTGTATAAGCCTCAAACAAAAGAACGCTTCAAATTATTAGTGTTCTCTATTTTATTTCTTTTAATTTTAAGCAGTATATTATTGGTGTTATTTCTTTACAAAAGCAAACTAGACAACTTATAATAATTTGATTTAATTGAGGGATTAGCATAAATCAAAATTACTTGATTTTTAAATAATTCTGATAATGAGTCAGTAGTATTGGGAAGATCTTGAAGAGGCCTTTCGTTTGATATATAAAATGTGCCAAATCATCCATGGTGAGACAATATAATATTTTATTACTTTTTATTTTGACTTCTTTTTTTACAAAAGTATTGTTATATCAAAAATATATCGATATAACGGTATTCTCGTATATATCAAATCACTTAGAGAACATTTCAAGCTTTCATATGATACATATCATATCGCACTCCTAGCCCGTTAAATAACAAAAATGTAGCAGTTTAAAAATTAATATTTAGAAAAATTATTCGATTTTTATTCGTAATATATTTGTTAATATATAAAATGAAAGAAATACGCTCAAGTGAAAGAAACACTAAAGCTAAAAAAACGTAAAATGAAAAAAAAACGTCAAAATAAAAAAATCCCCAAAATGAAAAAAATATTGCTGAAGCGAAAAAATATAAAATAATAACAAAAAATCGCTAAAACGAAAAAATTAAAAAATCGCCGAAGTGAAAATAAATCGACGAAATAAAAAATTGTCAAAATAAAAAAATGACGGAAAAACTAAAAAAATTGCATAAAAAAATGGACGAAACGGAAAAAACTGTTAAAATTAAAAAAATAACAAAAACGAAAAAGAAACGCTGATACGAAAAAAAGCTAAAACCAAACAAAACAAAAAGAAAAAAAAAAGATGAAAAAAAAACGTCAAAATGAAAAAAAGACAAAATTAAAAAAAAATCGTTAAACTAAAAAAGGACGTAAAATGAAGAAAAAACACCAAAATAAAAAAGATCCCAAAAATGAAAAAATATTGATAAAACGAAAAATAAAAAAAAATCGCTGAAACAACCAAACAAAACAAAAAGCCAAACTAAAAATAAATCGACAGAATGAAAAAATAGTGGAAAAGCAACAAAAAAGCATAAAAGAAAGAAAAAAAAACAAATTCGCCAAAACGAGAAAAACCGATAAAATAAAAAAATAGCAAAAACAAAAAGAAACGCTTATATAAATAAAAAAACGAAAAAATTAAAAAAAAATCGCCAAAATAAAAGTCGACAAAAAAAACGCTCAAGTGAAAAATACTAAAGCTAAAAAAAATAAAATGAAAAAATGCCAAATTAAAAAATCTCCAAAATGAAAAAATATTGATAAAACAAAAAATAATAAAAAATCGCTAAAACAACAAAACAAAAAAAAAGCGCCAAAATAAAAATAAATCGACAGAATGAAAAAATAGCGGAAAAGCATAAAAGAAAGAAAAAAGCAAATTCGCCAAAACGAGAAAAATCGATAAAATGAAAAAAATAGCAAAAACGAAAAGAAACGCTTATACGAGAAAAGCTAAAACGAAAAAGTGGCAAAAAAGCTAAAACGAAAAAAATGTCAAAATAAAAAAACGAAAAAATTAAAAAAAAAATCGCCAAAATAAAAGTCGACAAAAAAAACGCTCAAGTGAAAAAAACACTAAAGCTAAAAAAATAAAATGAAAAAACGCCAAATTAAAAAATCCCCAAAATGAGAAAAATGGATAAAACGAAATAAATCGTAAAAACGACAAAATAAAAAAGTCGACAAAAAAGATTAAATAAAAAAAATCGCCAAAATGATAATAAATAGAAAAAATGAAAAAATAAACAAAAATTGCAAAATTAAAAAAAAAGAAAAATGCCACAAGAAAACACAAGTCGCCAAAACGAAAAAAAAAAATCGTCAAATTGGGAAAAACTATAGAACGAAAAAATCGCCAACTTGCAGAAAATATGAAAAAAATCTCCAAAATGGCAGAGAGTTATTACAGTTACTTAGAATTTTATTCGTCCTCTCTTCTTCTTTAAAGAATTTTTGGAGAGAAAACATAACTGAATTGTTTAAGCTCTTAAGGGGTTTGTTCCTGTATTTAACAGTTATTTTTATGTTTTTTTAATTTCTCACGAATTTTCGCACTACTCAAAAAATTTTAATTTTCATACAATTTTTTTTTTTCAAACAATTTGATTGTTTTACTGCATCAGGCTCTAAATAAGGTTCCCTAAAGAAATATAAAAATGGGAAATATGCTGATTTAGCTAAAAATAAAAAACCTTTTGATAAAAAAACAATCTAAAAAAAATTAAATCGGATTTAACGTATTCTGCTGTTGCTACTTAGAATGTGTGTTTTTTAAGATAAAAGTTATTTATTTATACATGTGTAAAGTATCCACAACATAAACTTTAAAAGAATGCAAACTTTCATTTATAAAAAGAATTTTTCATTTTATTACCTTAAAGGGATTTTGAAAAATTTTCAGTAATTAGTTTTAAATCATAGACCCAATTTCTATAGTGAAAACATTCCTTAACACATTTGTGTTTTATATTCTACAATGTATTTATGCAAGTTTACTCAGCGGTCAGTGTTCATTCATTCATATAATTGAAAGTAAAGTAAAATAAAAGAAAAAAAAATGAAGAAAAATCTAAACAAATTGTCTAAATAGATAATGTCACAGTCATTGCCAAATAAAATCACCATATAATAATGATAGTGTGAGTATTCGCACATTTTGCGTTTGGTTTTAGTGATGCACAAATACTAAATTGATCACTAAAAAATATTAATACTTTATCTTTATAAAATGGAAATTGTTAAATAATTTGAAATAATAAGAGTTGAATTTGTATTATAAAAATCAAGATTACATAATACGAAATCTATGTAACGTATGAGTAATGTTTTTTAATCTAATTCTATTGTAAGAAATATTAATCATACGTTACACAGAGCACAGTGGAGTCTATAAAAAAGGAAAATGGTAATAAATCTGTATGTCCTAAACTATCTTTTATGCCTTTAATAATTTAGTAATTGATTTCAAATCATTTTAGGTAATTTTTTTAAAGAAATTTTAAACTGGGAACAATTTTTTAAGGTGGGAACAGCTTTCAACAATCTGATAATTGATTTTTATAATTTTTTTTAAGAAATTTCAAACTGGAAACAGTTTTTTCTTTAGTTTTTTCTTAAGTTTTATATAATTTTTTTTAAACAGATTTCGAAATGTGAATTTTTTTTGAATGTGAGAACAGTTAATTTTTAATTGGGATCAGTTTTAAAAATGTATTTTTTTGCTAATTTCAAATCGATTTAATAAATTTTTTAACGAAATTTGTAGCTTTAAAAAGTTGTTTTAAAAATGGGAACAGTTTGTTTTTAGGTGGAAACAGTTTTAAAAATGTATTTTATGTTTTCAACAATCTAATAATCGGTTTCATATAGATTTTTATAAATTTTTTTGAAGTAATTTTCAATTGGGAACAGTTTCTTTGTAGTGTCAACAGTTGAATTTTTAAGTGGGAACAGTTTTAAAATCAATAAAATGCTTTATATAATTCAGTATTTATTTTTAAAGAAATTTCGAGTTGAGTACAGTTTTTTTGAGTGGGATTAGTTTTAAAAATGTGTTTTATGTTTTTAACGATCTAATAATTAATTTCAAATCGTTTTAACTATTTTTTTTTTCAAGAAATTTCAAACTGGGAATAGCTTTTTTTTAAGTGGGAGGCAGCTTTTAAAATTTATTTTATGCTTCTAAAATCTAATAATTGATTTCCAGTTTTAATGATTCTTTTTGGACTGGAGAATTGGGAATTGAATTGAGATGTGTGAGAAATATTTTGGAAAAATTATATTGTAGCCATCCTGCTGTAATGCGGGGTGAGCTACAGGTTATCAGGAGCATGTAATTTCTACAAATTAAGGCTGATTTCGATGATTTCTAAATTTGATAAAGATAAAGATAAAGATAAAGGCAAAGATAAAGTTAAAGATATCTAAATTATCTTTTACGGTTAATAAATATATGAATGCTTGAATTTTTAATGTTCTATCTATAGTATAAGAGTAACAATTTTTTTTTTTAATATATTGTAGTTCCCAATTTATTCCAAAATAATGTGTTGAAATATGAAATACTATTTTACAAAAAAAGTAGTATAATTCTCTATTATTTTCTTCTCAGAATCATGATATTAAAAACAAAAAAATGTTTTGAAGTTTATTGGGATTTTTGAAGTTTCATTTTTGTAAACAATTTCAAAAATCGTTGCCAGGACTGAAATTGGTAAATACTGTTACGAAATTGTACTTAAATTCAAATATAACGATTTTAAAGGCTGGTTTAAAATTAAATAATGCTTCTCAACCGTTCTCAATGCTTCTAGACCTTTCTGTTTATATTAACAGCAGTTAACATATCTGTAGAAATTATTAACATAGCTTTAAACATACAACATTGAATGAAAAGTTTTCGCCATTGTTTGTAAGTATGGCAACACTAAATGTTTAAGCTGCTAACATTAACATCGAAAGCTCTAGTTTGTCCGTTAAGAACATTGTAGAAAGAAATAGAGCTTTCGAGAAGCATCTAGATGGCAGTGCAATGTGAGAACACCATTGAGTGAGTCTATTTGGAAGCATCGTTAAGTAAAGACAAATTAACTGCCTGGGCTGTATATTCTTTTACATTATTACAGTGTGCAGTATAAAGTGTGTAATTTAAGTGTGTGTGTATATTAGAACTCAAGTGACTATTTAAACTGCTACTGTTGTACATTTTTAAATATAACTAGCTTACCCGGCGAACTTCGCCTCGCCCCAATTTTAAGCCTTCAGACAAACTTTAGAGTAATATAATATATATAAGAATTATTCCTTTACGCTAAGAATTTTCTATTTTTTCATTTGAAAAGCCATTAAGGAATAATTTTCGATTTTTTTGATAAATATTGCACTCAATTTCAATTGATTGTAATGCTTTTACCGTATATGGATATAATCCGGAATCAGTTTAATAATACACAAAACTCGTATAAATTGCAGCAAGAAAAATAGCACATTTACTGTAGAAAATTACAATGCCAAAATGCCACCTGTCAGATTGCGCAAAGTCTAACTCAACGCCATCTATTGGATTTTGGCTGAGAACTTTCTGTTTCTTCATTTGGAAAGGCATTAAAGAATAATTGCACATAAAATTTCGTACAAAAATAAAAAAATCAATTTTCGATTTTTCCAATTTTCCGACTTTTACGGAGAGATTTTCCAATTTTCCGCATTTCGCATTTTCCGCAATTTTCCATGATTTACACTAAGAACTTTCTATTGTTTGATTTGGAAAGCCATTAAGGAATAATTTCACACAAATTTTCATACAAAAACTCGATTTCCGAATTTTCCTCGAAAATACGACCAACTGACCAAAAATTTTACAGAAATCGGCCCAGCCGTTCTCATTTTATGAATTACTATACATTTTTTACACCATTTTTTATATAAAAAGTCGTTACAACTTTTAAACTACTAAACTGCTTTTATTTGCAATCAAAGTATACGGTTTATTTGAAAGAAAATAAACCACCGTTTTTAAAAGGTAAAAACGTAACAATATATTTTGGAAACTACACTGGTGCATATTCCTATAAACGCATTTAAAATTTTTGTTTTTCTTTTAACCAAAAACGTATGATATAACGGTACTTTTTGTTAATGTAAAAACTATTTGTTTCCTGCTTTTGTTGTTTTCTTTAATTTAGCAATCAGAACATATTGGTGATCATTTCAGTGGAATATTTCTATAAACGCAGTCGAAAAAAATTTGTTTAAAAAGTTATTGCCTAAACAAAAACAAAAAAAAAAAAAAAAATTATTAGTTTTAGTTTGTTTCATTTAAGGTAAATTTCTGATGATAATATCTCTGTTTACTGGAAAGATATTAGTTTTAATTGGGAAATTTCATCAGCTTAAAGGATGCCCAAAGGAACTTTTTATTATTTTGTTAAAAAGATATTTATATGAATGTTCTTTGTTGTACTTTATATTTTATATTCTAATTAACATTGAATTTTTTATGTATGAAGATGGTGATAAGTGGTTATCAGCCATAAAACAAGAATTGGATTCTATGAATAAAAACAATGTGTGAAAAATTATTCCGAAGCCTCAAAACAAGAAATTAATAAAATCGAAATGGGTATTTGTAATTAAAACTAATGAAAATGGAAATCCTGCAAGATACAAAGCGAGGCACGTTGCAAAGGGGTTTCTTCAAAAATTTGGAATTGATTATGAAGAAATGTACTCATCAGCAACAAAATTAACAATAAGAATGGTTTTAGCTGTTGGTTTAGCTAAAGGTTATAATTTTTATCAACTTGATATAAAAACTGCATTTCTTCACGGTGAATTAAAAGAAAATATTTATATAAAGTTTCCTGATAGCATAATTGCGAAACCTGGTATAGCATTAAAACTTTTTAAATCTTTGTATGGTTTAAAACAAAGTCCCAGATGTTGGAATGAGAAATTTAATAAATAAATAATAATAAATATAAATATATGAATGTTTAGAAAAGGATAAAGATTTACTTAAATTTAGGAAATGTGGCAACGCTATTAAAAATAAAAAATCTTTATTAATTATTTTTATAAAAATATTAAAAGTATACTGAAATATTCATAATTTTCTAAGTAATTATTCACGCAAAGCTAAAGGCAAAAGTTGCAAGTTTGTAAAAATATAGTCATATATACAATAAATTGGAAATATAAAAGTTTAAAGGCGCATATTTCTGAAATGAGGCATAATATTGACTTGAATCTTTTTGCAGAAGATCGGAAATTATATATGCTAAAGGATAAGCTTAATTTGGAGTACATATTTTTAAAATTTCTTTCGCTATTTAGAAATAAACCAAACAAAAGTCCCAATTTGGGGAAAATACAAATTTTTTAATTGTAATAACATATTTGTTTATAAAGATATCTTAATGAAATTTGCAGGAAATATGGATCTTATTAATATAAATAAAAGCGGGTTAACCAAATTTCAATCAGGGGTAGGGTTTTCCTGAATTCCCAAAAAAAAAAACTAATGAAAATTCCCAAAAATGGGATTTTTTACATTTTTGGCTATAGAATCCATATTTTTTCGAAGGCCCGTAGATTTTGATTTAGAACTTTTAACAACATATTGAAGATTTTTAAAATATATTCCGCTTGTTGATTCGTGCTTTGGGATTTGAGAAAATATGGTCTGAAATCAAAACTTTCATATAAAATGGGTCGAATTCGGGAGGGTGTGTACCATGACCAATTGAGTTATTGGGCTTGTTTTTTCTTTTAAAGTCATCTCTGTGAAGTTACCTTTCAGAAAAGTTCAAAATTATTATACGTTGCTAAAGAAAATTTTATTTTAGATAAAAAAGAGTGTAGATACTTTTTCGGCTAAAAAAAAAACACAAAAAGTCGTCTTTTTTGCAATTTTCAAATTCAAAATCGTTTATTTTTGGACTTGGTAAAGATATCGTCTTCAAATTTTTTTTATTCAATAGATAATTTTGTTCTTTAACTAGTTAGGAAAAAAAACTAATAAAATCGGTCGGAAATGCTAAGAACATGCAAAATTATGGTGCATAAAATTCAAACGCAAATAACTCGAAAGCTATAAGAGATAAATAGGACATGTAAGCATATTTTTTATAGGTCTTATCAGGGCCTACAACAATATATAAAAATATTCGAAATCGGACGAGAAACAAAAATTTGGCAAGCGATTAAAAATTTTTTATGTCAGAGGTACCTAAATTTGAGCCCACTTAGCTTCGCCCCTGAAGGGTTTGTTGTGCCTCCCTTCAAAACTTAACATTGTACACTCCTCTGCTACGCCTATACCAAATTTCATGAAAATCCAACCAGCCGATCAGAAGTTACAGATTTATTTCCAAAAAATTTCGATTCTGCCCAACTGTGGAATGTAATGCAGTGGAAACCCCAATATAAAAAGGTTTATATCTCCCGAGATTCATCTGATCATCCTTACAGGGAATTATTGGGAAGTCTCATGTATTTAATGCTGTGTGTTCATCCAAATATTTTTTTTTGCAGTTTGATATATGGACAGATATCAAGAAAATTATAATGAAACTCATTTTATTACATTAAAAAGAATACTAAGATACTTAAAAGGATCCAAAAATTTAAAATTAACTTTTGAAAATCAAATACAAAAGAAGTTTTAGTTGGGTATGTTGACAAAGACTTGGCTTCAGATTTAAAAGACCGGAAATCTACTAGTGGTTATATTTATTACATTTATGACTGCCCTGTATCATGATCTAGCAAAAAACAAACCACAGTAGCGACATCTTTAAGTGAAGCGGAATACGTCGCTCTAAGTTTTGCAATATCTGAAGGTATTTGGCTAAAAGGTATATTAGAAGATATGGGAATTTTGAATCCAAGCGATGCCATAAAACTCTACGAAAATAATGTTGGATGCATAGCAATGACGAAAAATACGGAGTTCAAAAGAAGTCAAAAGTTATAGGCATTTAAATTTGAACTTTATAGAAAATTGTGTGAAGAAAAAAAATTTTAAAAACTTTTATCTTGCGAGAATCAGGGTCTATCAAATTCAACCTATTTTTTCATGATTTTCCAATTTTTCAAAATTGTTTTACACAATTTTGACTTTTGTTGTTAATGAAATAAAAAAAAGTCCAAAAAATCGGGTGAAATTTGGACCCGCTGTAGCGAAAAAACTTTACCAAGGCAGGCTAAGAAGTAAAATTTTAATCTTTGAAGCCTAATATATCTTAAACTAAAAGAGATATGATGATATGATATATGATGTTTTTTGTACACCTCGACCAGCAGAATCCTCCTATATAAAAATCTTTCAAATCGGTTATGATTTAAGGAATCAGAATCTTTTTTAAAAAATTTTATACCAGAGGTGTTGGGACTCAAAACTTAAACTTGCCTACAACTCTAATATCACTATGTGAAATTTCGTTGAAATTGGAACAGCCGTTCCGAAATTTCATAACTATTTCCATTTCATTTTTTGAATCGCACACTGTGCTACGTAGTCAGTTTTTCTTCAGGACGTAAAATTTTATTTCAAGAAAGACTTTGAAGTTTCGAAAAATAGTTTTCATTTGATGCCCATACTTGGGAGATATAACGTTCGAAAATATTTTATACATTTTTTTTAAAATTTTTATGCTTCTAAAATTTCAAGTCATTTTATGAGGAAATTTGACGTCCTGGAGAAAAACTGAATACGCAGACTGTCACACGGTATTATCAGGAAAACAAACAAACGTATGCCGGTCACTTGGCCTATTGCATTGAATGTAATGAAGAAGATATACCGCCGAAAGAGCAGCAGCAGGATGATAAAGAATATTTGCAAAGTATTGTTGATAACTTGCTAGAGGATCAATTAAAATATGGCGATCTGGTGGAAGAGTACTTTGTCGTGGAAGAGGAATGTACAGGATGGTGCAATTATCCTTAAGATTTAACAATGTACTCCAAAAACATAACAGGGTCAAACGTTTGCATTATTATCGGTGACTTTAAAATAATAAAATATCCAGGTATATTCTACATTTCATTTTCATGTGAAAATTAAAATTTCCATTCTCCATTGGATTTAAATCCGGACTGCAAGCCGGCCAATCCAATCGTGGAATACTATGTTCATTAAACCACGATTTAGATTTGTTCGAGACACGGATTGCAGCGTTATCCTGTTGGAATATGCAATCTTCATTCATTTTTTCATCCATAAATGAGAGTAGAGTTTGTGCTATGAATTTTGAAAATTTTGTTCCATTCGATTTCATTTTGTTTCATAAACTTTTCAGGATTTTTTATGCTCTAGAAATCGAAAATTTCTTCAAATCAACAACAAAAGACTTAGTGAAATTTATAACAAAATTCGTTTATTATTGATATATGATATAATATTCCATCTATTCATTTACTTGTTTTGCTATTGTTATTTAAAAAAAATCACATATCTTATATACACTGGTGCATTTTCCTATAAATGCACATCAATTTTTTTAATCAACTTACCAAAAATGGAGATAAAAAACGATTAAGGTGCTGCAAATTATTTTTTTTTTTTAATTATTTATTGACTTCACTTAAAAACTTAATAACAAAAAGCTTAAAATGTACATTTTTTTTTCATTGTAATTTTAGTAGTTATTATGGCATTTTCCCATATACGCACTTGAACTAATGAACCAATTTAGCATTATAATTAATGTGTTGATGAACCTTTCTTTTGGATAACTTCAAAAGTTCGGTCTGGCATTAACTCGACTAATTTTTGAAGAAATTCACTGTCAATTTCTTCCTAATCTTGCATAATTTTTAGTCTCAACTCTGTTACTGTCATTATGGTTTCATTCTGTACATTTCTTGCGTAAACTTTACGGACCATGTACCAGCACAGATCCTCCATTGGATTTAAATCCGGACTGCAAGCCGGCCAATCCAATAGTGGAATACTATGTTTATTAAACCACGATTTAGATTTGTTCGAGACATGGATTGCAGCGTTATCCTGTTGGAATATGCAATCTTCCCACTAGCACGAAACATACTAAGAAGTAATCGATACATCCGACTGAGAAGTAGAAACACCGCAGAACTGAGCCGAAGTTAAACCATATTCATTAAAATCGCTTTTAGTCTGACGTTGGTTGGACTAAATAGATATTAAGATTTAGATTTAAGATTTGATTAATTATTGTTAGTTCACTTAACTTTTGTTAAAATTCAATAAATAAAATTATTGAAAAAGAAATCCATAAATGAGAGAAGAGTATCCTCCAACAGTTCGTTATAAATTACACTGTTAATTTTAGTTGGAACAAAACATATTTTTGATTTTCCTGCAGCAGTAAAGGCTGGCCAAACCTTAAAACTGCCTCCACCTAAATTGCTTTTCGACATACAAATTTCGTTCGACCTCAAATCATGCCAATAGCAAGAATATGAATCGGGACCATCCAAATTGAATTTCTTTTCATCAGAATAGATTACTTTATTCCACTCATCTGTCCATTTTATGTATTTGCGCACAAATTTTAAACGTTTTTCCTTATGATGCTGTTTTAACATTTTCCTACATTTTGGTTTCTTCCATTTTATGTTACCATCTATTCCCAAAATGTGTGCAACATGTTTGGAAGTAACAGGAAGGTCAAGTTTATTTTTTATTTGTGTAGCATTTAATTTATTGCAGGAGGCTTCTTCTTTTATTTTCTTATTTTGCCTTCCGAACGGTTAATTTTTCGTCTAATTTCTCTGTTAGAATAGCCTTGATTACGAAAAAAATTTAATTTGAATTTTTTCCTGATATGTAAGAAAAGTTTTATTTTATTTTAGAAAAAATTATATAAATTTTAGAAACAAAACAATTAAAGCCTTGTTCATACTGGCGCGAAATTACGAAATTTTATGCCGAAATTACGAATGAAATCTAGAGTGTTCATACTGATGTAATTTGGTGAACAGCTGATACCTATTGTTTACAATTTAAATTGTTATAGGGGTAAATAAAATATTTTGAAATGGAAACAAATAAGAAACAATTACTTACTAAATTGGAAATTATTAATTTGCAACAATTAAAAATGTAAAAAGTATAGGTTTTATTTTGCAAAATTACTTTAATAATTAATTTTAAGATTTGTGTTTAAATTTAAGATCAGCTGTCAATTGTTTTTTTTTTTTTTGCTTATCACGGTTGAAACATGCAGTACATAGTTGAAAAAAAGTATTTTTTCCAACCATGTACAGAGTTGCACGGAAATGGACATCGTAATTTCAATGTAATTTCGCCGAAATTACACAAAATTATGTAATTTCGCAAGTGTCAAAATGTATGGGAAATTACGTAATTTCAACTTGATTTCGGCCGAAATCACGAAAGTACGTAACTTCGCTTCGGTCTGAATGCCCTATAACCCGAAAATTATAATATTTCATATAACTCGATTGAAAAGATTTTCTCAACTGACTTAAAAAACAAAAGTCTTCATTTGATTCTTTGTTGATATTTGTTGCAATTTTAAATTTCCTTTCATAATATGATCCATCAAGAAATGGTGTTTAATTTTCTATAAAGTTCAAATTTAAATGCCTATAACTTTTGACTCCGTAAATACTTTTCTCCAACAAAATTTTTGTTAGTTAAAATATCCTAACGGAATTTTCGGTGATTGTTGACTTTATCAAGTAAAATGGCAAAGTTTAAAAAAAAAATTAACAGGATAGATAGTTATGTCCTTTAACTATTTAGAAAGAAAAAAACAATCAGGTAAAAATTTTGGGCTATATATTTAAAAAATTAGAACAAGATTTTGTAAAACTAAAGTTAAAATATCAAATAAGAGATAAATATTTCATACAAGCATGTAGGCTAGGGTGGTTCAAGATTGTATGAAATAAGTGTATCACACATTTAAACATACCTAAAATTATGAAAAGGGATATCATTTGGAACATATTTGCCAAATTTCAACTTCTTGCGATCATTGAATTAGAATGCTACACGGCCATTTAAGTTGATGATTTCGAAACAAATTCTATGAAATTTTTCTCACTAAAATTAATGATATATAAATCAAATGATAACTAAAAAAATTATTATATATATATATTAACTAAAGCCCTGTTACTTTCCAAAATCGATTACGGATTACAAATTTATGGAAACTGCCCAAAAAAGTTTTTAAATATGCTAAACTCGCCTTATCATGCAGCCATCAGATTTTCAACGGGAGCTTTTCCAACAACAAACATTAAAAACTTACTCATCGAATCCGCATTCCCATCTATAATCGAAAGAATATATGAAAAATACTTAAAACTTTTACCCAAATTATATATTTGTAACAATCAAAATCTACATAAACTCCAATACATAGGACTGTTGGTTACACTAAAAAATTTTTCCCAACAATACGGCCATTGCTGGTTTGCTCGAAAAATTAACCTTGGTTAATTCATTTATACTTGACTTGCAAAAATATGACAAGCAATCGACACCTCCAGCAATATTTCAGCTAGAGTTCAATTCTATTCCTTTTTCTCCCACCTACAAAACCTGGAACTTCATATTCACAGATGGCTCAAAAACACATTTATATACTTCGTTTGGCATAGTGAATGATAATGAAACACCTATACTCATGGGGCTTCTAGAACCACATTGTAATATCTTTACGGCAGAAGCGCTAGCAATTAAACTTGCTACGGAATATGCCTCTAATCATAAAGGTCGTTACATTATATGCACAGACAGCAATTCCACAATTTCTGCTATCTTAAATACGAAATATACCGAACCATCTGTAACTTTTATACGCAACTTTTTAATTAAATACCCAAATAAATTGCGCATAATGTGGGTACCAGGTCACGCTGGCATTTCAGGTAATGAAGCTGCCGATAAAACTGCACACCTTGCCGCAAAATCCCCATCATACACCTTCACCATCCATGTTGTAAAAGATCTAAATAGACTTATATCGAAACACCTTGAAGAACACAAATTAAATCTATGGACAAACTACAACCATCGTTACAAACTTATTAATCCAAATGGAGTCACTCCCACCTACCCCAAATCCAACTCGAGACTAGAACTACGGGTTTTTACAAGATTAAGATTGGGTCATACCAAAATTACTCATCAACACCTGCTAAAAAATGAAGTTAGCCCCATCTGCCATAGATGTAACTTACAACAGTCTATAAACCACATTCTTGATCAATGCCAAGCATACTCCACAGAAAGAGTACAAATTTTTGACACGATACTTCCCAGCTCATACCTAAATAATCCAAGCCAAAGTAACATCTCAAAAATTTTTAATTTTATTAAAAAATGTAACTTATTAAACAACATCTGAATGTAAATAAGTAAATAAAAAATGTAAAATATAAATTGTAAATAATGTAAATACTGTAATGTAAATAATGTAGATAAGTATCTAGAATATACATATATAATCTAACCAGTGGAGTCGAAGGCCATAGTAGCTAGTACCCCCTTCCTATATTATATAGTGTCATTTATTGTATTATATATTATTAATAAAAATAAAAAAATAAATAAGAAAAAAAAATATTTAAAAATTTGTTACTAAAGTTTTACTTTTTATTTCTAGGAAATTTTTTTCATATGAGTTATTTTTATTAAAATAGTGTTTTTATCCTTTCTATTAGCTTTTTTTTTTGAAAAATTAAAAAATATGGCTATTTTTATTTTTATTCAGCTTTCATTTGATGTAAAAATCAAAGAATTTTAAAATCTATTCTAGTATCATCGACGTAAATGCCCTTGTAGCATTCTGTTCCAATCATCGTTGGAAATTGAAATTTAGTCAAATAGTTTTAAATGACATCCCCTTTCATAATTTTAGGCACGTTTAAATGTAGCTGGAAAAAATCGACGGTTTTTAAAAAAGAAGTAAAATAAAATAAATTTTTGAAATTGGATAAGAAACAAAAATTTGGCCAGAGGTTAAAAATTATGTATGTCAGAGGTATTCTATTTTGGAACCCCAATAACTCCGCTCCTGAGGGGTCTGTGGGGTCATCCTTCCAAACTTAAAATTCCACACTCCCCTGCTGCGCCTATGTGAAATTTTACCTAAATCCAACCAGCCGTTTAAAAGTTACAAATTTATTTCCAAAAAATTTTGATTCTGCTCCAATGTGCTGTGTAATAAATAGAATTTAATTTAAAAAAAAATATATCAAAAGGGATATTGGATTATAAATTGAATTATAGCAAGACAGATAATCTTGCTTTATTTTAAAAAGTTTAAACAGTTAATCAATATCATTAAATAAAATAAAAAAAAACTTTTAAAATAACTGTCAAAATCTTTAATATTCCTTGGAAAAGTTTCTCATATTTTGTTTAAGACATTATTATATTGAAACCTATAACTAAAACTACAAAATTAGTTATAATTGTAATTATTAAATTAAACTTTTGTTTTCTAATTTTCAAAACTTTATTAAGGGAATGCTTCAAGTTATAAAACTTCTTAGTTTTCTTTTTTTTGCATTAATATTTTTTCTTTTTTTTAATATTAAAACCAATAACAACTACAAATGAATAAAAAAAGTTTCATAATCTTAAGGACGAATTAAATAAATGGCATTGACTTCAACCTTTGTATTCCGGCACCAAAACTCACAAAAAAAAAAAAAAAAATCACTTTGGCAATAAAAAAAACAGGCCCAATAGTGGTCGCGTAGTAGGCACAAGTTAATATGTAAACACAAGTTATTACAATGCGCATACGCAAAGATTTGTAACAAGATATTTTTTTTTTACATTCTCGTAACAAGCATATTATTAAATAATTGGTTGTTATTATTCTCTTTTCTATTATTTTTCTAACATTGTTATAGTTGTTAGTTTTTTTTTTTTTTTATTTTCACAACATATGTTTCGTAATTTTTATAAATGTATACAATTTTTGAAAGGAATTTATATTAAAATTAATTTTTTATTATTTAATATTTAAATTTAAGATTTTATTAAAATTTATTTAAGGATTATAAAGATTTTTAAATTTGTAACGGTTTCTTTTGGTTTTATACTCTTTGCTCTAAGAGATTTCTTTTGCTTTGTTTTTGTTAGTAAAACGATATATAACGGTTTTTTCTTGCTCTTTTTTTTTGTACAACAATTTCACCACGAAATTACGAAACAGTTTTTTTTTATTCGTTTAAAATATATTCTCTTTCTTTGAGGTTTTTTTTTTAAATTATTAATTATTTAAATTTATTTTTATTTTTATTTTTTTCTAAAGTTACAAACTAACATTTTTTTTATTTATTACTATTATATTTATAAATTATTCAATCCTTAATTTGTGTGTGTGTGTGTGCTTTTGTTATATTTTATAATTAGTTTTATTGTATTATTATTATTATTATATTTTGTAAAAGGAGTTGCGTTAGAATCCTAGAACTATCGTTAAAGAACTGAGCGAGCGTAAAAACGCGAATGTCTTTAATACCAAACAAACTGACGAAATTAACAGCAATCAAAAGCAAATTGTATATGTATTTATATATTTCATGTACTATGTATGTATGTATGTATGTATATGTTTTTTGTTTGTATTATTGTTTTTGTTGTTGTTATTAATTTTTTATTTTATAGTTTTTTTTTTCTTTTGAAACGTCAAAAAGCGTGCCATGCTAAAGCGGCGTCAGCAAACGTTTCAAAAACAGTCTGATTGTTTGTCAAGATAGATGCATGAAAGGCAGTTAGACTGTCGGACGGACTGGCAGACTGGCTGATTGACTAAACTAAATGACTGACTGACTGACTGACTGGCAGACTAACTTTATACATGATGACTGTCTATTTAGTTAGTTAGTTTGGTTAAATAGTTGATTGCTTTAAAATGGTTGGCTAATGATATTTGTTAATGCCATCATCATGTCTAATAATACTTATTTTGCTTTACTTTCTTTTATTATATAATTTTCAACTCAAAATAATGCCAGCCGGGTTAAGGTGTTTTAATTATTGTTTAGAATACTATTGAAATAATTTTACGTAGATTTTTTTCTTCTTCAAAATATTTAAATTTATTGAAGAACTTGAAGAACTTTCTAACATTTTTAATGCCCACACAGGACAAAATTTTTGAAAGTTTAAATAAATATATATAATAAAAATGTCACAAAATTTTAAGACTATAAGGTGTGCGTTCAAATAAAATATAACATGTTTTTTTGTTCTCTCTTTTTTTTTTAATAAAAGATAAAGGGTATAAGTTAGGTTTAAAACTAAATCATCTACTTGTAGCATTTCTTCTCTAGATATTTTTCTGATATATTATTTTATATAAAAATTAATTGCTAACTAGATTATTTTTAATTTTTTTTCTTAAATACAAAAAACCGATTTTAAAAATAACAATTTACTTCCAAAAAACAAATGTACTAAATACTAATATTTGAATGGAAATTTAGGAAAAATTTGTTAATTCAAAGTTAACTTATTGTTATATTTTTTAAATAAAGTTTAATGTTAAATTGAAATTAATTCTATAAGTTTAAATAAATTGTAACGTGGAAATAGTACACTCAATACTACTATTTTCACGTACATATTTCTTAATATATTAATTTATGAAGTTACTACCATTTTTTCCTTTTATTTACTATTATTTATGTATTTTTAATTACTTTTCCTTTTTCATACTAATATATTGAATATGTTATTAGTAATAGGTAATTACTAATTATTAGTAAAAGGTAATTACATTGATCGCCCCTACTGTAAATACTACATACACACCCACACAAATGTGTAACAACTGCTTTAGTTGTGCAGTTGATATTGCTTAATGGTCAACAAGCAATATAATTCTCATTTAGTTGATACATGACTAAGTATAAGTAAACAAAGTTTGATTACAGTCGGGGCGATTCAAACAAGACAAGAATCCGCCATATAAGTCTCAAAGATTATTTTATATAATCGGAGAGCCGGCTAGATTTTGCGAAAGTAAAATATTTTCGTATTTTGCACGCTCAACTTCTGTTGGGTCCCTTAAATAAATTTTACACGAGTGACTTCGGTCGCTTCGTTCTCACGAGTGACTTCGGTTGTTCGTTCTCACGAGTGACTTCGGTCGCTTCGTTCTCACGAGTGACTTCGGTTGTTCGTTCTCACGAGTGACTTCGGTTGTTCGTTCTCACGAGTGACTTCGGTTGTTCGTTCTCACGAGTGACTTCGGTTGTTCGTTCTCACGAGTGACTTCGGTTGCTCATTCTCTTAGTAGAATATTAACGCGTAGAATTGCATGGTAATAGTAGTTGAGATGTAGCTAGATACTAACTTTCCTCCTAATATAAGCCGAATAACCGAAACGATCCTAATATAAGCCGAAGTGTCGAAATCGAACATACGACGCCGATCTTAATTCTACTACCGAACCAAGGACCTCCGATTCCCAAAGCTGCCACCTGAACCAGAAACCGATCCCGCCGTTAACCCGAACCAGCTTGACAGCCGAGTGTGTCGAAGCCGAGAGTTCAAAGTCGAAGTTAAGATAATAATTATTTATCATGAAATACGCCTTCAAATGGAACTAGTTTTTTTTCTCTTGTAACACCTGTAACATTCTTACAAACAATTTAAATATTTTAGGATTTTTATTAATTCAATATTTGTAATAATAGTTCATTTCATTTTTTAAGGAGTAGGATTTGAAAAAGGTCTAAGTACAAAATCGATTTCGAAAAAATGAGACACTTTTTTCCTATATTAAGACATACTTTCTGTACATATACTGCTTGCCACTTGAATAAGGAATTATATTTTTTAACTTTAATTAATTATATCTCCTAAACTAAAGTTCAGAAAAAAATAATTTTTTGCGCAACCAAATTTCAAAGTATTGGCTTTAGTTTCCTGAAGAAATAAAAAATATACATATTTTGTTATACTAAAATTATGCATTTATTTAAAGACATGTATTTCTGTGGTACCATTTCTTGTGTCACTGGAATAAGGAATTCTTTTAATATTAATCCGGAAGGCTATGATTTGAATTTCTTTCAATATAAACGGCTAGAGAATTTTTAATTTGATAGTTTTTAAATAGTTTTTATTCAAAATGGGATGTGGTAAGGTTCTTAGTAACTCTGAAAAAGAAAAAAATTCTGATTTTGAAATCTCAGGGTCAGAATCCGGTCCAAATAGCCAAAAACATTAATAGAGGAAAGACAGTTGTGTACAATTATTTAAATAACGTGGAAAGATATGGAAAAAACATGAAAGGGCGGATGAAAATGGCAACAACTGCAAAAGAAAGACGAAAAATTCTTAGAATTGCATCAAATTCTGTCATTTCGGTATCAAAAAAAAGTGAAAAAAGTGGAGTCAGTGCCAGTCTAGTATTTTAAAGTCATGCCCATACATAGTCCATCACTTAATGAAAAACGCAAATCACAACGTCTACAGTTTGCCAAAAATACAATGACATGGTACGACAAATGGTTTAAAGTTGTATTTTCCGATGAAAAAAAGTTTAATATTGAAGGTCCCGACGGGTATAACTATTACTTCCATGACCTAAGTAAAGTGAATTATTTTTGAGCCGCAGACACAGCCGAGAGGGCGGAATAATGGAGTGGGGTGCCATTTCGTATTATGGTACCATAGAATTGGTTTTTGTATCCAACAAAATGACTGCAACGACTTACAAAAACATTCTGGAGGAAGCATTTCCAAAATTTAATGATTTCTTTGGACCCATACCTTGTTGGACGTACCAACACGACAACGCTCCGATTCATACCGCCAGAGCAGTAAAACAATGGATTAATCAACAAGGTGTTCAACTTTTGGATTGGACCCCATATTCACCAGACCTGGGGTTGGCTTGCAAGAAAAGTTTATGAAGGAGGAAAACAATTTGAGACGATAGAATCCTTAAAGGATGCTATAACGGAAGCATGGAGTTCAATTTCGCTAAATTACTGAGAGTCGATGCCAAATCACATTTTTGAAGTTATTTCCAAAAATGGTGCCAGTACTCATTACTAATTGAATGCTAGAGGGTAATAACTTTCATTTTTATAACCAAAAATTTAAAAATAAATTACAGTTTGCTTAGTTTTAAAATATTCCTTATTCAAGTGACACACGAAAAAGTAACACAGAAATACATGTCTTTAAATAAATGCATAATTTTAGTATAACAAAATATGTACATATATTTTTTATTTCTTCAGGAAACTAAAACCAACACTTTGAAATTTGGTTGCGCAAAAAATTATTTTTTTCTGAACTTTAGTTTAGGAGATATACTTAATTAAAGTTAAAAAAAAAAAAATGTGATTCCTTATTCAAGTGGCAGGCAGTGTACTATATCAAACTTAGTTTAATTTTTGATGATTATTTTCATACTTTAATAAAAATTTGTTCTTAAAATAATTATATTTAATAAACTTTAATTTGAGTATTATAAGATTTGTTGAGTTTTTTTTTTTTTAGAGAAATATAGTCTTTTGATGGAAATATTTACTTCTGAAAAAAAAAAACCGGTTTAAAACAGCAACTTTTCGAACTATTCGAAAATCGGTTTCTCCAAAAATTCAGATAATCGATCACCCTATTTGTAAGACATTTTTTTTTAACAATCACCTTCAGCAATTTTTACACATTAATTTTATATATCGAAGACTAAAAAAAAATAATATTTTTATATTTTGGAGAAATCGTCCGCGGTCCAATTGATATTTTAAAAAATTATTCTTGAAGACATGCTTAGTTATGGTTTCTTAAATGATGTTCTGTGACAATGATGCACTTTACCCAGGATACTTTCTTTAAGTTTTTATTGTGAATAAGATACTTAAATAGTAAAATACTTTTAGTTTTTTTTTTTTTTTTTTAATAGATATGTATGGTATCAGACTCTGCTGGGTACCGGGTCATTGCGAGATGAATTAGATGAGATAGCTGATGAATTAGCTAGGAACGGCTCAGCTTTGGATAGGGCTGCAAGTGAAAATGGTGTGAGACCACCTCTAGGCTTTTACTTCAGGTTAATTAGGGAGTGGATTCGGGATAGAACCAATCATGCATGGAAACGTAGAACGGACTGCAGATTATCAAGGGTCCTATGGCCTAAACTTGATAAAGCAGATACAAATCTACTTTTAAGCATGAAAAGGGAAAACCGGAAGACTATGATAGGTATTCTGATAGGTCATTGTCCCATAGGGGGAATGATAGGAAATTGGGATAGAGGTTCCTCCTGTCTTTGCAGAATATGCGAAGATAATGAGGAGCTAGAGACGGTGTAACATATCATATGTCACTGTCCATGTCTACAACTAAGTAAGTAAAAATGGTTAGGCAGTCAATTCGTTGACGAATTGGACAGTATATCGAGAATAGATCTCGATAGATTAATAGGATTCGTCATGGGAATAGACTGGCTAAGAGGGGGTCGTTGGCTTAGAGCGAACGATTTAGGGCGGTAGCACTTTTCCTTTCCAGATTTTTCTATTCTTTTCTATACTTTTCTTGATCTCAGTTTTTCTCTATCATTTTCCTTACTGGTCTTTTCTATATTTCTTCTACAATTTCTTTCTATATTCTCTACGAAGGGACTCACAATGGACCTCTAGGTTTCCGAGTGGAGGATGCACAAGCACTCTTCTGAGTACTGTGCAACTCTTCTCTACCTACCTACCTATTTACCTACCTATGTGTGGTATGAATATAGTTTTTCTTTGAAAATATAGTTTTTTTCAGTTTTCATGCTTTTTAAATAATATTGTATTTCTCCCGAATACCCAGGAATGCCTTCAATAAAACCTCGATTCAGGGTAGTTGAAAAATTTCGGGAAATTAAAAACCCTATTTGTACCGCATATTATATACCAAAGTACAAACATTTCATTATATTCTTTCAAGTGGATCAAAAAATTGTATTTGTTTAAGTTAATATTTTAAGTCATATTTTTATAGAAATATAATAAAAATATATTAAAATATTTTTTCGAAAATTTTCAAGATATCTCCCAATAAAAATTTAAAATTCCTAATCACAATTGAGCACTGCTGGGGGCTTTCTTAAATTCGCTTTTAGTGCTAACACAAGATAACGGATAATTTTTTTATATGAAGATTTGACAATTAAAACAGAACAGCGAATTCGCTCAAAATGAACATTTATTTTATTTTCACAACGGTCTCTCTTTCTCTCTCACATATGTTTACATTAAATTTATATAAGATGGAAAGAGAAAGAAAGCTTTGCTTTATATTTTTTATATATGGAGTTTAAGAGAGGGAGAAAATAAGTTTTATACGTGTAGTTTTGTTGTTGAATAAACATAAACAAAATGTATGTGAAAACCATCTTCGTCTCCGCCTTCATTTAGTTTGGACTTCTCTCTGAAAACTGTAAACAACAACCTCCGACGTTTGCTTGTGTTTGGGCTCTTAACTTAGATCCAATTACTTTACAAATGCCAAAATTTTAAATCTAGCCAGAAAATGTTAAAAACAATTTGCATGTCACGAGTGTCATCAACAGGGCAACCAAAAATATGCTTTAAAAAGTGTTTTAAGCGCATAAAAAATGTTATTAACATCAGAAAATATGACCTTAAAATTAAAAAATATGTTCTTAAAATATTATTCTTGTTGGCAAAATTTTAAATTATCAACTATTCATGCTAAAAATAACTTGATTTTTATTAGTAATCGCTAAAAAATATTTTATTTTTGCACTTACAAATATTTAAAGCTCATATATTGCCTCATACTGTAAAACGAATATTTTACTAATAGAAAATTATGTAAAATTATGTCAAAAATATGCAAAATTATGTTCTTTAGTTTAATATATGCAAAAAAGAAAAAAAAATGCACTTAATTATAAAATATTCAAAAATATGTTATTTAAATTTGCTTTAAAATAAGGATTTTATATGAAAATATGACAAAATATGCCGCTGAGCTCAAAATATGCTGTTAAAGCTAAAATATGCAAAAATATGCTGTAACAAAACGATGCAAAAATTCTTAAAATTGTCTGAAACGGATAAATAACTAAATGTTTGGTTTATTTGAAGCTCAGAAAAAAATATGATTTTGCATATTTTTGGTTGCCCTGTCTTTTTATGATACTCTTTATTATGATTATTCGAGTTTATTCAGAAACAACAACACATCTAGAAGCATTTTGAGTAAACTTGTCACACAACAAATTGTTTTGTAAATTTTTACCGTTTTTAGTTGGATACTATTAAGGACCCTTTTTTTGATTATTCGGTATGAAAAACCGATAACTTGTGATAGTGATTCTATTTGCGAAAATTATGAAAATCTGTAAAAAGTAAAATTAGTTAAAATCTATATTATTTACTAAATTTTAATATGGATATAACGATACCTATATTCTAACATATTCTAAGTCAAAGAAATAAGTTTTGAAATATGTGCAATTATACTTTTTAATAGATACATTTTTAGCAATAATTTCTGATTGAATGGTCCGAAAAAATTTTGTGGAGTCTCAGTTAGAATACAAAGAATTGAAATTGTATAAATTCCAAAACTAGACTAAGTCGAATCGAACACGTTTTAGAATACAATATAATATGTAATATTTTAAAGATCTTAAAGTTAAGAGAAATTAATTTTTAATTTTTTTTTTATCCAAATTAAGCAAGTTTTTTTTTCAAATTAATATATTTGTGTAATTTTTAAAATTTTGTATAAATTGTAGGTTTTGTTTGTGTAATATGAACTATCGACTACAGTAACACTGGCAATACACAATAAAAAAATTATAAAACAGTGAATTTAGTGAGTTTTGACACGAGTTGTCAGTTTTGAGACCATTATATTATCTTTTTGAAACGACCTTAATAGACATGTTATACATCAGTAAATTGTTAAATTAGTCTATTTTTATATTGTTTTAATATTTTATAACTTTTTGAAAAGTAGACGAAGTTTTTCTAAAAAAAAAAAAATATATAATTTTTTTAGTTTTTAACTTTTTTTAAATATTATTTATATATGTCAAAATGAAGTAAAGTTCTTTACAAAGACGCTAAAAAATGCAAAAGCCCCAGGTCTAGATGGAATAAATGCAATTCTATTAAAAAATATGTCCGATAATTTTTTTAATTGTATTACAAAAATATTTAACTGGTGTTTGAAAATTGGATATTTTCCAAAAAATTTTAAAACTGCAAAAGTTATATCAATCGCAAAGCCAGGAAAAGATGCCAAATCACCAAATAGCTATCGCCCTATTAATATGTTAAACGATTTGGATAAAGCGTTTGAAAAAATAATATTGGAAAGACTAAGGGAATATACTGAAATCAATAGTATTTTACAAAATGAACAATTTGGCTTCAGAAAAGAGCATTCGACTATCCACCAGGTAAAAAGAATTGTTAATCTTATTCAGCACAACAAAGATAACAGAAAAAGTACTGGAATGGTCTTATTAGATGTCGAAAAAGCATTTGACTCCATATGACATAACGGACTGATTTATATGCTTAGCAGGTTTGGCTACCCAATCTATTTGCAAAAAATAATAAGAAGTTTTTTAAATGAAATCTTTTGTGGTAAATGTTGACGATGTGTATTCTATTGATCGTAAAATTTTATCTGGTGTGCCAAAGGGATCCATATTGTCACCAACTTTATATTCAATATACATAGCTGATTTAAAATTATTAAAAAACCATACGTCAGCGTTGTATGCAGATGACACTGCGCTCATAACAACTGGTAAAGTCTCAAATGTAATTGTTAAAAATTTGGAAAAATCTTTATTACAAACTAAGAAATTCTTCTTGAAATGGAAAATTAAAATCAACGAGTTAAAAACTCAAGCAATCATATTCCCTTTTAATAAATCGCCAAAACGAATACCCAGTAGAACGCTTTCAATTCAAGGAACTTTTCCTTTTCTAGATTCTGTTAAGTACTTGGGGATTACACTTGATAAAAAGTTGACCTTTAAACAGCATATTTTACAAACCTGTACAAAAGCAATTAAATGTGGCAGAGCTCTATTTCCGTTATTAAATCGTAAATCAACTTTAAATCACAAAAACAAAATATTATTTTATAAAATGTGTATTAGACCGATAATGACCTATGGATGCCAAATATGGACAACAAAATGTGCAAAAACTTATTTAAAGAAACTACAAATAATACAAAATAAAATTTTTTGGAAAATATCCATTTTTCAAACACCACTTAAATATTTTTGTAATACAATTAAAAAAATTATCGGACATATTTTTTTATAGAATTGCATTTATCCCATCTAGACCTGGGGCTTTTGCATTTTTTAGCGTCTTTGTAAAGAACTTCACTTCATTTTGACATATATAAATAATATTTAAAAAAAGTTAAAAACTAAAAAAATTATATATTTTTTTTTTTTTTAGAAAAACTTCGTCTACTTTTCAAAAAGTAACGAAATATTAAAACAATATAAAAATAGATTAATTTAACAATTTACTGCTGTATGATATGTCTATTAAGGTCATTTCAAAAAGATAATATAATGGTCTCAAAACTGACAACTCGTGTCAAAACTCACTAAATTCACTGTTTTATAATTTTATTATTGTGTATTGCCAGTGTTACCGTAGTCGATAGTTCATATTACACAAACAAAACCTACAATTTATACAAAATTTTAAAAATTACACAAATATATTAATTTGAAAAAAAACTTGCCTAATTTGGATAGAAAAAAATTAAAAATTCATTTCTCTTAACTTTAAGATCTTTAAAATATTAATATTGTTACCCCTATTCTAAAACGTGTTCGAATCGACTTAGTCTAGTTTTGCAATTTTAATTCTTTGTATTCTAACTGATACTCCACAAAATTTTTCGGACCATGCAATCAGAAATTATTGCTAAAAATTTATCTATTAAAAAGTATAATTGCACATATTTCAAAACTTATTTCTTTGACTTAGAATATGTTAGAATATAGGTATCGTTATATCCACATTAAAATTTAGTAAATAATATAGATTTTAACTAATATTACTTTTTACAGATTTTCATAATTTTCGCAAATAGAATTACACAATTTGGATTTTCAATATTTGTTGCAATATTTTATTAGATTATGGTAGTAATTTTTAAGGGTTACTTTTTTTAATTCAGTTTTTTACTTGCATATAATAAAATCTCTTAATTGGGGGATTTATATTTTACAAAAAATAGGCACTTTATGAGTAGAAAATGAATTAATAAAATTACACAAAAATTACACAAAGATTTTGTTATCCAAAAATTTTAAATTCTCCCATTTTTGGATAATTACACAGAAATCGGCAACACCGGTAAAAACCCAAAAATTTCGTTTGTAGATAATGGTGTCTATTATTGAAAACGCGTCGAAGAAGTGAAAATTTCCATTAAAACAAAAACAAAGTTTAAAAAATTGTTTTTGTTTACCGTACATTTCTAAAATGGAATTTACCGTTTTTAGAAGAGAGAGAGAAACGCTTTAAAGTTCTCAGTTTTATTACATTTTAAAAATATATGATGAACAAAAACAATTATTTAAACTTTGTTTTTGTTTTAATGAAAATTTCACTTCTTCGACGCGTTTTCAAGAATAGACACCAATTACTTTGATTTTAGAAAGTTATATAATTATGAAAATGATTGTTAAGTTGTATTGCATTTTCACTGACGATATGTAGTTTTCATTTAGAAAAATAAATTGTTTTTACAACATTAACTGATGCTATTTGGCCAAGCTTAAAAGCTAATACTAATAAAAGTTAATAAAAATAGCTTTAATAAATTAATTTTTTTCTAAATCTTTAAAATTTGTTGCTTCATGTAAAGCTTCTCAGCGATTTTTAACGAACTTAGGCGGTTCGTTAAAATGTAAAAAGGAAACTAAATGTTTTTGTATTTTTTTTTTTATACATCACAAATCAAATTTTTAAAATATCCCATGAGTTATACAAAAATTATCTTTATAATGCCATAATATATTCTGAAAGTGTTAAATATATCCCAAAAAAATAACAAAATATGCTAGAAATATAATCTAAAATTCACTATATGCAAAAATATGCCGTTAAAGATTAAATATGCAAAAAATATGCTCTTACAAATCGATGTCAAAATGTTTTATTTGTTCTGAAACAAATTAATATTTTAATAATGGCTTCGTTCAATGTACAGGAAAAAACATGCAATTGCATGTTTGTGGTTTTTCTAGTAGTAATTGATTAAATTTATTAAATATTATTTATTTTTGAAAAATTGCCGAAAAAATTGGTTGTTAAAGTTTTTTAAATGATTTTTGGAGAAATAAAAAATTGATATTAATTTTATACAATACACTTTTTTCATAAAATATGCATTCCTGTATTCGTTTTTGACCGAATGGGAAACTGTTTAGTGTCAAATCGATCTGAACATTTTTACTCAAATCTCAAATTAGAAATTTAAAAAAAAAACTAGACTTAAAGCTCTATTAGTTTATATTGAAAATTAAAAATACCTTCAAATAATTAAGAGCCTGTTTCAGTAAAAGAAAATTGTTTTTAAATAAAATTAACGCATTCAAAAAACCGACATTTTCAGAAAACGGGTTTTTGAGTTATTTAAAAAATAGCTCTTTTAAAAAAACCGAATTCAAATACGGTTTTACTTGAAAAAAAACCCCTTAACCGGTTTTTATTAAAAAATTCACATATATTACAAAGGATTATTATTTTTACTAAAGACAGTACACTTATAATTAGTGTTGCCAGGAGATAAAAAAAAGATGCAAAATTGTCAAAAAGGCTAAATGCTCAAAAAATAAAGTCAGAAAAAGGTTCTATTTTAAATTTAGAAACAGTTTTTTCGTTTTCATTAGTTTTTGATATTCTTCTAATGAAATTGAAATAAGTTTATAAATAACAACCGGCAAAATGACTCAGTGAAAAATCGTTCAAAAAATTTCCATACAAATTTGGGTTATATTTCATATGAAAAATTACCCAATGTTTTGAAGTGATTTTGCGTTATTTTTGAATTCTAATTTCTTTTTGATTATGCATTTCCAAATTTTTCAGTGGTTTTTTTGCTTTAATAAGACTTTTTTTTTTAATTATTTTCATAAATAGTTTCTATGGTTGATGAAGTGTATTAAAAAATAATTATAATAATCGACTTAGTAACGCCACAAAAGAGTAAAGGCACTTTTAATTTGGAGAATGATTTTTTTTTTATTAAATATAAATAATATCGGGTTTTTTTATACGCATAAGTACACAGAAATGCTTAAACGGTTGATTCTGTAAAAACAAAATTTGTAGTGACAAATAATAAATTATTTATTTCGTTTTTGAAATACTAACATTTTAGGCTTTTTAAGGCAATTTTAAGAACAAAAAAAAAAAAAAAAAGGCTAGAAAAAAGCTTGAAGCTGAAACAAAAATTTTGAGGTTGAAATAAGAGAATAAATTTAGACTCACAAAGGCTAACCTGGCAACACTGCTTACAATACATATCATTTGTAATGACAAGTAATATAAAAATAAAAATTCATATCGCTCTTCTGGAACTGAAGGATAATACTAAAATTTTGTATTTTTTGAACTGAATTCTGATAATGCTTCTTCCGATCCAACTCTAACTATGTACCTATTTATTGAAATTCATCTTATTCTGGTGACAAACGATAAAACTAAAATTGGCTTCTTACCTACATAGATTTGGTAATAAAAATTAGCTTAAATCTATTAAAAAATATTCAAATCTCAGTTCTCACTGAGACCTGCGCCGAGGAATTTTATCAGCGGCGGCGGCTTGCATTAAAAAGCTTCGGCGGCGGCTTAAAATCGGCTGTCAGCCGGCTGATACTCCACACATTTTCATGCCCTTTTGATTAACATTTTTTCCAGCGAAAGTATAAAAAGAATTATTAATTTATTGAAAATGTATAAGAAAAAATATGGGAGTGATCTAAGGATATTTTTGGATTTTTGCATAAAAGATTAGAATAATTGTTCGCATATTAGAATGAGAAATGGTCTGCTCCGATATAAAAACATATCAATTATTAAGATATACTAAAAAATAAAAAAGTACAATAAATAGTGGAATTTATATCAATTATTTTGATAATTCCGAACCACATATCGCTAGTGAATAGAAGTGATTTATTAGCTGACAAAATCTTGTGTACGAGTTTTTTTTAGATTTCTCGTAGGATGGTGATTAAGGCTCATTAAAATTTATTAGCAATTGTTAATATTACTTTTTCAAAGTATTTGCATCAAAAATAATCAATTATAAGTCATCAAATATACTTAATTGATTTATAATTATTTGAAGTTCAATACGATGAAAATATTTTTCTTTCATATTTAATTGATGGCAAATACTGCATTAAAATAATAAAAGTTTCATTTTTAACATATTTTCTACAAAAAGAATTTAAAAACGGCGGCTGCTTTTAAGCCGAGTTAAGCCAAATATTTTACGGCGGCGGCGGCTTTCAAATTTTTCTCGGCGGTTCGGCTTAGCCGAATTTCAGCCGCTCGGCTCAGGTCTTTGGTTCTCAGTACGTAAAGTGGTACTCAAATCTCAAATTAGAAATTTAAAAAAAAAACTAGACTTAAAGCTTTATTAGTTTATATTGAAAATTAAGAATACCTTTAAATAATTAAGAGCCTGTTTCAGTAAAAGAAAATTGTTTTTAAATAAAATTTGTGCACAGAGAAAAAAAGTACATACATTTTAAAATTTTTTCATAAATATTATGATTCGAACATAACTTTTTTTCCCAAACTTTTTTCATAAAAAATAAAATTTTGTTTACAGATATTATTAAATTGTTCATAATGAAAATTTTAGGAATTTTGGAAAAATTTTGTTAAATCTTTGATTTAATATTATTAGATTTGATTGCAAATGGTAAATAAAAATAGTTATACATGAAAACAATAACAACAAACGCCTTAAAATGGCTAAATTCCAAGGAAAATCTGTAAAAAATAATGTTCAGAAATTTTCATAATTTCGCTCGCATTCTGCAGCACATTATTTTGTTAAAAAGCGCTTCTGTTCTGTTTCCAAAATGTAGCTAAACATCATTGAAAACTTGAACATTTCTAAAGAAAATTTCAAATATTTTTTCACAAATTGAAAACATAAATGAAAATTTAAACAAATTTTTCAGTCTTCTTGACTTTTGATTCATTTGAAAATATATAAAAAAAAGTTTTAATGCTTAAGAAATTATGCTTAAATATTATGAACTGAAATCAATGAAAGTAAATTTTAATTTTCATACAAATTTAATTTTTAAACAATTTGATACTTTTAATGCATCAAGCCCACAGGAAAAAGTGGATTAAAAAGAGGGCGGTGAACTGGTTAATGTACTATAGGGTATTCGGAGTGGATATCCAAATCTGTACAGACAGTCAAGCCGCAATTAAATTACTCTCGGGTGTCTTTTCGATATCTGAAACAGATGGCGAGTCATTCAAACCTGGAGCTGGTCTGGGTAAGGGATCATTCAAATACCCCGGGTAATTTTATTGCGGATGAACTAGCCAAAAATGGCTCCCTTCTACGATATGAAGATATGGACGGCCATAGCTTTTGTCCTACAGATCAATAATTCTGCGAAACTTAACGAAGATTGCACAAGATAGATAGTTGGACAAATGAATCCACATGCTCAACCTCGAGGCAAATATGACCCCATTATGATGAATCTCGATCTAACTTCATTATGGGACTACCAAGGCATCGGTTACGAATTCTGGTGGACGTTGTAACAGGGTATTGGGTTGTTGGTGCGCATGCTAGGAAACTTAGGCTCCCTTTTAACGACTTCTATAGAAATTATCACTATAAGGAAGAGGAGGAAACGGTGGAACATTTTTTATGCCACTGTCCCACTCTCATTGAGACTAGAACTACTAATTTTGGTAATCCGTTTATTAGATCTCTCTGATATTGACATCAGATGGATCAATTCTTTCTTTAAGCTGGTTTGATACGAACATTGTTATGGACGCGTGAATTAGTAACACATGATCCCCGGGGTTTTATAACGAGACCAAATTGTACCCAATTGAGCTGTCTAATATTGATTAGACAGCTACCCACAGAACCTAACCTAACAAAAACAAATCTGCACTTTCATAAATATCACGTGAATTTTCGGAGATGTCTTCTATACAGTCCAAAGAGCCAAGGTTTGAAATAATTTTAATTTTCATTTCATTTCGAATCAGCTAAATCTTTTAGCAAATGGTAATTGACAACGGCGAGTATAGATATTGGAAGGATCAGGCCCAAGCGTTTCATCATTAACCAAAATGTGTGAGACAGTGGCAGTGGGTATAGAAGCTAATAGCAAAGAGTTGCGTACGATATTTAGGTTAATTTTTTTTCTTTTCTCTAGGGTACCATAAGAAATGGTTTTGAATATTTATTGCTTCAACAAAAAGGTCTATTTAGTCTCATAGTCTAGAACACTTATACTAATGAGACGATTAAATAGATTAGATTTCTTGGTCTCTGACAAGGATAACAATTGATGTTAATGATTTTTTAAAATTATTGGAAATAACTTTCAATTTCTTAAAATCAATTGCTATCTCATGGGTAACAAACATACAATAGTGATCAACTTACAAACAAATTACTGCACTCAATGATGCATATA
Organism: Protocalliphora azurea; assembly: GCA_932274085.1. NCBI lineage: Eukaryota > Metazoa > Arthropoda > Insecta > Diptera > Calliphoridae > Protocalliphora > Protocalliphora azurea. The sequence continues at coordinate 26,728,180 of OW026521.1, read as the reverse complement.
TTTTGCTGGTTATTCTTAAGATTACAGGCATTTTTGTATAACATGTAGGAGGTACCGGTTTATACTTGGGCTTCAATAATAGCATACAACCCGGGCTTTGACGGTGTGATTTCCTTTGTATTTCTTTAATATTTGATATACAAATTTTCAAATTTTATTTCTATACAATTCTAAATAATTTTTAAATTTATTTATAAAAAAATTCTAAATTTTATATTGTAGCATAAATTTTAACAGTTTGTTAATCCTTAGACATGTCAGAAAATGATTATAAATGAATACAAACAGAATGAAACTACCTTCTTCTTTTTCTTTATACCATGGCCTTATGAGCTACTAAAATTTTATTCTCCTCATACTAATCAAAAATTTACTAACAAATAAGCTTTTCTATGGTTTCACACAAGCCCTGAGCTTAAAAAAAGTTTAAAAAAAATCAAATTTTATATTGTATATTTTTCTTGACTGCCTTTAGAAAACATTTTAATAAAGAAAGATATTCAAAATTAACGGTAGTAAAAGTTATTACGAAAATTTTGTGTTATAATTTATTCGAACTCACACTTTATGTTTCTTAATAAAATACCTCTTAGACCACTTATCTAGATAAGCTAGAGAGACCACTATGTGCTGTTCCTGGCGTTCTCTGTTAGTTCAAGTAATAGTTCCAGTGATTGTCTTCCTTTCCAATAGTCTTATTTAAAAGGCGAATTCCAAATATTTTTTAATAAAATTTGTAAGAAATTTCTCTTGGTTTTCTTTTAAATCTCAAAAACATTTTGTACTTTTAAGAATTATTCCAATGTGTCGGTCTAAATAATAATTCAAAATTTTAAAATTCTTTCAAACCTAGTGTGACGCATGTGTTTTTAGAGTTATAGATTTTTAACATGAAATAAAACACGTATGAATTGTATTTTAATTAATAGTAAAAGAAAAATAACTTTAGCCATAATTGCCCGTATTTATCCAATAACCAATAACTAAAGAATAATTAAAAACTCCTAAAAACCCCTACTAAGAATTTAAGTTAGGTCAGGTGACCGGCATAAAGACAAGTAAGCGTTCTTTTTTTAGTGGTCTATATTAAGTTGGTCTAGGTTAGGTTCGAAAGAAGTAGTAACCAAGTACGTAAAACTCATTTGTATTGTTGTTTTTGTACTCTTCATTTTTTTCATTTCGTTTATAATATAGAAGAAATTTATTTGGTTTATTTGATTTTTTAAATGTTTTTGGCATAGATTAATAAGTAGATATTTATGTGAGAGAAAAAAACCTGATTCAATTGTCAAAAACATAATTCATGCAACAACAAAGTACATATAGTTACATATATTTTGTTTTTGTATTTTGAAAAAAATGAGTAATTTTTTTATAAATTCAGTTCAAAGTGTCTCTCACATAAACTTCTAGTTGTATTCTATAGTTTTTGGTAACTAGTATAAAAGAGAAAGTAATGGTTCATATTAAAAAATAATAATAATAATAATATACACACTGCCATGCATGCATTACAAACACAAACACATATGCAATGTATTTATAAAAAAAAAACAAAAAAACAAAAAAAAAAACGTAAACAAAGGGAGTGAGAAATACTAAAGAGTCTTTGCAGAAGCCCTAATTTTAGGAAAAACTAACCTTACTAGACTATTTTTTATTTTATAAAATCTGTAGAGATTTTGCTCAAATAATCCAGATTTCCAAAAGAAACCAATAAGAATATTTTGAGAAAGATTTTTTTTTTTTTAAGAAAATCTAGGTTAAACATGTGTGCTTCGCTCGTTTCTAAAATACTTAAGCCATTGGAATGAAAACATTTGTGTTTATCTGTTGTAAATAAATATATTTCAAATGATATATTTTTTAGCTAAAATCGAGTGTATTCTATGAGCGTAAAAAGGGTCACAAAAATTCGTCCTACTTATTAATATATAATATAGAAAAATGTCCAGTTAAGTGCCCTTTGCAGCTTTGGCCTCTTATTCTCGCCGGGTATATAATGCATGTATGTTTTAATATACAACATAGAGTTAGATTTATTTATTATATTTAATTTAAATACATTTTACAAACATTTTATACGGCATGTTAGGAGAAAATATTTTTTATTTAGATTTTTTTCTTTTTTTGTATGAATGTATGTAGTAACAAATTTACTTTCGTGATTTTAAAATTATTATTCTTTTACAAACAAGTTTGATGGTTAACTTAATAAGAAATTGAGAAAAAATATTAAATATTTAAAAATGATATTTTTTATATTTATATTTATTAGAGTATTTTTTTTTTCTCTTAAAATTGTTTAAGAGTAAACCAATTTCTGTAACTCAATTGAAGCACCAATAAAAAACAAACAAATATTAATATTAAAAAATAAAATATTTCCAAGCCTATGACAGTTAAAAAAAATTTAATGAAAACTTTGTATAGGAATAAAATATAATTGTATTAAAAGAAAAAAATTTAACCAAAATTTTATATTTAAAAATAAAATTTCCAAAAATTTTCTATAACAAAAATTTGTTTATAAAAACTAAATTTTCTATAAAAAGATAATTTTACGAAAATGTTCTATAACAAGAAAAGTTAACGAAAATTTTCTATAAAAAGAAAATTTAAAGAAAATTTTTCACAAAAAGAAAACTTAATGAAATGTTATTTAAGAAGAAAATTTAACAAACATTTTGTATAAAAAGAAATTTTCCTATAAAGAAATTTATTGAAAATTCTCTATTAAAAGATAATTTAATGAAACATTTTTTTAAAGAAAATTTAATAGAAAATTTTTATAAAAAGAAAATTTAACGAAAATTTTCTATAAAAAGAAAATTATAAAAACATTTTCTACAAAAACAAAAGTTAACTAAAATTTTCTATAAAAAGAAAATTTAACGAAAATTTTTCATAAAAATTAAACAACGAAATTTTGTTAAAAAGAAAATTTTATATAAAAAGAATATTTCCTATAAAAAGAAAATGTAATTAAAATTCTCTATTAAAATAAAATTTAATGTAATATTTGTATAAAAATAAAGTAATGAAAATTTTCTACAAAAAGAAAATTTAAGGAAAAATTTGTATAGAATGAAAATTTTCTATAAAAAGAAAATTTAATCGAAAATTTAAAAAAAAGAAAATTTTATGCCATACTTGTCTAAAAATAAAGTAATAAAAATTTTCTACAAAAGGAAAATTTAACGAAAAATTAGCATAAAATGAAAATTTAACGAATATTTTCTATAAAAAGAAAATTTAACAAAATTTTTCTATAGAAGGAAAATTTAACAAAAATTTTCTATAAAAGGAAAATTTAACGAAAAATTTTAATCAAAAGAAAATTTAACGAAAATGTTCTAAAAAAGAAAATTTAACGAAAAATTTCTAAAATAAAAAAATTAACGAAAATTTTGCTTTAAAAAAAATAAATAAACGAAACGTGTTCATAAAAAGAAAATTTAACAAACATTTTTTATAAAAAGTAAACAACGAAAATTTGGATAAAAAGAAAATTTATTAAAAATGTTCTATAAAAAGAAAAATTAACTAAAATTTTTTATAAAAAGAAAATTTAAACAAAATTTTCCATGTTCTATAAAAAGAAAATTTTCTATAAAAAGAAAATTTAACAAAAATTAAACGAAAATTTTGCATAAAAAGAAAATTTCTCAAAAATTTTCCATAAAAAGAAAATTTAACGAAAATGTTCTATAAAATTGAAATTTATCGTAAAATTTGGCGAAAAAGGTCTCAAAAAAAGAAAATTTAAGGAAAATTTTTCAATAAAAATGAAACGTAACGTTTTCATATTTATTAAAAAATTTTCTAGAAAAAGAAAATTTATGAAAATTTTCTAGAAAAAAAATATATTGAAAATTTTCTTGAAAAGAAAATTTATTTAAAAGTTTCCAGAAAAAGATAATTTATTGAAAATTTTCTAGAAAAATAAAATTTATTGAAAATTTTTAAGAAAAAGAAAATTTATTGAAAATTTTCTAGAAAAAGAAATTTTATTGAAAACTAAAAAAAAAAATTATTAAATTTCGTATAAAATGAAAATATAACTAAAGTGATCTATAAAAAGGAAATTTAAAGAAAATTTTGTGTAAAAAGAAAATTGCTGGAAAGGGAAATTTATTGAAAATTATCTATAAAAGTGAAATTCTTTGAAAATTGTCTCTAAAAAGAAAATTTATTGAACATTTTCTATAAAAAATAGTCTCCAAAAAAAAAACATTTATTGAAAATTTTCTGTAGAAAAAATATTTAAAATTTCCTATAAAAGAAAAAATTTATGAAAAATTTTATATAAAAAGTTAATTTCCAAAATTTTCTATAAAATAAAAATTTTTTAAAAATTTCTTTAAATAATTTTTATTTTTTTAAATTTCGTTAAAATAAAAATTTTTAAAAAATTTATTAATAGATCTATAAAGAAAAATAAAAAGAAAATTTATTGAAAACTTTTATACAATTTTTTTGAAAATTTTCTATAAAAAAAATTATTAAAAGTTTTCTATAAAAAGGAAATTTAGTCAATTTTTATTTATAAAAAGAAAAATATAGTAAACTTGTTGTTAAAAAAGAAAATTTATTGAAGATTTTCTATAAAAAGAATATCATTAAGAGATTTTAAAATAAATCGGAATTTCCCATAAACAAAAGGAATTGAATTTATTTTCCATAATATAGTAATAACACATATTTACCAACAAATACAAAAAAAAAAAATACTATCAATTCTTACACGAACATGCATACATACATGTATGTCTGTATGTATATAAATAAAAATACAATAAATTACTCAACCAAATAACTGAACTCTAATTTTAACTTTATTTTTACAAAGAAAAAAATGTAAAAAGGAAGCATATTTCGAATTTAAGCTTTTTATTATAACTTTCTCTTTCTTTCTCTTCTACACCCTTGACCCTCTACTTGTTTTTGGCCAATTATATATGACTTTATTAGTCATATAAAACACACATACTCATATGTTTAAAAATATGTGTGTGTCTCTATACTGCCAGGTGTATGTTGGTTTGTTTACATAAATATAACGGTATTGAAGAAAATTATTTCTCTTTATATTTATTTATATATAGTTAATACATGTGCATATGAGTGTAGTGCATTCAAGAGTAAATGTTTGTATTAACATATGCATTGAATTGATGTTATTGTCGTGAATATTTTTTGTTTCATTATTCTTTTGTTTTGTTTTCATTTGTGTTTAAGGGTAAGTGTACGAGTGTATTACTTATTCGTGTATTTATTTTGTTTTTTTTTTCAAATGTTTCTTATTATTGAAATATTAATTGTTTTTGTAGTTTTTCGTTGTATAAGTTTTTTTTTTGAAAATTGTAATTTTAATTCATATTTTAAAATAGGTAAGTTTTATTTAAGAATTGTTTTAAAATTTAGTACTTTTTTATTGCTATTTTAAGTATTGTTGCGTACAAAGTATTTCCATTATATATTTTTAGTTGTTTATTCCAATATAAACCACGGCGCGTATGCGTAACTTTATTTTAAATATTAACCATACGTTTAGAATTAATTAAGAGGAAATTTAAATAAAATTTTGCATATTAATGCTCCTTAAAGTAGAAAACTAAAAAGAAAAATAACGAGGCAGCATTTTAACCAAAAATCTATATTTTATAATTTTTGTTTTACTAATAATGACTTTTTTTAATTTCAGTATTTTTATGAATTTTTGAAAACTAGCAAATTCGAATTTTCGAATATAGTAAAAGATTATGAAAATCAATGTTTTAATTTATTTATATAATTTTTATACTATTTTTTCGAGATTTTTCAACTTTAATGATAAATTCAGGGTCGAATTTTTCAAATTTGGGGAAAAGTTTTAAAAATCAATAGTTTATTTAATTTGTGTTATTTTAATAATTAACTTGCAAAATTTTAACCATTTTACTGAATTTTAAAGCAAGTTCGAATCTTCGAATATAGTAAAAATATTATCAAAAAAAATAAATGTGGGATTTTTATATTATTAAATCCCTGCGATTTAAGCTTGATGGCTTTTAAATTAAACACAATTTATTTTGATTAATAAATTAAAGTGTATATTTTATTAATTAAAAAGCTTTAAATTATTTTAAGTTTTAATATATCGGAAGTCGCTGGTCAACTTTATTTACTCAACTTTTCAACTTGAATTCTACTCAAAAACTACTCTCCTCAATCTTTCAACACTACCTTTTATATTATGCTCCTACACTACTCGCTACATTTCAATGTACCAGAAAGTTCCCAGCGAGTTAACCCTATAACTATCCTTGTCTCGTCCATTAAAAGTCCGTTTATCAAAATATAAGTCCCCATCCAGAATGTTCGTCTTTCGTTATAAGATTTCTCGTCCGCATGTTGTCTGTAGCCTACGTGACTAGTTACAATCTTATTCTCGAATATTCTGTCCGTTAGTAATATTAACCCCTTCGTTACCAACGTCTGCCAGATCTGGTTACGCGACCAGGCTCCAATCCCACATAAATTTGATAAATTTGAAAATTCGAAATAGCCATCAATATTTTATATATGTAATTTGTGTTATTTTAATAATATTTTTCCTGAATGTTTGAAGATAATTTTTAACGATTTTCAAAATTTCGAACATAGCTCTATACACAATATAAAAATCACTAATTTCAGCCATTTTTAAATTTTAAAACCTTGAGAATTATAAATCAAGATCGGTTTTTGTACATAGTGAAATTTATAGAAAAACTAAGAAAAATATTTCTAAATACCTCTTAAAAGTCCAAATTTAGATAAAAAAACTGGTGCTCGCTTAAACGTTCAAATAAATTCTTTTAAATCTCTCCTTAGTTATTTCCTTGCATTAAACCATTAAAAAATCGCAAGATAAAATAGCGTGGAATAAAAGAATTATAAATAAGTCACAAAAAAATCACTATATTACAAAAGAAAGCAAATTACAAAATATCACTTAATACAAAAAAAAAAAGAAAAAAAAACGCTAATTTAAAAATCTAAAATTAATACAATGTATTTTAAAATACAATAGAAAAGCCGAAGCACAAAAAATCACGAAATGACAAAAAAATCGCTGAATTACTAAAAAATCAATCAATTTTCAAAGAATAAATAAAACACTGAAATACTAAAACAATTTTTTACATTCTTCTTCATTTTTATAGCGCCTCGTTATAGTCATCATATAAATCCTCTACTTTTTTATTACAATTTACAATATTTTTCTTATCGATTTGCTAACGTTGAGCTTAGCACGTCAGCCAGGCAATTTTTATATTGTGTTGAATATAAACTCATACTCTAATCTTGGAATTGTTCTTTTTAAAATGTGGTAAAATCAAAGCTATAATATATGTATTTCTTCTTCATTTATTGTTCTTTTGAAATCATACCAAATGAAATACAAAGTCAAGCTATGTATGCCTGAATGCGTAACACAAAAAGATGTCAGTCAGTCAATTAATAGTGTTTAACATTTTACAAGCTTGTCTTTTGTTTTTGTTATTGCTTTCCTTTCTAGTAATTTAGTTTCCGTTTTTGAATTTCTTAAATGTATGACGTCAAATCTTTAAAATACTTGCAAGTTAGCAATTTTTGTTAAAAGCATTTTGTGTTATTTTTCTCTCTCCACTCCCCTTCTTTTCGTTTAATGTTAAAAAAAATTTTATGTCGCATTAACTACTGCATTTTTGCAAGGATAATGAATTTTAATGACGATTTTAGACATAATTTTTTTTAAATGCATAATGCACAGTAGAGAGATTGGAGTAGAAGTTATGAATAATATATTTTATAATAAGATCATTAAATGTTTCACTAAAAGTTCCAATTATTGTCGTTTTATAGTGATTATGTATTTACATTTTTTGTTATTTTAAAAATTCCTTTTCCTATTTTCTATTTATTTAAGCGTTTGCCCTCATTCAAATTTAATAATTTCCTAACGTTTATTTTTCTTTTACTATACTTTATTACTACTATGTTTTACAACCATGTTTTGGTATATACAACATATAACAAGACTGCTTGTTATGAAATTACTCCTACCATATGATCCCAATTATTTTGTTTTATTTACTCCATTCACGTTTGTTTTGCCATGTTGGAAGCACAGCAAGATTCCCATACGGAACGTGATATAAATGATATATTTGATGATATTATACTAACCGAGGAACGTTTAGTAGAGAAGAGCTATAAAGAAGGTTTTACAGACGGTTGCCAACAAGGTAATGCTGAGGGTTATCGTTTGGGTTTTTCACAAGGTTTGCAACTGGGAGAGGAATTGGCTGAAATTTATGGTTTAGCTACAGCGTTACAACAAACTAAACACACTGATAAAGTAAAGCGTTGTATGGAACAGTTGAAAACATTAATAGAAGAATTTCCCAAAGAAAACGATCCTGAAGCGGATATAATTGGAGCCTTGGAACAAATAAGAAATTTAAATAAAAGATTTCGCATTTTAATAGGTTTAAAACCAATCTCTACAGATTCTTCTGCAGAAGAAGCAAAAGATTTGTCGTTTTAGTTAAATAATTACAAAAGAAATTATGACCAGCCAGGCTTTGCGTTCTCGCCTGGACAGCATTTTAAAGTTTATGGCTCCTCATTGGTCTTGGGTTAATTGCCATATGGTTAATTATTTAACCGACGATCATTGGCAGACTTTTGTGCCTTTAGAACTGCAAAAGGAGATTTTCAATCACTCTTGCATAGAAGAATGTATTGAAACGGTTTTTTGGAATTTGGCGAATAATTTAGAAGATACAAAATTTCGTGAATGTATAAAATTTCGTCAGCTAGCTGAACATCATAGGTTAAATGTTTTTAAGGATATAATAATAACTCCAGAAGAATTTAAAGCAAAAATACTTAGACAACCGGAAGAAACAAAGCAAGTCAAAATTAAGGAATTTTTAACCGAAAAGAAACGTCATGAGGTAATTAAAACGAAAAGAAAGCTAAATTTATTGTTACTTTATAACCTACAAGTTATCCTAAATAGGTAGAAGTAACCGCTAAGCTTGTGAATGATTTAATTTCAAGCTCATTTTGCAAAGAAAATACTATAATAGTAGATGCTGGGGATGGCAAAGGATATTTATCTTCCCGTTTAGCTTTGGAATTTGGTCATAAAGTTTTAGGCATTGATAGTAATCCAGCAAATACAGAAAATGCTCTCGCAAGGAGTAAAAGGTTAAAGGTATGATTACGTTTACCATTTTGAAAAATGAATCTATCTTAAAGATTTGTATTTAAAATAGAAAGCTTGGAATGGTTTAAAGGAAAGAGCTGAACTAGAATCCAAAGGCCTTATCCCTGCTAGACGTGGCAATAAGAAACAAAAGCAGAAACAAATTTGCATAAAAGAAGAACAATTAAATTCCTCTAAAGAAAATGACAACTATAAAACAATAGACAAATTTATTACCTCCAACATGGATTTAAGTGTTATTTTACAACAACAATTTCCAGAAAATGACTCCAGCCCAAAACGCTCCATATGTTTAACTGGTTTACATACTTGTGGCAATTTAGCTACTACCTCTTTAAAATTGTTTCATAAGGAAAAGTCTTGCAAATTAATGTGCAATATAGGCTGCTGTTATCACTTGCTAAAGGAGCAATATTCAGGACCAGAATTCTTTGGTAATAAACAAATTTTGGATTTAAATCAAGAAATAGGTTTTCCTTTAAGTAAATACCTGCAGGAAAAGGAAATCAAATTGGGTCGTAATGCTCGTATGTTGGCTGCCCAATCTATAGAAAGAACCTTGCATTCTAAAGAGTTACCAAATATTTCCTTATTTTATCGAGCTCTTTTAGAATTGTTAATATGTGAAGAGCATCCTGATTTAAGAGATTGTATACAAGTGGGAAAAATACGTAAATTTAATAATTTTAAAGAGTATGTAGTATTGTGTAGGAAAAAATATCCAAATTTAAACTTGGAAGAGAGGAGGGTTGAAGAAATTGAAAAACTGGAGAAGAGCAGTCAATATAAGAAGTATTTGGATTTATTTTATTTATTACGTATGACATTTGCCCCAGTTTTAGAATCACTAATATTGCTAGATCGTTTGTTGTATTTAAAGGAATTGGGTTATGAGGAGAGTTTCTTAATTCCTGTTTTTGATCCGGTAGTGTCGCCAAGACATTTTGCTATAGTGGCAATGAAAAATGATTGGGAGTAATAAATTTTAAATATAAAGGTTTTGTAATATATTTAAAAAATAAATTTATATTAAACAAAGACAAAAATACTTGAATGTGAAATTTTAAACTCAGCGTTTATAATAAAAAAAAGTTTGTAACCGATTTGTTATTAATAATATATCCTTAGTACACAAATAAAATAAAACTTCGATTTTATGGTTTCTAGATAATTCCGTTTTTATTATTTCTTTTTACAAAAATGATTTTAATTCAGACAAAAAATTCTTACAATACCAGGCCATCCCTGCAAAGCTCTTATTGCTTATTTTTCTTCTCCTCTTCGTACTTATAATGTAATTCCATACAATCGGTATTGGAAATGTTGATCCATCCATTGGGAGTCATATGATAGACACGAACAATACCACCGGAATAAGCATCTCTGTAAGTAGCATGATAAATGGCACGTCTACCCAACTCTTGTGCTTCTTCATCTTTCAAATCCCAATGATAGCCTGAATCCAAAACACCAAAAGCATAAATGGAACCGCTGCCCACTGAGAAAACATTACCGGGTGTGCGGGAACCTTCCGAATCAACATAGTAGAGGCCGGGACCACGTTTATCGTAGCCAGCCAACATCATACCCATACTGAGACCCATACCTTTGTATTCATGAGCAATATTAGCCATAATTTTGCTAGCGGCTGCCACTGAGATGCGTTCCTTATTGCGCAGTTCATGCAAACGGCATTCTTTGGCCAAAACACGATCCCAATATACACAATCGGCTGCACCACCAGCCAATGTGCCCAATAGATATTGGTTAATTTCCACAATTTTCTTCATGGTTTGCGAACCAATAAATTGGCCACCGGTGGCACGAGAATCTACAGCCAATATAACGCCACCTTGATATTTGAAGCCCAATGTAGTGGTACCATGATCAAAATCGATTTTAATTCCCGTCTTATCACTGCTGGCCTGAATTTTGCACAAATTTTCTATGGGATTTTCGAATGGTGGAGCCGACAGCACGTAAGGATTAACCAAATTTGAGGCATACAGCTGGCAATCGTTTTCGAAATCGTTAGGTGTAAAATTACGTGATTTCATGTAAGGAGCATTTGAAATATTACAAATTTCTGCTAGAGCCATATTTTTAATTTGTTAAAATACAAAAAAATTCCAAGCGGCTTTCGAGTGACAAACAAAATTTAATGCTTCTGTTTTTGCAAATTCATGTACTACCAGAGACTTGCGGCGTACAATTTTAACGGCGGCGACGGCTTTTTCTTGCTAATATGCACTATGAATTAATAGCTTAAATTATTTATTGAAAATTGTCGAAATATTTTCTCAATAGGTGGCGCCAAAAATACTACAAATAAAAATAACATGAAAACATTTCAACGGAAATTTTATTATAAAGATTTTCATTGTTATCGCATTTCATTCATTATTAATTTACGAATAAAATGCGATTTTAAATTTTTCATATAAAAATCGATGCATTATTTTGTCTCTGAACCCTGTGATTTACAAAGAAAATACGGTTTTAGATTTTTATATAAAATTCGAATTTTAGAGGAATATGAATGATTACAGATTTTCATTGTTAACGCTCTTAAGCCTCCGATTTACAAATAAAATATGAATTTTAGTTAAAAATATGAGTGATCAAAAATTATCACTTTTTTCGCTCCAGACCCTCTGTTTTACAATATAAAAATCAGTTTTTATGAAAAATTTTGGGGGTCACAGATTTTCACTGTTTTCGATCTAAACCTTTTGTTTTAAAAATAAAATGCGATTTTAGACTTCTCATATAAAAATCGATTTTGGTTAAAAAATGTGAGTGATCATAAAATTTCACTCTAAATATATTTCTCATATTCAAATCGATTTTTAGAGGAAAATAAAAAAAAAGTTAGGGGAAAATATGAGTGATCATGGATTTTATTTTATTATCGCTCCAAACTCTCTGATTTACGAATAAAATGAGATTTTAGATTTTTCATATAAAAAAGATTTTGAGAGGAAAACATTATTTTTATTTCGAGCTCCTCTGGTTTATGTATAATTAACAATTTTTATTATTCATCATATTAATTATACAGTCGAGGACGGTTATAACGAACTCGAAGGGTCCGACAAATTTAGTTCGTTATAAATGTATTTGTTATATTCTTAAAATTCTAAGAAAAATTAGTTGTTAACAAAATACACGTATTTCATTACGATGGTAATATTTGTAATCAAAGCGTATTTAAGATTTTTAAGTATTAATAATTTTAAATATTAATGATTTGCATCTGTCATTTGACAAGTGGCAAATTGGGATTAATTAAATTTTTTTTATACTAATTCAATGTTTTCTTTTATAACCAAGTTTTGAAATTGGCATACTTTGGGATCTTTATTTTTAAGGATTTTCTAATATTTAGTACTTCCCAACAAAAACTTTTTGGGTTTCGGTAATGACAACTAATTATTAAAGTAGTTTCTTGGTAATGAGGTGTCATTATTATTTACCTACTCTATATTACATAAATAAGTACTCAATAGCACTGAGTAAGACGTTAGTCATTAAAAATGAATGGTTAATTTGTGTCCAAGTTCAAATCTCACTGACGGCAAATTCTTTTTTGTTTTTTTTTCTTTTTTATTTTTATATTCGTTTAGGTACATATCTAAAAATAACTACATGAATTTGTGGACAACTCCTACAAAAATAACTAGTTATTCAGGTAAAAAATAAGTAGCTTAGTTTTGTTTCCAATTATACCAGCTAGCTTTCCAGGAAAGCAAAGTTTTTGCTGAGTATGTTCTTTACATAGTGTCTACATTAGACAATTTTATATCAAGACAAACGTCAAACTTAACACGAATTTGTGGAAGGTGGCAGCAGCTGCACAAAAACAACAATATGGCGTATTCATTATTGTTTTTAATGTATGCAGTTTGACAACTGTAAAAACCAAAATAATAATCAGCTGTTTAACTAAGGTTACCATATATATATTAGCACTGATCTTGACATTTGTTTTGATAAAAATTTGCCTAGGTTATGAATGATAAAAGAAATTTGATTTCACTACATAATTTGTCTGTAATTGGAATATGGTCCCAATTTTTGAATATTTTTCTGTTCCATGTTAATGGATTGTTATTTTTAGATTTGTTTTATGTTAATAAAACCAAAAGTACTAGTTTTTGCATTTTTTTAAACTTGTAATTAATTATTCGAACAAAATATATTTTATTCTTTATTCATTCGATTAATCGAAGAAAATTCAAATTTTATTCGACCACAACAGTAATTAAAAAAATTATGAAATTTTATGCGATCAACTTCAATGTCGAATAATTGACGACCCAAACCCTAGGTCTACAATAGTGATTAAAGCTGATATAATATGTGAGATAACGCCAACAGAAGAGAGTAACCATTTTGTTTATATTATGTTAAATCTTATGTTAAGAGGTACACGTATTCCAATAAATCCTATAAGATATCATTATTTTCAATCAGTCACAGAGTAAACATGTCCTTTTTATTTAAGAAATTCGCACTTTTTTTAGCACAATTTTTATAAAAATGTTTTTTAAAATGCGAAACAAACATTAAAAGGAAACAATGTTACAAAAAATATTGGTGTCTATTCTTGAAAACGCGCCGAAGAAGTGAAATTTTCCATTAAAACAAAAACAAAGTTTAAAAAATTGTTTTTGTTTACCGTACATTTCTAAAATGGAATTTACCGTTTTTAAAAGAGAGAGAAACGCGTTAAAGTTCTCACGTTTATTACATTTTAAAAATATATGGTAAACAAAAACAGTTTTTCAAGCTTTGTTTTTGTTTTAATGAAAAATTTCACTTCTTCGACGCGTTTTCAAGAATAGACACCATTGTTTTTTACACATGTACACACACAAACAAACTTTCGTATATGTGTTTTTTTTTTTTTTTTTTTTTTTTTTTTTTTTTTGAGAAATCTCATCACAACATACTCATAATACTTCTTATAATATTAATATTTGAATCTACACATTAGATAATTTTCTCAGAGAGCGAATTCGACACACTATGACAGAAAAATCTTACATATTATGTTACGTCTAGATGGACTATAATAGATATTGTTCATGTACCAAACCAAGTTAAGTTGCATTGCAGCGTTTGCCACAAAGAATATATTTTTCCTACCAAAATTTTCTCTAAAAACTACCAAAACCTATCAAAATTTACCAACATTTAAAATAAAATTTTATTTCGAAAAATTATATTTGAAAATTAGTGCAAGTAAAACGTACAATAATAAAAATTAAAGATTATGATCAAATAACTCTCTGCAAAATATGAATATGTAATGGATGATTCAAGTAGAGATAATTTTTTCAATAGCCTTTTTTTGACAGATCGCGTGTGAGTCGTGTCATGCTGTCATGTTATTTTTGTTTAGTATTGTTTGGCATTTCATAATGGAAAGACTTAAGCTTGAACAACGTTTACAAATCGTCCAACTTTATTACGAAAATTCACGTTCTGTGAGGAATGTGTTTCGTGCACTTCGCTCAACTTATAGTCAACATAATCGGCCTACTGAGCGTACTATTCGCAACACCATCAGCCATTTTGAGACCCAGCATTCATTATTGGATATTATTCGACCGAATAGACCACGTCCAGCACGCTGTAAAGAAAATATAGCGGCAGGGATGCTGAGAGTGTACACGAAAATCGTGGAGAGTCGATTCCGCGCCGTTCGCAGCAACTCGGACGTATGGAACGACTTGGCGCATTTTACATCGAGATCTTAATTTGAAAGCGTACAAAATACAGCTTGTGCAACAACTGAAGCCGCTCGACCTTCCCAAGCGACATCGCTTCGCTCTATGGGCTTTTGAAAAGTTCCAAGAAGATCCGACGTTTTCGAGGCAAATTTTGTTCAGCGATGAGGGCCATTTCTGGATCAATGTGTATGTAAACAAACAAAATTGCCGCAACCTGAAGAGATTCAAGAACTGCCACTTCATCCAGAAAAAACAACGTTTTGGTGTGGTTTGTGGGCCGGTGGAATCATCAGTCTATATTTCTTTAAAATTAATGCCGGTGCGAACGTAACCCTCAATGGCGACCGTTATCGTGTCATGATAACAGACTATTTGATGCCTGAAATTGAAGCTCGTGATCTCGGCGACATTTGGTTTCAGCAAGACGACGCCACTTCCCACAAATCGCATCAATCAATGGATTTATTGAGAGAACACTTCGGTGAGCACATAATTTCACGTTTTGGGCTGGTCGATGGGCCACCAAGATCGTGTGATATCACACTTTTAGACTTTTTTCTGTGGGGATATGTAAAGTCTAAAGTTTATGCGGACAAACCCGCTTCGATTCAGGCCTTGGAGGAAAACATCACGCGTGTCATTGGCCAGTTACCAGTCGAAATGCTCGAACGAGTCATCGAAAATTGGAATCAACGGATGGACCATCTGTGACGTAGCAACGGCCAACATTTGATAGATATAATCTTCAAAAAATAAATGCCAAAGAATGTTCTTTCAAATGATAATAAACATTCCCCACTAAATTTGAATTTTCTGTATTTTTTTCTTTAAAAAAAAGTAGGGAACCTCGAAATGGATCACACTTTATAGACTTTTCATAAAATTAAATTTTTCACCACTTCGAAAATATCTTTTTAAAAAGTGAAAAAAAGATAATTTTAGTTTTTAAAAACTTTCGGGAAACTGTTTTTTTTTTATTTAAATATTTGGGATATAAGTAACAAACTTTAAAAAAAATATTTTCACGAACTCCTAATAGTAATTTTGTCTATTATTAATAATAATTATGAATAAGATTTGAAAGAGAGTTGAAAAAGTAATGATTTTAACAATGTGTTGTCATTGGAAGGAAATACTTAGTGCTGAAAAACAGCTGCAAAGTTGGTGGTTTTAACATAATGTTGCCATTAGTAGAATGTTCTTTTTTATGATTCTTGCTCAATGCTTTGACGTCCTATAGTATATAAATTTTTTACCAACATTTTTTTCAATTTCGTTAAGTTATTGAAAATATTTTCAAATTAGTGAAATTACAATTTTCTTAGAAATTATTAACTTTGTTGCCAGCTGAAAGAAATAACTATTATTTTCACTTTTTTCGAAGTAACTCTTAATAATTTACACAAAGTCATTATTATTCCTATTTCTTTGGACATTTTTATTTATTTCTTCTAACAAACAGAATGTTTAAAAGCTATGTTCACATTTGGCAAATATTTGAACAAAATTGTGTGACCACTAGTTTTACAAAAATATTTTTGTCGTTGTTTGTTCTTACCCCAGGTCTACAACTGAGATTAACGCTGATATAATATGTGAGATAACGCCGGCAGAGGAGAGTAAACATTTTGTTTATATTATGTTAAATCTTAAATAAGGGGTACACGTATTCTAATAAATCCTATAAGATATCATTATTTTCAATCAGTTACAGAGTAAATATGTCCTTTTTATTTAAGCAATTCGCACTTTTTTAACACGATTTTTATAAAAATGATTTTTAACATTTAAAACAAACACTAAAAGGAAACAATTTTACAAAATAACATTGTTTTTCAATAATTTACATAATACACGTGCACACACACAAGCAAACTTTCGTGTATGTGTATTTTTTTGACAGTTTATCTTATAAGATGGTTCTCTCAGAGAGCGAATTTGACACTCTCTGACACAAAAATCTTACATATTATGTTACGTCTAGACGGGCTGTTACAAATGTTTTGTAAGAGAAAACAGCGTCAAACAAAATTCGATACAATATTAGCTATGATTAGTGAAACGTAAAAAATGTTTTCCCATTAAAAAAGAAAAATTAAGAAATATTTTAATAGTGGTTACTTGATTTTGGTAAAATATTTGACTAGTGTGAACATAGCTTAACTTTTTGAAAGTTATAAAGCATTCTACCAAAAAAAAAAAAAAAAAATCAGAATATTTGGAACAAACCAACCAAACCAAACGTGGAAAGATTAAAATAAATCTACAATTTTGATCCAATCGGACCAAAACGGAAACGCTGCTAATAATTTTCAATTTTTCGGAACAAAACTGAGTTTGTGAGGAGCAATAAGACAATGGAATGCGTATTTTCTGTGATGTAACACAATTCGTTAGCATTTTTGATGTCTTTAAAATTTAATTGTCGTTTTTATCGACATTTTATCACAAATTTGTTTTGTGATAAAAAAAAAGTAATCTAAATACTACTTTCGAATAGTGTATAAAAACCAAGGTTGGAAACCGAAACGAATAACGGTATCGATAACGGTATCGGTATTCAATTTATTTTTATTTCGGTAACGGTATCGGTAACGGTATTTTAAATTATATCGGTATCGGTATACCGGTACCGAAACTAAAATACCGGTATATACCGTTATTATTAAAGACAGAGCAGAGACATTAAAGAGTTAAATCTTCTATTTATTTTCAATTAAATTTCATTAAATAAAACTTTGAATTGAATATTTTTATATTATATATGACTTTAAGACATGAATATTCTTTGCAGTTTGTTTTTTGTGGAGGTTCAAAGTATACATTTTTCTGATTTTTTTAAATACATGAAATTTAACACCATACATCTTCGGACCTAGTTTCAATTTAAATAAACTCAATAAAATTGTATAATTTTCGCCTAATAGTTTAAATGGCGTAGCTATCTGCTAACATATTGCCAGGTCGTTCATTCCAGAAGAAGAAGATTCCTTCTCAAATCATCCACTCGATCAATATCTTTGTATAGAAGGCTAAAGTTTCCGAATTAAGTTCCCCGAGTAATGTTAAAATCGATTGCATGTGACAAATGTAAAAGCCTCGACAAACTGTAATGCAGCTGTATTTAAGACATAATTGACTTGTTCCCCAACCCAGAACGACTTAACGACTCACATCATGAACGTATAAGAATTAAACTATAAAAGAACGTGTAGATTAGATTAGTAGATTAAAATATAAATAAATTTAAATTTATAAAAGAGGGAGGGATAAGAATGGGCAGAATTTTTTGTTAACATTTTAGAGATCCCACGTCCAGGGAAAATTACAGAAAATTATCGCCCACATTTAAAGGATATTTAAATGCATTGTCCTGGCTGTAACTTTCCGAACAAAACTTTTCATACTCTTAGAGAATTCTAAGAAAAGAACCAAATCTAAACGATATAGGAAAAGAAGCCAGAATAATGTAATAGTTTTTAAAAATTGTTAAAAATAGATCAAAAATAAGGGTCGTTGTCTCAAAAAACGGAGACGTCATGGAAAATTTTTATTTCTCTATATACTCGAGAGTATTTACAAATTTACGCTCCCAAATCGTAGAAAGTTCTCAAAAGCTGGGGAACGCAAAAAAAAAAAAATGAATAAATAAATAAATTGTGACCCAAAAACATTCCAGAATGAGGTCTTTCTGTTTTGAGCGCTTTTGGATAACTTTGGGTAACTTAGGCAAGTTCGTCGAACTCACCTACCATATCTAGCACAAAGGATATGAATTACGTAAAATTATTTGCCACTTTTGCCACTCTACCACTTTATTGACTTGTGTTAAGAATTTTTAGAAATCTATATACAAAAAAAAAAAAAAAAAACCTTAACATATTTTAGACGAAATAAAGTAAAGAACTGAAGATATATTTTTTTAATATTCTTCTATTGAAACAAAGATATAAATAATAAAAGAACCTTAAAAACAAGATTCAAAAAATATTACTTTAAATAATCTCTTATTATTAAAACTAATTTCATCTTTCTTAAAGCAAGTAAATTTATATGAGAAATAATTTTACAAAACATATTACATAGAAAATAGTATATTTTAAAATACCGAAACTAAAATACCGGTATATACCGGTAATGAGGGAAACGGTATTTGAATACCGGTATTTTAAGAAAATAATAATTTCGGTAACGGTATCGGTTACGGTAACTCATTTTAAAGGGTATTTAATCGGTATCGGTATTTATAAATTTTATCGGTTTCCAAACTTGATAAAAACTAAATTTTGGTTTAATAAAAAAAAAAAAAAAACAAAATGGTAAAGTTTCACCATCTCCACATTGGAAAATAAAATAATCAGTTTTGGTTAAAAATAACCAAAACGGCAACATTGATTATCATCCATTCATTTGTTTGTCAAATTTTAATTGTTCAGTTGTGCAGTGACCAGCAAGCGTAGTGCAAGAAACAAATAAATTAAATTCAAAATAAAGTGTTATTTTTGTAAAACAACAACAACAACATAAACTCTATTTACAATTTTTGAGCCAATTTACTGCCTGTTTTCATAACACGAGCGCAAAAACGACTCGTCTAACTTACATTTAAAACAAAAACAATTTTTGAAATTTTGTTTTTGTTTTAAATGTAAGTTAGACGAATCGTTTTTGCGCTCGTGTTATAAAAAAAAAACAGGCAGTTAATCTTCATATTTTTTATGGTTCCTTTTAAATATTATCTCGTGAAATCAAAGTTAAATCGTATAAGTAAAATATTTGTATTTGCTTATCTATTCTCCGTATAATCAGCATATTTTCATTTCGCGTTGGAGTCATTGAGACAATATTTGATAATCCAAAATTTGTTGCATAATGTAATTAAATTGATTGTAAATAAAAGTTATTTTTGTTAGTTTTTTTTTTCAATTTTTGAAGAACTTTGAAGCGTGCAATTTTATTTATCTAAAACAAGTATTTGTGGTAAGTCGTTATAAACGTAGTTTTTTGTATGAAATATTCTTCTTTGGTCCATTAAAATGTGTTCGTTATGAAAAAAAGTTCGCTATAACCGTATGCGATATAAATGTAGTTATTTGTATGGATAATGAAGGTAAAATCAATGGAACCAAAGAAAAGTTCTCGCTATAGCCATAGTTCGCTATAACCGGTATTCGTTATAACCGTGTTCGACTGTATTATCAATTATATCATTAATTTTTCTGAATCTGACGGGTTTCTTGGCTTCTACACGATATTCTTACAATTAAATAAAAAACAAGTAAGAATGTTAGATATTTTTTACAATTAAATAGAATGTTAAATTCGGCTTGGCCGAATTTATTATACTTACGATCTGCAACTTTTTTTTTTTTTTTTTTTTTTTTTTGTACCCAATTTAAAAATTTACGTTACATGGGAGGAGGGCTGAGTTACGACGGACACTAAGTGCTAGTATTTGACCCATAATTTTTTTGATTTTATAAACGATTTTGCTTATATAAGACAAATATTTGAGCCAAATTTCGTTCCCCTAGGTGGTTTACCCTGAGCCCTATTCTGCTTTCAACAGACGCACAGGCGCATAATGATTTCAATGGTTCCAATGGCCTGAAAAATGGCGCTTAATTAATTTATTTGTTTTATTAATTTGGACACACAAACAGAACAAATAGAAAGTAAATTTTGCAATTTTATTTTTTTTTTTTTTTTCTTAAACCAGGGTCCATAAATCCATCTCTCCGTCGTTATTTAACATTTATGGTTAAAGTACAGATGGCAGTTTTTTAAGATAACCAAATTTTATTAATATAGCCAAATTTTACATATACATAAGATTATATTGATTTAGTCATTCACTGCGTTGAATTTTATTCCATTTTAATATTTTATATAGCTTCCATACAAAAATTCTTCCGAAATAGGTCCTTAAGTGCTTTTCCATATGGATAGATCTTGATATTGAAAAAAAATAATAATAAAATTTTCAAGTGTTTTATGTGCACAACATTCTTATTGCAAAATATAAAAAGAATTGGTCCACTATTGGTTCTAGCATCCATGTAAGACATACACTTTTAACCTTATAAATATCTTAAATATGTAATTTAAATTAAAAAATAAAATCTTTCAAACAAAAATTTTTCTTTTATTTAAATATTTCGCATTATTTTTTTTGTACAAGTCTGAGACATATTATTGGCCGCACAATGTGAGATTTTGCCAATTTTTTTTTTTTTTTTTTTTTATAGGAACATAGTGAACACCCAGATTTTTAACCTTCATATTGATAAATTGAGTCATATATGGACCGGAATAATTTTGTTTATTTTCGTAGAGTTTCATATCCATACCAAATAATTTAAGGACTTAGGAGCTTTGAAGCGATTCTGAGGGAATTAATTTATATGGCTATGGCTACATCTTATTTCTAATCACTACTGTGTGTAAAATATATTTAAGAGCAATTTATTAAATATATGCTCTTAATTATATTTTAGACACAGTAGTCAATATATTGATTAGAAATAAGATTTAGAATATAGCCTTTATAAATTAATTCCCTCAGAATCGCCTCAAAGTTCCTAAATCCTTGAAATAATTTGTTATCGAAATGAAACTCTACGAAAATAAACTTTATATATCACAAAATTATTATCACTTCCGGCCCATATTTGACTCCAATTCTCAATATGTAGGTTAAAAATCTGGGTATTCACTATGTCCCTATAGAAAAAGGTGAAGAAGCAGGAATAAGCACCTGATTTTTTTTATATTTATAATCTATATACTCAATTATACTTTAAAACCAATGACTTTGCAAATACGAGCAAATATCAAAAATTGTACTTAAAAAAAACGATTAATTTACATTTAGCCTTTATTAAATTTAATAAAAATACCTTAATGTTTTTTTTTTATGTTTAAGTTGGATAAAGTATCTAAAGAAAAGACCTAATAAATAAAAAAAGAATTATGGAAAATTGCGTTCCAATAAAATATTATGGCGTTTTAAAAATAAAAAAATGTTATAGAGTTTATTAACGCCTAAAAAATATATAATATTGTTACGTTTTTATCTTTTAAAAACGGTCGTTTATTTCCTTTAAATAAACCTGTACTTTGATTGCAAATAACAACAGTTTAGTAGTTTGAAAGTTGTAACGACTCTTTATTTTATTTAAAAATGTACAGCAATAACAGTTTAAATAGTCACTTGCGTTCTAATATAAACACACACTTAAATTACACACTTTAATAATGTACAAGATTATACAGCCAAGGCAGTTAATTTGTCTTTACTTAACGACGCTTCCAATTAGACTCACCCAATGGTGTTCTCACATTTCTTGAAAGCTCTATTTCTTTCTGCAATGTTCTTAACGGACAAACTAGAGCTTTTGATGTTAATGTTTGTAGCTTAAACATTTAGTGTTGCCTTACTTAAAAACAATGGTGAAAGCTTTTTCTTCAATGTTGTATGTTTAGAACTATGTTAATAATTTTTACAGATATGTTAACTGCTGTTAACATAAACGGAAATGCCTAGAAGCATTGAGAAAGATTTAAACCAGCCGTTAAAACCGTTATATTGGAATTCAAGTACAATTTCGCAACAATATATATATCTTGAAGTGTCCCACAGTGGGGCCAAACGTAAAATTTTTGGTAATAAATCCGTATGACCTAAACTTCTAGTCGGATCGAATTGAAATGTATGGTAGAGTTATTCTAAAAATCATAGTGAGACGATCAGACATAGCTAGATCGTCTTAGATTTTCACCAAGGCGAATTTAAACAGGTGACCTCACTTAATCAGCTGATTATTTTTTCTAGTACTTCGAACTGTCAAACTCCACATATGTGTAATTTCTGCTTACCCGCTGAAGTGTCAAACTCCATGTTCAAAACAAATTAATGAATTCTCTGTATTATTGTTTTTGTAGAACTGCTTCCACGGGGACCTAGAATACACACATATACTTTATGGAGTCTTAGATGATTATTTCGATATGTTACACACGGAATGACAAGTCCAATATACCCCATTTTTTGATAGTAGATATAAAAATTAATATGTTTTTGCATGAACGCATGTCAAATGTAGGTAATCCCTATTTATTAATTTGTTTATATATGTACATATATGTACATTAAACTGCTCCAGAAAACCCGACTTTTGAATTTGTGCTAAATATTAAATTAATCGGATATCTCTAACACATGTCGCATCAGACTTAAAGGTATTACGAATTCCCCCGACCATTAATGAGTTTTAGACCACTGGCAAAAGAAAAGTACAAAAAAATTTGAATTTTTTTGAAATGTTTAAATAAAATGCTACTTTAAATTAAATCTTGACCATAATTACAGAAATATGAATTTTTGTTTCTGATGCTTGGCCAATAAATGTTGATTTTTTTAAAGACTATTTCAAAACTTCAATTTATTTATTTTTTTTAAATTTATTTAAACAAATAGGTATTAAAATGTAAAATTAAAATGCCAGACTTTCCCCCATATAAATACACTCTACAAATTTCAGGTACCATGCGGCACGTGTTAACAATATCCGATTACTATAATATTTTGCACAATATATTTTTACATTATCATTACCAGTGTTGCCAGGAGATAAAAAAAAGAGGTTAAATAGAACTTTAAAAAAAGGCCAAAAAAGGCTAAATGTCTTAAAAAAATAAAGCCACGTTCTTATTAGTTTTTGACATTTTTTTTAGGTGTTGTAATAAATTTATAAATAAAACATAGACAAAGGCTGCCAGAAAAATTACTCAAAAAATCGTTCAAAAAATTCACATACGAATTTGGGTTTCATATGAAAAATTACTCAATTTTTTGAAGTGATTTGCCGTCATTTTAGAACTATAATTCCTTTTTGATTAAGCATTTCCAAATTTTTAGGTGATTTTTTGCTTTTATGAGATTTTTTTTTTTAAATTATATTCATAAATAGTTATTTGGTTAATGAAGTATGTTTAAAAATAATTATAATTATTTATTTCCCGACATGATTTGGAGGATGAAGATCCGCAGGCGAAAATTTTTGTTAAATATAAATAATCTCGGTTTTTTGCCAATAAATATTGTTACGAAATTGTACTTGAATTCAAATATAACGGCTTTAACGGCTGGTTTAAATCTTTCTCAATGCTTCTAGACATTTCCGTTTATGTTAACAGCAGTTAGATAGATAGATAGAGAGAAGGTTGATGTGATACCAAAAAGTACCACATCTCCACCCAGAGACCGATCCCGGTCCATTGTGAGTCCCTTCGTTGAAATAGCTGTGAAATATAGAATATAGAATGCAGAAAATAGGAGAGTAGAAGTAGAAAAGAAAAAGAGTAGGAATGAGAACGAATCATATATGGGGATTAGCAATATTACCAATCCCCCTAGTGTCACACCCCTGATTCTCCCTTAAGCAGTCGATTCCCATGACGAAGCCTATGACCTCTACAATGTCTACAACGTCTACAACAGCAGTTAACATATCTGTAAAAATTATTAACATAGTTCTAAACATACAACATTGAATAAAAAGCTTTCACCATTGTTTTTAAATATGGCAACACTAAATGTTTAAGCTGCTAACATTAACTTCGAAAGCTCTAGTTTGTCCGTTAAGAACATTATAGAAAGAAATAGAGCTTTCAAGAAGCATCTAGTAGGTAATACAGTGTATATAAATTGGCCGTGAGAACACCATTGAGTGAGTCTAATTGGAAGCGTCGTTAAGTAAAGACAAATTAACTGCCTTGGCTGTATAATCTTGTACATTATTAAAGTGTGCTGTATAAAGTGTGTAATTTAAGTGTGTGTTTATATAAGAACGCAAGTGACTATTTAAACTGTTATTGTTGTACATTTTTAAATAAAATAAAGAGTCGTTACAATTTTTAAACTACTAAACTGCTGTTATTTGCAATCAAAGTACAGGTTTTGTATTTAAAGGAAATAAACGACCGTTTTTAAAAGGTAAAAACGTAACAATATATAAAAATGTTTAAATGGACGATTATGAAAAAATAAAATTAGTAATAGAAAATAAGAAACTATTTTCTTCGTTGTTGAAATACTAATATTTTAGCCTTTTCAGGGCAATTTTAAGAATAAAAAAAAAATGCTAGAACCTAAAATGTCTAAACTGGCAACACTGATAATTACATAGAATAATTCTAAGTGTCATTCGTAAAATAGCTCTGAGTTGAGGAACAACTCTTGCCTCGTTGTAATTATTTCTTAAATACAGTCAGGCAGGTTTTTGTTGTTTAGCCTTCGAGAATTTTAAGTCTCACCTCCGCATTGACTAAATGTTTGATATCGTCTAACTGTATCGTGTTACGGTTTTTCGAAACTTTCATTTGTCACATACAATCGATTTTGATAACCTAACTTTTATGAGATTGGATTTGGTGCAGTACCACATAAAGCCTTGTTAAGACCGGCGCAAAATTACGAATGAAATCTAGAGTGTTCATAGTGGCTACATGACATTTGATGTAATTTCGTGAGCAGCTGATACTTATTGTTTACATTTTAAATTGTTATAAGGGTAAATAAAGTATTTTGAAATGGAAACAAATAAGAAACAATTACTTACTAAATTGGAAATTATTAATTTGCAACAATTAAAAATATAAAAAGGATAGGTTTCATTTTGCAAAATCACTTTAATAATTAATTTTAAGATTTGTGTTTAAATTTAAGATCAGCTGTCAATTGTTTTTTTTTTCATCTCACGGTTGAAACATGCAGTACATAATGGAAAAAAAGTATTTCTTCCAACCATGTACAGAGTTGCACGGAAATGGAAATCGTAATTTCAATGTAATTTCGCCGAAATTACACAAAATTATGTAATTTCGCAAGTGTCAAAATGTATGGGAAATTACGTAATTTCAACCGAAATCCCAAAAGTACGTAATTTCGCGTCGGTCTGAAAGCCCTATAAAACTGAAATTGATAGTGATGGAGTGATGGAGGATTAAACTCAGGGAGCTGAATTTGGAAACTTTAGCTTTCTACACGAACATGTAGATCGAGTGGAAGTTTTACGGAGAATGCTTCTTTGGCATTTTGTTAGCCTAGCAGCTACGCCATTTTAATTTTTAGAGCATAAAAAAAATTCTAGGTGGAGTTATGAACGAAAAAGTTAGGCTTCTTAGAAGCAGTCTAATGTACATATTGGAACTTTAACTTATTTTTTAAATGAGAATTTTTACGTTAACAAAGCGGTATATATATACAAACAATCGTACAAATAGATGGACATTTCAGTTGTCTAATATTAAATTTATATTATATGTATAACATGTGTATTATTAAAATTAAATAAAATAATTACATAACACGTAAATTATTGTTTGTTTGTTTCTTTGGCAAATAAAAAGTTTTTGTAAAGTATTAAAATCTAACAAATCTTTTAAAAATATTTCAGTGTTTTTAAATCTTTATTAAGGAGCAGTTGTTGAATAAAGTGCAATAGATAAATATAAATAATTAAATTATAATTTACATAAAAGTAAGTGAGAAAAAGGAAATCCTTTGAAAATGAATAATTTGTTAAGAAATTTTATTTTAAAATAATTTTAACATCGGTGAAATTGTTTAATGTTAAGATAAAGTAAAAAATTATAAATTTAATTCTTATTTTATTTATTTATAGTTTCAATAGCAACAATGATTGCTTCCAGTATATTAATCTTTATAACTTGTATCCTGCCTCTAGTCTATTATTGGTGCAAATACACCTTTAGCTATTGGCAACGCAAGGGTATTCCCTATATTAAACCTACACCTATAATTGGCAATACTAAAGAGGCATTTCTTTTAAAAACCAATTTTGGTCTTCATCTCTCCAACATCTATAATGATCCAAAAATGTCCGATGAAGCTGTTGTGGGTATTTATGTTTTCCATCAACCGGGTTTAATTGTACGAGAACCAGAACTTTTAAAATCGATATTAATTAAGGATTTTACTTATTTTAATAATCGTTTTTCGAAATGTGATCCTCATGGTGATGCTTTGGGTAATAATAATTTATTTTTTGCCCGTGATAATTATTGGAAGGAATTAAGAACTAAAGTATCACCGGTATTTACGAGTGGAAAAATAAAGCAAATGTATCCGTTAATGTTGGAGGTAAGAGAGTTAAAAAAAAATATTTATTATTTAAATAATAAAAAGTTTTTATTAGAAAATTAATTTTAAGTATGACTAAACGATATTATGGGTCCTTATGAAATATTTTTGATTTTATGCATTAAAAAAAAAAAATACTATGCGTGTAGAATAAGTTCACGTTAATCATTTCGTGTAGGGTGCATGAAAGTTATGGCGGTTTAATACAAACTAAAATTTCGTGTATAATTTTGGTAAAAATTACGCGTACTATCAAAACCTACCAAAAAAAGTTATTTAAATCAAATTTATGATATTTCCAATTTTTGATGGTGTTACCTAATAAACCAAAGTACGATATGATAACAAAAACGTTATCACTTTAGGTGCCGATTATAATATTATATCGTCTTGGTGAAAACAATATTGTCATAGTATTACAATTTCGTATATTTTGTTTCCAATAAAGTAAAAAATACTAACATTTGGAAAAAACTTCAAAATAAAAATATTCCAATTAAATTTTTTCA
Source organism: Protocalliphora azurea (assembly GCA_932274085.1). Classification (NCBI taxonomy): domain Eukaryota; kingdom Metazoa; phylum Arthropoda; class Insecta; order Diptera; family Calliphoridae; genus Protocalliphora; species Protocalliphora azurea. Next base: position 26,700,523 of record OW026521.1, on the reverse strand, counting down.
ACAAACAGACATAAATTTATAATCAAATCCATACAAATATAATAAGAATGGTCCAATTAAATTTATATGTAATTGCATAATTGAAAAAAATATGTGTCCAATGAAGAAATATGCGTGCAAACAAATTGTTTGCTTAAAAATATGAGATGAATGCAAGTTAATCAAGGACGAATCCTTGATTTTAAAAAATTACTGTCAGGCCACATAGTGGCTCATCTAAAACATATATATTTTAAAATTTGTATTCCGTTGAGGAGCGCACAGACCTTGCCCAAAAAATCTAAAACATTTAAAAAATTATAAAAATTTGTCATCAAAATTTGACTACCCTAAATGTAACTATTGAAAATCTGGATAACAAAGAAGGTTTAGGTAGAATTTATCCACAAAGTCCGATTTGCTTATATAAGATCAAATAAAATAGAAAAGTGTAAATGCGAGAACAAAAAGTGTAGAAGAATTGAAAAAGTTAAGTAATTTTTAGCCGTTTTTCTAAGTTTCTGAACTTTGAACAACAATCATAATTATAATATAAAACCTATGAAGTTAAAATTTTGCACTCTATTAGTTTCAAGTATTGTGAGTTCAGATCTGTAAACCGTTTGTTTAAAACAGTTTTACCACAAAACTTATTAAGGATTAAAGTCAGTTTCAGCCAGGTTAAAAGCTTTGGATAATGGCCCACATAATAATAATTTTTAGTTTGCTGATTTTTTTTAACTCTAGTCATATATTTTGGATTTAAATTTGGATTAAAATTTCTCAAAATCTATAACATTTCTCCAATTTTAGGTTAGTTCACTATTGGAACAACATTTAGCCCAGAAAGGTCAACATTTTGAAGCCGAAGTAAAAGAATTATGTTCACTCTTCACTACCGATCTTATAGCCACCATAGCCTTCGGCATCAATGCCAATAGTCTCAAAAGTCCTGAGGGAGAATTTCGTACACAATGTCGTAAAATGTTTATTTTCGATTTACGACGTTCTATTGAATTTTCAATTGCTTTCTTTTTGCCCAAATTGGTATCACTGTTTCGAGTTAAAATCTTTACAGCTGAATTTTCGAAATTTCTACGTTCCACCATCAACTATGTAATACAGGAACGTGAAGCAAGTGGTAAACAACGTAATGATTTAATTGATATTTTGGTAAACCTTAAGCGTGAAGGAGCCGAGGGAAAAATTAATCAAGTTATAGGAAAAAATCCTGATATTTTGGTGGCTCAAGCAGCGGTATTTTTAACAGCTGGTTTTGAAACTTCTTCAACTACCATGCAATTTACACTCTTTGAATTGGCCAAACGTCCAGATTTGCAAGAGCGTTTAAGAAATGAAATCAATGAGGCCTTGATTAAAGAGCAGGGTACTTTAACCTATGAAACCATAATGAAATTAGAATATTTGACTATGGTGGTAGATGAGGTTTTACGTTTATATCCAGTACTACCATTTTTAGATCGTCAACATATGATACCAAAGGCTGAAAAGAATGGTTTTAGTTTGAAACCCTATTACAATTATACACTGCCCAATGATATGCCTGTATATATACCCATTTTTGGCATACAAAGAGATCCTAAGGTATGTTTTCTTTTCTCTATTCTTTTTAAAGTATTTTTTCATAACTTTTTAACTTCTAGTACTGGCCTAATCCCAATACATTTGATCCCGAAAGATTTGCACCGGAAAACAAAAAACATCTCAACTCTATGACTTATATGCCCTTTGGTACCGGCCCACACAATTGTATTGGCACTCGTATAGGTTTATTACAAACAAAAATTGGTCTAGTGCATATTCTAAAGAATCACAAAGTAGAACTTTGTGCTAAGACTCCTATAAAATCTACATTTGATCCAAAAGCTTTATTTTTGCAATATGAAAATGGTATAACTTTAAATGTGATACGTGATAATCTTTATGATAAAAGTGTATAAAAAAGGGGATTTGAAAGTAACTTTAAAAATGAAAATATGTAATATAACTATAATAATAATTTTAAAATACAGGGCGTTAATTTAAAATGACATTAAATTTAAAATTTTATAGCATAAAATAATTAAAATAATAAATAAATTTTAAAAGTTTTAATTAATTTCAACGTTTAAGAAATATAATTATGTTTGTTATTTATTTATAACAAATTTAATACGTATTTATTTTATACATAAATTAATAAAATTATAATTGATATTAAGAAATATTTTATTTTGCAAATCTATCTATAGAATTATTAGGGAAACATATTTTTTGTTAACCCTTTTACGCTCACGGTATAAATTCAATTTTAATAATTTTTTAATCACTAGAAAGGTGTTTCTTTGTGGATGTGCAGTATATAAATTTTATTAAAATTTGTTCAGTATTTTATTTTTTGTTTGATTTTCAAGTTACCCATTCAGTAGCAATATACCATTAAGGAGGAATTATTTGGCAGCGAAATAATCCATAACGCCATCACAAATGACAAATGAGTGCATATATAATAATGTTCGCTCCACAAACCGTAACCTAGTGTCTACATTAGGCAAATTTTTATCAAAACAAATGTCAGAATCAGTGCGAATATATTCAAGGTAACCTTAGTTAAACAGCTGATTATTATTTTGGTTATTACAGTTATCAAACTGCATATATAAAAAACAATAATGAATACGCCATATTGTTGTTTTTGTGCAACTTTTTCCACCTTCCATAAATTCGTGTTAAGTTTGACGTTTGTCTTGATAAAAAATTGTCTAATGTAGAAACTATGTAACACGGTAGAGTTATGTGACGCGCAACCATTAACCAATGTAAGTTTGAAACTCAAAACACTCGAAGGCCAGCAAACACGAAGGACCTGACTGTACCTAAACGATAATGGCAGTGACGAGCGAGATGCTTCTCAACCAAGAGCAGTTTTGCGAATGATCAGTATTTTACAGCCCATAACATAATATGTAAAATTTATCTGTCAGAGAGTGTGAAATTCGCTCTCTGAGAGAATTATTTTACGTGAATATTTAATAATTAGTATTATAAGGTGTTTTACCTAGTGTCTACATTAGGCAAATTTTTATCAAAACAAACGTCAAAATCAGTGCGAATATATACAAGGTAACCTTAGTTAAACAGTTGATTATTATTTTGGTTGTTACAGTTGTCAAACTGCATATATAAAAAACAATAATGAATACGCCATATTGTTGTTTTTGTGCAACTGTTGCCACCTTCCATAAATTCGCGTTAAGTTTGACGTTTGTCTTGATAAAAAAATCTCTAATGTAGACACTATGTTAAGAGAGTAAGTCTTCCAATGAGATTAACGCTGATATAATATGTGAGATAACGCCGGCAGAGGAGAGTAAACATTATGTTTATATTATGTTAAATCTTAAATAAGGGGTACACGTATTCTAATAAATCCTATAAGATATTATTATTTTCAATCAGTTACAGAGTAAACATGTCCTTTTTATTTAAGCAATTCGCACTTTTTAACACAATTTTTATAAAAATGATTTTTAACATTTAAAACAAACACTAAAAGGAAACAATTTTACAAAATAACATTGTTTTTCAATGATTTCCAAAATACACATGCTCGCACACAAGCAAACTTTCGTGTATGTGTATTTTTTTGACAGTTCATCTTATAAGATGGTTGTGTAGAGAAATCTCATCACAACAGTCTCATAATACATCTTATAATACTAATATTTGAATATGCGCGTGAAATAATTCTCTCAGAGAGCGACACAAAAATCTTACATATTATGTTACGTCTAGACGGGCTGTTAGATTTCTCTACGCAACTTTCTTATAAGATGAACTGTCAAAAAATACACAACACGAAAGTTTGTACGTGTGTGCATGTGAATTTTGGTACCCCATAAACATTTGGAATATATCTTCCCTTTTTATTATTTGGACGAAAATCATCAAAGTAATATTTTTCTGATATTGTATTTTTATCAGTTTAAAGAAAATTAGACACAAAAACAACAAGAAGCATTAAAATTTTTATTTTTTTTGCCAAAATATCACCCTTTTTCACCTCCGCAATAAATTGATGATATCCCATTGAGATCATCTGAAAGATATTAATGCAATACTTTTATTTTTCAGACACAATTTTTTCAGTTGCCGAAAAAATATTAAAAAATGAAAAAAATATTAAAGAAATTTGTTTGTCTTTTAGCAAAAATTGGATATTTTATGTGAGCGTTTTATTTTTACGTGCTTTATGATGTTAAAATTTATTTGAATGCATTACAAGATGAAAAAATTTTCTTTATTATATTATTTTAAGATTTATTTAGTGATAAGTTTTTCTATATACGAGTATTTTATTACATCTTCCAGAAGATTGTCTTCTGGTATCTTCTTTTTTCACCTTCCAGGAGTATTGATTTCTTATTGCCTGTGACACACAATCTTCCTTGGTAGTGGAAACTTTTCTTCTAACAATACGAATTCAAATTATTTTCATATTAGTTTGTTTGTAGGGTAATTACTAAAAAAAAACATTTTTTTGTAAAATTGATTTCTTTTAACGATTATTTTACATTAAAAAAAAAAAAAATATTTTTATAAAAGTTGTGCTAAAAAAGTGCGTAATTCTTAAATAAAAAGGACATGTTTACTCTGTGACTGATTGAAGATGATTATATCTTATAAGATTTATTAGAACACATGTACCCCTTATTTAATATTTAAAATGGTTAGTCTCTTCTGCCGGCGTTATCTCACATATTATATCAGATGTAGACCTGGGTTTAGATGTTATAAGTCATAGATTAATAACTAGATATTTATGTGAGAGAAAAAAAAAACCTTATTCAATTGTCAAAAACCTTATTCATACAATAACAAAATACATGTAGTCACATATATTTTGTGTTTTGAAAAAAAATTTTTTTTGTTTTTTTTTTGCGCCTAACTTGACAAATAAAAATAAAATTACCTAGAGGTAATTTAAAACTATAAGAAAAATAATAATTGTGTAATATACATAAATTGTACAAATAAGTAAGAAAGAATACTTATTAAAACATCTATACATACACACACAGTAACACACATTCCTAACCTAGTGTCTACATTAGGCAAATTTATATCAAAACAAACGTCAAAATCAGTGCGAATATATACAAGGTAACCTTAGTTAAACAGTTGATTATTATTTTGGTTGTTACAGTTGTCAAACTGCATATATAAAAAACAATAATGAATACGCCATATTGTTGTTTTTATGCAACTATTGCCACCTTCCACAAATTCGCTTTAAGTTTGACGTTTGTCTTGATAAAAAAATCTCTAATGTAGACACTATGTAAAGGTGAGCTCACATACACACAAACACATTCATTCTTATCCATTTATTCATCTTATAACATTTAACCTAATAATATTTTTAACTAATCTCTTTCTAATCTAATCTCTTTCCAAAATCATTATAACACATCTCGTATAATTTATCATATACTGAGAAATTATATAATGATTGAGTACTTGATGTTCTCCTATTAGATCGTTAGAAATCTACAAATATCTGCACATTATTATTATAAAGTTGTCTCATTAAAATATAAATTACTATGTATTTTACGAAAAAGATTAAGCTAGGGCAGGGCGCCAACGATTCGACTAAGCAAAATCTCATATTCTCACGTATTTTTTATATTTGAAACATACACTATAAATTCAATTAATTAAATTAAAAGACTGCTACATGTTAATCTTTGTTTAAAGGAGGACAAATAAAAAATGTTTCTTGCCATCCAGTGCTATTATGGATATAAAATATGTTTTATAATAGACATAATGAGAAATTTAAGAAACTTTAAAAATCTTTGAAATCGGGTTAGAAAAAAGAAGAATTGGCCAGCGTGTATATATCAGAGGTGTTCTATTTTGAGACCCCTTAACTCCGCATAATTTAATCTCGAATACTTCTCTGCTACGCTGCACAATGGGTTGGAATCAAAAATTTTTGGAAATAAATATGTAACTTCTAATCGACTGGTTGGATTTCACATAGTCGTAGCAGAGGAGTTTAAAATTTTAAGTCTATAAGAAAAACCCCACAGACCCCTCAAGAGCGGAGCTATATGGGCTCAAATTTGTTTAATTCTGAAACAGAAAATTTCAAAATCTTATCTACTAAATATTGAGTATATAAATTGATATACATATGTACATCAATGGCCTATATTCAAAACTTTCTATCTCGAAAAACACAAAAAACCGTTTTTTTCTTTATTTTGCAAATATTTAAAAAATTTTCCTTTAAAATATTCATTTAAAATCACGAATAAATCTTACAAACACTGCCTGCCACTTGAATAAGGAATCACATTTTTTTTAACTTTAATTAAGTATATCTCCTAAACTAAAGTTCAGAAAAAAATAATTTTTTGCGCAACCAATATATGTTTTTAATATTTAACAATATTGGTAATTTTAAAGAGAGATAGAGGGTTTTGCACTTTTAAAATATTCAATGTAAATAAACAAAATAACTATATAGAGGATTTTGCACTATAAAAAATATATTTAATTATATTTATTGTATGATTTTTAAAGTTTTTAAACAAGTTAGTAATTTAAAAATAATAACTCAAATAGGATACTTTATTTTGGGATCGGAGCGGAGGGAATGGTACCCACCATACACTAACAAAATAATAATTATTATTCGAGTAAAAATTATTTATCGCTTAAATGAAAAACTATTAGAGGAAAAGTTTTAAAATTGTGTGGAAATAATTTCCTTATGAAGAATCATAACAGATATTAAAATAGAACGGGCAGCTCTAGGGAAAGTATTAGCCCCCATGTAAGATAAATATTATTATATCATATCTATGGAACTATTAAAATAAAACTATTGAGCTTTTTATGGAAATGATTTTCTTGTTAAGTTCCACAATTCATATGAAAAAAAGCTGATAGCTTCACAGGAAAAAGTGTAAAGATTCACAGGATAGTAGCCGCCAATTTATTTTTTTTTTGCCAAATTCATATTCAGCATGTAGAAATTAGTCAGAATTTATATATATATATATATATATATATATATATATATATATATATATATGTTTAAAATTCTCGTGTCACGGTGTTTGTAATTGAAAATAGGGCAAAAGAGGTAAAAGCTCCCCTCTCTATATCTTCCTAACTAATCAACTCATTTTCTTGAAATTTGGCAGCCAAATAGTGTAACATCTGGAAGGAACTGTAGCCTGTAATTTCTAATATTTAGGGCCTAAAATAGGGCAAAAGATCCCCCTCCCTATATCTTCTTAACTAATCAACCGATTTTCTTGAAATTTGGCAGGAAAGTAGTGTAACATCTTGAAGGGACTATAGCCTATAATTTTTATTACTTAGGGCGTGAAATATGGCAAGAAGGGTAAAAGCTCCCCCTCAATATTCTTAATCAACCGGATTTCTTAAAATTTGGCATGCAGGCACTGTAACATCTGAAAGGAATTTAAAGATATACATTTTTTTGGAAATTCCAATATTTAGGGCTTAAAATAGGGCAAAACGGGTAAAAGTAAAAGCACGCCCATCTATTCCCACAGAATTAAAATACAGTAGTTTTTTTATTTTTTTAATTAAAAACCAAAATATTCACTAGAAATAAGTTATATGGCAAAACAACGTTTGCCGGGTTAGCTATCATATATATAATAAAATACTAATTTTGCAGGATAGAGGGATACAAAAAAGTTGATGAAATTGGATAAACTATGAATTTTCAATTGAAATTTATGTCATAGATAAGGATTGTTATGGGGAAATAATGGCATCAAAATCGCAGTTTCATGAAATCTTGGGATAGCAGGTTTTGAATATAAGCTGCCAATATCAAGGATGACAAATGCAATTTTCAGTATTGTACCATATTGAATAAAAAATTGTATTTAGACCGTAATTGTACTAAATGATAATAACTTCTTCTGTTCCAAACTTTAGAATATTTTTTTTTTATCAAAATATATTTAGGAAATTTCCTTCGAGTTCTCTAAATAATAGCAGTACTACTTTACAAAAGTACATTTTTCAAAGTTCGATATGGAAATTTGTAAAAGAGTTACGTTTGACTGTACTGTGGGTTCCAACTTGATAAGTGTCTTAAATGAAGACTTTACGACTAACAGTGTTTTCTTTTTCGAAGAAAGATGTCACCTAGTTACTGTGTAACATTATTTAAAAATTACCCTCACCCTCATAAAATGGTACCTTTTTATGATTGCAAATAGAACAAAGAATGTGTGACCAATTTAAATTTTTAATTTAAAATATCCAATTTTTAGTGATGTTTTAAGAAATTTCAAATTATTGGCGAAATTTTTAATTTTTTGTGAAGTTTTTTTTTGGTGAAATTTCTATTATTTAGCCAAATTAATTTTTTTGGTAAAATATCAAATTTTTGTTGATATTTTAAGCTTTTTTTTGTGAAATTTTTGGTGAAATTTCTTATTTTTGTTGGAATTTATATTTGGTAAATTTTTTAGTTATTGGTGAAATTTCGAATTTGTAGTGAAATTTAGGATTTTTAGTGAAATTTTTAATTTTTAGTGAAATTTGAATTTTTGGTGAAATTTGTGATTTTTTGTTAAATTTAGTATTTTTGCTTAAATTTAGAATTCTTTGCGAGGTTTTAGATTTTTATTGACATATTTTATTTTTGGTGAAATTTTTTAATTTCGAATTATGGGTGAAATTTCGAATTTTTTTGATTTTTTTATTTTTGTTGGAATTTCTATTCTTTAGTGAAATTTTTAATTATTGATAAAATTTTGAATTTCTAGTGAAATTTGGGATTTTTAGCTTATAGTTTTTTATTGAATTTTTTTTTTATAGTTTCTTAGAATTTTTATATTTGGGCTTAAGTTTATTGAATAATTTGTGGTTTTTAGTGAAATTTAGAGTTTTTGGTGAAATGTTAAATTTTTGGTGAAATTTGTGATTTTTGGTGCAATTTTGTAAAAATTTCGAATTTTTGATGCAATTTGTGATTTTAGTGAAATTTTTGATTTTTGGTGAAATTTCGAATTTTTGGTTTTAAGATTTTTTGGTGAAATTTTACTATTTTTGGTGAAATTTTCACAATTTGGTGGAACATCAATTTTAAAGCTCTTAAAGTTTTTTGTTAATAAAGTGCAGCATATTCACCCTTTATTCAATTTGAGGGCAAAACATGTTACATTTTTTTTTAATTTAAGGGCAACACTATTAGAAAAGGACATCTGACCCATTTACATTATTACATTTTTTCAGAATAGAACACAAAACAGGGTAACGGGCAGAATAAAGGTAATATTTTAGTCAGAAAAGAAAACATATATCAGGTTCTTAAAAAAAACCTGATCCAAAGCAAAAAAGTAAACATCTTCCAATAATTTGAATGAGTTCCGATTTAAAAGTAAAGTTCGAAAAGTTCCACCAAATGTAAAGAAAAAAAAAAAATGTGAAAAAAATTAAAACTCTCCATGTTGAGTAATGAGAAGCGAAACATACGTCTTTGTATTTTCGAAAAAATGTCCAAGTTAAACTTAATAAAAACATATCCAAAAGTCTTTTCACAAATGTTAACATTCAGGTCTGAGAATATCTAAATCCAAAACTATCTGAAGAACTTTTATTACAAATCAATTAATAATTTTATTAAGAGAGCAAAATTTTATAATTGTACTAAATTAATAACAGAAGTACTGCTGTACTTTTGAAGAGCGAATTGTACTGAAAAATGTGCAATTGTACTGAATTTATCATACTAGGTGATCTTTTAATTTTTACGCTTTATTTTCTATTGCATGATTATTTTACACGCCTTAAATAAAAATGAACTTACAAATCTTAAAAACTATTTAAAATTAATAATAAACATTTGCCTTAACACAACACAATTGTAAATAATGTTAGTTAGTTAATTATTTGTTTAAACCCAGCAAAAACTTTTTGGTTTTCGGTTATGACAACTACTTATTAAAGTAGTTTCTTGGTAATGAGGCGTCATTATTATTTGCCTACTCTGTATTACATTAATAAGTACTCAATAGTATAATAGTACAGTAATACTGCAATCCCGTGGATGAGTTGGCTAGAGCGCTGGATTAACAACCAGAAGGTTGTTGGTTCAACCCCATTCTGAAGCTGTTAGTTTTTTATAACAAAATGTCTGAAAAGTTATTTTAAACTAAAAAGAGTTTTTGTCACTTAGGAAGCTATGTGCGAGATGGTGTAATGAGTAAAACGTTAGTCATTAAAAATGAATGGTTAGTTTGTGTCCAAGTTCGAGTCTCACTGACGACAAAATTTTTTTGTTTTTTTTTTTATTTTTTATTTTTTGTTTAGGTACATATTTTTGAGTATCCCTAGAGTCAAAAAATAACTACATGAATTTGTGGACAACTCGAACAAAAATAACTAGTTATTCAGGCAAAATATAAGTAGTTTAGTTTTGTTTCCAATTATACCAGCTAGCTTGCCAGGAAAGCAAAGCTTTTGCTGGGAATCTATTACAAATTTAACTTACTAATATAAATATTTAACATTACTTTTTAAAATGTATTTTTTAAAGATATTTTTTAGAGATTAAATTAAAATTAATAATTTGGATTAAAAATTTCTTCGAGTTAAATATGTAGGATAATCGAATAATTTGAGTAAAAAAAAATATATATATTTTAAAAATTTCCTTTCTTAACTAGTTTTAAAAACGTTTTAATTTTTATACCCTACACTACCATAGATGGTTGGGGTATTATGCGTTTATGCTGATGTTTGTAACGCACAGAAAAAATCATCCAACACCCACCTTAGAGCATATTTTGAGTCGATCTAACGATGTCCGTCCGTCCGTCTGCCTGTCCATGTAAACCTTTTGCACAAAGTACAGGTCACAATTTTGAAGATAATTTAATGAAATTTGGGACGTAGGACTTTCATGCCACAAGCCTATTGAAATTGTTTATGTTCGGTCCATTATTTCACCTAGCCCCCATACAAATGTCCTCCCGGTATAGGGGTTGAATAGGGATGCAAGGAAGTTTTGTATAAGTATCATTCTTTGTGCCAAATTTCATGAAGATCGGTCCATAATTGACCATAGCTCCCATATAAAACCCTCTATCGAAATTTACTTTAACGTATATAAATTTCATAGACATGTTAGTATCAGCTTTATATTCGACAGAAATAAGTTTTATATAAGTAGAAATCATGGTGACAAATTTTAAGACGACCGCTTCATAATTTACCATAGCTACCATATAAGCCCACTTTCGGGAATCATCCTAAAGTGTATAAATTCATCCAAATGTTAGTATTAACGTAATATTCCGTATTCGTATATTTTATTTTACACTTAGTAAAAGTAACGGTACACAATTGACCACATGTCTAATATAAGACCCATCCACGAATTATGATGGATATGCACAATGGTGTGGGGTATCATATGGTCGGGATTGACCGACTATATCTTTCTTTCTCGTTTTTTTTTTTTTTTTTTTATTTGAACATAGCTTGAAAGCAATTGTTGCAAAATTTTTATAGAATCTTTAAAATCTAAATTTAACAAATTTATTCCGTAAAAAGAATCAAATATACTATATGTCTGAAATACAACGCGTATTAAAGTTAAAGGTCGTTTTTCAATTACAACAATTAAATTTAAATGATTTCTTTGTTAATAATTGGAGTGCAGGAGACAAATAAACAAATCTCCATAAGAAACAAATTGGAAAATTTTTTTTAAAAAACATATTATTAATTCTAATACAGAGTTGATATACCAATAGATTCTGAGCCTAGTTTAGAGAATATGATGTTGTTTACTTGGATGAAACTTGTGATATATAAGGAATTTGGACTTGTACTTTATGTTAGCTTTTGGATTTCCTTATCCAAAATAATTCAGAATTATTTTCGAATTCATAAATATCCCAGCAAAAACTTTGCTTTCCTGGTAAGCTAGCAGGTATAATTGGAAATAAAAATAAACTACTTATTTTTTGCCTGAATAACTAGTTATTTTTGTTCGACTTGTACACAAATTCATGTAGTTATTTTTTGATTCTAGGGGTACTCAAAAATATGTACCTAAACGAAAACAAAAAAAAAAAAAAAAAACAAAAAAATTTTGCCGTCAGTGAGACTCGAACTTTGACACAAACTAACCATTCGTTTTTAATGACTAACGTCTTATTCATTACACCATCTCGCACATAGCTTCATAAGCGACAAAAACTCTATTTAGTTTAAAATATCTTTTTAGACATTTTGTTATAAAAAACTAACAGCTTCAGAATGGGGTTGAACCAACAACCAGAAGTTTGTAAATCCGGCGCTCTAGCCAACTCATCCACGTGATTGCAGTATTACTGTGCTATTATACTGTTGAGTACTTATTAATGTAATAAAGAGTAGGGAAATAATAATGACGCCTCATTACCAAGAAACTACTTTAATAAGTAGTTGTTATTACCGAAAACCAAAAAGTTTTTGCTGGGATGTTTTATCAGATTATAATTTACACATTTTATGGACAGTAAATTAAAGTAATTTAATCGATTAAGCAATTGCTCGAAGAATTTGAAAACATAATTTTCGAGTTATATATGATTAATCGAATAATTGAAAAGTAGGGTAAAATGAAATATATTATCAAAATAATATAATAACAACAAACACTACACACTTTTGAACTACTTATATTTATTTATAATTTATTATTATTATTTTTTGTTTATTTGTTTGTTTTTGATACCAAATCATTATAAAAATTCAACAAATTTTTAGAAAATCTTTTAGTGTTTTTAAATCTTTACTAAGGAACAGTTGATACAGTGAAAGTGGTAATAAAAAGAAAATAATTTAATTAATAAAAAAAATTGCAAGAAAGTAATTGTCTAAAAAGAAAGTAATAATAAGAATTTTGTTCAGAATTTGTATTACCAAGTTAAAATAGGTTTTTAAAAATAAATTTAAACTTTGACCCTTTATTGTTAATTAAAATATTATTAACAAAATTGCAACAACGTTTTTGCTAATTAAACAATTTTTAAATTTTTATTAAAAATAATAATTAAAAATTTACAAACTTTAAATAGTTTTAAATTGAATTATTTAAAAAACAAATAATGTTTTAATTAACTCAAATACTAATGTAATTGATTGTAAGACATGAAATCGCTTATGTATATATTTATATTGCTCAACAGTGATAGAACTATTAATTGAATAGTGTAATCAAATTTAATTGAATAAAAATGAAAATTTTAATTAAGTTATTAAAAATTCATGAAAATTTTACTTAAAGAAATCACGAAGTGTAATTGCAAAATAATTTTAAAATTTTTGCCCTACTTTTACTCTCTTTTGGGAAAACCATTTCGAAACATTTTTGAATAAGTTATTTCAATGGAGGTTAAAAATTATCAATAGAGTATACATACTATATATACTATGTTTATACGTAGCTCTTATTTGCAAATATAAATTTTGCAATATGAAAATTTTGACGCTGAGTTAATTTTTATTTGCAAAAAACTAACTGACGAAAACAATTACTGAACAGTGAAACTATTTGTAAATAAAATTTACAGTGTTCCCACTTTTAATTAAATTATTAAAAATTCATGAAAATTTTACTTAAAAAAATCACGAAGTGTAATTGCAAAAGAATTTTAAAACTTTTGTCCTATTTTTACTCTCTTTTGGGAAAACCAGTTCGAAACATTTTTGAATAAGTTATTTCAATGAAGGTTAAAAATTATCAATGGAGTATACATACTATATATACTATGTTTATACGTAGCTCTTATTTGCAAATATAAATTTTGCAATATGAAAATTTTGACGCTGAGTTAATTTTTATTTGCAAAAAACTAACTGACGAAAACAATTACTGAACAGTGAAACTATTTGTAAATAAAATTTACAGTGTTCCCACTTTTAATTAAATTATTAAAAATTCATGAAAATTTTACTTAAAAAAATCACGAAGTGTAATTGCAAAAGAATTTTAAAACTTTTGTCCTATTTTTACTCTCTTTTGGGAAAACCAGTTCGAAACATTTTTGAATAAGTTATTTCAATGAAGGTTAAAAATTATCAATGGAGTATACATACTATATATACTATGTTTATACGTAGCTCTTATTTGCAAATATAAATTTTGCAATATGAAAATTTTGACGCTGAGATAATTTTTATTTGCAAAAAACTAACTGACGAAAACAATTACTGAACAGTGAAACTATTTGTAAATAAAATTTACAGTGTTCCCACTTTTAATTAAATTATTAAAAATTCATGAAAATTTTACTTAAAAAATCACGAAGTGTAATTGCAAAAGAATTTTAAAACTTTTGTCCTATTTTTACTCTCTTTTGGGAAATCATTTCGAAATATTTTTGAATAAGTTGTTTCAATGAAGGTTAAAAATTATCAATGGAGTATATATACTATATATACTATGTTTATACGTAGCTCTTATTTGCAAATACAAATTCTGCATTATGAAAATTTTAACGCTGAGTTAATTTTTATTTGCAAAAAACTAACTCACGATAACAATTACTGAACAGTGAAACTATTTGTAAATAAAATTTACAGTGTTCTAAATTCTTTTTGCATTCATAGAATTTTCGTCGATAATTATTTTATTTTTCCCATCTGGCTCAAAATTGAATTATACAATCTGTCGTATGAACAGTGAATTGATTATTTGCTAATTATTTTTATTTGCAAAACATCCGGCGTATAAACGTACTTAGTAATAAATATAGTTTAAATACCATGGTTATTTAGTTTCACAAATTTAAAGCTATTTTTTATTATTTTTTAACAATGCTTAAGAGCATTTTTTTTTAACAACGTAGTTTAAAAAGAAGAACTTTAAAAGCAATGAAAAAAATAATCATAAAAAAGGAACAATAACCATTGATAATCAGAGATTAAAAAAAAGAACTTCTGAAGAACTTTTTGAGCACTAGTGCTTACTTCCAATGACAACACAATGCCAAAATCATGACAAAACAAAATTAAAATAATATTTTGGGTGCCCCGATGGCCTAGTTGGTAGTGAGCTAGAATGTCAGTCTGGGGGTAGTGGGTTCGATTCCCACCATATACTATTGGTATTGTATTGTAATTATAAAATATATAAAAAAATATAAATAAAAATAATATTTGTATTAAATGGCATATTGTTTAAATCTCTCTGTACAAGGTCCCGAGTTATGTTTTTCTAATAAAATCGGGCAGATATAATAGAGTAGCCTTTATATTTGTTGTTTGTAAAGCCAAAATAAAGGCATTTGTTAACGTTCCATTGTGCAATTAAAAATAAACATCTTTTCAAGTTTCACAAGTAAAAAATGGTTAATTTTGTTTTCATTTTTGTCAAAATCAAAAATTTCTTTGCAGGTTTTTTTTACGATTTTCTTTTATAAAAAAAATTAAACCTTCTACTAAATAGCAGGTGTAACAGAATCAACTAAAAACATGTTTAAAATGACAATTTTTTCACATTACAATAGGAAATAGCAATGCTCAAATTTCTTCAACCATGACACGAAAAACGGAAAATGAAGATTTGAAGCGCTATTTTAGAAAAAAAATAAGATTTAAACGAACAAAGATATCCTATCTTAATGAAATTTTTACATAATATAGATAAACTTGTCCTAAAATAAAAGAATTAGAAAAACTCCCACATTTTTTGTACCACTGTGCCGAAAATCTCAGTACGGGAAAAATCATTGAAATCATTAGTCTGTCGTTATAAGAAGCGTCTGACAGAAAATACTTTTGGAGGTATTTAATTAAAATAATTTTATGTTGATCCCAGCTTTGTGATTTGATAATTTAACAAAAAAAAAAAATTTTTTTTCAAAATTGGCAAAGTTTGGATAAGGCTTATGGAGAGACCTTTCCCCAATTTACTTTACACACATTTATGTTAAAATTTCTTTATAAAACATTAAAAAATTATATAGTCCAGAACAAAAAACAAATTTTATAAGTGAATAAATATTGCCACCTTTTTTGGACAAAAAAAAGTTCTAACTTCAGATTAATATAACTTTTTATCGGATTCATATATTTATATGATTCTTGCAGCAGTATTATTTAGAATTTTGTAAGAAAATTTATGAATATTTAAAAAATTCTTTAGGGTCATATTAAACCCGTCAAGTTAAAAAAGACTAAAAAAACGGGGCTAAAATTTAGAGAAAAATTTCTTTCGACCTGAATATCTCTTAAACCAAAAGAGGTCATACACATGTAAGCATATTTGTTATAAAGATTTACAAGGACTGACTATCTGTATATAAAATTTCTTTTCTGTCATATCATAAATTAATTTTTGGCGATTTAAAAAAAAAAAAACAAATGACATACCCGATATGACCATCTTTGGAAGGCTACCCACTACCCCCCTGACCCGTTAGGAATCTGTACTCCTCCAAATCAAATGAAAAACACCTCTCCTCTGGTAATGTGAAATTTTATTGAGATATCTCTAACGGTTCACAAGTTACAGAACTATTAAAAAAAGCGCTTTGGAATCACTGATGATACATATTTCAAATAAATTAAGCAAGTTGTAAATTTATTTCAAAATAATCTTTTTTTACACAAATATTATTTTAATTTTATTTTGTCATGATTTTAGCATTGTGTTGTCGTTAGAAGGAAACACTAGTGCTGAAAAAGTGCTCCAGTAGTTCTTTTTTTAAACCATGATTATGGTTAACCCTTGGATGGTTATTGTTCCTGTTTTATGATTATTATTCATTGCTTTTAAAGTTTTTTAAATTACGTAGTTAATAAAAAAATGCTTTTTAGCTATGTTAAAAGATAATGAAAATAGTTTTAAATTTGTGAAATTTTAATTTTCTTATAAATTATTAACTTTTTTCACTTTTTTTTTGTAAGTAATTATTAATAACTTCCAAATAAGTACAAAATATGCATCTAGTACAACTTTTGAAGTGGTGAAAATGAAAATATTAAGCACTTGCTCGTTTTTTGTTGGAAAGCTAATAGTAATACTTTTAAATTGTGGTATTCTTATAAATAATTAACCTTTTTTATTGATTAATAGCAATTATTAATTTAATTATAATTTTGAAATAGTAAATATGTTTTTTTTTGTTTTTGAAGTAATTTCCTTTTTTGGCTGAGTATGGCATTAAAGTTTCCTAGCTTAAGTTAGGAATTAGTTTTATAATAATTTTATATAAAAAATAACTTAATTACGACAATGACATTCAAGGGTTAATATTTAATTAATTTATAAAATTATCAATATGTTTGTTCGTTTAAAATTCTAGCAAAAGTAGTAAAAAAAAGAGAACAAAAAATGCTCAAAAATAAAATTCTGCTTGAAAAAGTAAGAAAACGGAAAATAGTAGAATAAATTTTAGTATCAATAAAAAAATAAAATTTTTATTTAATTTTGTATTTATATTAAATGAAAACTTAGAAGCATCTCAAAAATATGGCCATATGGTCCTTTGCAGATAATTTTTCACATATTACCTTATAGGGCATTCAGACCGACGCGAAATTATGTACTTTCGTGATTTCGACCGAAATCAAGTTGAAATTAAGTAATTTCCCATACATTTTGACACTTGCGAAATTACATTAATTTGTCTAATTTCGGCGAAATTATATTGAAATTACGTTGTCCATTTCCGTGCAACTCTGTACATGATTGGAAAAAATCCTTTTTTTCAACTATGTACTGCATGTTTCAACCGTGAGAAGAAAAAAAAAAAACAATTGACAGCTGATCTTAAATTTAAACACAAATCTTAAAATTAATTATTTAAGTGATTTTGCAAAATTAAACCTATCCTTTTTACATTTTTAATGGTTACAAATTAATAATTTCCAATTTATTAAGTAATTGTTTCTTATTTGTTTCCATTTCAAAATACTTTATCTACCTCTATAACAATTTAAAATATAAACAATAAGTATCAGCTGTTCACGAAATTATATCAAATGTCATCTAGCCAGTATGAACACTCTAGATTTCATTTCGTAATTTCGCGCCGGTCTGAACAAGGCTTTATAGAACTTCATTTCACAAGTAGTGAAAAAAATAAATATTAATGGTTTTCCATAGTTCGTTTTCTTGATCTGCTTGTAAAGCATTTTGTTGTGAAAATTTTAAAGAAATAATATGGGTATTAATTCTTTAAAATCCTGAAAATTGCATGCTTCACTTGAATTGAATGCATTATTGCACTTTTCATTTTTTTTTTTTTTTACCCCACTGATGCTGATAAAAACTAAGTTAAAATATATCAATTGGCTAGAGTCAGAAGCTGAATCGATGTAACTTTGTCCTTTTGTACGTATGTCCGTTCATGTAAACTACAGGTACTTTTGGAACATAATTTAACGCAATTTGGTACATGGAACTTGCGATAAAGGCTAATTGTTTAAAATCTGCCCTTTATTTCATCTCTTATATCTGGCAGAATTCAACACCAATAAAATCTTTTGTAACCTTAAACCATTGCATAAATTTTTTTAGTATTGGTCTATAATTGATCATAAGCCTCATACAAGTACCTTTCCTAAGTTATTTAATCAGTCAAAAAATATTAATATGTAGGTAAATGTGTATTTCAAAAGTATCAGTCCATAATTGACCACGGCTCTCATAAAAAGGCTCTTTCCGAAAATCACTTAAAAGTACATAAATTAGTATCACAATATAATTTTGTCACATAAGTTTTATAAAAGTATAAATCGTAATTCCAAAATTTGGAAGACTTCATTCAAAATTGACCACAGGTTCCAACAGAAAACGTTGAGAAAATGAAACATATTTTTGAATATTCTTTATACCCTACACTACCATAGGTGGTTGGGGTATTATGCGTTTGTGCTGATGTTTGTAACGCATAGAAAAAAATCATCCAACACCCACCTCAAAGTATACTAATCGACTCAGAATCACTTTTTGAGTTGATATAACGATGTCCGTTCGTACGTCTAGCTGGCTGAACGGTTGGCTGGCTGTCCAAGTAAACCTTTTGCACAAAGTACAGGTCGCAATTTTGAAGATAATTCAATGAAATTTGGCATGTAGGACTTTCATAACACAAGGTCGAAGCCTATTGGTTATGATCGGTCCATTATTTTACCTTGCACCCATACAAATGTCCTGCTGGAATAGGGGCTTAACGATCATAAATGCCTTAAGTATAGCAATATTTTAATGAAATTCGGTGTAAGAAAGTTGTTTATAAGTATCAATCCTTTGCCAAATTTCATGAAGTTCGGTTCATAATTGACCATAGCTTCGATATAAAATCCTCTTCCGAAAATCACTTTAACGTGCATAAATCACATACACATGTTAGTATCAGATTTATAATCGACACAAATAAATTTTATATAAGTGAAAATAACAGAAATTTACCATAGCTCCCATATAAGCACACTTTCGGGAATCACCCTAAAGTGTATAAATTCATATAAATGTTAATATTAACATAATATTCTGTATACTTATATTTTATTTTACACTTAGCAAAAGTATCGGTTCACAATTGTCCACATGTCTAATATAAGACCCCTCCAAGAATTTCGATGAACATACACAATGGTGTCGGTTATCATATGGTCGGTCTTGACCATATGATACTTGTTTTTAAAATAAAATTCAATAGGAATTCCAAAATAAAAATTGCTTTTCTTAAATGTTTAATACTTTTACTATTTTTATATGCACAGAAAGGCTTTTCGAGTAAAATACTTGCAAAAATAATAAAACTAGTAAAAATATCATGAAAACGAACAGACCTAATATTATTGAAAAATATCACAAAGAATAGTGTTTTGTTTATTAAATATTTGTCACCATATTTAATTACGTAAATAAATTTAATAACAGTTTGAAAAGTTAAAAAAAAAAAAAAATCAAAATCTCTTGAACTTGAGATTAGTGTTTATTAATTTTACATACTTGTAATTTATAACGTTTTAAAGTAAAATTAAATTTTTATTACATATTATTATTCCATTTTATTACAAAAACATTTTTTACAATCTAAATCTATAAAATTAACACTTGTCTTGTTTAATTTCAGTTCCATTAATAATAATAATGATTGCCTTCAGTATATTAATTTTCATAACTTGTATCCTTGCCCTAGTCTATTATTGGTGCAAATACACCTATAGCTATTGGCAACGCAAGGGTATTCCCTACATTAAGCCCACACCAATAATTGGCAACACTAAAGAGGCTTTTCTTTTAAAAAGTAATTTTGCTCTTCATCTATCCGAAATCTATAATGATCCGAAAATGTCCGATGAAGCTGTTGTGGGTATTTATGTTTTCCATCAACCGGGTTTAATTGTTCGAGAACCAGAACTTTTGAAATCAATATTAATAAAGGATTTTAATTATTTTAATAATCGTTATTCGAAATGTGATCCTATTGGTGATGCTTTGGGTAACAATAATTTATTTTTTGCCCGTGATAGTTATTGGAAGGAATTGAGAACGAAAATATCGCCAGTATTTACGAGTGGAAAAATAAAGCAAATGTATCCTTTAATGTTAGAGGTAAGAGAGATTTAGCGTTTAGAAAGATTTTGAATTAAAAATTTCTTTAAATTATTTATAACTATCAATACAGGTCAGTTCACAATTGGAACAACATTTAGCTCAAAAAGGCGAACGTTTCGAAGCCGAAGTAAAGGAAATTTGTGCCCTCTTTACAACCGATCTTATTGCCAGCATTGCATATGGTATCAATGCCAACAGTCTCAAAAATCCTAATGGCGAATTTCGTACACAATGTCGTAAAATGCTACTCTTCGATATATGGCGTTCTCTTGAGTTTTCTATTGCTTTCTTCTTGCCCAAATTGGTATCACTATTTCGTGTTAAACTTTTTAAAGAAGAATTTTCGCAATTTTTACGTTCCACCATCACCTACGTAATGCAGGAACGTGAAAGAAGTGGTAAAGCACGCAATGATTTAATTGACATATTAGTAGCCCTTAAGCGTGAAGGAGCCGAGGGTAAAATTAATGAAGCTATTGCCAATAATCCTGATGTTCTTGTGGCTCAAGCAGCGGTATTCTTAACAGCCGGTTTTGAAACTTCTTCATCGACTATGCAATTTACACTCTTCGAATTGGCCAAGCGACCCGATTTACAGGAACGTTTAAGAAATGAAATAAATGAGGCTTTGATTAGGGAGCAAGGCACCTTAAACTATGAAACAATAATGACATTAGAGTATTTAAATATGGTGGTGGATGAGGTTTTGCGTTTATATCCAGTGTTACCATTTTTAAATCGCCAACATATGAAACCGGCGGGAGAAAAGAATGGTTTTAGTCTGAAACCTTATTATAATTATACACTGCCCGATGATATGCCTATATATATACCCGTTTTTGGCATACAAAGAGATCCTAAGGTAAGTTATTTTTCTATGTTATTTTATGTTTCTTCTTATATATTTATTATTAATGTTTAACCTCTAGTACTGGCCCAATCCTAATACATTTGATCCCGAAAGATTTTCGCCGGAAAATAAAAAACAACACAACTCCATGACTTATATGCCATTTGGCACTGGTCCGCACAATTGTATTGGCAGTCGTATTGGTTTATTACAAACTAAACTTGGTCTGGTGCATGTTCTTAAGAATCACAAAGTTGAACTTTGTGCTAAAACACCAACAAATTCTACATTTGATCCAAAAGCTTTGATATTACAATATGAACATGGCATGCCTTTAAATGTAATACGCGATAATCTTTACGATAAAAGTGTGCAAACAACTGAATTGTAGGCATTTAACAAAAAAAAAAAAAAAAAAAAAAAGTAAATTATATTAATATATTATATAGAAAATTCCAAAAAAGCGCAATATAATAATATTTAACTAAATGATACGAAATTGCTTTTAATTTTATTGAAGAAAATCATTTAAATTATAACAATTTAATAAAAAAAAAATTGTATATTTATATTAAGGTTAACGTTTAAAAAAATTAATATGTTTATTTTGTATTTCATAACAAACTAATATATTGTTAATATTATTTGTTAATAGTAATTTATTTAAAACGAAACACAAATTAAGAAAAATGTGATGTTATTTTGTTATACACCCAGCAAAAACTTTTTGGTTTTCGGTAATAACAACTACTTATTAAAGTAGTTTCTTCGTAATGAGGCGTCATTATTATTTGCCTACTCTGTATTACATTAATAAGTACTCAAAAGTATAATAGCACAGTAATACTGCAATCACGTGGATGAGTTGGCTAGAGCGCCGGATTAACAACCAGAAGGTTGTTGGTTCAACCCCATTCTGAAGCTGTTATTTTTTTATAACAAAATGTCTAAAAAGACATTTTAAACTAAATAGAGTTTCTGTCGCTTAGGATGCTATGTGCGAGATGGTGTACTGAGTAAGACGTTAGTCAGTAAAAACGAATGGTTAGTGTGTGTCCAAGTTCGAATCTCACTGACGGCAAAATTTTTTTGTTTTTTTTTTTATTTTTGTTTTCGTTTAGGTACATATTTTTGAGTACCCCTAGAGTCAAAAAATAACTACATGAATTTGTGGACAAGTCGAACAAAAATAACTAGTTATTCAGGCAAAAAATAAGTAGTTTATTTTTGTTTCCAATTATACCTGCTAACTTAGCAGGAAAACAAAGTTTTTGCTGGGCAAGTATAAAGTACTTAACTTAATTTTGAGGATTACAAAAAGTTGATTTTTTTTCAAAACCCAAAATCATACCTATGTTCTAAAAATGAAAACTTAAGTATTCTTTTCCCATCTCCTAAGATTTTTCTAAGTATGAATATTGTCTAACGTCTTCCAAAATATTTATTGAAAATAAAAATATAAAATTGAATAAAATTTTTTAAAATTTCAAAATAATAATAATAATAATAATGATAATAATAATAATAATAATAATAATAATAATAATTATAATAATAATAATAATAATAATAATAATAATAAATAAATAAATAAAAATACGATTCAATTTTATCTTTTCTGTGTGGTCCCAGCAAAAACTTTGCTTCTGATTGTTAATCCGACGCTCTAGCCAACTCATCCACGTGATTGCGGTATTACTGTGCTATTATACTATTGAGTACTTATTAATGTAATACAGAGTAGGCAAATAATAATGACGCCTCATTACCAAGAGACTACTTTAATAAGTAGTTGTTATTACCGAAAACCAAAACGTTTTTGCTGGGGTTATATACATATTTCACAAAAACACCTTTTTAATTTCGCAGTCCATAAGCTGTAGATTTCTTTATTACCCTTATCTTGAATGATTTTTTTCCCGTGAGTTTTTTCACTTTTCCCTTTAATTTATTCACTTTATTTTTGCTGGGGAACAGAACAGAACATGTAATTAATTCTTCTTATAATTCGAATATTAAAGTTTAAAAAATTTATTTTAAGGGCACGATCCGTTAAAAAGGCACAAATTGATATATTGCTCAACAAAATGCAAAACAACAGGTCAATTGCCAGCGGATTTGTGAAGCTTTCGAAAGATGTGGTTAAATCTAATGCAGAGAAATAATTTAAAAGTTTTTTTTTTCTTGTTTTATTTAAATGTATCTGGTAACTCCAAGGGTTCAGATGTGTCCCTCAAACCTCGACGAACAATTCGCTGGTGCTTGCTTTCCTCCTCTTGTAATAAAATTATTGTTTCAATTCTAGACATTTTTATACTTAATTTGTTGTAATTCATTTGTTTTGTTGGGTTTCCAAAAAGTAGTCGAATTGTTTTACTACATAAAATTTAAATCATACAATAAACTAACAGTTGTTTTGTTTGTAACTTTTCTTTAAAATATTGTATATGTATGTACGTGTATATTTTTGATTTTAAATTTTTTTTCTTCTTAATTTCCTTCTTTTTTTACATTCACTGAGAACTGATAGCGAAAGATTTTTTTTCACGAGAGATTCACTATAGCATTTTTCCCTTCGTGGGGAATAAAAATTGCAGGGGAACAAAAATTCCACTTATTATTCGCGATAGGGGTGTATATCTTTGAAGGAGATAAGGTGTTGCCAATGTATGAAGGTAGGTAGTGCTGAAAAAGAGCTGCATAGTTGTCATTGGTAGAATGTTCTTTATTATTATTCTTATTCATTGCTTTTGAAGATCTTCTCTTAAAACTATTATAAATTTTAGTAAACACTGTTCTTAAAGCCCAACCTGTCCTATACTGAAGTTCCAAATTTCAACAAAAATGTTTCAGTAGATTAGGAAATCGATATTTATTACCATTTATATGAACCTCACTGTGCATTGTTATGGATATCGACTCCCCCTATATACAAAAAACTTTATGAGCTTGTAAATGAATATACGAAGGCGGATCAATAAGTGCGTGACTTTTCGTACTAACCTAGTAGTTATATGAAATTCCACACTATTCCCATTAAGTACCACCTATTAATAGACTAGTGTCAAATTTTGAGCAAGTGTCGTCATTTACTTTGGGTAAAAAATAGGATTTTTCGAGGTCCTTAAAATAGGCATTTGTTTGGTCAATAATTTCATCGTTGGAGCTGAATCTCTTTCCACCGAGCCATTTCTTTAGGTTTGGAAATAGGAAGTAGTCACTAGAGGCTAAATCCGGAGAATGTGACGGATGAGGTACCAATTCGTAGCCCAATTCATAGAGTTTTGCCATTGAGTCTGCACACGTGTGCACCCGTGCATTATCTTGATGAAAAAGAACTTTTTTCTTGGCCATATGGGGTCATTTTCTTTTTAAGTCCTCATTAAATCGGTCTAATAAGTTGACATAATATTCGCGGTTTATTGTTTTTCCCTTTTGAAGGTAATCGATGTGGATTATCCCGCGTGCATTCCAAAAAACTGTTGTTATCACCTTATTGGCCGAAAAACTTACCTTGGCTTTCTTCGGAGCAGGTTCACCCGGAGAAACCCATTGTTTAGACTGCTGCTTGATCTCCGGAGTACAGTAATGGACCCATGTTTCATCCACATTTACAAAATAAACAATCCTTTGAAGTTGTCAAACGTTTATGTTTATGGTCAATTGAGAGCAAACGCGGCACCCATCTTGCAGACCCAGCTGATCATTTAAAATGGAAACCACACTGCCATATGAAATGCCTATGGCATCAACAATCTTACACACTTTTACTCTTCGGTCGGCCAACATCATATCGTGGATTTTTTTCGACATTTTCGCGTGTACTGACCTCAATTGGGCGTCCAGGACGTTCAGCGTCATTTGTACTTGTGCGACCACAACGAAAGTCAGTAAACCACTTTTTTTACCATTGAAATCGATGGTGCAGAGTCCCCATAGTATTTATCGAGGTTTTCCTTGGTTTGATTGACAGTTTTTTTCTCGAAATTCACTTTTTTCCATTTTTAGAAAAATACACGAGGTTGTATGTTTTGAACAGCTGTTAAGCGCAAAGTAAATGACGACACTTGCTCAAAATTTGACAGTAGTCTATTAACAGGTGGTACTTGATGGGAACATTGTTGCATTTCATATAACTACGAGGGAAGTTCGAAAAGTCACGGACTTATTGATCCGCCCTCGTAGAAATTACAAATGATAGCTGTAATAACATTTCATAGCACACTTTTTCCATCGTAATCTTAAATCTTAGAATGACACTTTAAATTGTTTATACATATTACACAATTTTTTGCCTACTTCCATTGTTTTTGTTTATTATTATTATTTTTTTTTTTTTTAAAGATCCACTAACACTGATAACACATGACCATGTCTGGAAACGTGCATGACCTATAACTAATATGTCATTATTATTCATATTGTACTTGTGTTATACGTAGGTGATCTAATACGTAATAATAGGTTACCTATATATGATTAAATTATTATTTAATTTGTTGGTAAGAATAATTAAAATGTATTTAAGTACTTACATGTGTACAGTGGCGAACAAAAATAAAACATGGATCAGTTTTAATTAAAATATAGCTGAATAATAAAGTGAAACTCATTTAGAATTCAATTCATTTTATTAATTTATTAACATTACACCCCAAGCTCTATAAAACAAAGCAGAAAGAATTTAATTTCTATACTAAAACTAAAAAAATATCAATAAAATGTGAAATATGCATTTTACATGCGAGACAAAACTAAAGCACATTTTTCATTTATTAAATATAAGTGTAAATGACATTATATCGGACCAATTTGTAAAGTAAATGGAATAAAGAAACATTTATGTTTAACCACGCTATAAAAGAAGCCATTCTTTCACATAGGGAAATGTCCATTAAGTGGAGGTATCAACATAGCAACGACCGTAAAACACCAATCTAACTATCTGAAAAAACTGGTTATGACCGAAAAAAATCACCATTTTAATGGGTTCGGGACAATTATTTGGTCCTAATTTTACGGAAAATAAATTTGAAATCATATGGGGAATTTTAGATCGCGAAATAATACATGAAATTTTACACTTAGTAGAAATAGCTAGGAATGAAATTTCTGACAAGATTTTTCAAATTTAAATGTCTCTATGCTACCCAAAAATGCTAAAAGTTTAAAAAAATTAGGTCTCTAAGATTCTAAATATTAATGAAATTAATATTTAATAATAATTAATAAATTAATAAAAAGAATTGAAATCAAAACGAGTTCCACTTTGTTATTCAGCTGTATTGTAATAAATAATAATTCGTGCTTTAGTTTTGCCCGCCACTGTATGTATAGAGATGATGTGTTTTTGATTACCGCTGTCAATTATATTCATTGTAAATAAAACTTTGGCAAAGCATCCAGCGAAGTAGAGATTATTATCAATGAAAAGATATAAGATAATGGAAGGAGAAGGGTTCCTTTTGTAATGTCCATATTAGACACTTTTTTTCAAGACAAACGTCAAAATTAACGCGATTTTATGGAAGGTGGCAACAGTTGCACAAAAACAACAAGAAGATGAATTCATTAATGTTTTACAGTTGTAACCTCCAAAAATAATAATCTGGTTTTCAACAACATAGACACTACGTTATTTTGTTTATTAAAATATTGAAGTTTAATATGCATATGCTGCGGCAAAAATATATTTATTTAATTATAACCTATAAAAACACTATTCCAAAATAAATTATAAATATGAATTTTCTAAACTACTTATCTATTTGAAACCTTGTCTTTTTGACCATTTAGCCTATATCTTTAAAATATATAAATATATTTAAAATTCTCAAGAATTTGAAAAAATAAATCTTCTTAATGTCACAGAAAGGCTCCAAAACTTTTTTGTTTGGCAATAATTCTATAACCATGACCATAGCTGAGGTGTTCTCGAGTTAATTTGATGGAGCTGTTTAAGGGGGTAGTGGGTGGATCCAAAGTTGGTAATCTCGGCTATGTCGTATTTTTAAAAAATCGGGAAAATATTATTTATGGCTTGATTCTAAACAAAATTTATATACATATTTATTGCTCTTATATTTATTATCCTAATTTTTTTAAATATGGCGAACTTAATTTGGTTCATGCAATTTTTATAAAATCTCCACTGGACTTTTTGATATTGCAATAAGAATCATATATCTTTCAAAAAAGAATATATATATACATTAATCTAAATTTGAAACTTGAAAAATATTTCACATTTTTTAGGGGTTTCTTTCCGAATAGAGTGCAATATTTAAAAAAAGTTTTTTTTTCTTATATATTATGCAAAATTTTTATTGAATGGCCCTCTTCTTTTACGCCCATTTTTCATAAATACATTGTTTGCAATAACCGATTTAATTGATATTTTGTACATATGTATATTAGGGTGGCTCAAAATAAAAAGAATCGATTTACTTCATTCTGAAATATCGTTCTTACATTTCTTTTCGTGAGCTGGATCTGTTTTTTTTTTCATATTTCTGCTAAAGGAAAGAGCATTTAATGTTATAACTAAAATTTTGAACCAGATCCATATGAGTACGGTAATGTTCCAATTATGAAATCTTTGTCGAATTGGAATACATCAGATTATGAGCCAGTGCATTTGACACATAAGCATTTACAATTTTACAATATTCTGGATGAATGAATATTCATCTTACTCAGCTAAGAATAACATAATTGATTTATGTAACATTTGTGTTTGAAGCAAAACGTGGTGGTGTGATAACTTAATAATATCATCAATTCCATGGTGAAAACGGGAAATATATAAATTGGAGCTGAAAATAAATAGCCCATGAGTCACTTGGAATTCAAAAGAGACATCGGATCAGGGAGCCTGTTCGAAGGACAGGGTTCTGCGTAGAATTTTTTGCACAAGGATGTGAAATTAAAATATTTATACAAATTCTATTTTGGTTTTTTAACTCAAAACCAGAAAATTTAATAACAAAATCAATGAATCAATAGTTTTTATATGCAGTTACTTAAGTTACTATACCTTTCAGAGAAAAGATATGCTGCATATAGCGACGCAAATCGTAACTTAACTTAACTTAACTTTAATCGAGGCCTGAGTGTATTTTGTATTATGGGATTTTGACAATTTTTAAAAAACTGTTGCATTTTGCAATGCAAATCTCGGTACTTTTTTATCTATAGTTTCGTTTCTATTTAATTCTGCATACTTTTGAATTTTTATTTATTTATTTTTTTTTTTTTTTTGTAATATTTTAATCCGAGTTCGAATCTCACTGACGGCAAAATTTTTTTGTTTTTTTTCTTATTTTTGTTTTCGTTTAGGTACATATTTTTGAGTACCCCTAGAGTCAAAAAAATAACTACATGAATTTGTGGACACGTCGAACAAAAATAACTAGTTATTCAGGCAAAAAGTAAGTAGTTTATTTTTGTTCACAATTACACCTGCTACCTTACCAGGAAATCAAAGTTTTTGCTGAGCAGTCGTTTTTACTGACTAACTTACTCAGTACACCATCTCGCACATAGCATCCTAAGCGACAAAAACTCTATTTAGTTCAAAATATCTTTTTAGATTGCGGTATTACTTTGCTATTATACTATTGAGTATTTATTAATGTAATACAGAGTAGGCAAATAATAATGACGCCTCATTACCAAGAAACTACTTTAATAAGTAGTTGTTATTACCGAAAACCAAAAAGTTTTTGCTGGGTAATAATACTTTCCATAACATATATTTTGATTGTGTATTATAGAAAATCATACATGAAGTAATTCATTATATTGTCTATTGAAATGTGTTCTTTTTTTTGTACAATTAATACTCAATAATTCCCAATAGTACTTTACTAAAAGAGTTACAGGAACAAAATTTAAGTATGTATGGAGTAAATGTCAGTCTTTAACATATATTTTTATACCCTTTACCACAAGTGTAAAGGTCATTTTGTCATTCCATTTGTAATTTCTACAATATTCATCTAAGACTCCAAAAAGTATATATTTTCTGGATCGGTCTATTAATATCGAGGTATCGCTAAAAAAAAGGCCTCTAAAGCCCACTACATAAGCAAGCAAAAATGAGGACAAAAAAGATTTCTGTTAAATTCATATTTGATTAATATCAAAATAATTTAACTAATTTAAGCGTAAGATTTATTTATAAGCTTTAAAATGATATATTTACCTTATATACGATTTACCTTACATACAGTACTGTGCAGAACATAAGCAACAAAATTGGGTTTATCCTAAATGGAATTATTTTTTAAAGTATTCAATTTATAACAAAACTAATTTCATAAAATTGTTAGCATATTTGCAACAAATTCGTAATCTTTTTTATAATGTTTTTGGGGAAGAAATGAACAAAGTCGGTTCATTAGTAACTGAGATATCGATCAAAACGCATTTTTGGACTTTGTGAAACTTCTATATAAGCGTCAGAATTTGTTTTTATACAAATCTGTTGTAAATATTTTTCGGTCCATAAACATCCGAGTTATAGGCAAAACTCTCAAAAAATTATTAAAAATATACACAAGTGGTGAATTTTGAAAAAAAGTTAATTTTTATCGATTAATAAAAAAAATGTCACGTGATTTTTTTTTTAATTTATTGACGATATTTAATCAAAAAATACATTTAGATCGATTTAACACTAAATTGCTTTCCGCCCGATCAAAAACAAATGCAGGAGTGGAGATTTTACGATAAAAGTAAATTTTTTAAAAGACTTTTTTTTAATTGCAAAAAAAAAAAAATATATTAGCCTAATATTTTTACTATTATTCCTTATGTAACATATAAAATAAATATCAATATTTCATTCTTGCAAAAATCGTTTAAAAAGATTTACAAACCAAAAAATAAATTTTGGAAAATTGCCAATGAAAGATTGATATTTATTTTATACATTACATAAGGGAAAATAGTGAAAATATCATGCTAATATGCATCTATTTTGGCCGAGCGGGAAGAAATTTAGTATCAAATTGATCTAAATCTATTATTTGATTAAATATCATCAATATCAAATATCGTCAAAAAAAAACTACCATTACCCTTTTTTATTAATCGATGAAAATGACTTTTTTGTAAAATTCACCATTTTCGACCAATGCTGGGTGTAGGGCGCAAACATAAATCAATTCAAAATTTCTTTGTTAAATATTTATGAAGACTTGTCTTTTAAAAGATGTAAAGATTCATAGTGCTGCCTTTGAATGTTTTTCACATCTAGACAAATCGAGGTAATACAAAAAAATCTTTCAGCATATTCCCAGCAAAAACTTTTTGGTTATCGGTAATGGCAACTACCTATTAAAGTAGTTTCTTGGTAATGAGGCGTCACTATTATTTGCCTACTCTGTATTACATTAATAAGTACTCAATAGTATAATAGCACAGTAATACTGCAATCACGTGGATGAGTTGTCTAAAGCACCGGAGTAACAACCAGAAAGTTGTTGGTTCAACCCCATTCTGAAGCTGTTAGTTTTTTATAACAAAATGTCTAAAAAGATATTTTAAACTAAATAGAGTTTTTGTCGCTTAGGATGCTATGTGCGAGATGGTGTACTGAGTAAGACGTTAGTCAGTAAAAACGAATGGTTAGTGTGTGTCCAAGTTCGAGTCTCACTGAAGGCAAAATTTTTTTGTTTTTTTTTTTTGTTTTCGTTTAGGTACATATTTTTGAGTACCCCTAGAGTCAAAAAATAACTACATGAATTTGTGAACAAGTCGAACAAAAATAACTAGTTATTCAGGCAAAAAATAAGTAGTTTATTTTTGTTTCCAATTATACCTGCTAGCTTATCAGGAAAGCAATATCGGAATATATTATAAATTACAGAATACTTAAAAAAATTTGTCCCTCATATACCTTAGGACTTATTACCGAAAAACTAAATAAAGTCCAGGCAAAAAAACAAAAATTAAATATTTAAGCGTAAATATCTTTTTAACTGTAAGAGATAACTTAGGTGAGTAATCTTAATTTTTTTTAATCTTGCTACCTTACAGAAATATAAAAATCATTGAAATCGGACTTGATTTGTAGAAGTTTCGATCTTTTAAACTTTTACATACTCGAAGTAGACAACTTTGACACCCTGTAGCTTATATTGCGTTATCACAGGGTGACTACAAAATGATTTTCCTAAAAGCTTAGACCTTCCTCTACAATTCTTCCATACATTTGAATTCAATCCGACCACTAGTTTAGGAGATACAGATTTATTACCAAAAATTTTGCGTATGGCCTCACTGTGCATTGTTTTGTTTTTGTAACAGCAACAAAAATTATGAGTGTCGCTGCAGCATGTCGCTTAGTGTGAACCTAGACTTATAGTGTAAAACCCCCTTAATAAAGAAATTTTAAATTACTTAATTAAGACTTAGAAAATGGTGAAATTTTTTAATGAAATTTTAAAGTTTATCGTTCTAAAGATTTTTCAATTTTAAAAACTATTTTTTTTTTTGTTTAATATGTAAGTATTTAATTTGTGAACAAAAAAAGTTTTAAATAATTTTTTATTATTATCTAAGTATTAATTAGCTTACTTCCCCTCATATTAACAAAGAAATTTTGTAACTACTTTCACGGTATTTTAATTAAATAAAGTTTTGCGTGCTTCACTTGATTACAACGAAAAGCAGCGACAATTCTATTGAATTACAAAGAAAGAAAAAACACACGCCAAATTTTATTTTTCTGTCTAGATAAAATTCTAAAATTTAACTCTCTTTTTACTTAAAGTTTAGCTTAAACACTACAAAGATTAGTAATCTAAAAACTCTACGAGTAGTAAAGTGTTTCAAAACCAAAAATATAAAGAAAATAACATAAAAAAATAAGAATTTTGTTGTGCTGTTTATTAAATCAAAGGATCTCGTACAACTTTCAGGTGAATACCACCCTCGGATTGTAAAATCAAAGCTTTGGGATTTAATTTAATGTGTTGCAAAGTTTTCTCGCTTAAAGAAACACGATGATTACGTAAAAATTGTATTAAACCAATTTTAGTTTGTAAATAAGCAAAACGTTCGCCTATGCAGGCATGAGGTCCTAAACCAAAAGGCATATAAGTATAAGGTATAATGGATTTACGGTTTTCCGCGGAGAAACGCTCCGGTTTAAATTTTAAAGGTTGGGGGAAATACTTTAAGGAAAAAACGAAGAAATATTAATATGAAACATTTAAATTTAATAAAATATAAGAAGTACCTTTTCATCCATATGCAAAGCATAAACTGGTATATAGACAGGCATGCCTTTAGTTAAGCCATATTGCTGAAAAGGTTCCAAAGAATACAGCTGTCCCTTCTCCACTGTGCACTCTCTATCCAAAAATGGCAAAGGTGGATATAATCTCAAAGTTTCACTGATAATCATTTGCAAATATTCCATTGAATCCACAAATTGTTGAGTAATTTTACCCTCATTTTCCCTTAAGGCTTCTTTTATCTCCTGTCTTACTTTCTCTTGCACTTGAGGATTGCGTGCCAATTCATATAGAGCGAAGGACATGGTGGCCGAAGAAGATTCAAAGCCGGCAGTAAAAAATATAGCAGCTTGAGCCACCAATAAATCTCCTTCAAATTTTAAATCTCCTTTTTTGTTAGCTTTCTCTGATTTTGTGGCATTTTTAAATTCTATTAAAATGTCAATTAAATCATTACGTGATTTGCCCGATTTTTCTCTTTCCTTGAGAACATAATTCATGGTAGAACGTAAAAATTCTGTTTGTTCATCGGCCACTATTTTAATGCCTAGATAAGGTACGAGATGAGGCAAAAAGAATATTACTGTGAAATTTAAGGCTTTGCGGGCATTGAAACGAAATATTTCTCGACCATTTTTACGAAAATCGCTATTGGGTGATTTAAATGAATTGGCTTCGACACCAAAAGCTACAGTAGCTATGACATCTGTGGTATAGAGGGCACAGAATTCTTTCAATTCTAATTCAAAGGTATTGTCATCCTTTGTTAAGGACAGCTTGAGAAGATAATTGTTGAGATTTTGACCAACCTGTGAAAATTATAATATTAAAATTTTATAAAAAAAAAGAAATTTCTAGTGATTTTTTCTTAAATTCAAATTTCCTATTAATTGAACAATTTCCTTACCTCTTCCACCAGTGGAAACATTTGCTTCAATCTACCACTGCTAAAAAATGGTGTCAACTTGAAACGTATCTCCTTCCAGGCAGGATTTTTCAAAAGGAATAAATTCTGTGAACCCAAAGGATCTCTTAATACATCCGATCTACAATAACGTTCACAAAATTTATTAAAATCTCTTATTAAAACACGTTTTATTAGTTCGGGATCTCGTATCAATAATGCTGGAGTATGAAATAAATAAATGCCCACTACTGCACTATCTTTGGCTTTTGGATGATGATAAAAATCCTCAATAACTTGTGCAGAACTTTTAAACATACGCAGTAAAGGTCCCAAATTACCCACTAACATAAAGGGTGGTATTTGAGGCACTCCATGACGTAACCAATAGTTATAACGATATTTTAAATAAACATAAAGTGTTATCATGAATATAAGGATAAGAATTGAAAAAACTTTTAAATCTCCCCACAACCACATGGTAAGCGTTTTCAAAAGTAACTAATGAGTTTTGAGGAAGAGGAAAAATTATTATAAAAGTTTTTGCTCGTTAATATGTTACAGAATGTATATTTTTAAGCAGATTTTATGTAAATTTTTTTGATCACAGATCAACAAAAATTCATGAGAAAAATATATGAAATATTTAAATTCTTTTGTTGTTTCTTTGGTCAATATTAAAATGCCAGACATTAGAAATTTACACTAGCATTTGAAATGTGTTTATAAACAAAAAGAGTACCTTTTGTCTAATACACGACAATTTGTCTTATTTGGATGCTATTTATATATCTGAAGTTCAAAGTCAAAGAATAATAAGTTGAACTGAAAGTCTCTTTAAAGAACCAAGCACAGCTGTCGAAAACCAAAATGTATTAGAAAAAAATAATAATATTTACTGCCCAAATTTTAAATTTAATTCTAGCTTCAAAAGGTTCAGATTTTATAAGTTTACTTCCTGTAAATCTGTAACCTTAATTATCTTAAATATTATTCTCTTCCTCATTTCCTATCACTCCTGGACAAGTAATTTACCTCAGGTATGCGGTCTAATATATTTTAACAGTATGCGTCCAAAGCAACTATAGGCACAAATAGAGGACGTAAAAATTTTAATGTGTTAGTAGCCTGCAAATATTTTCTATCGAAAGCGTAACTATATCGACACGCCAGGAAGTTGATATGCGTCGCTTTTACTATCGAATTCTGATCTACTTAGTAACACCGTTCGTGAAGAACTGTGCCACTAAGCGATAGTTCCTTTTGAGTAACACTTTAGTCAGTATTGAATATCACTAATTCGAATCTTCAAATCAACACTAAAGCGTTACTTAAAGGGAAATATCTCTTAGTTGCACATTTCTTCCCGAACGGTGTTACTAAGTAGATCAGAATTCGTAACGCTTTAGTAAATTTTGTACCTCACGTATTAAGATCTACTATACCGCAGTAAAAAGTGTCTTATAAAAAATCCTAATTCAAATCTTCCAATACCCACTAAAGCGTTACTCACTCAAAAGATGCTATCTCTAACTATATGAGAATTCGATAGTAAAAGCGAAACATATCAACTTCCCGGCGTGCCGACGTAGTTACACTTTCGATGTAGAGTTTTAAAACTATTTTGCATAAAATTTTTTAAATAATAATGCCAGTAATACTTACATTTTAAAATGAAGGTTTAGGAATGAACAAAATTATCAAAAGTAAAAATATTAAAAATTTTTAAATCACAAAATTACCTCTTTCTGATATTTATTATAGAAAGCAATAAAATTAATTACACAAAAATATTTTCAATTCAAATTAACATTAAAAAAAAATTAAATCAAAAAAGAATACTAAGAAATATTTTAAGTACAAAATTAGAAAAGAATATTTGTTTCTTTCAAATTTAATAAAGTAGGTATATATAATAAAATAAGAATAATTATTAAATCTAATTTATTTTTTAAATAACAAATTAACTCTTCCTTGTATTTATTATAGAACACAATGAAATTAATTGCACAAAAAATTTTGAATTCAATTATTAGTATGTTCGGCGACAATGTATGATTTTTAGAAAGGTTATGATGTTCGCATTATAAAATGTGTAATTCAATATTTCCAAATTGTTTTTCAGTAATATAATATACGATTTCTAAATGTTACAAGACTACATTATTATTTATTTTAATTTTGTATTGAATTTTCTATGTAATTAAAATAAATAAATTTTTTTAGTTAATTTTTTTCTAAAATCGCCAGTTTTTCTACAGAAAAATAATTAAAGAATAAATGTATTACACTTTTTTCAAGGCGAATATCATATACTTTCTTAAAATCATACTTTCTCCCTGAACAAATAGCTCACTACTAAGAATTTTGGAAATATTTGAAACAGTATTTATAAGAAATTTTCTCTAATTTCTCTTTCAAATGTTTCCATTTTTATAAAGGAAATTCCCTTTATTAAAAACTATATGATCTTTTAATCATTTCCATATTCTATTACCAATTTTAATGATGATGTACCATTTTAAATCATTATTTAAATTTTATATTGACCCTGAAAGTTTTTTCAATCATTTTTGTCAATATTTAAGATTTTTGAAACTTAGAAATAAATACCACTACTTAACCAAAAATTACTACAATCTACTCTACACATTTCAAGCATTACAACAACAAAACAATTTCTTTAAAATATTTAATAACAAGAACAATGTTTGAATTCTTTTTAAACTTTTAAAAAATCTTAATTTAAAATTTTGAAAATTCATATTTAAAGTGCAAAAATTCAGCACTGCAAAAATATTTCTCGCATACTCTAATACAATGCATTCTCAAAATTTTGATTGCTATATATACATATTTTAATCTTCCACAGAATAGACTTGTAAAATTGAATTTTTAATATATTCGTAATTTTTTGTTCTATAGAAAATTATTCTGAAAATTAGCGACTTTTGCTGCGGACATGTCATACATAAGTCAAACTCCCACACTTTTAAAAAATGTTGTTTAAGTTATCAAGAATTTTACATAAAACAGAATTTTCTGTCCATGTTCTGACCATGAAATTGTTAATAACATATTTTAATTTTATAGAAAAAGTTTTCCTAAATTTATTCACTTGCCCAGAACTAGTTGAAATATTAATAATTTCTTTTTAATTTTGATAAAGGCTTACCTTTTTCTCTTAATTTAACTTTTATAAGTAAAACTTATGAATTTTTTGTTTAACTATCAGCTTACATAAATAATATTAGTTAATATCAATATTTTTTCACTCTAATCACTTCAAAACTTATATTTTTACTAAGCAAAATTATATTCTTTCTGCTTGTTCTTTTTCCCATTATGAAATGTAAACAATCGTCAAAATCTTGATTTTATGATAAAATTTCAAACCTAATGTGTGTTGTTTTTGTAAAGTTTTGCACGTTCTACTATTAATCATATTAGAGTGCCAAATTCGATAGAATATGTGGATTGATAAAAGACAATCTTCCAAATGCTAGCAAAGGTGTTGAAAAATAGTGATTTCGTTTTTGGATAACTGTAACTGTTATCCAAACAACTTCTAATAGTGATTAAAGAAGTTACGCTTAGAAGATTGAATTTGTATACCAATATATTTTATTGTTGGAAAATTGAGAGAAATCTTCTATTGCACTTCTAAGAGTGGCGATGAAGTGAGCTATTTCGAAAAAGAATTCACTGAATGCTTGCAGGGTATACTTTTGTTTTGTTTACACTCTTTGTTGCGAATGTGTTTGTTATATCTCTTTGGTTTGTGTTTTGTTTTTGTTTTTGCTTAACAATGTGATATGAACCTGCCTCGTTGAAAGCTGGCACAAAATTAAATGTTTTTTTTTTGTTTTTAATTCGCTCACAATTGTTTAGCTTCGTTAACCTTCGTGTTGTGTGTGTGTGTGAAAATGCCGAAAACACTCGGCTCCGAAGTGCCGATTATTATGCTGTGGTAGCATGATTTGTTTTTCCTATTTTATTTATCCATTCTCTTATCATTTGGATATGTATTACCATAGAATACGCTTCATACTAGGAGAACTTTTGATCGCATCGCTTATTCTCAGACATCACAATGTACGGTGGTAAATTCCGGCCAAAAATCAATAGCTTCGTTATTTTTCTGTGTAATCAATTTAAATTTGGTACACTGATAAAAAATATAATGCTTTATTCATAAGCCAAATTTTTTTTACGGATTTTAAAAGGGGATGGGCGGATAAATGAGGACAAAAAAGATTTGTGTTAAATTCATATTTGATGAATATCAAAATAATTTAACTAATTTAAGCGTAAAATATACTTATAAGCTTTAAAATGATATATTTACCTTATATACGATTTACCTTACATACAGTACTGTGCAGAACATAAGCAAAAAAATTGGTTTTATCCTAAATGTTGAATTATTTTTTAAAGTATTCAATTTACAACAAAACTAATTTCATAAAAATGTTAGGATATTTGCGTATTTAAAAAAATTTATATTTTAAATGTGAATTTGTTTCTTTTTGCAAGAACAAGAAAAATGCCGTATGTTTTCTATATGAAAGTGTGCACATCAAAAGCAACAAAATTTTCATATGCAAAAAGTAACACAAATTTTTTAAATTTATTGCGATGTTTTTAAAATTGATGGCAGTTCTATAATAAAAATATCTGAATACAGTATTATTTTTGTTATTTTTTTCTTTTACTTATAGTTGGAATACAATTTATGAACCGATTTGACTGATTTAAAAAATCGAAATTAAAAAAAAAAAAATATTTGTAATAAATTTATGCAAGCTTATATATGAGCTTAAAAAATCTATTAACGCGTTTTGGCTTATTACTTAATGGATCTACTTAGTTCATTTGATCAACACAAAAATTGATTTTTCTGTGAAACAACGAAGTCTTACATGGTGCTTCAAAAAGTTGAAAAAACCAAATATGCCTTAGCTTATTATTTTTAAGTACCCATGAAATGAACAACTATAAGGGAAGCAGACATTAAATAAATAAAAAACAATTAAGAAAGATATAGTCGGTAATGTCCGACAATATGATACCCCACACCGTTGTATATATCCATCAAAATTCGTGGAGGGTTCTTCTATTGGACATGTGGACAATTGTGAACCGATATCTTTACTAAGTGTAAAATAAAATATACGAATACAGAATATTACGTCAATACTAACATTGCATATATGAAAATATGCAATTTAGGGTAATTCTTGAAAGTGGGCTTATATGGGAGCTATGGTAAATTATGGAGCGATCCTCATAAAATTTGTCACTATGATTTCTACTTATATAAAACTTATTTGTGTCGAATATAAATCTGATACTAACATGTGTATGTGATTTATGCACGTTGAAGTGATTTTCGGAAGAGGGTTCTATATGGGAGCTATGGTCAATTATGGACCGATCTTCATGAAATTTGGCAAAAGATTGATACTTATACAAAACTTCCTTACATCGAATTTCATTTAAATATTTCTATATTTAAGGCATTTATGATCGTTAAACCCCTATTCCGGGAGGACATTTGTATGGGTGCAAGGTAAAATAATGGACCGGTCATCACCAATTTCAATAGGCTTCTTTGTGGCATGAAAGTCCTACGTGCCAAATTTCATTCAATTATCTTCTAAATTGCGACCTGTACTTTGTGCAAAAGGTTTACATGGACAGCCAGCTAAACGGACGGACGGACATCGTTATATCAACTCAAATAGTGATTATGAGTCGATTGGTATACTTTTGAGGTGGGTGTTGGATGATTTTTTCTGTGCGTTACAAACATCAGCACAAACGCATAATACCCCAACCACCTATAGTGGTGATTTACCAACAACTCGGTTGTTTATGAAGCGATTTGGTTGATTCAAAAAGCCGAAATTGAAGAAAAATATTTGTAATAGATCCTGTAATAGATGGCTGCTGGTCAAAAATCATTTCTTCAGCAGAAAAATTCAGAAAAAATTTTCCGATATTGTATTGTATGAAAATGAAGTCTCTAGCTTATTTAGGGGCTTCAGAAAATCGAAAACTGTTTTTTTTCTGAATTTCAATGCAAAATTTCTGGAAATATTTTATGATCTTTTGATATATATCATACATCTATTTTATCGGAGGCTACACAAACGCCATTTAAACATATCGGAAATTATTTCGAGAATTTTCCTATAGAAATTCAGCAAAATCGGTTCATAACTGTTGGGTATATATCTAAAAAACAATTTATAAATGCTTTAAGTGGCGTTTGTGAAGCCTCCCGATAACATCGATATAAGATTTATATATATTAAAAGATCAGAAATTTATTCCAGAACTTTTTTATTGAAATTCATTAAAACCGGTTCAAAGCGAGGATATTTAAAAACCTGGTTTTCAAAACGGGTTTTGATGTCCTGAAGTCTCAGTTAGGGACTTCTTTTTTATATAACACAAAATCGAAAAATTTTTATTTGATAATATTTTTAAATTTTAATTAAATGAAAATATATTTATGTGCGGTAAATTAAGGACCCTATCGTTTTTTTTTTTCAATTTTTAAATAAATATTTTTAAAATATACAACTTAAGTACTTATTTATTTAATACTGAAAATATCCATTTATACTTACTCTTTTCAGCTTTTCAATGTTTGGCTATAATATCATCATTTCCATTTCTTTAATACTTGCCATTATCTATTTAACACATAAATATTTGTACTCCTATTGGCAAAGACGCTATATATCATTTGTTAAACCTTTACCATTGTTGGGAAATCTATTGGATCTTTTCCTCTTGAAAGTATCCTTTGGTGAACTCTTTCAGCAATTGTATGAACATCCCGATATACAACACTGCAAATATGGTGGTATATTTTTATTATATCAACCGGCTCTTATTATACGAGAACCAGATTTGATTAGAAAAGTTCTTATCAAGAATTTTGATAAGTTTTTAAATCGTTTTGAAGCGGCTGATTACAAAAGTGATCATATGGGCTATTTAAGCCTGCCTTTGTCAAAATATGTCATATGGCACACTTGCAGAAAGACGATGTCTAAAGTTTTTACCACAGGAAAAATAAAATATCGCATGTATCCCTTAATGCTAAAGATAGCGGGGGAATTGGAGTCTTATATAGTAAGGCAATTTGATTATGAAGGTTGTAATGAAACTGCCTTGGAAATAGAAGTTAAAGAAATGTGTGCTTTATTCACTACAGATCTTACCTCTGTATTACACTATGGTATCGATGTTAAAGGTCTAGAGAATGGCTTTTCAACACTAAGACAACAAACCAAAGATTTATTTAAGGCTAATTTTAAAAAAGTTTTAGATTTTCTTATAATATTCTTTTTACCTCATCTCACTTCTATATTAAAAGCCAAAGTCTTTAGTCCATCGTATTCTAAATTCATGCGTCAATTTACCTTGGATTGCTTTAAGCAAAGACAACTTATATGTAAGCCTTCTCTTATACAAGGAGATTTATTAGATGTTTTACAAAAGTTTCAAAAAGATGAATGTAAAACTCAAGCTTATACCCAGCATCCTGATTTTATACCTTCACAAGTGGCCATATTTTTATTGGCAGGTTTTGAGACTTCTTCCTCTGTTATAAGTTTTATTCTATATGAATTAACCAAATATCCTAAGATACAACAACGTTTACGTTTGGAATTGAAAGATGCTTTCCAAAAGGAGAAATATTTATCATATGAAAAACTTCAGTCTTTAAGTTATTTACATCAGGTGGTTTGTGAGGGCTTGCGTATGTACCCTGCTGCGGCTTTTATAAATAGAGAATGTACTCCAGGGAAGGACTCGCCAAAAGGATATTATTTGTCAGAGGATTTATTTGTACCCAAGGGTATGCCGGTATATGTTTCTATATTGGGTATACAAAGAGATCCAAAGGTGAGTATTGTTCAGGGTGTAATCAAAGTTAAAGTGAAGATAATTTAGAGAATTTGGAAATTATTTCAAATTTAGAACTTGTAAAATTGTTTTTAATTCAATCTGTTTTAAAATGAAAATAATTAAAATTTTAATAAACTTTTGAACTTCCGGAATATTTTTAAAATTAAAATTTCAAAGATTTGGAAAATTATTTCTCAGTTCTGTTTATTAATTTGAGAATTTTGAATTTACAAAGAATCGAAATCTAATCTTGCTTAAATTAAAGATAATTAAAAATATGCTAAATAGAAAATTATGAGAAAATTTATTCAGGATCTTAACTAATAAACTAAAATTAAAAGATTTCAAAATTTTAAACATTTTGGAATTTATCTGAATATTTCAATATAAAAAAATAAAATAAAATGAAAAGTGCTCAATATTTTTTAATTATTTTATCTAATCGGCATTGAAGTCTAATAAATTTTAAAATTTATCTGTTCAGGTTCTAGTCTACATTAAAATTTCGGAAGCCAAAAATTTATGTTAGTTTTACTTAAAATAATGAGAACTAAAAATTTGATAAATAGAAACTTATGAGAGAGTTTATTTGAAACTGAAATGAAGAGAATACTAAATTTGAAAGATTTTGGAATTTATTTGAATATTTTAAATATAATAATTGAAACGGAAAGGGCTCAACATTTTTTTTTTTTTTTTTTTTTTTGTTTAAATTGCGGACTTAATGATTTAATGTAATTGGCAGTAGTTCCCAACTACATTATATTATAAAATAATATTGATAATATTATAAATATTGTTACAAAATTGTATTTGAATTCAAATATAACGGTTTTAACGGCTGGTTTAAAGTTAACAGCAG
The DNA here is from genome assembly GCA_932274085.1 of Protocalliphora azurea. Classification (NCBI taxonomy): domain Eukaryota; kingdom Metazoa; phylum Arthropoda; class Insecta; order Diptera; family Calliphoridae; genus Protocalliphora; species Protocalliphora azurea. The sequence continues at coordinate 26,658,118 of OW026521.1, read as the reverse complement.
TTAACATATCTGTAAAAATTATTAACATAGTTCTAAACATACAACATTGAATAAAAAGCTTTCACCATTGTTTTTAAGTATGGCAACACTAAATGTTTAAGCTGCTAACATTAACATCAAAAGCTCTAGTTTGTCCGTTACCCCAGGTCTACAACTGAGATTAACGCTGATATAATATGTGAGCTAACGCCGGCAGAGGAGAGTAAACATTTTGTTTATATTATGTTAAATCTTAAATAAGGGGTACACGTATTCTAATAAATCCTATAAGATATTATTATTTTCAATCAGTTACAGAGTAAACATGTCCTTTTTATTTAAGCAATTCGCATTTTTTTAACACAATTTTTATAAAAATGATTTTTAACATGTAAAACAAACACTAAAACTAAAAAATTTTGCAAAATAATATTGTTTTTCAATAATTTCCAAAATACACATGCACACACACAAGCAAACTTTCGTGTATGTGTATTTTTTTGACAGTTCATCTTATAAGATGGTTGTGTAGAGAAATCTCATCACAACAGTCTCATAATACATCTTATAATACTAATATTTGAATCTACACGTGAAATAATTCTCTCAGAGAGCGAATTTGACACTCTCTGACACAAAAATCTAACATATTATGTTACGTCTAGACGGGCTGTTAAGAACATTGTAGAAAGAAATAGAGCTTTCAAGAAACATCTAGTAGGTAATACAGTGTATATAAATTGGCCGTGAGAACACCATTGAGTCAGTCTAATTGGAAGCGTCGTTAAGTAAAAACTGCCTTGGCTGTATAATTTTGTACATTATTAAAGTGTGCTGTATAAAGTGTGTAATTTAAGTGTGTGTTTATATTAGAACGCAAGTGACTATTTAAACCGTTATTGCCGTACATTTTTAAATAAAATAAAGAGTCGTTACAATTTTTAAACTACTAAACTGCTGTTATTTGCAATCAAAGTACAGGTTTATTTAAAGGAAATAAACGACGGTTTTTAAAAGGTAAAAACGTAACAATATTATAAAATAATAAACTAAATTAATATGAAGAGTATTCTAAATTAGCAAGTTTGTACATAGATATACAAGTAGAGAATTCAAAATTTAATAAATGTGCAAAATAGTAAAATTAATCAAAACTGAAATTTTTTTAAAAGTATTTACTCTAGGTTTAATATAAAGAGATATAGCACCTAATAAAAAAAATGAGCTTTCTTTAAAAACTGTGAAAAAATAAAAATCTACTATGAATAGAAATAAACAGTATTACAGTTAATTTATAAATTTGGAAATAAAAACAACAAATTAAAAATTTAAATTATATATTCTGTCCCACGATGTCGAACGAAAATTACATTCGACAAATTATATGCGAAATAGAAGTAAATTTTGGAATTTATTATTCCAAAATTTATTATTTAAATTCAAGTAATATAATATTGAATATTATTAATATTAAATATTATTATATATAAATTAATTAATATTTTAAAATAATTATATTCCGGGTCTAGTCAGTTTTCCAAAAATTCTTCAAAATATAAAAAAATAAAAATTCTTGAAGCTTTTTTTTTAATATTTTTAACTTAATACATTTTAAATTAAAAATTATTTTTAAATTTTTATCCTTACAGCATTGGCCTGATCCTACAACATTTCGACCAGAACGTTTTGCTCCCGATAATTTACCTCATATAAACCCCATGACATATTTACCCTTTGGAGCCGGACCACATGGTTGTATCGGCAGTCGCTTAGGTTTGCTACAAGTCAAACTGGGCTTGGCTCATATACTTAAATTATGTCAAGTGCAGCAATGTAAGAAAACTCCCAAAGAAATTAAATTTGATGCCCAGTCTTTTATGTTGCAGGCTAAGGGAGGAATATATTTAAAATTTATTAAAGAACAAAATGGCTGAAGATTTTGTAACTATTTTAAAATAATTAAGGCTGTGTTTTTTCTTGTTTTGTAAAATATATTTTATTATTGTTATTTATTTAATTCTAAAAACTTAAAAACTAATAGGAATTTTATCAGGTATATATTTTAATAAAGCAGACTTATAAATAACTACTTAAATTAAAGAATCTCTTACTAAATTAAGGTATATACCATCAGCGGACTGGATAATTAATGCATAAGGACTTAATTTCATTTTAGGGTAAGTCTTTTCGCAGGGTGTTACATAGTGGTTACGCAAAAAGTTGAACAAACCAACTTTAGTTTGGATGAAGCCAAAACGTTCGCCAATGCAGTTGTGGGGACCAACGCCGAAAGGCATGTAGGCGCCCAAATTGTTGTACAATTTGTTTTCAGAATTGAATCGATCAGGTTCGAATTTATCGGGCTCAGGGAAGTACTGTAAAATAAGAAATTAATAAAATTATTTGCTTAATTTTTAGTTAAATGCTTCAACTTACTCTAGGATCCCTTTGCAAAGCATTGGCAGCAATATATATTGGCATACCGGGAGGAATGGTAAAACCAACTTGAGGCCACAGCGAATAACCTTTTCCAGCAGTACATTCTCTATCCAAAAAAGGTAGTGGTGGATACAAACGCAACACCTCCAAAATTACATTATTCAAATATTTCCATTTGTTCAATTGTTCATAAGACAATTCACCATTTTCACTATTTTGCAAAGCTTCACAAATTTCATCTCTGACACGTTGTTGGATATCTTGATGGTAGCCGAAGAGGTTTCAAAACCAGCCGAAAAGAAAATAACAGCCTGGGCAATAACCGCATCAAATTCATTGGCTAAATGTGACTTATCGGTTTCAGCTTCTTTACGGAATTTAACCAAAATATCAATAAGATCATTACATTTCAAACCCGATTTGGCACGTTCATCCATGACATATTTAATAGTTTTACGCAAGAAGACAGTGGTCTCGGGTGAAAAAATTTAAACTTCATCAATTTGACCAATCTGGGCAGGAAGAACATACAAGAGAATTCAATGGAACGACGTTTGCCATTAACACGAAAATCACAATCAGGATTTACTAAACTGTTGGCATGAACACCATAGGCTACGGTGGCAATGACATCGGTGGTATAGAGAGCATTAATATCTTTGACTTCATAAGCATTATTGTTGGGGTTTTTTTCAGTTAAATTGCAAAGGTATTTGTCCAATTCACGACCAATCTAAAAGTTTTTGAAAAAGTAAACAAAATAAAATTAATAAGTGATAATTAAAGGCGAGACTTTTAAATGATTGTGGAAAAGTTATAAATATAAATATTTGATTATTCGTGAGAACATTTGCCGTTATTTAAATGCTTGTTGCAGAAAAAATTGTTGATTCAAAATAAGTGATAAGAAATTGTAGGTAATTAAAACTTTATGGATTATTTTGTTTGCGAAAAACTTTTTGTAAAAAAATATGCTTAATAATTACAATTTGCAATTTTGATTGAAAAAAATAATAATAATAATAATAATAATAATAATAATAATAATAAAACGAAAAAAGTACATAATCATTATGAAACGCAATATTAAAATTTTGAGCTCATCGTGACACTGTGCTAAAAGCACTATATACCATACATTGTAGTATAATTTACTTGACACATTTATTAATAATTAATTAAATTGAAGGCAAATAACAACTTTTATCAAAAACTTCTCAAAAATTTAAAAAAAAAATCAAACAAACACTCTTTTCTAAAATTTTAATAAAGTTTATATCCTAAAAAGAACATAATAATTACTTTAAGGGCATAATAAACATTTATAAAAAAGAGCATTCCTTCAATGACAATCATGGATGAAAATCATTGCTTCTACATGTATAGTTCTATGAGAAATTCTTGCCGGTGTGCAAATTTATGGCGCAACATAAGCAAAATTATTAAAAATTTCTAAGAAATTTAATATAGAAGATTTAATTTTCAAAAATTAATGGATTTAATAAAAGACAATGGATGCACCAAAAATTTAAAAAAAAAACGGCTGCTATATCATGTTAAGCCGAACATTTTACGGCTGTGGCGGTTTTTAAAATTCATTGGCGCCGCTTGAAAAGCTGGTCGGCGGAAAATTAACACTTCGGCTACTCGCAGCAGTGTTACCAAATTTACGGACAATATACGTAACTTATTTCAAACATGTGTAAAACATTCAGTGATCAAATAGTTTTTTTTAAATCTAGGTAAGTTTAAGAATTTTTATTATAAATAGTTATTTTAGAATTTTTTTTATAATAATTAAACTTATTTTTGTTCTAAAACTAAGTATCCTTTGTTTACATTTCTCGTCATATAGTCTTGTGTAGCTATTTACTACAAGTAGTGTGTTTGTTTGTGTTTGACCAACTACAGCCAACTTCACTTCATTGTATAGAAAAGGCGCGTGGTTTGACGTTTGATATATGTTTTATTTGAGTATTCTGTATTAAAATACTATTCTATTTGAAAAATTCAAACGATAATTATAAAGGAAACACTAGTCTAGCGTTAAGCCAGATGCCCACAACGTTGTTTAAGTGAGTGTTTCATAATTAAACAAAAGAATTACTAAAAACAAAACGCTTTATAACAATATAAGCTTCTTATAAACATTCCCAAAAGAATAAACTATATAAACTGTGTGTGTGTGTTTTTTTTTAATTGATAATTAATCGCTTATAAACTTAAACATGTCTAGTGCCGCAACAAAAAAAGTCTACATCCAAGTTGAATCGGCGGCTGAACAAGAAGAAAATCTTAAAAATCAACGTAAAACCTTGAAAGTCTTGCAAGGTGTAGCCACCGATAAAGAAAATCTAACCGGTCGTCCACAATTAGACAAACTGAGTCGCCTTAAAGCAGCCATTGTCAATGAGACTACACTCTCAACGAATAGCAGCGAATATGCGAAACGTAAAAAGATAGAAACCAAAGTAGCCGAAACACAAACAAGTCCCGATTCGAAGTCTTCCTCGAATAATAAAAAGATCACTGCCGAAGATTTATGCAGTGAAGAAAATCCTGGAGAACATTATTGGGAGCGTTTGGCTGAGAAAAGACGTGAAGCTTTGGAGCAATCTTTGGAGGAAAATCAACGTTTATATGAACGTATCGATGGCTTAGAAGAAGAATTGAATACATCACGTCAACAGCTGGAAGAAGCTAAGCATTTGGTGTCAGTGTTAACAGAAATGCTTAATGAAAATGAGGCTGAAGAAGAGTTAGGTGTAGAAGGAGAAGGTGAAGAAAACGAGGTTGAAGGTGTAGCAGCTTTGGCAGCAACTAATAGTGATTCTAATGAAGAGGAATCTGATGGTTCAAATTCTACACCCAAGGCTGATAAACAAACTCAGAATTAATTTTAAGTTTATATGTTCTTTGCTAATTAGTTTTATTATTATTTTTTTTTTATATCTTTGTTAAAATTAACAAGGATCTAAAGAGCAAGCTTTCATTCCTTTTTTAACTGGCTTGAACTTGTATTTGTTTATTAAACTACAACTTCCTTAATAGTTAAATTATGATATGATTTTAAAAATGAAGATTTTCTATGGAAATTTGACAAAATAATTGACTTCTTTTCTTATTAAAAAAAAAAAATTAAACAGCTTATCTTTTAATTTATTAAGTAGAGTTAGTTTTTATAAACAGGATTTTTTAATTAAATTTTATACTAAGAATTTTGCAGTTTTTGACCGAGTTGTTTTTTATAAAATGTTAAATTTAATTTCTAGTTTAATGTCTTTTCTTTTCTCATGCAAAACTTATATACAATAGTTTTTAATTTCATTTAATACTAATAAATATAAATGATTTAAATTTTATTTTATTGATTTTTAAATTATAACACTTGAGGGTTATATTTAAAATTTGTGGGATTTAGAGGAAAGATCAGTGGAAATTTTTGAATTGATAGGTTATTTAACATCTGCTAAAAAGAAATCAGTTCTTTTTAATTTCAACACATTTACGAATAATCGAAAACATTTTAAAATTTTACTCATTTGGAATGAAATATTTTTAAATCGTTTCTAACTTCACATTTTTACTCTCTCAAAATTTGTTTAATTTACAAAAAATATAAATAATAGATTAATTTCAATTATTTCTTTTTAAAATTTAAACCTTATTGAAATCATTTGTTTTGTCTAAAGTCTGTTTAATGTCGGACATTTTTTGAAATCAAATTAAAAATGTATTACGTTTTCTAATATTATTCGTAAACCAACAATTTGTCCAAAAATTATTGAAACTAATCTGTTTAATCTAAGAAAAGCTTTTTATATTGAGAATGAAGTCTTTTTAAATCGTCTATAACCTCACATTTTCACCCTCTCAAAATTTTTTAATTTAAGAAAAATATAATCAATAGATTATTTAACATATGCTTGATTTCTTTTTCAATTTTAATACCTTTCCAAATAATATTCGAAAGCATTTCTAGTTAAATTATTTGTTTTGTCTAAAGTCTGTTAACATTTACATTTTATAATCAAATAAGAAACTCATGACGTTATTTGTGTTTATTTCGTCTAAAAAGTTTTGAAACTAATCTGATTAATCCAAGAAATACTCATTTTCAAACTTTTCATAAATTCTCACACTAAACATTTCTAATTTCTGTTTGATTCTTTTTTATACCCTTTACCACGGAGGTAAATGGTATATCGTCAACTAAAATGCAAAAAAGCCATATCCACTGAAAAATCAAATGTTGGTTTTTTATTGGATTATAATGTACAAATCCAAACTACATCTACATAAAAAATTTCATATTCATATTTCCAAAAATGACATCAATATTGACAAAAGTCAAACATCAACTTCATAAACGAAACAATCATAAAATTTTATAATTAAGCAAATGTTCCCATTGGTTGAAGAGGTAAGTTTTGAGGTGATTATATATATATATATATATATATATATATATATATATATATATATATATATATATATATATACTATTTGACTTCTTTCACAATCTTCTTTGCCAAAAAAAAAAAAAAAAATCACTTCAAAACTTACCTCTTCAACCAATGGGAACATTTACTTGATTTTACCAGTAGCGAATGAGGATCAGAATATGAACAACGATTTGAGAATTGATTAAAATCTTTAATTAAAACATTTTTCACCAATTCCAAATCACGTATCAATAAACAAGGTTTATTAAAGACATGTAAACCGACTACAGGATTATCATTAGGTTTGCCACCCACAACATCAAATTCATCATATAAGTTTTGGAAATGGGCACATGGATCAGTTTCCCACAAGACAATATCCTTAAAGTTGCCAAAAACTGGATGTGCCTTAATATAAGGAATCTTATGACGTTGCCAATAGTTGTAATGGTATTTAAACCACAAAGTTATTAAGCCAATAATGGTGGAAATTAAAATTAAAATTTCCGTTAAAAACATTTCGTATACAAAATTTTACTTCACTAATAATTCATTAAAAAAAGTATAATTTTTTAATAAAATAATTTGCTTTTGGAATTGTTTTACTTTTCATTTTTTTTTTTTTTTTCTGAAGACTAACGATTTGTTTCCCTCATTCATCACATTATATACTCGCAACATTTTTTACTTTCTACTTTCTTAATAGAAACGTTTAATTTTAATTCTTATCGTTAAAATATTTAATTTAGTATTAACTGTGTGTTTTTATATTTTAATTTTGTTTTTGGTTTTGAAACACACTTAAGTGATCATTATTAAACAAAATTATGACTAGGAGAAATTTTTTATTAGACTTAAAATAGTCTCGAGACCCATCTAATATTCTGAGGGTATAATTTGATGACTGTTGATAAAATTATTTTCTTGGCGTAATTTTGTTTATAAATCTGGTTTCAGAGGGGAATATGATAACTAATCCTATTTATAATTACCATAAATCTAAATATATATCTAAAGAGTTTTTGCTAATAGTATTAAATGAATCTGCTACGATTTTGTCATGTGCCTACAGTTAAAATATTCTTTGGAAAATTGTAATTATCTTTCAATCAATCATCAATGAAAATATTTTTATTGTAAGATTAAGTTTATAAATCACAGAGTAAATTTAAATTTTGCTGAATCATTACTTTGTCTATAATCAGATATTGTTTTGTTTATTTATTTGTATATGAAGAAAGATTTTTATTTTGGATTTAATATAGACTTGATCTTTTAACAATTTTATACTTAAATAAAACTTATTTAAAAAAATAAAGATAAAAAAATTGGCTATGATTCTTATATATGTATATCCAATTTTGTCATTTGTAATTTCTACAATATTCATTTAGGACCCGATATATATATAGAGTCTGGGTTCTGAGGGCTTCTATAACTGAGAGACATTTTATCTATCAATCTATATATTGATAGATGTATAAAAAGTCCTTAGAATTTTGCATTCAAATTGGTCCATAAATGGCAGATATGTATAAGTAAAGATATTTTTTATTGAAGAAATCAAAACGATTCAAAACACTTTAATTTGTTCTCATTGTTATTATTATTATTAATTTTTTTTTCATTGCTTGTTCAGTCAGAAAAATTCAACATCGAACATAGTAGTCGGCGAAGATTGACTCTACAAAATTAAAAATATGTATTTGAAAAAAGTAAAAATTTCAATTTTAAATTACTGGTTCCCAAATTACCTCCTAAAATCGTTTAAAAAACTTGAACAAAAAAGCTTCAAAAATTGCAAAATTAAAAAAAAAACAAAAGAGTTCAACAAAATGAAATCGATTTAAAAACTAGCCTTTAGAAAATGGTTCATTGATCAAAGAACTAGTTCTAGAATCGTTCCATAGAATTGCTACTGGCTAGGTAACGCTTCTACAGAACTTGTTCCAAACAAAAGTCACTGGTCGCTTTGCCAAAGTAGAACGAATACAGGCAATTTTCATGTGTTCTGGAACTAATACATTTTTTCCTGGAAAGTAAAATTTCTCAAAACAGTAAAATTGAAAAAAAAAAATACACAAATTATCAAAACAACTAACCATTTTCAAAAAAGTACCTACTAGCGTATTCATTCGAAAAAAGTTTGTTCGAATTATTTGAAAAATTATTACGAATAATTATTCGAAGAATTTAAAAATGGTCTTTTTCGAATAACGAATAATTTGAAATTGAATATTCGAAAAAAACGAATATTGTAATTTTTTTGCAATTGAAGAGATTTTATTTGATTATTTATAAAAAAATATTTATAAACAATTTGCTAAAGAAAATTTAGCTTTTTCAAAATAAATTTTTCTAAAAACAAAAGAACAAAATGAACTTAAATCCAATCCAAACTATACTAACACAATTTTTTGTATATATATATATATATATATATATATATATATATATATAATATTATTCAAAAATTGATTAAAAAATGCATTGAAAAAGATAAAAAATACTAAGTTTGTTACCTTAGCTATAAACCTAGATAATTTACGAATAAAACCAGCCATATTTTATTACAATTAATGCATAAACTGAATTTATACAGAATTAAGTGATGGTATCTATAAATCTCAAGTTAAAATCCATCAGTGTTGCCATGTCAAAAAATTGTTAATTCAGCCAAACATAAACTTGTTTTAAAGAAGTTTTCGTGACTTAACAAACAAATGCATAGTTAACTTAAACATATAATTTAATTCTTTCAATTTGAATTTAAAATGAAAATGTTTTACTGATATATTAACGGCAGCAATTGTTAAAAGGAATGAATTCAAAAAAGCTTTTAATATTAATAATAGTGTTTAAAGTATATAATCTGTTATTAACTTTTAAATAAAAGTTATTTAAGTAAATTTTAATTGAAATTGAAGACGTTTCCCTTAATATTATCTTAGATTGGGTTTTCTAAAATAAAATTTATATTTTTAATTAAATTATTTTAAGTAATTGTTTTTCTTTTTCCTGAGCGTTAAATTCAATTAAAACTACACAAATTTTTCGTTACCCCAAAATTCGCAAAAAAAATTTAACTTAGCACATTTTTGTTGAATTAAACTGATAACGGTAACACTGAATGGGCGGCTCTCACGATTCTTTCGTTTTTTTTTTTTTTTATACACGGAGTTTGATACTTAAGCGGGTAGCAAAAATTGTGCGTATATGGAGTTTGACAATTCTAAGTACTAAATAAAATAATCAGCCGATTAAGTGAAGTCACCCATTTGAATTTTGTCTTGAGATGCGGGATTATTTTGAACAACTTTATTTTATACGAATTCAAATTGTAAAAATTTATTCCAATTCTCTTTAATTTTAGATTCAAAATTATTCCTTACCTTCCTTTTTGTTCACTTAAACTTTAAAAATAAGTTTTGAAACATCAATAAGATCTCGATATAAAACCTTTATTTTTTATGAAATTATTTTCATTTTATTTCTCACATTTCGTATTTAATAAATACAATTACCATTTAACTTCATGTGCAAAATGTTAGCAATACAAATCATTCCATATATGCGATTCATAATTAATAGTCATGAAAACTACACTTGCTAAATTTCTCCTCAATATCCTTAATGCGGCATCTTATTTCGGGAGCTGAATCTTTTTGGAATTTTTCCAGATTTTCTTCAAAATTTTGTCTTATTAAAGTCAAATGTTTCATATCCTTGGCATCGGTGAGACGTTTGATGAGTATTAAAACAATATTTAAAGCTTCTTTCTTTAGACCTGTATGAGGTATACCTAAAAATATATTGAAATAAATATTAATTCTTCATAATGCAAAAAATAAAACTCTTTTAAGCGAAAACCCACCTGCCGCATAAGTAACAGCCGATAATATATCTTGAGAGATTTTCTCAATTATACTATCTCGCTCCAATTGTACATCAACCTTGACCTTTTTCTCTCTATTGCCCGCCGACTCTTGCTCCGGTTCATTGCTAAGCACTTGCAAACGTTCTATGAATTTTGCTAAGGCCACCATTAAGCTAACCTGTACCGAACGGGTATTATCGCGTAAACATTGAGAACAACGTTCGGCAAATAGTTGTTGATATTTCTTTTGAGTTTCTACGGAATTTTTAGGCCATGATTTCCCCAGAGTCTCGCAAACAGTCTCTTTGAGTTTATTCAAAATATTGGCACGCTTATTGCGCTCATCTGTAGTCAAGTCTTTATGGGAATTATTATCATCCTCATCCTCTGAGTTGGAAAGTTGACGTAATTCTCTTTTATCCAATAAATACCAAATCATGTTGTAAACCTGTAAATCATATTTTATTAAAATAAAAATTTTAATAAAAACTGCTTACTTTACATACCTCTTCAAAACGATCTTGTTCTAGTTCTTCTAAAATATCACCCAAACTAGCCAAAGCTAAGGTGCGATATTGTGGTTCTTCTTTGCGACATTCTTTCATGGCGGATTCAATAATTTTGTCACATATTTCATGTTTATGATCCAAACCCTTGCACAAAGCTGCTAAGGCTTGTAACAAACGTTCTTTACCCTGAAAAGTTCGTCCCTGTAGACCAGTTATTAACAAAGAAATTAAACGTAAACGATCTGCTTCTTCCATGGATGATTTCAAACGTTTTGCTATAGTTTGTATAGCATTGGCCGCTTGAGCTTTACGTGACCAACTGGCATCGTTTAAGGACTTTTCCAATTTGGGCACTATAACATTAAGATTCATGCGTATGCCAGCATCACCGGGACTTATTTCATTCCATAAATCACGCCACAATTCTATTGTGGTTTTATTCTCCTCATTAGGTTCTTCATGCATGGCAAAGAATATCAAAGGCAACACACTGTCTAAATAATCTTTGAGCAATTCATTGTGACGTTTATTAATGGACTGAATGACGAGGACAGCTGAACGATTGGCAGGATTTTCCGTATACAATTCATCAAGTTTAACAAATAAATTCCGTATAGATTGTTCCTGGTAAAAATATTTAAATACTGAAATAGTAAGGTTTAAAAGAAATATTTTATTTAACCAACCTTTGCTATTCCTATCAAATGTCCAATAGCACTTGCATAGTATTTGCGTACTGTAGCATTACGATCTTTTAGACCCACAAAACAGGCTCCTAAATATTTTCCCACCAAAGGGGTCATTTCACCGCCTACACGTATGCTAACCTAAAGTGAAATTTGATTGCTCTTTTTAGGACCTTTCGAAATCTCTTTTGTAAAAAATACTTACCAAACATATAAAGTGAGCACAAGCAATTTTAGTACCCAAATTAACGCTGGTTTTAATGAGATCCAAAACAGCGGGAGTCATTTTTTCCAAGGCTGGATAGTCCACAAAACGTATGCACTAAAAGGAAGAATATGCAAAGAAATTGAGTAAATCAATAAAATTCTACAGAAATTCTCATGTAAAATGTATCGGTAAATGCAGAATTTGATAAAAAATATATCGACGACGAAATTTATCTCTAGAAAACATAGATAATGAAAACTCTCTAGAAAATTTTTTGATAACTAAAATTGTCTATAGACAATTTATCGATAATAAAATTTTTTAAAGACAATAACTGATATTTTTTCAGGACAATTTTTCGATAACAAATTTTTTGATAACTAAAATTTTTTATAGAAAAATTTTCGATCTTATATTTTCTATAGATAATTTTTCGATAACTTATATTTTCTATAGAAAATTGTTCGATAATTTATATTTCTATAGAACATTGTTCGATAATGTATATTTCCATAGAAAATTTTTCGATAACTTAAATTTTAAATAGAACATTTTTTGATAACTTATATTTTCTATAGTCAATTTTTCGATAACTAAAATTTTTTACGGTTATACGTAGAAAATTTTTCGATAGCATAAATTTTCTATCAAAAATTTTTCGATAACATAAACTTTCTATCAAAAATTTTTCGATAACATAAACTTTCTATAGAAAATTTTTCGATTATATTTTGGCAGAATTTTTTTCTATAATTTTATTTTGCTATAGAAAGTTTTTCTATAACTTAAATTTTCTATAACTCCACGTCTACAACTGAGATTAACACTGATGTAATATGTGAGATAACGCCGATAGAAGAGAGTAATCATTTTGTTTATATTTTGCTAAGTCTTAAATAAGGTTACACGTGTTCTAATAAATCGTATAAGAGTAAACATGTCCTTTTTATTTAAGAAATTCGCACTTTTTTAGCACAATTTTTATAGAAGTATTAGAAGCAAACAATTTTACAACATTGTTTTTTAGTAATTTCACAGAAAAAAGTTTGTACGTAAATATAAAAAATTACTTTCATTAATTTCAGTTCATAATATTTAAGAATAATTTCTTAAGCATTAAAACTTTTTTTTATTTGTTCAAATGAATCAAAAGTCAATAAGACTGAAAAAATTGTTTAAATTTTCATTTATGTTTTCAATTTGTAAAAAAATGTTTGAAATTTTCTTCGGAAAATTTTAAGTTTTTAATGATTTTCAGCTACATTTTGGGAACTGAACAGAAGGGCTTTTTATTAAAATGATGTGCTGCAGAATGCGAGCAAAATTATGCAAATTTCTAAACATTATTATTTTTACAGATTTTTTTTTTTTTTTTTTGTAATTTTGCCATTTTAAGGCATTTGTTGTTATTTTCATGTATAACTATTTTAATTTATCATTTGCAAACAAATTTAATAAAACTAAATCAAATATTTAACAAAATTTCATTATGAACAATTTAATAATATCTATGAATAAAATTTTATTTTTTATGAAAAAAGTCGTTCGATTCAAAATATTTATAAAAAAAATTTTCAAATATATATGCATTTTTTTTCTGTGTTCCAAAACACACATAAACACAAACTTTCGTATATGTGTATTTCTTTTTTTTGACAGTTCATCTTTTAAGATAGTTTTGTAGGAAATCTCATGACAACCCAGTGGTGAAAAGAAGGGGTAAAGAGCCCTTCTAGAAGGCCTTCCAGAAGAGCTTTTGCCTGCATTACATGTTCATATATTTGAGAGCAAGGCCTTACACATTCGCGACCCGATTGGCCCTTCTTAAAAATCTCTTGAATAAAAACTGTTGTTATTTGTTGTTTTCTAAATAAATTTTCGAAACGATATTGTGGGACAGACGGTGAAACTTTAAAAAAATCAGTTTTAAAAAACATATCTGAACTTTTGACAAAACATCTTAAGACGAGATAAAACACTAGAAAAAACAAAGCATTAAACAAAATTAAATGAATTCCTATTATTTTTTTTTTTAATTTTTGCTTTGAATTTTGATATTGCTTTTGTAACGGTTTCTGAATGGTGGTACTGTTTTTTCTTAAAGAAAATATCTATATATATATATATATATGTATATATATCTTTTTTCCCTTCTAAGAGAAGGGAATTAAGACACTGTATTTTTTATACATAGAATTGTTGTTGCTTAAAACATAATATATTACATATATTATGTATTATAATTATATTATAATACAGCTTCTTACTCTCCTTCTAGGAAAAGGGAAGTCGAAAATTCGAATATTATTAAAATTCTAAAAAAGCATGACCTTCTAGTAGGCCTGTTCGATGGAGGCTTTGATATTTTTACCTGTGAACAGTCTCATAATACTTCTTATAATACTAAATAATATAATAAGCGAATTTGACACTTTCTGACAGAAAAATCTTACATGTTCTGTTACATGTAGATGTGCTGTAACTAAATTATTGTAGAAAATTAATAGATAAGTATAATTTTATGTAGAAAATTTATCGATGACTATTATTTTATATGTAGAACACTTTTCGATAACTATAATTTCCTATTGAAAATATATCGACAACTATAATTTTTTCTAGAAAACTTATCGATAACTATAATTTTATATAGAAAACTTATCGATCTCCAATTATCTAGTTATCGATAACTATAATTTTCTCTATACCTTAGCTGTTGTCTCCGTTGTATGATGGCTTTTAGCCGCTTCAGCTCTTAAAGAATCCACCTTTTCTTGAGCATCATGATCAGCTCCCAAACGTGTAGAAAGATAAGACAATTTTGTCGATTCTAATTCACCAGTGGCCTTGAGCAAACAGGGTATGAGAGAAGGTAAATGAGGCGCTATTAAAGCACCCGATGAATCAATCATTTCGGATATGGTTTTAATACTAATTTTGCGTATATCATCGACAGTATGTGTAACACCAGTCTCCAAAAGGAAGGGTAAAATGGAAGAAGCCACAGCTGTACCGGATTTACCATGATCTGAAGAGGCGGCAATGACGCATAACTTTTAAGAACATAAAAAATATTTTATTATAAAATCTGAGCAATAGAATACAACTAGAAGTTTATATGAAAAACAAAAAACTAATTCGTGCAACTACAAAATACACGAAGTCACATATATTTTGTTTTTGTGTTTTGAAAAAACTGAGTTATTTTTTTGAAAATTTAATTGGAAGTGCCTCTCATATAAACTTATAGTTGTATTCTATGGTCTGTGCTTTAATATTAATACTATTTTAGCATATTCTATTTAATTTAATAACTTTCTGTATAATGAAAATTAATTTAAAATACCTTGCTCAAAAACATAGCGGAACCTTGGGCAGCCAATCTAGTACCCTCATGTATATCATCCATAACTCTAAATAGTTGAAACCATAATTCTTTGAGTTCAGGTTCTGGAACCTCACCATCTTAATAGAACCAAGAACACAAATCTTTAAAAATATGCTTTTTTAAGTTTAACTTTCTGTAACGAACTTACCAACTTCCATTTTATTACTTTTTGAAGGAGATTGAGGACTTTCTTTATCACCCACCAGTTTCTTTTCATCTGTACGCAATCTCAAACCATTTGGACGTCTTAATAGATCTCTTACCGCCAAACAGCACGCAATACGTACACGCCACTCATTAAACGTTAAGTTATCTAAAATTTCACGTAATATTTCCCAGTAATATTTTTCCACCACCTCTTTCGGGTCGCTTACAATAGAATCCCATATAGAAATCATAGAATTTTGTATTTTTGGTGTTGGATCGTATTTGTAACGATAAAGTCGTGGTACAATTTTACCAAAATATGGTTCCATTTTTGATTTCGTTTCACTTGATAATGATTTGAGACCAAAGGCCGCCCCCAACTTACTAGTCCAGGCGGCATTATGATTAGCCAATTGCATGAATTGGTAAATCATCTCGGGTTGATTGAGATCCGATGCAAGGGAACATAATTCCTTATAGGTGGTAATGTTACCACTAACGAAAGGGGAGAAATTGGTTATATGGATTTGTAGACATCAAAAGATTTTGACTTACCCAGTTGGAGTTTTACCAAGCATGCCTTCTGCAAATAATTCAGTATCTTCAGAGACTTTCTTGACTTGACGTTTGCCACCCATAAGTTGGTCAAGCAAAGAATTGGCCAAATCATTTTGGCTAGTAGGATCTGATAAGCTGTAGACCAAACCTAAACCACGCGAGGCTACATCTTGTACGAATTCTGAAATGTGTTCGTGTGTGTTAAGGACAAATTAACGAAAACTATAATTCGTTGTAGAAAATTTGTCGATAACTATAATTTTCTATATGAATTTTACTGATATCTAATTTTTGTAAAAAATTTTTCTATAGAAAATTTATCGACAACAAAAATTTATCGATAACAACGATTTTCATAGAAACAACATCGGTAATTTAAATTGTATATAAAGAATTTCTCGATAATTTTATATAGAAAATTTATCGATAACTATAATTTATAAATAACTATAATTTTCTAAAGAAAATTTTTCGATAATTATAAAATTCTATATAAAATTTGTCGATATAATAATATATATTTTTTATTGAAAATTTTTCGATAACTATAATTTTCTATAGAAAATTTTTCTATATCTATAATTTTCTACAATTACAAAAAATTTATCGATAACTTTAATTTTGAAAATTTATCGATGACTATAAAAATATATAAATATCAATATTTATAATTTT
Organism: Protocalliphora azurea; assembly: GCA_932274085.1. Classification (NCBI taxonomy): domain Eukaryota; kingdom Metazoa; phylum Arthropoda; class Insecta; order Diptera; family Calliphoridae; genus Protocalliphora; species Protocalliphora azurea. The sequence goes on along the minus strand of OW026521.1, from coordinate 26,641,207 downwards.
TTAGAAAAAATTTATCGATAACTATAATTTTCTACATAAAACTTATCGATATTTAAAATTTTTTATAGACAATTTATCAATATTTATCTATAGAAAATTTATGGAAAACAATAATTTTCAAGAAACACTTTATCGATAACTATAATTTTAAAAAAATTATCGATAGTTATAATTTTCTACAGAACTAATAATAACTAATAACTAATTTCTGCAGAAAATTTATCGATAACAATAACATTCTATAGGTAATTTAGCGATAATAACAATTTTCTATAGAAAATTTAACGATAACAATAAGTTTCTATAAAAAATTTGTCGATAAAATATTTTTCTATAGAAAATTTATCGACAGTAAAAATTTATCGATAACAACGATTTTCATAGAAACAACATCAGTAATTTAAATTGTATATAAAGAATTTCTCGATAATTTTATATAGAAAATTTATCGATAACTATAATTTTTTAAAGAAAATTTTTTGAAAACTATAACCTTCCATATAAATTTTCTATAGAAAATTTTTCGATATCTATAATTTTCTACAAACAATTTATCGATAACTTTAATTTTGTATAGAAAATTTACGATAACTATAAAAATATGTAAATATCAATATTTATATTTTTTTATAGAAAATTTATCGATAACTATAATTTTCTATATAAAACATCGATATTTAAAATTTATTAATAACTATAAAATTCTATAGAAAATTTATCGATAACTATAATTTTCTATAGAAATTTTATTTTAATAATTTATTTATGAAACTCATCGACTTGTTAATTTTCTATGAAAAGTGAATTGATATCAATAATCTTTTATAGATAATCAATTAATTTTTTATACTACTTACCGCTATCATCCGATAACAATTCTGTAAAAGCATATTGTAACATTTGCTTTTGATTCAATACAGCTGGACGACAACTACAATGTTTTACCACTGCCAATAACCACACAGAACAGGCTTGTCGTGAATGGGGATTTGGGTCCGGTACCAAACGTATTAATGCATTAAGAAACTTTTCAAAAGCCTCATCATTACAATACGCATTAACAAAACCTTCTGCCGGCGCACCCTCACCAACATCGTAACCACACAAAGTCGAGGCAATAGCATCTGATATGGAAATATTAAGAGCAGCATCTTTTTGTACCTTAACCATAGAAAGAAATTTCTCAAGATTACGTTGAGTAAAGTATTCACCATCTCCAATAGCTAAATTGCCCAAACATTTGGCAGCTTCACCACGTATTTTGGGGCGTACAGAAGATCTTAACAGTAGACGATGTACCACAGTAAAAATAAAGAATTTGGTGGAACCAGTAGCAGCTAAAAAAATAAAAAATAATATTGAGAATTAGAAATTGAAAATCAAAATATCTTTTAAAACTTACTATACTCAGTAATATCTTCATCATCATCGTCATCTTCGGCTTTTTGAAAAGTTATTTCCAATTGAACATTGGGTATTTCAGTGTATTTACCAATCATTGAGATACATTTAACAGCAGCAGATATTAACAAATCTTGGGGACCCTTAACCAAAATTTCAGCTAAAATTTGATTAGATTTAAATAATTTAATTGTTTAGTTTTTGACAGAAATAAATCTTACCTATAACTTTTATTGCATCTATAAATTGTGACCAATTTTGGAAATCCTTTTTAAGTTTTTTTTCTTTAGCATGACATATATAACGACTAAAGGCATGACCTAATACCAATAGCCAGCCATGTTTATGTTCTAGACTTTTTTGAGACAAACTAGACAAACAATCGGTTATCTGAAGAAATACAAAATAAAAGTTAAAGATTAAGGATTAATTAATATTTTTTAAACATACTTGAGCCTCAAATTGTTTTTCATCACTACCATAGGCCCAAAGTATGCCCACTATTTGTGAGACATTTATACGCATAACTTCTGAAACATCTTTGAGAGAATTGCTTAAAGGTTCCAGCAAATGCATTTGAGATTTACATAAAAGATCAGGCGTAGCATTAAGCAAATCATATAAACACAATAAATTAGATTCATCTAAAATAAAAACAAGCGATTAACATAATAGTCAGGGATTTACAATTAAAACTTACTTCTTTTGGCCTCAACTCCTCGTTGTATAAAGAGTAAATATTGATGCAATTCATTATTGTCAGATTCTTCATAATTACATTGTATGTAAGTCTTGAGTTTTTGCATATATTTAGCATCACCAGGAGTACAACGAGCTCCGGCAGAATACCATAAGCAAATTCGCAAGTAATCCAAAATCTAAAAAAAAATTAAGATATTGCGTACACATGTGGTAATTAAGGAAAATTTCCTTCTTACCTCTTCATAAACTTCCAGAGAGAATGGTAGCTTGGTGCGGCCTACAACTACTGATAAATTTTTATTTAAACGCTTTTGTGAAGTTTCATTAATATGACGCATCATGGATTTAAAACTGGGCAAGACAACATGACGTTGCTCGGAAGTTAATTTATTAAAATCATTTTTTTCCGAATCCAAAGGAAACTCAATGGACGATAGCATATTGTAATTAATATGATCCTTTTTGGAAACACCATATAGATAAGAAGTGACATTTTCACGTAAAGAATTGCTGGATGTTTTAAAAGAAAAAAAAAAATTAAAGAAAATAAGATATTTATTAGTTCCTTGATCAACTTACCGTTCGCCTGCTATAAGCAATAATAAATATCTAGCTGGAGCATAATATTCCGGATAACAGGTGGTTAAAAATATGCTGGTAACATTTTGCACAATATGTAACTTAGATTCTGCGTTATCGGATAACATTGCCAAAAGCAAATGTTGCTGACCCGTTAATTGCACTTCTTCTGAAGCTGTATTAATATCATCTTTAGCTTTCCAAGCAAAGGCAGGAGCCATGGCCACCAAAGCTTCCCTAATAGAGGAGTGTAATTCTGGTGTAGAATTTGTTAAATGATTAAAATAAGATAAAACTATTTTTAAATCCTGATTAACAGCTGAGGGACAAGTACGTGAAAGTTGGGCCAAAGCTGAATAGGCAGCATTTTGTACATCATTTGGTTCATATGATTCTTTGCCCACCAGTTTCGTAAAACCCGTTAAAAGAACTTTGGAAACTTTGGTTATAATTTCAGAAGGACCCCTTTGAATAAAAAAAATGTTAAAATATTTAAATTTCTAATATCTTATAAAACATACTCTTTTATCAAAACTTCGGCAAATTGTAAAGATAAAACTTTACACTTCTGACTGGTATTTGTGCCAAATAAACCCTCAAATACCACTTGTATACCCTTGGGTACACTTATACCTTTACCACGACATTTAATAAGATACAACAATAGTTTTTGTCTTACACGGGAACAGCAGGGCGTTGTTTTACGTTCTGGCACCGAGGAATTATTGCCCGAGAATAATGTATATAGAGGCATGGTAACCTGAGGATCATTAAATTCCAACATAGTACAAACTTTACTTAATTCTGCAATAGCTGGTGTAGCCACACTAAAACGGGTATCGGAGGAAGCCAAAACCAATAAAAGAAAAATTTCATTGTCATTGAAAATTCCCGAACATATTAAACGCACTATGCCTTTTTTTATCTAAAAGAAATAAAACTAATTATAATAAAAATTAATTAAAAGAAAATAATCTAACATTTTCCAAATCCTCAGCTTTCCAATTATTAACTATAACCCTTTTAAAAGAATAAGGACTCATGCCGGGAGGCACTTCTTGCTCTTGAGTAACACCATAGGGTAGCAATAATACATCTTGTAATAAAGACAAGAAATTTCGCTTTATTTCCGGTTTGTCGTGTAAATTTAAAACATTTTTACGTTGAGCCGGATCATCGGGTAATTTGATATCATTTAAATCGGGTAATATCAGCATAAACAATCTTAGGTACCAAAAAATAAAGAATTAATATTGAAAAATGTTTATATATTTAAAAATTTTCTCTTACTTATCCTGATAATTTTCCAATTTCTCCTCACAACACACAACTTTGCTTGCCAAAGCACTACGTTGCTCTAGATTAAGACGTGGATAACCCATGGTTATAAAAATTATAGCAAAATTTTGTAAAAAATGTGAATCTGCAGAATTCTTATATTGATCTATTAAAGATTCCACAGGTATTTGGACCAAAGGTCTTGAAGTTAAACGTCTTTTAATGTGTGTCAAAACTTCTACCACCTAGACAAAGAAAATATTTCGTTCATAAATTTTAAATCCACAATACATTTTTTATTCTTTTTCATTTCTTACCTTATTCCTCACATTATCATGTGGCGAGGTTATCTTCAAAATGACCGGTGTCAAAAAACGACCCACACAGGATTCCAATTTTTCATCAGTGTCCGCACAACCCAAACGTAAAAGCACACGCTCTAATAGTTCTTTAAATACAAATTAAAACAAAAAAAATCCATTGTATTGTTTTCTATTATAGGAAAAACTTTGTAGTTTTTAATTAATTATTTCTTAATTAATTAATTTTTTAATAAATAAAATTAAATTTACCAATTTCTTCTGCTGCAGTGGATGACATTTCAATTTTTGCTATGAATATTTTTTGCCACAGACAACCAGCTGTTTTTGGCAATTCTCTTTTATGCCCCTCTTTGTATTATTAAACAATGTTTATAGAGGTGGGTAAATTGTAGACAGTGTTGCCGTTTTATTTTTAACTAAAATTGATTATTTTATTTTCCAATGTCGAGGCAAGGACTATTTTTCATTTTGGTTATTAATTTTTTTTTTAGACCAAAATATCATTTTTATAAACTAGTTTATTACTTTGTAAAATAAAATGAACATCAATATGATTTTTGCTAAAAAACCATCATAAATTTCATGATTTTTTTTTTTGCAAATAAAACTGACGATACAATTTTGAAAACATTAGGAATGCTAATGAAGTATGTTGCGTCACAACAAATACGTATTTCATTGTCAAATTACATTCCACAAACTATAGCTTTGTTCCGCCAAACAGAGATAATTAATAGGTCGATATCGGAATGTAACTTGTTTAACATAAGTGTGATTTTGTACATGAACGTAATCTATTAAAGATATAATGTTTTCACGAAAGATCTCAATTAAATATCTTTAATTTAAAATTTTTTATATGTGACAAATTTCTACATTCAATCATATTCATGTCTAAAATAATATTGCTAAGATCGGTCCATGATAGATTATATCTTCCATAGAAGCCATATTTATTAATTTTAACCTAGTGTCTACATTAGGCAAATTTTTATCAAAACAAACGTCAAAATTAGTGCGAATATATACAAGTTAACCTTAGTTAAACAGCTGATTATTATTTTGGTTATTACAGTTGTCAAACTGCATATATAAAAAACAATAATGAATACATATTGTATTCATTATTGTTGTTTTTATGCAACTGTTGCCACCTTCCACAAATTCGCGTTAAGTTTGACGTTTGTCTTGATAAAAAAAAATCTCTAATGTAGACACTATGTAAAGCTTACAATCATAGAAGTATTATATTCAAATGCACCTACATACTTGACAAGTCACTGTACAAATTTATTCTTCTCTGCATTCATCTGTAGTTGTACATAGATTATTGAAAAAGTCTACTTTATTTTCAGTTTCTTTGAAATCGGATCAGTTGTTTCGAAATTCTCAACTTATTATAATTTTTCTAGCTATCAATACGCTAAACATAGAAAACCTTTTAAGATTTTATAACATTGTTACGAAAATTAGTTTTATAAGTTCAAATTAATGATTTTAGAATTTTCTAATTTGTAATGTATTCGAATTATCTGGTTCGTCCCGTATCGGAACTTTCCAGTTTGTTATTTAAATTTTATTGAAATCTCTTAATTGTGATTTATCTCTATTATTTAAATGAAAAAAACTTTTTGTTAATTTGCTTATGGATTAGTATATATTATATAAGCTATTATAAATTATTCCGTATGTATTAATGAGAAAATAGTAGATTGTAAGCTGCTATATAGTTCTTAATTAATGTTATTAGAATATTGTGCATAATTTAGACATAAGCAGACGTAGTTTGTGGATTCAGTCAGTTGTAAAGTCACAGTTCAGTCGTAAAGTTGCCATTGTGTTGTGTAACGTGTGTGTTTTAAGGCGTAAATAAAGAGCAAATTAGTAGTGCAAGTAAAAAACCTTCGGTTTATTTAAAGGAAAAAAAACAACGTTTTTTAAAACTAAAAAAAAAAACCTAACAATATGAATAATTATCTTTGTATTATGTACTGAACTATAAGTTATAAGCATCTAAAATGTGTATGTATAAGAACCGTTATTCTAAACAGTTAAATTTTTCTTTTGAGTATTTTCGATACATTTAAAGCAAGTTAGAATTGATTTAACTTTATAGCTGGTATCAGAAAAATATTTTAACCTGAATATATAAAAATTATATCAACCTGTACACACATAATTTCAAAATTTTAATTTTGATATTTTTTTCTAATTTGGTAACTTTTTCAAATTTATGGTTACAATTTTTTTGCTATGGCAACACTGATTGTCTTAGCGATGAAACTTGATAGAAAAAAGTGTTGGTTAATGGTTTTATGTAACGGGTTTTAGTAGTTTGAGTTCGTGAAGAATTTTTGAACAGAAGTAATTATTTTCCAATTAAACATTTTTATATTAGCAATTGTCAAATTCTATTTCTCTCTTGAAAATGTTACGTGTGGACCAATAGGGAATCTAACGTTGAGTCCACACGAAAGATTTTTCTATCATGGCTAATGTCAAATTCTTATCATTATAAGAATTTATCATGTGTAGAACAAATTTATTTATATTGTTGCATCGCTATCAGATAATTTTTAGAGCTCACGTAGTTCATTGTATTTTGTGTTATTTTTACTCCAAATAATTGATTAATTGAGATTGCCATGAAGAATTACGATTCTTCTTTACAGGCCGTCTAGACGTAACGTAGTGTCTACATTAGAGATTTTTTTATCAAGACAAACGTCAAACTTAACGCGAATTTGTGGAAGGTGGCAACAGTTGCACAAAATCAACAATATGGCGTATTCATTATTGTTTTTTATATAAGCTGTTTGACAACTGTAACAACCAAAATAATAATCAACTGTTTAACTAAGGTTACCTTGCATATATTCGCACTGATTTTGACGTTTGTTTTGATATAAATTTGCCTAATGTAGACACTAGGTAACATAATATGTAAGATTTTTCTGTCAGAGAGTGTCAAATTCCCCCTCTGAGAGAATTATTTCACGTGTAGATTCAAATATTAGTATTATAAGATGTATTATGAGACTGTTGTGATGAGGTTTCTCTACACAACCATCTTATAAGATGAATTGTCAAAAAAATACACACACACGGAAGTTTGTATGTGTGTGTGCTTATATATTTTGGAAATTACTAAAAAAAAAACAAATATTTTTTGTAAAATTATTTTCTTTTAATGATTGTTTTACATTTAAAAAAATATTTTTATAAAAATTGTGCTAAAAACGTGCGATTTTTTTTTTTAATAAAAAGTACATGTTTATTCTGTGACTGATTGAAAATAATGATATCTTATAGGATTTATTAAAGTACGTGTACCCCTTATTTAAGATTAAACATAATATAAACAAAATGGTTACTCTCTTCTACTTGCGTTATCTCACATATTATATCAACGTTAATCTCAGTTATAGACATGAGGTTAAAAAGAAATAAACATAAAAAAACAAAAAAAAAAAAAAAAAAATGTTTGATAGCGCTAGAACACTGACAAAAAATTTTACTATTAAATTTTACTATTAAAGTGAATTATTATAATAAAATTTTATCTACTTGTTTCTATATATGCTGATTTAAAAAAAAAAATTAGCTTAGTCACGCTTTCTAATATGTTATGCTAAAACAAATCTCTCGTGTAGACCCCACGAGACAAATTCAGTCTAAGTACATTATGTAAATTTTTATCGTGATAAAAATTTTAAGTTTGTCTTGATAAAAATTTCTTTAGTATAGACTCGACGTTAGGGGTATAACTTTTTCTTTACAAAAAAAAAATCCCTCATAGCCCTTATTGTACTGATACTAAAAACCATTTTTAGTTATTTCGATAAAAAAAATATTCCGGACCGAAAGCAATTTCTAAAACAATTTGAGATTTTTTTAATTAATTTATTTGTTTTTTATAGTAGAAAAATTTGTACTTTTAATACTGTTAATAAAAATTGGTACTATACTAAATATTATGCTCAATACCAAAGGGTTTTTAATTATTTCCTTAAAAACCACTATAAAATAAAATCGTAGTCATAAGGTCACAATTTTTCTTCAGCTTTTGTTTAAATTAGAAGATTTATAAAAATCAATATTAAATTTAAAATGCATTTTAATATTAATATTGATTAAAACATTCATTATATTTTATTATATTATATTATATTATATTATATTATATTATATTATATTATATTATATTATATTATATTATATTATATTATATTATATTCTATTATATTATATTATATTATATTATATTATATTATATTATATTATATTATATTATATTATATTATATTATATTATATTATATTATATTATATTATATTATATTATATTATAATATATATTTATAAAAAGTTTAAAAATTATAAAAACAACTATTATGAATTTTTGCAAAAAAAAAAATAAATAAATAATAGAAATAAAAAATAATATAAAATATGCGATGTTGTCACATTTTATGAAAAAAAGAAGATAATGTCAATAGTGAGACAATATAATGTCGCTTTTGATAAAAATAATACATTATATGAACAAATTTAAAAAAATCTTAATTTCAATACTTCAACACGTTTGGTGCAGAAACTTTTTTAGCGACCGCGAAGATTTAATATCACGTTTCTTAAAATTTATTCATGCTTTATTACTATATATATATATATATATATATATATATATATATATATATATGTGTTTATGTTCAAAATTTTTTTACTATGGCAATACTGATGAAACTTGATAGAAAAAAGTGTTGGTTAATGGTTTTATGTAACGGGTTTTAGTAGTTGTTTGAGTTCGTGAAGAATTTTTGAACAGAAGTAATTATTTTCCAATTAGACAGTTTTATATTAGCAATTGTCAAATTCTATCTCTCTCTTAAAAATGTTACGTGTGGACCAATAGGGAATCTAACGTTGGGTCCACACGAGAGATTTTTCTATCATGACTAATGTCAAATTCTTATCATTATAAGAATTTATCATGTGTAGACCAAATTTATTTATATTGTTGCATCGCTATGAGATAATTTTTAGAGCTCACGTAGTTCATTGTATTTTGTGTTATTTTTGCTCCAAATAATGAAAAAATTCGATTTTCAGTTTTAACACTGTAATCAAAGAATGTTTTAAGAACAAGTGTATTTTTCAAGGTTGGAAACCGATACCGTTATAAATACCCATTAAATACCGTTTAAAATGAGTTACCGTAACCGATATCGTTACCGAAATTATTATTTTCTAAAAATACCGGTATTCAAATACCGTTTCCCTCAATACCGATATATACCGGTATTTTAGTTTCGGTATTTTAAAATATACTATTTTCTATGTAATATGTTTTGTAAAATTATTTCTCATATAAATTTACTTGCTTTAAGAAAGATGAAATTAGTTTTAATAATAAGAGATTATTTAAAGTAATATTTTTTGAATCTTGTTTTTAAGGTCCTTTTATTATTTATATCTTTGTTTCAATAGAAGAATATTAAAAAAATATATCTACAGTTCTTTACTTTATTTCGTCTAAAATATGTTAAGGTTTTTTTTTTTTTTTGTATATAGATTTCTAAAAATTCTTAACACAAGTCAATAAAGTGGTAGAGTGGCAAAAGTGGCAAATAATTTTACGTAATTCATATCCTTTGTGCTAGATATGGTAGGTGAGTTCGACGAAATTGCCTAAGTTACCCAAAGTTATCCAAACGCGCTCAAAACAGAAAGACCTCATTCTGGAATGTTTTTGGATCACAATTTATTTATTTATTCATTTTTTTTGCGTTCCCCAGCTTTTGAGAACTTTCTACGATTTGGGAGCGTAAATTTGTAAATACTCTCGAGTATATAGAGAAATAAAAATTTTCCATGACGTCTCCGTGTTTTGAGACAACGACCCTTAATTATGATCTATTTTTAACAACTTTTACTTATATTAGGCTTAAAAACTATTACATTATTCTGGCTTCTTTTCCTATATCGTTTAGATTTGGTTCTTTTCTTAGAATTCTCTAAGAGAATGAAACGTTTTGTTCGGACAATGCATTTAAATATCCTTTAAATGTGGGCGGTAATTTTCTGTAATTTTCACTGGACGTGGGGTCTCTAAAATGTTAACAAAAAATTCTGCTCATTCTTATACCTCTTTTATAAATTTAAATTTATTTATATTTTAATCTACTAATCTAATCTAAAACGTTCTTTTATAGTGTAATTCTTATACGTTCATGATATGAGTCGTTAAGTCGTTCTGGGTTGGGGAACAAGTCAATTATGTCTTAAATATAGCTGCGTTACAGTTTGTCGAGGCTTTTACATTTATCACATGCAATCGATTTTAACATTACTCGAGGAACTTAATTCGGAAACTTTAGCTTTCTATACAAAGATATTGATCGAGTGGATGATTTGCAAAGGAATCTTCTTCTTCTGGAATGAACGACCTGGCAATATGTTAGCAGATAGCTACGCCATTTAAACTATTAGGCGAAAATTATAAAATTTTATTGAGTTTATTTGAATTGAAACTAGGTCCGAAGATATATGGTATTAAATTTCATGTATTTAAAAAATCAGAAAAATGTATACTTTGAACCGATACAAAAATCAAACTGCAAAGAATATTCATGTCTTAAAGTGTTATATAATATAAAAATATTCAATTCAAAGTTTTATTTAATGAAATTTAATTGAAAATAAATAGAAGATTTAACTCTTTAATGTCTTTGCTCTGTCTTTAATAATAACGGTATATACCGGTATTTTAGTTTCGGTACCGGTATACCGATACCGATATAATTTAAAATACCGTTACCGTTACCGATACCGTTACCGAAATAAAAATAAATTGAATACCGATACCGTTATCGATACCGATATTCGTTTCGGTTTCCAACTTTGGTATTTTTCGATAAAAAAAAAAAAAACTTTAAGCGTATGAGTAATCCTGATGAAGAAGTAAAATAAGTATACTAAAATGTTATTCTTCATTATTTTATTAATTATTAACATCGGAAACACAATAATTTAGAGTGTTATTAAAGCGTTTAATATTTATGTAATTTTTAAAATACAAATTAATTAATTAATATATATATATTTATATATATATATATATATATATATATATATATATATAAATTCAAAAATCTTCAACTTATACATTCTCCTCTTAATAACAAATACTCTCGTTACAAAGAAAAATATAACATTCTAAGAAATAAATTGACCTTTCACTATCTAATGTACAAAATGACAATAATTAGGTCTTCAATTTTGTTAAAAAAAAAAAAGAAAAAAAAAAAACAAATACACATAATTATCAAATAATCTTTAAGCTAAATCTGTTAAAGTCTCTTCAAATTTTTTATATCTTTTTATTTCAGCTAAATCAAAATCAGTTTCATACAAAGACCTATATAGTACTCTGACCACTTAGACTTTAATAAAACTTAGAATTAGTATAAATACGTTAATATTTTATATTTTCTTTATTAGATGTTTATGTGTATGTATTTAAGTTTAAGTCTGTCTGTCCTTGTATACTCATGGTTTTGTTTAACATGATTTGTGATAAAGAAATTCTCAGTAGTCCTTACATGGAAAAAAAAAATAAATAAAACTAAGAACCCAACCCTATTAATATTCATTTTAGATTGTTGTTAAGCATATTTGCTATGTGTAGAAACATGGATTTTCATTAACCCTTTAAAGTAAAATGTTATGAAAAAGGATTATATATATATATATTTCAACTTTAATTAATTATATCTCCTAAACTAAAGTTCAGAAAAAATAATTTTTTGCGCAACCAAATTTCAAAGTGTTGGCTTTAGTTTCCTGTAGAAATAAAAAATATACATATTTTGTTATACTAAAATTAATGCATTTATTTAAAGACATATATTTCTGTGGTACTATTTCGTGTGTCACTTGAATAAGGAATTCTTTTAATACACTATGCGACAGTCAAAATCGGGATGGGATGAAACCAACGAGAAATGTTATATCGGTAAAAAAAGAAGTTATACGTGTCCCGGCGTTTCGCTGGGTCACGTCTAGGAATCGAGATATATCTATTTGAAGTTAGTAACTATCATATAGGGGAAATTGTGACCTTTGGTGGTCTTTTTTTTTGACATAACACGAGAACCACCAGTCCGATTTTGGTGAAACAAATTTAAAAAAAATTAGGAACAGTTTCGCAGTTATAAATAAATGTATGAAGAAAAAAACTATTTTTTGTCTAAAAAATTGAATTTTTTTATTTTTAATTCACAAAAAATCCAAAACGGTAAAAAAAAGTGTCAAGTCCTATTACTATTCACGTAAAGTCACATAACCTTTAAACAAAATGAGACATAGATCATGAAAATCGTTGGACATGTTCGAAATTCCTTGGAAAAAACATTGATGACTTTTTTTTATGATCGTCAGAATTAAAAAAAAAAAGTAATAAACAAAAGGTTATTTGATTTTTATGGTAGCGGTAACAAACTAAAAAACGGTCATAAATGTGCGTGGACAATTAAAAGGAAAAAAGGAAAGTGCACTTTTTTAATTATTTGGGTTTTTTCTGTTGACTACCTGCATGATTTTTTTACACAAATTGCACCCACATTTATGAGTGGTCATGTTTTAGAACGTTTCGAAAAATTTAAAACGCACACGAATCAGATTTATAGCCAGTTATCGAGTTATGTCAAAAAAAGACCACCAAAGGTCACAATTTCCCCTATATGATAGTTACTAACTTCAAGTCGATATATCTCGATTCCTAGACGTGACTCAGCGAAACGCCGGGACACGTATAACTTCTTTTTTACCGATATAACTTTCCCCGGTAGTTTGAAACCTTCCGGATCACTGACCCCCACCATTTGTCGCACAGTGTAAACAGCTAGAGAATTTTTAATTTGATAGTATTTTATTCCAAAAGGGACGTGTTAAGGCTCTTAATAACTTTGAAAAAGAAAAAAATTCTGATTTTGAAATCTGGTCCAAAATAGCCAAAAACATTAATAGAGGAAAGACAGTTGTGTAAAATTATTTAAATAATATGGAAAGATATGGAAAAAATATGAAAAGGCGAAAGAAAATGGCAACAACTCCAAAAGAAAGACAAAAAATTCTTAGAATTGCATCAAATTCTGCCATGTCGGTATCAAAAATACATGAAAAAAGTGGAGGCAGAGCCAGTCTAAGAACAATGTACCATTTTTTAAAGTAGTGTCCATACATAGTCCGACGACAACAGTAAAAAAACCACCACTTAACGAAAAACCCCAATCACAACGTCTACAGTTTGCCAAAAATACAAAGACATGGTGCGACAAATGTTTTAAAGTTGTATTTTCCGATGACAAAAAGTTTAATGTTGATGGTCCCGACGCGGGTATAATTATTACTTCCATGACCTAAATAAGGAAGAATTATTTTTGAGCCGCAGACACAGCCGAGAGGGCGGAATAATGGTATGGGGTGCCATTTCGTATTATGATACCATAGAATTGGTTTTTGTATCCAACAAAATGACTGCAACGAGACTTACAAAAACATTCTGGAGGAAGCATTTCCAAAATTTAATGATTTCTTTGGACCCATACCTTGGACGTACCATCACGACAACGCTACGATTCATATCGCCAGAGCAGTAAAACAATGAATTAATCAACAAGGTGTTCAACTTTTGGATTGGCCCCCATATTCACCAGACCTGAAACCAAAGGAAAATGTCTGGGGTTGGCTTGCAAGAATAGTTTATGAAGGAGGAAAACAGTTTGAGACGATAGAATTCTTAAAGGATGGAGTTCAATTTCACTAAATTACTTACGAGTCATTATACAAGTCGATGCCAAAGCGCATTTTTGAGGTTATTTCTAAAAATGATGGCAGTACTCATTACTAATTGAATGCTAGAATATAATAACTTTCATTTTTATAACCTAAAATTTAAAAATAAATTACAGTTTGCTTAGTTTTAAAATATTCCTTATTCAAGTAGCACACGAAAAAGTAACACAGAAATACAGGTCTTTAAATAAATGCATAATTTTAGTATAACAAAATATGTACATATATTTTTTATTTCTTCAGGAAACTAAAGCCAACACTGAAATTTGGTTGCGCAAAAAAATTTTTTTTCTGAACTTTAGTTTAGGAGATATACTTAATTAAAGTTAAAAAAATGTGATTCCTTATTCAAGTGGCCAGCAGTGTATATATATATATATATATATATATATATATATATATATATATATATGAGTCTATGGACTAAACTATAGATTTCACTATAGACTACACTTTGACTAGACTATATATTAAAGTATGGGCTAGATCAGGGCTTTCCACCTCTTCATGCTTCATGTACCTTTTTACAAATTTTTGTTTTTTTCGCGGACCTTTTAAAATATTTTGATTTTTAGTATAGTAGAAATTAAAAATAGTAAACTCAAAAGATATTTGTTTTAAATAAAATTGCATTACCAAAATTCATTTATTAAATATAAAAACTATGAACTCTTTAAAGCTCTTAAACCATTAAAAAATATTTATTGTAATAAAGTGTCTTTGTTTTACTAACTTTTTAACATTGGGAGAAATTTCCGACAAAGCACATCTTACTTCTTTTTCTTTTTATAAGCTATAGGGCAGAAAAGCTAATTTCGCACAAATATGTAGATACCCAGCAAAAACTTTCTGGTTCTCGATAATGGCAACTACTTATTAAAGTAGTTTCTTGGTAATAAGGTGTCATTATTATTTGCCTACTCTATATTATATAAATAAGTACTCAATAGTATAATAGCCAGGGACCTGTGCCGAGCAATTTTATCGGTGGCAGCGGCTTGCATTAAAAAGCTTCGGCGGCGGCTTAAAATCGGATGTCAGCCGGCTGATATTACACACATTCTTCTGATTAAAAATTTTATATTTTCATGCCCCTTTGATTAACATTGTTCATAAAAATAGGACGAGATTGTTTCCAGCGAAGGTATAAAAAGAACTATTAATTTATTGAAAATATATATGAAAAATACGGGAATGATCTAAGGATATTTCTGGATTTTTGCATAAAACATTAGAATAATTGTTCACATATTAGAATGAGAAATGGTCTGCTCCGATATAAAAACATATCAATTATTAAGATATGCTAAAAAATAAAAAAGTACAATAAATAGTGGAATTTATATCAATTATTTCGATAATTCCCAACCACATATCGCTAGTGCATAGAAGTGATTTATTAGCTGACAAAATCTTGTGTATGAGTTTTTTTTTAGATTTCTCGCAGGATGGCGATTAAGGCTCATTAAAATTTATTAGCAACTGTTAATATTATTTTTTCACAGTATTTGCGTCAAAATTAATCAATTATAAGTCATCAAAAATACTTGATTGATTTATAATTATTTGATGTTCAAAACGATGCAAATATTTTTCTTTCATATTTAATTGATGGCAAATACTGCATTAAAATAATAAAAGTTTCATTTTTAACATATTTTTTACAAAAAGAATTTAAAAACGGCGGCTGCTTTTAAGCCGAGTTAAGTCGAAAATTTTACGGCGGCGGCGGCTTCCAAATTTTTCTCGGCGGCTCGGCATAGTCGAATTTCAGCTGCTCGGCGCAGGTCTCTGATAATAGCACAGTTATACTGCAATCACGTGGATAAGTTGCCTAGAGCGCTGGATTAACAACCAGAAGATTCTTGGTTCAACCATATTCTGATGCTGTTAGTTTTTTATAACAAAATGTCTAAAAAGATATTTTACACTAAAGAAGTTTTTGTCACTTAGCAAATGAAGTGCGAGATAGTGTAGTGAGTAAGACGTTAATCATTAAAAATTAATGGCTAATTTCTGTCCAAGTTCAAATCTCACTGACGGCAAATTCTTTTTTGTTTTTTCTTTTTCATTTTTATTTTCGTTTAGTTAAATATTTTTGAGCACCCCTAGAGTCTAAAAATAACTACATGAATTTGCAGACAACTCGAACAAAAATAACTAGTTATTCAGGCAAAAAATAATTAGTTTAATTTTTGTTTCCAATTATACCTGGTACCTTACCAGGAAATCAAAATTTTTGCTAGGTACAAACTGTAGCAAAAGTTGCAGCGCTTCATTCCCAACCGACGCGTAAACTTTGTAATATTTTAACGAAAAATATTCAACCCACATAGATTCAAAGTCAGCTTTTGCCCACGAATTATTATTTAGTTCTATAGCTTATTCTTAAAAAAATAATCTGTTATGTCATCAATAGCAATGTTGAATGGATTACGAAGAAAACTGGTTTGACAAGAATTGGTTTTAAGCTCCCTATAATATCGGGAAAATTCATATATTCTTTTTTAACGTCTGATGAATCCCAGATATTATTCAGCAGTAGAAATGGAGAATATTTTGCTAGAGGAGATTGAAGACGTCTTGTCCATAAAAAAATTTTGCACATAAAAAAAACTTATTGAATCAAATTCATTTAATATATTTACTGTCCGCCTTGTAGTTCAATGCTAAGGTTGTTTAACGTCTCGAAAAATTTTTAGATATAAGCAAAGTAATATATAAAAGTAGTTTTCTGTAAATTTTTTATAAAGATCTTTATTTTTGTATAAAAGGAAAATATTTACTTCTCTCTTTAATTCGTATAATCACTTCATTTAGCTTTGAAATCCATCGGATATTTATATGATGTAATAATTGCTTATGTTCTGTATTTAAATCGACATATAGGATTTTATGAATTCTATTTCATAAGGCACTAGTTTTTATAAAATTTACTACGACTATAGTAGGTTCAAGAGCACTTTAAAATATATCAGGTAAGGTTTTCGCAACAGGTACGAACTGAGATTTAAGTGATTTAAAAAACCTGATCGCAATCATATAATTGATGAGGCTCCATCAGTCGTAGACAAAGGTTTAGTATACAATTATTCTTCGTTTATTTCACTTTCTGCAATAAAATAAAAGTTGGCTTAAATTGGAAACATAAGTCATTTCATTACATTGCATGCCATCAATTCCTTTTTTTTTTCATAGTTATCTGACAGAGGGATTCTCATAACTTTTTTTGTGGGCTTATATTTCCAACGATAGCAAAAGAAGGCTTTATTAAAAGTTCACCAATTGTATGTGGTTTCTTTGCTTTTATTATTAGCACTGATATATTATACTAAGCTTCAATAGATTTTTCAACATCCAAATGGCTGGCACATACATAATACGTCTTTGGCATAATTTTATATGCCGAAAAATAAAAAAAATATATATCATGCACAATAATTTCACACATATTTTCGGTTTCTCTCGCGGACCTTCTGGAATGTTGCTGCAGTCCCCTAGGGGTCCGCGGACCCCCATTTGTGAAACCTAGGGATAGACCATAGTCTATAGACTAAACTATATAAGTATTAGTCTATAGACTAGACTATAGATTAGTCTATGGACTAGAATACAGGTTACACTATAGCCTAGAATATATATTAGTCTATCGACTGGACTATAAATTATTCTATAGACTAGACTATCGACTAGACAATAATTATACTATAAATTATACTACAAAATATTTTCTCAAAAAAGTTTTCCACAAAATTAGTTCCTCAATAAAACAATAAAATATATTTTCATCACAAATTCAGATTTTCAACAAAAAAATAATTTTTCACCACAAACTTACCAAAAATTATAATTTCACCACATATAAATTTTTCTAAAAGGAAAGTTGTTGTTGGATAATTTAATGTAATATATTAAAACTTTAAAAATGGAAAAAAAATCTTTTAAGATTAAGAATTCCATTAATAGGATGAAAGAAAAATTAGATCTAGAAATTCCCAACTAAAATGAAAGTTAACTTTAAGTTATCGTTTCTCAAAATGTTCGTCTTGATGTTAACTTTTTTCGAAATGCTTTATTCGAGTTCGTTTCGAAATTTCTTTGTAGATTTCTTATAAAATAACAATAGAAAATTTTGCTAATATATAAAAGTCCTTTGAGAGATGCAGCACAGTGGTTCCAAAATACTTTTTTGGAAATAATTCTGTAACTTGTGAACCGTTGGAAATATCTCAATAAAATTTCATCTGGCCAGAGATGAGGTATTTTTGAGTTGATTTGAAGGAGAACAGATTCCTAACGGATCAGGGGTGGAATTGGGTAGACCTCAAAATTTTTCACCACAAATTTAATTTTTAAACAAAAATTACAATTTCACCACAAATTTATTTTTTATTATTTTTTTTTTTGACCACAAATTAATTTGCTCTCTAAAAAATTAACTTTTCACCACAAAATTAATTTCTTATCAAATATTATAATTTCACCGAAAATAAATTTCTTCACCACTAATTAATTTTTTCACCAAAATTTAAATTTTTCACAAAAAAATAAAAAAAAATAAAAAAAAATTTTTTTCACAACATATTAATTTTTTCACCACATTAATTTTTTCATCACAAATTTATTTTTTTTATTCACAGTAATATAAAAAGCTTCATAAGGCCAAAATAAACTTATATTACAAAGATATAATCCTGATTAATAACTAAAAATTAAATAACAATAAAATACAAATCTAAACCCAAAACAAAACATAGCTTCAATAAAAATTTATTTTTAAACCAAAAAAATAATTTTTCACAACAAATTAATGTTTCACCAAAAATTAATGTCAACACAAATTAATTTTTTCACCAAAATATTAATTTTCCACCACAAATTAAAAATTATATAAAATTATAAATATAAAAATAAAAAATAATAAAAGAATAATTTTTCTTCAAAAATTAATTTTTCACCACAAATAAATTTTTTTCACCAAAAAAAAAATTAATGCTTCACCAAAAGATAAATTTTTCACCACATATTAATTTTTTCACCTCAAATTAATTTTTTCATCAAAAATTTATTTGTTCACCAGGAAAATTATTTTTCACCACAAATTGATGTTTCATCAAAAATTATAATTTCAGCATAAATTAATTTTTTTATCAAAAATTAATTTTTCACCAAAAAATTAATTTGTTCACAAAACTAATTTTTCATCATAAATTAATTTTTTCACCAAGAAATTAATTTGTTCACAAAAAAATAATCTTTCACCGCAAATTAATTTTTCATCATGAATTATTTTTTCACCAAAAATTATAACTCCACCACAAATTATTTTTTTTTTTTCAGCACTAATTAATTAATTTTTAATTAATTTTTATTAAGAAAAAGTAATTTTTATTAGAAAACTAATTTCTCACCTAAAAATAATTGCTTCAATAATTTTTATTAAAAAATTTTATTTTCCTACAAAAATTAACTATTCATCAAAAAATCTAGGTTTTTTTCAATATGTGCATAAGACACAGTTTTAAATTTTTGTAAATACTAACTTGTATGATAGCTCTTTACCCTTACATTCTACATATCAATTAAGCTTAATATTTAGATGTCTTACTAACATTTAATTTTTTTACGTCATTTTCTCTGTTTCTACATAAAGTATTCTATATGTTGCTATTCTTCCAAAACTGACCTCAAATGTCACTCTGATATTCCTTGATTTGTTAAAAAAAGGGTTAATTGGTTTTAGCGTGTTTTTCTCTCTCTCTCTCTCTCTTTATTCTCTATATTTTCTTTGTAAAACAGTCAAGGTTACCGCTTGTGTTTGTGTAAATTGCGATAAAACAGTTGGTTCAGGTGTTGCAGTTGTTATTGAGCTGCTGCTACTGATAGTGATGCTGCAACTGCTGATGACGATGATGTTGTTGTTGTTGTTAATATGGGTACTTTGTGATGCTAGATTTTTCTTTTCTCCCAACATCACAGATAAACCTTGAACATTTACACACACAATCATGCATATAATCTACCATGCATACGTATTTTTTATTTTATACCACAATAAAACTAAAAGAATATATTGTTAAAATTTTATTTGCGGTAATGCATTTAGAGAAAAAAGTTTACGAGTTAAAGAAAAATTTTTGATAGAAATTTTCTAATATGATTTTTAAAAAGGTATATTTCCCTAGGTCAAAGATAAAAGATTTATTTGGAAGTTTTTTTTTTTTTAAATTTGTTTGAATTTATTTTTAATGATTATAAATATTTTGTTCAGTGTAAGAATTTAACAAATGCATGCCTAAGTTTGTATATTTCTTTCTATAGCAATAAAGCTATATACCTTAAGAGAAGGTAATTATCCTTGTAGAATATAAAAAAAATAAATAAATAAATATGTATATGTATATAAACCTACACATACATAACATAACAACATAATAAACACAACCGCAATCATAACACATTCATCCAAACACACCATTAAAACCACATACATTAAAAAAAAATAATAATAATAAAAAATATGAAAAAAAAAAACTACAACAATACAAAACAAAAAAGGAAAAAGAATCAAAGAGGTTTATTCTTTTACTCAAAGACCAAAAGATGAGCATAAAGCAAAAAATAAAGAAGACGAATACAAAAAAAGGTTTTTTTCAAGTTTATCCTTGTAGATTTTCTTATTGTAAGGATCTATTGAGTTCTTTTGGTGTATCTTTTTTTCTCAGTCATTTTTTTTTTTTTTATTTCATCAACATTAACATTAACAAACTTTTCTACATTAAATTAAATATTTGCTTAAAAAATTGTGCATGTTTTCTAAACACCGTAAACAATCACTAATTCTTTTGTAAACAGTGATAAAAAAAAATAATGTAAATAAATAGAAAAAAAAAATCACTGAAAGTCAAGAAAACAAGAATAAGACAAGCAGGGAGAAAGATGGTTTTAATTTAAAATAAACTTACGGGCCATTCCCAACCGTTGCCTTTGACTTAACGTAACAAAACAGTTTGTTTGCACAATTTCGTCTTTGAACTCAAAGACTAATATTTGCTGCTTTAAACCTTTTAACAGATGTTTGTTTTATTGTTTGTCCATTTAAATTTCGCGGCACAAGTTTTTGTTCTATCAAAGATAGCACTTGTATTTAACGATATTTAACTTGGCAGATTTAACGATCCCATATGGTTAAGTTTCAAGGATGAAACCTTTAAAGTGGATTTTTATTTAAAATGCTAAATAGGCAAAAGATGATACGAAAAGATTAAATTGTTGATAAAATCTTACAATGATTGTAAATTTAATTTCAGAGTTAAATAAAAAAAAAAAAAAAAAAAAAAAAAAATAGAAATTGTAACATTAATTTAATTGTTAAGAACTAGGAAATACATTGTAGACAAACTATTAATAAAACTATAGATACCAATATAGACTAGAATATAGCCTAGGATAGTGTTTAGAGTAGTCACTTGATCAGACTGATAAACTAAACTATGGCTCAGACTTTAGAATATACCACAGATAAGAGCATAAACTAGCCTAAGTATTAATCTATAAACCAGATCACAGATTAGTCTTGAAACTAGATTAAAGAATAGTTTATAAAGTAGGCTATAGAATAATCTATAAAATAGATTAGAGAATAAACTATAAAAAAAGACTATAGAATAGTCTGCAAAATCGACCACAGAATAGTCTATAAATTAGACTATAGAATAATCTATAAAATATACTTTAGTATTATCTATAAAATAGACCATAGAGTAGCCAAAAAAATATACTGTAGAATAAGCCATAAAATATACTATAGAACAGTCCATAAATAGTTTTAGAATAGTCAATAAAATAGGAAAGTCAGGAAAGTCTATTAAGTAGAATATTCTATAAAATAGATTATAGAATAGTCCATAAAATAGACTATAGAATAGTCTATAAAAAAGACTATGGAATAGGCTAAAAATAGATTATGGAATAGGCTATAGACTATAGAATATAGAATAATCTTTAAAATATACTTTAGAATAGTCTATAAAGTAGACTGTAGAATAATCAATAAAATAGTAAAGTAAAGTCTATAAAGTAGTCTTTAGAAAAGTCTATAAAATAAACTTTAGAGTAGTCTATAAAATAGACTTTAGAGTAATGTATAAAATAAACTTTAGAGTAGTCTATAAGACAGACTCTAGAAAAGTCTATAAAAGAGACTTAAGAATAGTCTATAAAATATACTATAGAATGTTCTATATAACGGACTATAGAATAATCTATAATATACTATAGGATAGATAGTATATAAAATAGACTATAGACTTTAAAATATACCATAGACTAATCTATAAAATAGCCTATAGGCTATAGAATAATCTATAAAATAGACTACAGAATAGTATATAAAATGGACTATAGAGTAGTATATAAAATAGACTTCAGAATTGGCTATGAAATAGAGTACAAAATAGCCTTTTCAATAGACTACGGAAAAGGCTATAAAATAGACTATAGAATAGTATGTAAATAAACTATAGAATAGTCTAGAAAATAGACTGTAGAATAGACTATGGAATAATCTATCAAATAGGCACTTAAATTGTCCATAAAACAGACTTCATAAAAGTCTATAAAATGTACTTTAGAAAAGTCTATAAAATTTACTTTAGAAAAGTTTACAAAATACACTCTGGAGTAGTCTATAAAATGGACTTAGAATAATATATAAAATAGACTATAGAATGTTCTATATAACGGACAATAGAATAATCTATAATATACTATAGGATAGATAGTATATTAAAATAGACTACAGACTTTAAAATATACCATAGAATAATCTATAAAATAGACTACAGAATAGTATATAAAATGGACTATAGAATAGTCTATAAAATAGAATATAGAATAGGTTATAAAATAGACTACAAAATTGGCTATGAAATTGAGTATAAAATAGTCCTTTCAATAGACTACGGAAAAGGCTATAAAATAGACTATAGAATAGTATGTAAATAAACTATAGAATAGTCTAGAAAATAGACTATAGAATAGTCTATAAATTGTACTTTAAACTAATCTACAAACCATACTATAGATTATTCTAGTCTATAAATTAGGCGTATGAGAAATATACAAACATATTAGTTTCCAAATATTTCTCATACTTCCAAGTGTTCTTTTTTTTTTTACAGATATTTTATGTATTTATTTGTTTTCCTTTATCACTACCATTTTCACTTACAACCTAACAACTTAGTATTTTCCATATTTTTTTCCTTTCTTTTTTCAATCATAAATAAATAATTTCATTATTTAATGGAAAATTTTAATTGTAATATTGTTATAAGTTTTTTTATACTTTCAATTTTTAATTGATTTCAATTATCATACGTAAATAATGTGGATGTTATACAGCTACTTTAACAATGTACATATAACAAAAGTTTAATAATAAAGAGACAAACTATCAAATAGAAAGAGATGGAAAATATAAAAATATCTACTACTTTAATTTAAAAATCCGTTTTTATTATCAGTAACGGGGAAATTGTGTTTACAATGCATGAAATAACATTAGAACACCCAGTCAGTTCAATTGCTACATTTAGTCGTAGACTCAGCTGGTTTTTGCAAAATAGAAGAAAAAAAAAAATCAGTAAATAATAATAAAACAAAAACTATGTATTTTCTAGTCGTCATTTGTGTAATAGTAGTTGCTGGTTCAATTCAATTATTGTTCTCTAATGCAGAAAAATGAATTGCTTGAGTGCTTTTTACAATACAATCGTACAGAATACATATTATATTGTAGAGTTTAAATGGTGGAAATAAGAGGGTGTTTTGTAAAGGGAGGTTATTTGAAATAATAAAGGGAGATTAACAATATAAAGTAGAGTCAAAGGTTAGATTATAGGTTAAACTACAAACTGATTAGAATATAGACTATACTAGACTATAGTTAGAGTATAGAATAGTAGCTCTGAAAGTAAAGACCGCAGCGAGGAAACTAAAATCTGTATACAGGTTATCGGTCCTACGGGTATGCTGCTCTTTTCGAACAACATCCGACGAAACGGCCCATGTCATAGCGGGAATGATTTCCGTAGATATCTTGGCTGACGAAGCCAAACGCTTTGATGAAATCAGAAGAGACCCATATCAACTAGACACTTGTGTACGTAAATTTGAAAGAGAAGCTTCTATAAGACAATGGCAGAGCAGATGGGAAGACAGCCGCAAAGGAAGGTGGATCTTTAAACTAATCCCGATAATAAATGTATGGCTAAACAGACGACATGGAGAAGTAAATTACCACTTAACGCAGTTTCTCTCAGGCCACGGAGGATACCGAAGTTAACTGTACAGATTCGGGTTAGATATCTCCCCATATTGTCCTAACTGTCCAAACCAAGAGGAAGATCCAGAACACGTCGTGTTCAACTGCGCACGCTTTCGCCACGATCGACAGAAAACAGAAGAAATCCTTGGGTGCCAATTGAATCCGCAAAATATTGTTGACATCATCCTTAATAAGTGAGAAAATTGGGATGTAACATTCTCATTGATTAAAAGTATCCATGATAAACTTAGAACGGAAGAGATTCTGAGAAAATCCCAAACACCAGGAGTAGCCTAGATAAGGCTAGGTAGACTATAGACTAAATTATAAATTAGACTATAGACTAGATTATAGACTAGACTACAGACTAAACTAGACTATATACAAGACTATAGACTAGTCTAGACCATAGACTATACTAGACTATAAGCTAAACTAGACTACAGACTAGACTATAAACTAGACTAGACTATAGACTAGTCTAGACCATAGACTGGACTATACTATAGATATGAATCTCTTGTTTGGTGGACCGCTACTAGTAAAAGATACGTGGTGGATCAACTCTACAGGATACAAAGATCCTTTACCAATGGTAGCTTATCTTTGTATCCTGTAGAGTTTAATACCCTCGCAATTCAATCAATTTACTGACTATATGATTCCCCACATGGACTTCGGAAATACTATAAAAGTCCTATTCTCCACCAAGAATGAATGAAGAAGGGGAAATCTTCTTGAACAATATGGAACGAGGATATACACTAACGGCTCAAAGATGAACTGCGGTGTCGGCTCTGGTGTCTTCTGTAACGATCTTGGAATTAGACACTCATATAGACTCTCTGACAAGGCAAACGTATTCCAAGCGGAAATACTAGCGGTCAGGGAAGCGTGTAAACTAATTCGCGATAGAAATATTCAAGGGAATATTGGTTTATTTGTCGACAGTCAAGCGGCAATACTATCGCTCAAATCACCTAAAACTACCTCTATTCTAGTCAGACAGTGTAAAGAGAAACTGCTAGGACTAAGTCGACTGTATGACATTACTATAGTCTGGGTTCCTGCGCATACGGATTACTATGGCAATGAACGGGCAGACGAATTAGCCCGGGCAGGCTCTGCTATGAATGCCTCCTTATCGGTTTCTGTCGCAATCCCGTTAGGACAGTCAAAAGCAGAATCCAAAAACACTTTCTAGAAAAGGCGAAAAATAGATGGCAAAATCTGGACAAATGTAAAGCCGCGAAAGAAATGTGGCCTACCTACAACGAAAAACGCTCAATGCAACTCATTGGCTACAAACGTAAAGACATCTCGAGACTAATAGCATTGTTTACAGGTCACTGGACGATCGGGAAACATGCAAGCAGTCTTGGTCTGCCTTACAATGAATATTGTCGTAGTTGTGGCAATCGCGGAAGGAGGAGACAGTATATCATCTTCTATGTGAATGCCCAACCTTGAACACAATCAGACATTAATTTCTGGGAAGGTACCAATTAGACAACCTCTGTGAGATATCTGACACTAGACTCAGTGACATTATTAAATATCTCAATGCTATAGGCTAGATCTAATTAATTTATGTTCTCTTTGTTCTTCCCTACATTTCTATCTCATTTCAGACTCAGTACAACTCATTCACCTGGCGAGTAGTGTGGACCCATCAAAACGGATTCTAACGAGTCTAATTGATTGCTCGTAAGGTTACGGGCTACCACTTAAACCAACCAACCATACTATAGATCAGACTATAGACTAGACTATAAATTAGACTATAGACCAGAATATAGACTAGAATATAGACTACACTACATACTAGGCTATAGACTACACTACGTGAGAGTTGCAATAGAAAGAATGATGCCAAACGTAGTAGGCCACAGGCAATCTAAGAGAAAAATAGTTACCACGGTAGTAAGCTCGCTGATTCTTTATGTGGCTCCTATATGGACAAGAGCCCTTAAAATAAAATCTGTAGCAGAAAAACTCCTATCAGTGTATAGGCTATGTGCGCTGCGTAAAGGCAGTTCTTTTCGGACAACATCGGAAGATGCAGCGTTTGTCATTGCAGGAATAATTCCAATAGACATTCTAGCCGACGAAGCCAAATGTATGTATGAACGTAAGCAAAGAGAGGAAGATATTACTAGTATTAAACGTAAACTAGAGAGAGATACATCAATAGTATTATGGCAGCATCGATGGGAAAGAAGTTTAAAAGGAAGGTGGACCTACAGACTCATACCAGACATTCAAGTTTGGCTAAATAGAGAACACGGAGAAATAAATTACTATCTCACGTAATTTATTTCTCGTCACGGAGGCTACAGAAGTTATCTACACAGGTTTGGTTTGGGCGAATTGCCGATATGTCCCTACTGTCCCAATGTAGTTGAAGATCCCGAGCACGTCATGTTCTACTGCCCGCGTTTTAATGAAGCAAGAGAACATACAGAAGAAAAAGTCGGTCACAAGTTGAATGCTGAGAACACCATAAACATAATGATAAGCAAAAAAGAACACTGGGAAGCTATAGGTAGCATGGTAGCTGATATCCACAAGGAATTAAGGATGGAGGAGAAAAGAAGAAAATTATTTTTATCACACTCGATAGAGGCTAACTAAGCCTATACGGCCTTGCGATGCAATATCGTAACAGACAGTTCCGCAGGGCACAAGGATGACGAAGGAGGTGGTTTTAGTCGGTAGGAATCCGACATAACCCGTTGATCCCTAAGTGGCATCGGGTAATATATGAAAGATTTCCACCTGCCTAATAGAAAAAAAGACTACACTGCAAACTAGACTACAGACTATAATAAAGACTAAACTCTAGACCAGACTACAAACTAGTCTATAAACTAGACTATTAAGTGGGATAAAAACTAGGCTATAGAGTAGATTATGGACTAGACTATAGACTACACTATCTAATCTAGACTGTAAACTAGACACCATTCTCTCAGCAATTTTGAAACGGATTTTAAAATTTTAGTTTAGATTTTTTTTTTTTTTTTTTTGTAATTTCTTTTTTACCTTCCTTTAAGATCATTTCTAAAGCTGTTTATTATCTCACTATTTCCTTGCCTACAAATAAAATTTACTTAACATTTTAGTTTAATATTTTTTCTTATTTTAAGCTTCTTAATATAGAAATTAGTTCAAGGATATTAAATTGCATGCTTTATAAACTTTAGAGCTAAAAACTACGCAACTAAAAACAAAAACGCACGCAAAATAGTAATTACTATTTTGCTTAATGGAATGCGTTACAGTTATAATTAAATGCTTAATTTATATTTAATAGATATTAACTCTTTAATTTGTATTTACATTAAGACATTAAACAAAGTTAATGATGTAAATGCCAATTAAGCATAACCAAAATTTAAGGCAAAAAAAGAAAATAATTAAACTAGAATTCTTACAGTTAGCATCATATATAAATTAATATAATTAATAGCACTAAATAAAGAATGAGATAGAATAAAAATAGAGAGTTTAAAAGTACAATTTAAGAACAAAACTATGACTAAATATTTTATTTTAGTATACAATAAATTTATATATAAAACAATTATTCCAACCTAACATCTCCTCTTTGTAAAACCTCTAATTTTACTTACAACCATAACAGACTGGCTGGCAGAATGGCTGACTGAATCAATGAATATATATATATATATATATATATATATATATATATATGTCTGAATCTTTGTCTAAAATAACAGGGTGTAGGATTTAACTGCAATTTTTCAATCATTGAACTGTTAAATATAAAATTTCCGCAAAATAATATAAACAGCCAACTTTGTCTGTTGGTTGGCTGATGTTTTAATACTCCAGCTCATCTATAATTACAATTGCCAAATATTCAGCTAAACAACAGAAAATATTTATGGTTACATTAAAATTAAAATATTTATTATGCCAAAAAAATTAATTCTAAGTTAGTTTGCATGTGCAAAAAAAAAAAAGAAAAAAAAAATGATTTATTGCAAAAAATTAGAATTTCTTTTAATTTATATATAAAATATAAAAATACTTAAAACTATAACATTTATTTAAAAAGCATTTTTTGTTTTTAATAAACTTTTAAGAAATTGAATTTGTGATAAATCATATTCTTCAGTTAAAAAAAAGAACAGAAAAAGAACTGCCAAAGTAATGATTTTATCATTGTGTTGTCATTGGAAGGAAGCACTTAGTGCTGAAAAAAAAGCTGCAGGGGTTATTCTTTTCAGCTATGGTTGTCATTGGTGGCATGTTCTTCTTTTATGCTTCTTGTTCATTGCTTTTGAAGTACTTCTCTTAAAACTATATTTATAAATTTTTTTAATATTAATAAAAATACTTTTCAATTTGTAAAATTTGTATTTTCTTAGAAATTATTTACCTTTTTTCCTGCTAAAAATATAATTATTTTAACTTTTTTGGAAGTAATTTTTATTAACTTCCAAAAGAGTGCAAAATATCTACTTCTGAAGTGGCGAAAAAGTTGTTTTTTGTAAGCAATTGCTCGTTTTTGTGCTGGGTTATTGCACGAGTATAAGTATTAGCAACATTATCTATAATTATATTTACCTACTACCTAGAAATTTGTTTATATTTTATCTCTTAAAACAAAAGTCCTTTAAAAACAAAATGTTTTTAAATATATACCTACTTATAAAAAGCGTACATGCCTTTGCATATATTTCAACTTATTCACTAATTCAAATAAAAGCTCAAAAAAAAAAAAAAAAATAATAAACAGGGTTGTTTTTGACATCAATTGTCTTGTAATAAATTTCAAAAATAGAAAATGTTCTTCCTTTTAAAAGCTCAAGTAAACGAACAGGTGTTTATTTGGTTACATACAAACACAAACACATATATAATTTCATTACCCGCTTGACTACAAACTTCGATAATTCTCAAACATTTGTCTAACAAAAGCTACGAGAACGACTATGGAAGGCGTTTCGAGAATAAACTTTTAGAGCTCACCTGTCGTTCAGTTTGTGGCAGCAAATCGTTCGATATCGTAGGTTCGTTTAAGATATCTATATCGAATCATTAGCGATATCGATAGCGAAAGGAGAAAATTTTCGTTAGAGATACGTTTTCGATATCAAGAAAGTTCGATAATTGTTCGATATCAATATTGCTAACAAATCATTGACAATAGTTTGAAAACGATAGTATTCTACTTTGTTTCGTTGTCATTTTGTTCTCAATTTAAAATTAAAAGCTGATTTCATTTTTAAAGTCATATGTATGAATCATATATACAACATATATTATGATCCATATATATTTGGATCCGAAAATTGAGGGTATATTTTATACATATTTATTGATATGTATTTAAAGGCCCTATTGTGAATGATTATTAAAATATTTTTTTTTTATTATAAATTTTATTAAAAAATAAAAAGCACATACATATACAATAAATATTTTTCACTTGTACACAAAGTATTGCTCTTCGTGACTTGATTGTTCCAAGTGACTTAATTTCTCTTCGTAACTTGATTTCCAATAGACCTACATATATACATACATTCAGTATAGAAAAAAAATGAGACCATATTCAACAAATTCAGAGAACGTAACTGTTTTGACTTTTATTATAAAGGTCAGAGGATTATATTTTCACTTTTATATTTTTTAGGCAGAATAACATTATTAGATGATTTTTATTTTTTCGATCATAAATAAATTAATTTCTGAATGTTATTGGTAGTATTGTAAAAACAAAGAAATCGCCAAAACAAAAAAAAGTTCCTAAAACCAAAAAAAGAAAAAAATCACAAAAATGAAAAAACGAATAAATAACAAAATTCAAAATAAAAAAATCGCTAAAATGAAAAGCAAAACAAAAATGCTCAAAACATCAAATTAAAAAATCACCAATTTAAAAAAAATCGTGAAAACGACAGATTAAAAAACGCTAAAATGAAAAAAGACCAAATAAAATATCGCTTAAATAAAAAAGTTCACAAAATAAAAATGCAAAAATAAAGCAGCAAAATGAAAAATAAAATTGACAAAACAGAAAAAAATGGCCAAAACGTCAGAATAAAAAAAATCGTTAAAATGAAAAAATCGCCGAAACAAAAACATCGCTAAAACTAAAAAAAAAACATAAGACAAAAAATCCTAAAAATAAAAAAATTGCCAAAACAAAAAACGCCCAAGCAAAAAAACCGCCAAAATAAAAAACGCAGAAAAAATTAAAAATAATTTCAAAAATGACAAAATAAAAAACGCAGAAAAAATTACCCAAAATGAAAAAAAGAAATCGCTAAAAAATGATAAAGCAAAAAATTGCCAAATCGGGAAAAGCTATGGAACGGAGAATAATCGTCATACTGGAATCAGTAACATCCTCCCTTAAACTCCAATAGTTGGGCTATATGGATTTTGATGTGCTAATCACGAATCTGCTTTCAGTTTTTTGCCTATAAGGAAATTTTTATTCAATGGGGGTGTGTTCAATTTTTCGCCCATAAAAAGGGCATTATTTTTTCACCATAAATCAAAAATAAAAAAAATCGTAAAACCGAAAAAATAAAAAAAATCGCTAAAACGAAAGAACGACAAATTAAATAAAAAAGTCGACAAAAAAACATCAAAACTAAAAATCACCAGAATAAAAAAATCAAAATGAAAAGATCGCCAAAACGGAAAATGGAAAAAATCAAAAAACCCGCCAGAATAAAAAATGTCAAAAAATAAAAAAAAAAATCGCCAAAAACACAAAAAAATTAAAAAAAAAATTGCAAAATCGGGAAAAACTTTAAAACGAAGAAAAAAAATCCCCAAACCGGATAGAGTTAATACAGTTATTCATAGTTTTATTCGCACTCTCTTTAAAGAAAAAAATGAGACCATATTCAACAAAATGGTTTACGTATATTACCTTCTCAGGAATTTAATGAGTAACCAATTGACATCTTAAAAAAATGAGATTTCTTTCTCTTTCTTTCTTTCTTGCTTTTACTTTGAATTTCTAAATTGTCCTTAACTAGATTTGCAACATCCTTATAAAAAATAATAATATCAAGCGCGAAAGGATATTGATCAAATATATTTCCATACATTTACGAAAAATTATATGTTAAAGTTTCGTTTGATTTTTTATATTTCCAATTTTATAAAAAATTTATTTTTAATTTTATTTTTTAATGACAAATTCTTGTTTTTATTAAATTCACAAACACTTCTTATCAGAGGCACCAACCAATTTATTTGGTGTTCAAATCATTGAAATAGTTAAATCAGTTAACGATATATAGTTATACAAAATCACTTGGAAACAAGTTTGAAAGGGTTACTTATTATTTCGTAAATTTTTAGTAACAACAGTATTTAAAATGATAGATATCGTTTATAAAAGAAGAAGTTAGAAGTTTGAATAAATATGTTAAATAAAAAAAAAAATAATAAAAAAAAAAAAAAAAAACAGATAAGGTGTAGGTCATATATGTATTCATATACGGTATCATATATGACACCATATATCAATAAAAATTCTCATATATAGTTCCATATATGGTTATATTATTCATATATGGTTTAATATATGAATCCATATATTACAAATATTACTGCATACTTTTCATAATATTCTGATAAATGTGGACCTGACGGTGTTCCAAGTTGTGTTCTTATAAAATGTTTACATTCTCTTATATCTCCAATAACATACTTATTCAACATATCAATATTTAGTGGTTACTTTCCTGAAGTTTGGAGGAAATCTTATATTATACCTTTGTTTAAATCCGGTAGCAGATCCAACATTTCCAATTATAGAGGTATTGCTAAATTAAGTGTTATTCCAAAACTTTTCAAAAAGATAGTTACTGAAATCATTTTGGCTAGAGCGCCGTATTAACAACCAGAAGGTTGTTGGTTCAACCCCATTCTGAAGCTGTTAGTTTTTTATAACAAAATGTCTAAAAAGATATTTTAAAGTAAATAGAATTTTTGTCGATTAGGATGCTATGTGCGACATGGTGTACTGAGTAAGACGTTAGTCATTAAAAACGAATGGTTAGTGTGTGTCCAAGTTCGAGTCTCACTGACAGCAAAATTTTTTTTGTTTTTTTTTTATTTTTGTTTTCGTTTAGGTACATATTTTTGAGTACCCCTAGAGTCAAAAAATAACTACATGAATTTGTGGACAAGTCGAACAAAAATAACTAGTTATTCAGGCAAAAAAAAAGTAGTTTATTTTTGTTTCCAATTATACCTGCTAGCTTACCAGGAAAGCAAAGTTTTTGCTGGGAAGTAACAAAATGTCGAGAAATTAAAACTAAAAGATAATTTCTCGAAACATTTACGTTCGAGATTTTATCGAAAAAAATTAATATTGTGATAATCGATATTTTAAGAAGTATCGAAAATTACTCTAATCTTTACTATCGCGAAATTATCGGTGCGGTGATACTATCAAGAAATTATCGGTTGCGGTGATACGAACATTCACAATTTATTTAATTTTCGATAATTTTTCGAACATATTTGTTTCGAAAATGATTCGTTTTTACAAACATTCAATAATTTCTTATCTCAGGTCAAACGGGTATACATACATACACACATTCAAGAAAAGGTAAGTATGAATGTGTTGGAGAGTAGATATTTGAAAACGAACTCAACAAAAGTTAACTGTAATATGAAAATGAAAAAAAAAAAAAATACACACACCCCTATAAACAACAATATCGATTATTCTTTTTAATTCACTACATTCAACACTGAGAGCAAAAGTTAAATTAAATTGAAAACTTAATTGGAACCAGAAAATTTTTTAAGTAAAATATAAAAGAGACAAAATTCTAAACTATGAATAGATAATTAAACTAGATAAGAGGTTAGAATATAAACTAGACTAATCCATAAACAAAATTTTGAATTATGAATATAAACTAAATTATAGACGAGTCTATGAACAACAAAATATGATTTGATGATTTTTTTTTTTTTCAAATATATGATTTTTTGAATCACCAACAAAAAATTTTTTGAAGCCTCTCAAAGAATCTTGTAATAAGATTTTATTTAAAAATTGCAATATTTGAATATTGACAATTAAGTGAAATTTTGTATTTTTGATGTAAATATTATTGAAAAATACATTGTATATTGTTAGACACCACCAAAGTGAAATGTATTTTCATGACAATTAAAGGCGTTAATTTTATATGCCTGGTCTATATCGACCAATATCTTCATATACTTAGGACATTTAGAAATTGTTCTTTTATTTTAATTCGTTTTTCTGAGGAATGATGCGGAAAATCGTAAAAGAGCACTTCATAAGGATATAAAATTTAATTATAAATGATACATTACATAGCTTGTAAGAAGAATCATAATTGTCCTAACATAATCCTATTTTTATATTCTTGTAATATTTATTAATATGAGTTTAAAATTTAACATAAGCTAAACAATGAATAGCAAATAATTTAGGGCCTTAAAAAACTTGGGTTGATGTAATTTTTTATGATTTATTATTATTTTCTTTTTTTTATTCCATTTAGGAGTCTTCGAACATGATTAATTTGAACTTCTTTGAAATCAATTTTAAGATAAGAACAAAACCGTTGTTATATTCCATAAACAAAATTGTTCGAAGTTGTATGATTTATATCTTAAATCTCGAAAACGTTTTCTTTCGATTCAAAATATATGCGAAATATTCCTTAGAATTTTTCTCTGATGATAGTAGAATGTTTAGCCGGGTCAGAACTAGGTATAAAGTTAAAATTAAAAATAAAAATAATAAAATAATTTTAATGATTTTTACACCAAAATTATGATTTTTCTTTTCTGAAATGATGATTTTTTGTCCAAAGTTTCTGGCAACTCTGCCCATATATGTGAGTTTTATATATGTGTTAGTACCAACTTTTACCGCTTATAACTTCTAAAATACAAAAACAAATGTTTATAAAATTTACACTTACGAGAAAATACCTTTCTAATGATATTTTTTTTTTATGTATTTGTGTCAACCAGACTATAGATTAGTCTATAAACTAGAAAATGGATTAATCTCTCAACTAGAATATAGAATAGTCTATGAACTAGACTATAGATTAGTGTATTAACAAGGCTAGTCTATCAACTAGACTAGAGGCTAATCTATAAAGTAGAATATAGATTAGTCTATCAACTAGACTATAGACTAGTCTATAAACTGAATTATAGTTTGGTCTTTAAACCAAACTATATTTAGCCTCCAAATTTCCTCAAATGTTTTCATTGATATAAGTATATATGTATGTATATATGTATGTATGTATATATGTATGTATGTATGTATGTATATATGTATGTATGTATGTATATATGTATATAAATTTTTATTTTTATTTGTAAATTCAATATTTCTATACATATCCATAAATTTTTTTATTTGCTTCGAACTTTGATTTTGTATTTAAGCTACAACAAAATTTTATCAAACATTATTTTGAATACAAAAATAGAAGCAATAACAACAACAAAGCTTTGTTTTCTTGGCTCCTGCTATTGAAATTTGATGTGGCTTTATCAAACAGTTTCCTGTTTGTAGCATTGTTCCCTAGGATATGGGAAGTACAAAAGTGTGCGAGTGTTTGTGTATAAGTAAGAGAATAGCACTATAAAAGAAATCATATACATAATAAAGTACTTACTCACACCCACACACAAAATGCCAAAACAAAAAATTAAAGAGAAAACATGATACATTTTTCCCTCCTTTCTCACTTTCTCTATCTCTTGTGCTCGAGCCCTAAAAAATGGAAAGAGTTTTTTTTACTTATACATACACATACACATACACATACATTAATATGTATTTCTACATTGTGTTTTATAAACACCTACATTTATAGCCATTAGATATTGTTGCTGGAGAAAAATTATGTATTTGTTTATTTTGGAGTTAGGTTGTTAATTGAAGTTTATATTGTTGTTTTGTTTTTGTTGTTGTTTATTAGTTTACACATTTATTCGTTTAACAAACATGTGTTGTTTATAAAAGCATCCTCAGTGTCTTTTTTAGTGTGTATTTTTTTTATGTGGTCCATTTTCTTTTTAGTTCTTAGTAACCATGTTTATGTATGTATATATTAATATATTATATTTATGTATGTATATACATATTTGTTTAGATGCTGTTATTGTTGTTGCTGTTTATTATAAATGATATATATTCTAGAACACAATGTACTTGAGTTTAGTAATGACCCAGTAGGGATTATTATGAAAAAATAAAACAGCGAAAGGTTCAGCTGTTATACTTTTTTTGTTTTATTTTTATTTTTTTTTGGTTTTATGACAGTACTCGTTAAACCTTTTATAGTAACAGAGCTGTTAGAGAATTTAATCACGTAAAATTTCGTTTTTTCTAACGTTCATTGTTATTTTTAGCAAATGAACACTTTTATGCAAAATTAATTATTTTGCTTGCGTTATCAAGATAAACTCATTTTATTGTTCTTTTATTTTGAATATTTAAAATCAGAGAACGTAACTGTTTTGACTTTTATTATAAAGGTCAGAGGATTATATTTTCACTTTTATATTTTTTAGGCAGAATAACATTATTAGATGATTTTTATTTTTTCGATCATAAATAAATTAATTTCTAAATGTTATTGGTAGTATTGTAAAAACAAAGAAATCGCCAAAACAAAAAAAAGTTCCTAAAACCAAAAAAAGAAAAAAAATCATAAAAATGAAAAAACGAATAAATAACAAAATTCAAAATAAAAAAATCGCTAAAATGAAAAGCAAAACAAAAATGCTCAAAACATCAAATTAAAAAACCACCAATTTAAAAAAAATCGTGAAAACGACAGATTAAAAAAAACGCTAAAATGAAAAAAGACCATATAAAAAATCGCTTAATAAAAAAGTCCACAAAATAAAAATGCAAAAATAAAGCAGGAAAATGAAAAATAAAATTGACAAAACAGAAAAAAATTACCAAAACGTCAGAATAAAAAAATCGTTAAAATGAAAAAATCGCCGAAACAAAAACATCGCTAAAACGAAAAAAAAAAAAACAAAGAAGACAAAAAAAATCCTAAAAATAAAAAAATTGCCAAAACAAAAAGGCCCAAGAAAAAAAACCGCCAAAATAAAAAACGCAGAAAAAATTAAAAAAATTTCAAAAATTACAAAATA
Source organism: Protocalliphora azurea (assembly GCA_932274085.1). Taxonomy (NCBI): domain Eukaryota; kingdom Metazoa; phylum Arthropoda; class Insecta; order Diptera; family Calliphoridae; genus Protocalliphora; species Protocalliphora azurea. The sequence goes on along the minus strand of OW026521.1, from coordinate 26,604,548 downwards.
AAAAGAAATCGACAAAATAAAAAACGCAGAAAAAATTACCCAAAATGAAAAAGTTATAAAAATGAAAAAAAAGAAATCGCTAAACGCAAAAAATGATAAAGCAAAAAATTGCCAAATCGGTAAAAACTATGGAACGGAGAATAATCGTCATACTGGAATCAGTAACACTGGTCGGCCAAAAAATCCTCCCTTAAACTCCAATAGTTGGGCTATATGGATTTTGATGTGCTAATCACGAATCTGCTTTCAGTTTTTTGCCTATAAGGAAATTTTTATTCAATGGGGGTGTTCAGTTTTTCGCCCATAACAAGGGCATTATTTTTTCACCATAAATCAAAAATAAAAAAAAATCGTAAAACCGACAAAATAAAAAAATCGGTAAAACGAAAGAACGAAAATTAAATAAAAAAGTCGATAAAAAAACGCCAAAACTAAAAATCATTAGAATAAAAAAATCAAAATGAAAAGATCGCCAAAACGGAAAAAACATCACTAAACTGAAATAATAAGCCATAACAAAAAAATCGTTAAAATGGAAAAAATCAAAAAACCCGCCAGAATAAAAAACGTCAAAAAATAAAAAAAATCGCCAAAAACACAAAAAAATTAAAAAAAAAATTGCAAAATCGGGAAAACTTTAAAACGAAGAAAAAAAAATCCCCAACCCAAAATTTCTCTTTAAAGAATTTTGGGAGACAGAAAACAGAGTTGAATTGTCAAACGGTTTGTTAAACCGTTATTTTTATTTTGCTTATTTTATTTTCCATGAATTTTCGCAGATTGTTTTTAGAAAACCCAAGAGCTATAACGTTTTAAAATTGGTAAAAAATATTTTAAAAAATATATCAAAAAAAAAAAAAAAAGAAAAAAAACGTTAAAATCGTTAAACGTTTCCACTGAAATTTCTTCTTAAATTTTTAACAAGTGATACAACCCAAATTTACAACAAAATTAATTGCATAATTTAGTGTAAATATAAAAGATATTTTCTTAACTTTTTGCTCTACAAAATTTAAATAAAACATCTTAAACCATTGCAGGACTTATTAACATTCATTTGATACCCATACTGGGATGATATAAACGTCGTAACTATTTTCTATTTTAGTTTTTTAATTGTGTATTATATTTCTATTTTTTTTTTTAAGAATTAGCTATTTTTTACCACTGACACCATTTTAATAATACGCAGAAAAATAAGTGAGAATTTTATGTTCATAAGGGATGTATTAAATATGCAGTCCATCACAATAAATTTGTGTGTGTGTCATTTTGTTTTTTTTTTTTAAGAATATAATAAAAAAAAATCTTATCTTTAAAATAATAAAAAGACGTACAGAAATTCTGAAAATGGTGCAATTAAAGTAGAAATTTCTTAAAAAAATTGTAATAAAGCTTTAAAGATCAGCGTTGCCAAATTAGCGCTTTTTAGTGCGTTTTATTTACAAATAGTTGACAACGCTGTTAAAGATATAGGGTACATTTTATCTATTTGTTTGCTTTCATTTGTACTAAATTTGTTTCCGCCACGGCGGCTTGTCTTCTTGGATTAAATATTTCCTTGATGTATAGCTCATACGTGGTAGAGAAAATCCTGTCATGTTACACTCTAAGATAGCTTCGGTCCTAGAGAACGTAACAGTTTGGCAGGTATAAAAAGGTGCAACACTGACTCGTCGGTGTTGTCGTACTGGACTGGCTGTTGAAGAGGCCCTTCGGGGAATCACGTGGTAGTTGCGGTTTAGACCTAAACCGCAGGTAGGGGTTTATAGTCCCGATGTGGTGTTGCATAGCAACACAAGGCGCCAATAGTGCAGCAGGAGGTTAGATAGCTCCAACTCCTAAGCAAGGGGGAGTGAACTTATCCAGACAATGAGTCTCTCGAATTGCCACCTGCGTGTTCTTAACAGGCTCATGGGGGCGTTGGTTGGCGCATTGTACCTCACTCAGTGGTAAGACCACCGTGGGATAAGGCCGTCATGGCAGATGCCCACGTTAATCTTGACCACATCTGTACTAAATTTGTTTATAATAGACTTAAAAAGACTTCATTGTCTATATATGTATATATTTTTTTCACGAATTTGAAAATACCAAATTTAATTCGCGAATTATCGATTTAAGTTAAACAGATGTTTCAAGTATCATTTTAAAGGTAAATTTATAACCCTTAACTGAAGACCTCAGTGAACGTTGTAACATATATATTTTTGAAGATAGTCGCATTTTTATAAAGATAATTTATGTTAATTTAGGAGTATTGTAAATCGCTGACCATAGCGAAAATTAAAATTCGGTATATGCCTTACCAGCGTTAAAGTTAATATTCTTGCCAAATTTCATTAAATTTAGATGATTTGTAGAAGCAAGTGGCGATTTTTCTATTTGATTATAAACGAAACAATACAAATTTAAATAAATAAAATTGAAATATTTACCCCCGAACTATAAATAGCGAGATATGGACCATAATAAAGATAATTTTGAAAGATATTTGTAATTTTGTGTATATGTATTGGTTAGGTTAGGTTAAAAAGGGTAGCGTCTTCACGTCTCCACGCAGAGACCATTCGGCCCATTGTGATCTCTTTATAAATGCCAAGAAAGTCTAAGAGAAAAAGAGAGACCTTTTTAAGATAAGGCAACAGAATAATAAAAGAAAAAGAAAGAGAAAAATGTGAAACCTAAGACCCATCAATCAAAAACGACTACTCCTAAGCCACTTTATCCCCATTGTGAACTCTATAAGGTTACTAAGTCCCTTACCCGTAACTTCTTCTAGTTCGTATAGCATGTGGCTTCCAAACCACTTCAGTCTACTACGCTTAAGTCCCACACAATGACAGAGTATATGCTCTACTGCCTCTAGCTACTTCACATCATCGCACGTCTTACAAAAATCTGTCGTGCCAATGTCCCACTTACTAGTCATTTTCCCTATTGCGAAGTGACCAGCGATCATACCCAGAATGACACTTTGGTTCCCACAATGATTCGTTCGTCCTAAAGTCCATTCCCTTATGGCCATGAAATATGACCCAATTGGAATCCAATCCGATACCTCCATAAAAGACCTGTACAGCTCTGAGCCTTTGCGAGCTAACTCATCAGCTATTTCATTGCCGAGAATGTCACAGTGACCAAGAACCCAACAGAGTCTTATCCTGTAGGCATTCATTAGCCTTCTCAATTAGAAAATATAAAATTAAAAAAAAAAACAGAAAAAAATGGCCAAAACGTCAGAATAAAAAAATCGTTAAAATAAAAAAATCGGCGAAACAAAAACATCGCTAAAACGAAAAAAAACGTAAAAAGACAAAAAATCGTAAAAATAAAAAATAGCCAAAACAAAAAAGGCACAAGCAAAAAAACCGCCAAAATAAAAAATGCAGAAAAAAATTTTAAAAAAATTTCAAAAATGACAAAATAAAAAGAAATCGCCAAAATAAAAAACGCAAAAAAAAATTCCCCAAAATGGAAAAATTAAAAAAATTACAAAAAAAAAAACAAATCGCTAAACACAAAAAGTGCTAAAACAAAAAATTGCCAAATCGGGAAAAACTATGTAACGAAGAATAATCGTCACATTGGAATCAGTAACACTTGTCGGCAAAAAAAAAAAAAAAAAATCTTCCCTTAAACTCCAATAGTTGGGCTATATGGATTTTGATGTGCTAATCACGAATCTGCTTTCAGTTTTTTCCCTATGAGGAAATTTTTATTCCATGGGGGTGTCAAATTTTTCGCCCATAACAAGGGCATTATATTTCACCATAAATCAAAAATAAAAAATCGTAAAACCGACAAAATAAAAAAATCGCTAAAATGAAAGAACGACAAATTAAATAAAAAAGTCGACAAAAAAACGCCAAAACTAAAAATCACCAGAATAAAAAAATCAAAATGAAAAGATCGTCAAAACGGAAAAAACATCACCAAACCGAAATAATAAGCTATAACAAAAAAGTCGTTAAAATGCCTTCTCAATTAGAAAATATAAAATTAAAAAATAGATGGGGAGCAATAAATAGACGCAAAGGTGAAATATCATCTTAGTTCCAAACATTTTCATACAAACAAATTATGAAAATATTTATAAAAACAAAAATAGATTTAAAAACAAGTCGGTCAATCCCGATTATATGATATCCCACACCATAGCCATCAAAATTCGTGAAGGGGTCTTATATTAGACATGTGGACAATTGTGAACCGATACTTTTACTGAGTGTAAAATAAAATATACGAATACAGAATATTACGTTAATACTAACATTTATATGAATTTATGCACTTTAGGGTGATTCCCAAAAGTGGACTTATATGGAAGCTATGGTAAATTACGGAGCGATCCTAATAAATTTTGTCACTGTTATTTCTAATTATATAAAACTTATTTGTGTCGAATATAAACTTGATACTAACATCTCTATGTGATTTATGCACGTTAAAGTGATTTTTGGAAGAGGGTTTTATATTTGAGCTATGGTCAATTATGGACGATTAAAATTATGGAAATTTAAGGCATTTATGATAGTTAAATCCCTATTCTGGAAGGACATTTGTATGGGGGGGCTAGATGAAATAATGGATCGATCATAACCAATTTCACACAAGGTTTACATGGCCAGCCATCCAGCCAGCCAGACGGACGGACGTTAGATAGACTCAAAAAATGACTCTTAGTCGATTGGTATACTTTAAGGTGGGTGTTAGATGATTTTTTCTGTGCGTTACAAACATCAGCACAAACGCATAATACCCCAACCACCTATGATGGTGTAGGGTATAAATAGTTGGGAGCAAGAAAAAAATAAATAAAAAAATTTAATATTGCCTTAGTTCCAAATATTTTCATCACTACTGTAAAGGTATTTTTATTTAGATTTTTTTCTGAGCGTTACAAGCATCAGCCCAAACGCATAATACCCCAACCATCTATGGTGGTGTAGGGTATAAATAGTTGGGGAGCAAGAAATAAATAAATAGAAAAATTTAATATTGCCTTAGTTCTAAATGTTTTCATCACTACAGTAAAGGAATTTTTGTTTTTTTAACATAAACATAAAACCTTTGCATAGAATACAACTAGAAGTTAAAGTGAGAGGCACTTCGAACTAAATTTAAAAAAAAAAAAAATACTAATTTTTTTCAACACAAAAACAAAATATATGTGATTACATATATTTTGTTGTTGCATTAATAAGGTTTTTGACAATTAATTCAGGTTTTTTTTCTCTCACATAAATATCTAGTTACTAATCTAAGTCCTTTAGCCTTTCAAAATTTATAAAATAATTATAATTTGTTAATATACATTTGAATATTTTGTTAATATACTTTGGAATTCTAAAAATTTTTTCATTTGCTCAAGATTCCCTTTTAACCTTTAGAATAATTCTAAAACCAAAAATATTTGTATAAATATTATTGGAATATATGTACAAACATACATACATACATGCATACATACATACTTACATATTTCAAATCGTTTATTTGTAAATTTTTTTACATAAATATTTATTGGGTGCGGTTAAAGTTTGTTATATTTATTTAATACTCTTAACATTCTTATTTTATTTTCTTTTATTTTGTTTTAGCAATTCTTGTTATACTGACCCTAATTTCTAAGAACATTCAAATGTACTTGAAACATTAGGGTATGTAATCTAACAACGATAAAAAAAAAAGAAAAGAATTTGCATTTTTACCACCATTTTATACACGTGCTACTCAAATCGAAAACCGGACTCTACAAAATGCCAGATGTAATCGTTTGAAGATTTCAAAAAAGTGGGTGTAGGAGCAAAAAAACAAAAAATGGAACAATAAAGGAAAGAAAAAAAAAAGAAAATAAATGTTAAAAACGATGACATTGTCGACCAAACCCATGTATAAATGACAAATGACACAGACCAGAAATACATATTTATTACTGGTGGCAACTGAAAGAAAAAAAAAAGAAATTGTAAAATAAAAAAAATTAAAATAAAAAAACAACTTAGAGTGCTATATTCGGCTGTGCCGAATCTTTTATACACATATTTATATATTTTTGAATGTATGTACAAACAAACTGACAGCATTTACAAAAAGCAACAACACCAATAATTAATATAATACTGCTGTTGTCAACTAAACTGCTTGCTCCCGCTTCACCTTCAAACTTCAATAGCGATAGACGGCCCTAAACGGTAGCTGTAAACAACCCGGGATCAAACGTCCGAAGAATATAAACTAAGATGGCCCCTTAATAGCTTTGCTCCTTTTAAATCACCGATCCCGGATGGCATCATACCTGCAGACTTACAATACGAATATTATAGTTCCATGGCTGCTTTAGATATACTCGGCTTGTTTATCGTGCTCTTATATGCCCGAGTCATGGACTAGATGTAAAATGGTGTTTACCCCAAAAGCGGGTAAGACCTTTCATACGAGAACGAAGGACCTATTATTCTATCGTCCTTCCTTCTTGAAAATATTGGAAAGGCTGATTGATCTGCACCTTCGCAAAACAATCAACCCTAATCTATTGTCAGCGTCCCAACATGCCTATATGAAAGGCAAATCAGACTGCGTTGCATTCGCTTGTAGGGTGTATAGAAAATGCTCTCGAGCACAGCGAATATGCATTAGTGACCTTTCTTGATATATAAGAAGCTTTTAATAATGTGAACCCGGATACTATTAAAATGGCTCTGGAAAGACTGAACATACATCAGTCGATTATTGACATCATATGGAGACTTCTGACCAGCAGGGTTATAATCTCCACTATGGGATCATCTACCGTATATAGAGTAGCAAATAGAGGCACTTGTCAGGGGGGAGTTTTATCTCCACTTCTTTGGAATATTGCCGTTAACACAATGCTCAGAGAACTTGACTACCTGAGGTGCAAAACCGTCGCTTATGCGGACGATGTTGCGGTGGCTGTATTGGGAAAATATTTAGATACCACTCCACCGCCTTCAAACTGAGCTAGGCCCACTAGTAAATGGGGTACATATAGTGGCCTTAGCGTGGATCTAGGAAAACGGAACTAGTTTTCTTTTCAAGGAGATACAAAATTTCATTTTTCCCACTCCCTGGACTCAAAACTGTCTTGGCTCCAGAACACCCAAGCTAGAGCGTCAAAGGCAAACATTGCCCTTTACATGCGTAGGAAGGATGTAGGGAAATCTTAGGGACTAAATTCTAAGAATACAAAATAGCTCGTCGATATGTATGGAGCGATATTATGGTAGAAAGTGATGGAAAACTCCACCTTCTGCGGAATCTTCGACAAAGTTTTGCGCAGTTCAGCGCTACTAATTACAGGCATGCTTTATACAACACCATACAAAGCATTATTTGTTCTGATGAACTAGATGGCAGTGGATCTAATGGCCAAACAAATCGCCATCACGTCAGCGACTAGGCTCAGTACCATAGGAGCATGGTAGAACTATGGCTATGGGACCATTTTGGGAATTTCGGATGGCATCCCTGACAATACTGATTATTGTATTCCCAAATAGAAGCTTATCAATTTCAATTTCAGCCGATTCCACTATAAAAGCTGGATCGATTGAGGTTTATACTGATGGATCCAAATCTTCTGAAGGGGTTGAGGAGTTGTCTTTATTTCTTTATTCATATAGGAGGAATATTTCCATTAAATTGCTGGATCACTGTAGTTTTCTTCAAGCGATGATCTCGGCCATCAGGAGAGTGATAAATTGGCTAATGTACTATAGAGTATTCGGAATGGATATTTAAATTTGTACCGATAGTCAACCCGCGGGTGTCTATTTGACATGCAATCTGGTACATGAATGCCGGACATCTCTAAATGAGATGGCGAGACATTCAAACTTAGAGCTGATCTGGGTAAGGGGTCAATCAAATAACCCGGGAAATATTATTGCGGATGAACTAGCCAGAATTGGTTACCTTCTTCAAAGTGAAGAAATAGACAACTACCGCTGCCATCTTGCAGATCTATGATACTGCAGTACTTGTCGAAAATAGCTCATCAAAGATGGACAAACGAGTCCACATGTTCTATCTCGAGACAAACAATCACCAGTAATATCAAAAACAGTCGAACTTCATTCTGAGATTGCCAAGGCGTCAGTTACGGACACATGTAGCCATTATTAACGGGCCCTGGATTGCTGGTGCGCAAGCAAGGAAACTAGGACTCCCTTTTAACGACTATTGAAGAAGTTGCTTTAACGAGGAGGAATAAGAAACGGTACATTTTCTTTCTCTCTGCCCTGCTCTAGCGGATATTAAGATTACAGAATTTGAGAGTCGACATATGCATGGGTTATCTGATTTCTCTGCAATTGATGTCAGACGAATTAGATATTTTATTCGTATGTCAGGTTGGTTCGATTCGAACTTATTTTTACACATGTGAAAACAGATTCGCACGACCAATCAGGGTAACGGTACCGATAGGATCCAAGTGAGCTGTTTATTTTATATATTCACAGCTGCCTATCTAACCTAAGTTAACCTAACCTATGTATAATAAAATAAACAATGCTTTTTATATATGTTTGTGTGTGTATATTTTTTTTTTATGGACCGATATGTTTAATTCAAAAAAAATATTTATGACAAATCTATAGAAAAACCAAATCCGTAACTTAAACTAGGGCTTCAAAAAGTCAAAAATGCGTTTTCCCGATATCTCGGTTATTATTAGATCGATTTAAATCATTTCTTCAGCATAAGAATTCAGAAAAAAATTTCAAAATCTTCTTTGGCTTCAGAAAATTGAAAACCAGTTAAAAAAATCCGGTTCTTTTGAATTATCTCCAGAAAATATAAACTTTTTTGCTAGCCGATGAAAACTGTGGAAATGGCAAACGGAATGGCAAACTTATATATACCATTTACACCTGTGGTGAAGGGTATAAAAAAAAAACACTTTACAAAACAATAAAATAAGGTGAAGGGAAAAGGTAAGCTTTAAGGGAAGTATGGTTTTAGTTCCTTAGCAAGATTTCCAAAAAAATTTCCAAATAAATTTTAAATATGTTTATAATTATTTTGACATATATAAAGCTTTAAAAACTCTTAATAATTTTTAATTTAAGAAAATATTTTTATTAGTAAAATATTTGAGAAATTTGCTAAATTAAGATTTGTTTCCTTTTACAAACTTTCCCTTTTTGCACTATAAATGTGTAAACTACACGTCTAGTAAAAGATTTTTTTTTATTTTCCAATGACATGGTAAAAGAATTCACTAATACTTTTATAACGCATAGGAAAGATAAGCAAGTAACTGTACAAATAGTTCCTGTTACCACTTCTTGTCAGTCAAGGTAACAATATACATAGCTAATGGTTTATTGCACAACTTGTAAATTTATTCATTAGGAAATGTTAGTTTGGGGAATTTTAAAACTAATATTTGCTAGAATTCCCACTTTTCACCCTCCCCAAATCGCTTAGCTAATAAACCAAGGGGTGTAAACCTGTTCTTTATTTATTAAAAATTAAGGGATGGGTTTTATACTATAAGGATTTAAGCTTACAAAACTTAAAACCTTTGGGGACATATTAGAATATGATATTAACTTTTTTGCTTAATTAAAAATTGTAAGTAAAAAAATATAGAAAATTTATACTATGTATAACAAAAAGGGTATTAAGTAAATAAAAATTAAAATATTTAGCCCAAAAAACGTAAAAAGGAAAACAAGCGTCACACAGTGGTCCCACGTTTTTTTTTTTTTTTTTTTTTTTTTTGTATACAATTCTGCAACTTGTGAACCGTTGGAAATATCTCAACAAAATTTCACTTGACTAGAGACAAAGTATTTTCGAGTTGATTTGGAGAAGTACAGATACCTAGTGGGTCAGAGGGGGAGTGAATAGACTGAAAAGTTGGTCATCTCGGGCATGCAATTAAAAACAAAAAATTGATAAAAATTCATTTATGATTGGTCAGGAAAAAATTACATATTGATGGCCCTTGTAAATTTCTACGAAAAATATACTTGCATGTGTTGGTATCTCTCTTAGTTTAAGAAATATTTAGGTCGAAATAAATTTTTCACACATTTTTTTTTTTTTTTTTTTTTTTTTTTTGAACCGCCGTGTGCCATTACTATTCAAAGGCACGGGACTCAGCTGTGACAAAAACTCATAGAGCCGCAGTATTAATATTAAGGTAGACCTCTTAGTTAAAAAAAAAAAAACAAAATATTCCCAAAACAATCCATAGCTCAGCGTCCTCAACAACATATCTCTCATGAAAGTATAACCAAACAAATCTTAAAATTAAAACCAAAAAGTTTTCTTTTGAAACTGAATGAATGTGAATATAAAAGAAAACTTTTATTTCACATCAAACTTATACTAAGTCAATTAGTTAAAAGTTATGTGTCAACAATAAATTGCTGAGAAAATAATTACAGATGACACTATTGTTTAAAATGTACTTAAATAGAAAAAAGAAAATTTAAAGATGGGGGAAAAATCAAAAAGAAATTTTCTTCTATACCAAATATTCCATAAACTGACAGATAATTTCCATAGAAAATATGTTACTAACTGACAAAATGATATTATTTTCCTATAGAAAATATGCAGAATCTGACACTATTTTCATATAGAAAATATGTCAGAATCTGACACTATTTTCATATAGAAAATATGTCAGAATCTGACACTATTTTCTTATAGAAAATATGTCAGAATCTGACACTATTTTCTTATAGAAAATATGTCAGAATCTGACACTATTTTCTTATAGAAAATATGTCAGAATCTGACACTATTTTCTTATAGAAAATATGTCAGAATCTGACACTATTTTCTTATAGAAAATATGTCAGAATCTGACACTATTTTCTTATAGAAAATATGTCAGAATCTGACACTATTTTCTTATAGAAAATATGTCAGAATCTGACACTATTTTCTTATAGAAAATATGTCAGAATCTGACACTATTTTCTTATAGAAAATATGTCAAAATCTGACACTATTTTCTTATAGAAAATATGTCAGAATCTGACACTATTTTCTTATAGAAAATATGTCAGAATCTGACACTATTTTCTTATAGAAAATATGTCAGAATCTGACACTATTTTCTTATAGAAAATATGTCAGAATCTGACACTATTTTCTTATAGAAAATATGTCAGAATCTGACACTATTTTCTTATAGAAAATATGTCAGAATCTGACACTATTTTCTTATAGAAAATATGTCAGAATCTGACACTATTTTCTTATAGAAAATATGTCAGAATCTGACACTATTTTCTTATAGAAAATATGTCAGAATCTGACACTATTTTCTTATAGAAAATATGTCAGAATCTGACACTATTTTCTTATAGAAAATATGTCAGAATCTGACACTATTTTCTTATAGAAAATATGTCAGAATCTGACACTATTTTCTTATAGAAAATATGTCAGAATCTGACACTATTTTCTTATAGAAAATATGTCAGAATCTGACACTATTTTCTTATAGAAAATATGTCAGAATCTGACACTATTTTCTTATAGAAAATATGTCAGAATCTGACACTATTTTCTTATAGAAAATATGTCAGAATCTGACACTATTTTCTTATAGAAAATATGTCAGAATCTGACACTATTTTCTTATAGAAAATATGTCAGAATCTGACACTATTTTCTTATAGAAAATATGTCAGAATCTGACACTATTTTCTTATAGAAAATATGTCAGAATCTGACACTATTTTCTTATAGAAAATATGTCAGAATCTGACACTATTTTCTTATAGAAAATATGTCAGAATCTGACACTATTTTCTTATAGAAAATATGTCAGAATCTGACACTATTTTCTTATAGAAAATATGTCAGAATCTGACACTATTTTCTTATAGAAAATATGTCAGAATCTGACACTATTTTCTTATAGAAAATATGTCAGAATCTGACACTATTTTCTTATAGAAAATATGTCAGAATCTGACACTATTTTCTTATAGAAAATATGTCAGAATCTGACACTATTTTCTTATAGAAAATATGTCAAAATCTGACACTATTTTCTTATAGAAAATATGTCAGAATCTTACACTATTTTCTTATAGAAAATATGTCAGAATCTGACACTATTTTCTTATAGAAAATATGTCAGAATCTGACACTATTTTCTTATAGAAAGTATGTCAGAATCTGACACTATTTTCATATAGAAAATATGTCAGAATCTGACACTATTTTCATATAGAAAATATGTCAGAATCTGACACTATTTTCATATAGAAAATATGTCAGAATCTGACACTATTTTCATATAGAAAATATGTCAGAATCTGACACTATTTTCATATAGAAAATATGTCAGAATCTGACACTATTTTCATATAGAAAATATGTCAGAATCTGACACTATTTTCATATAGAAAATATGTCAGAATCTGACACTATTTTCATATAGAAAATATGTCAGAATCCGACACTATTTTCATATAGAAAATATGTCAGAATCTGACACTATTTTCATATAGAAAATATGTCAGAATCTGACACTATTTTCATATAGAAAATATGTCAGAATCTGACACTATTTTCATATAGAAAATATGTCAGAATCTGACACTATTTTCATATAGAAAATATGTCAGAATCTGACACTATTTTCATATAGAAAATATGTCAGAATCTGACACTATTTTCATATAGAAAATATGTCAGAATCTGACACTATTTTCATATAGAAAATATGTCAGAATCTGACACTATTTTCATATAGAAAATATGTCAGAATCTGACACTATTTTCATATAGAAAATATGTCAGAATCTGACACTATTTTCATATAGAAAATATGTCAGAATCTGACACTATTTTCATATAGAAAATATGTCAGAATCTGACACTATTTTCATATAGAAAATATGTCAGAATCTGACACTATTTTCATATAGAAAATATGTCAGAATCTGACACTATTTTCATATAGAAAATATGTCAGAATCTGACACTATTTTCATATAGAAAATATGTCAGAATCTGACACTATTTTCATATAGAAAATATGTCAGAATCTGACACTATTTTCATATAGAAAATATGTCAGAATCTGACACTATTTTCATATAGAAAATATGTCAGAATCTGACACTATTTTCATATAGAAAATATGTCAGAATCTGACACTATTTTCATATAGAAAATATGTCAGAATCTGACACTATTTTCATATAGAAAATATGTCAGAATCTGACACTATTTTCATATAGAAAATATGTCAGAATCTGACACTATTTTCATATAGAAAATATGTCAGAATCTGACACTATTTTCATATAGAAAATATGTCAGAATCTGACACTATTTTCATATAGAAAATATGTCAGAATCTGACACTATTTTCATATAGAAAATATGTCAGAATCTGACACTATTTTCTTATAGAAAATATGTCAGAATCTGACACTATTTTCTTATAGAAAATATGTCAGAATCTGACACTATTTTCTTATAGAAAATATGTCAGAATCTGACACTATTTTCTTATAGAAAATATGTCAGAATCTGACACTATTTTCTTATAGAAAATATGTCAGAATCTGACACTATTTTCTTATAGAAAATATGTCAGAATCTGACACTATTTTCTTATAGAAAATATGTCAGAATCTGACACTATTTTCTTATAGAAAATATGTCAAAATCTGACACTATTTTCTTATAGAAAATATGTCAGAATCTGACACTATTTTCTTATAGAAAATATGTCAGAATCTGACACTATTTTCTTATAGAAAATATGTCAGAATCTGACACTATTTTCTTATAGAAAATATGTCAGAATCTGACACTATTTTCTTATAGAAAGTATGTCAGAATCTGACACTATTTTCATATAGAAAATATGTCAGAATCTGACACTATTTTCATATAGAAAATATGTCAGAATCTGACACTATTTTCATATAGAAAATATGTCAGAATCTGACACTATTTTCATATAGAAAATATGTCAGAATCTGACACTATTTTCATATAGAAAATATGTCAGAATCTGACACTATTTTCATATAGAAAATATGTCAGAATCTGACACTATTTTCATATAGAAAATATGTCAGAATCCGACACTATTTTCATATAGAAAATATGTCAGAATCTGACACTATTTTCATATAGAAAATATGTCAGAATCTGACACTATTTTCATATAGAAAATATGTCAGAATCTGACACTATTTTCATATAGAAAATATGTCAGAATCCGACACTATTTTCATATAGAAAATATGTCAGAATCCGACACTATTTTCATATAGAAAATATGTCAGAATCCGACACTATTTTCATATAGAAAATATGTCAGAATCTGACACTATTTTCATATAGAAAATATGTCAGAATCTGACACTATTTTCATATAGAAAATATGTCAGAATCTGACACTATTTTCATATAGAAAATATGTCAGAATCTGACACTATTTTCATATAGAAAATATGTCATATTTGTGTCAGAATCTGACACTATTTTCATATAGAAAATATGTCAGAATCTGACACTATTTTCATATAGAAAATATGTCAGAATCTGACACTATTTTCATATAGAAAATATGTCAGAATCTGACACTATTTTCATATAGAAAATATGTCAGAATCTGACACTATTTTCATATAGAAAATATGTCAGAATCTGACACTATTTTCATATAGAAAATATGTCAGAATCTGACACTATTTTCATATAGAAAATATGTCAGAATCTGACACTATTTTCATATAGAAAATATGTCAGAATCTGACACTATTTTCATATAGAAAATATGTCAGAATCTGACACTATTTTCATATAGAAAATATGTCAGAATCTGACACTATTTTCTTATAGAAGATATATAAAAATCTGACTCTATTTTCTTAAATAAAATATGTCAGAAAAGCCCCTGTAAGGATGAGCGTAAGCATTAGCCAAAACATTTAAATTCATTTAGAATGACGTCAATAAATGAGTTTAAACAACTGTAACTATAATATCCAACAAAAACAAAATTAGAATAAATGTTTAAAGCCCTCATGGAATTAGGTAATGAAACAAGCCCAGTCTATCCATTTAAAATAAAAACAAAAAGCTGAAAATAACCAAAAGTGTTGATTGTTTAAATAGTTGCAAGGTGGGTGTAGGATGTCATTGTTGTTAAATCTAATTATATTAATTACAAACAGCGGACATGCTGCAGAAATGTTGTAATAGATTTTCGAAACATTGTCGTTTTAGGAACACAAAAACTCGTAATGAATTAATTTAAATAAAAGCATTTTTGTTTTTGTTAAAATTGAATGAAGACTTAAAAAAAAGTTATGTAAAGGAAATTACAGAAAATTAGAGAAGTTTGCAGTGAAAAACAATAGAGAAGGAAGAGATTGTATAGCAAAGAGATTTCTTTAGGAAAAATATTTCTGATTCCCGTAAATAGGTTAATTTGTCTAGACATGTTTTCTTATAGAAAATAAGTAACAATTTCTATAGAAAATAATTCAGTTTGATTTGACATATTTTCTATAGAAATTAAGTCAATTTGTGTTGATTTGATTTGAATTGACATATTTTCTATAGAAAATAAGTCAATTTGTCTTGACATAAGTCAATTTGTCTTGACATATTTTCTATAGAAAATAAGTCAATTTGTCTTGACATATTTTCTATAGAAAATAAGTCAATTTGTCTTGACATATTTTCTATAGAAAATAAGTCAATTTGTCTTCACATATTTTCTATAGAAAATTAGTCAATTTGTCTTCACATATTTTCTATAGAAAATTAGTCAATTTGTCTTGACATATTTTCTATAGAAAATTAGTCAATTTGTCTTGACATATTTTCTATAGAAAATTAGTCAATAATAAATATAAATAAATAAGTCAATTTGTCTTGACATATTTTCTATAGAAAATAAGTCAATTTGCCTTGACATATTTTCTATAGAAAATAAGTCAATTTGTCTTGACATATTTTCTATAGAAAATAAGTCAATTTGTCTTGACATATTTTCTATAGAAAATAAGTCAATTTGTCTTGACATATTTTCTATAGAAAATAAGTCAATTTGTCTTGACATATTTTCTATAGAAAATAAGTCAATTTGTCTTGACATATTTTCTATAGAAAATAAGTCAATTTGTCTTGACATATTTTCTATAGAAAATAAGTCAATTTGTCTTGACATATTTTCTATAGAAAATAAGTCAATTTGTCTTGACATATTTTCTATAGAAAATAAGTCAATTTGTCTTGACATATTTTCTATAGAAAATAAGTCAATTTGTCTTGACATATTTTCTATAGAAAATAAGTCAATTTGTCTTGACATATTTTCTATAGAAAATAAGTCAATTTGTCTTGACATATTTTCTATAGAAAATAAGTCAATTTGTCTTGACATATTTTCTATAGAAAATAAGTCAATTTGTCTTGACATATTTTCTATAGAAAATAAGTCAATTTGTCTTGACATATTTTCTATAGAAAATAAGTCAATTTGTCTTGACATATTTTCTATAGAAAATAAGTCAATTTGTCTTGACATATTTTCTATAGAAAATAAGTCAATTTGTCTTGACATATTTTCTATAGAAAATAAGTCAATTTGTCTTGACATATTTTCTATAGAAAATAAGTCAATTTGTCTTGACATATTTTCTATAGAAAATATGTCAATTTGTCTTGACATATTTTCTATAGAAAATATGTCAATTTGTCTTGACATATTTTCTATAGAAAATAAGTCAATTTGTCTTGACATATTTTCTATAGAAAATAAGTCAATTTGTCTTGACATATTTTCTATAGAAAATAAGTCAATTTGTCTTGACATATTTTCTATAGAAAATAAGTCAATTTGTCTTGACATATTTTCTATAGAAAATAAGTCAATTTGTCTTGACATATTTTCTATAGAAAATAAGTCAATTTGTCTTGACATATTTTCTATAGAAAATAAGTCAATTTGTCTTGACATATTTTCTATAGAAAATAAGTCAATTTGTCTTGACATATTTTCTATAGAAAATAAGTCAATTTGTCTTGACATATTTTCTATAGAAAATAAGTCAATTTGTCTTGACATATTTTCTATAGAAAATAAGTCAATTTGTCTTGACATATTTTCTATAGAAAATAAGTCAATTTGTCTTGACATATTTTCTATAGAAAATAAGTCAATTTGTCTTGACATATTTTCTATAGAAAATAAGTCAATTTGTCTTGACATATTTTCTATAGAAAATAAGTCAATTTGTCTTGACATATTTTCTATAGAAAATAAGTCAATTTGTCTTGACATATTTTCTATAGAAAATAAGTCAATTTGTCTTGACATATTTTCTATAGAAAATAAGTCAATTTGTCTTGACATATTTTCTATAGAAAATAAGTCAATTTGTCTTGACATATTTTCTATAGAAAATAAGTCAATTTGTCTTGACATATTTTCTATAGAAAATAAGTCAATTTGTATAGAAAATATGTCAGCTTTGTTGACATTATTTTCTATAGAAAATAATGTTAACTTTATTTGCTATAGAAAATATTTTAATTGTATATTATATTGTATATTTTCTATAAAACATAGGTCAATTATCTTGACATATTTTCTATAGAAAATAATTTATTTATCTTAACATAACAAATGTTTTGATTAATTATGGAAAATATGTCAATTTATTTCTTTAAGTTTCTGACGAAAATATATTTAATATTTAACTTGATTTCCACCTCTTTCTTCTCTTTTCTTTACTTCCCTTTACTTTACTTTTTTTGTCTTACTGTTAAATGTTTTAGGACTTAGTTTATGGTATCACATAAAAAATATGCATGGTATTACATTTTTATGAAACATTTGTTTTATTATCTTCATTTTGGTTTTATATATTTTTATTTGTATTGAACAACCATGAACCTGAAAATTATATCATAACTTATGATTGTTAAAAATTGAACAACAACAACAACCAAAAGTCAATACTTTATTTGAAAAACACATAGAACAGAAAAATATTTATGGCAAAATATTGTTGTTTTCTACTCTGCTTAAACATTTGCAATGTAGAGATGTGTTTAATACCAATAATTTCTACACAAATACAAAAAATACAAGTAACATATAGATCGATTTTAATATAACAATAATTTTTTATGGCAAAAAGTATAGATGTTTTTTCTTAAATAAATTTTCCTTGCAGTGTCACTGTTTATTTTATACTAACCTTTTTATTACTTTATATAAAAACAAGTTTATGGCTGATTATCCTTGTTAGTATATAGGATAATGTCTGATTTTTATCAACGTTTTCACTACATTTCCTAAGGACACTAACATAATAACATAACATTGTTATTATTGCTGGGCTTATGTAAGTACGTATATATGTAGATATTAAATGTTTTTGGGGCCATATGAAGTGCATAATAAAAATCTAAATTGTAAGTAGTTTAACACTTAAAGAAATTTTGTTATGATTACTCTCAGCATTACAAAGTATTGTAGAGAGTGAAGTGAAAGGTTTTAAAAAAATGTTATATAGTCGGCTATTGATGATGAAATTTAAACTAAATTCAAAATCATTAAATTTCATTATATAGAAATATTATTATTCTTTAAGAACTTTCATGAATAAATAAACATCTTTTTGCATTTTCATTAATGTAAATAAAATGTCTCACGTTATAAATATCAATAAAAATTTATGTATGTTACATTAAAATGTAAATTTTTTCTAATACTTTTTTGCATTGATCTAATCTAGAAAAAAAAAAATCCTTAAAAATCAACGATAACTTGTTACACAATAACAACAACAAATATTATTAATAATAAATAACAATAGAAACAATAACAAAATTTTCCATTTTTATAACGAATACCATTACAAGTAGAGTAGAACAAGCGTAAAAATATTGATATGCATGTAACACGCAAATATATTGTATTTATTAGAAAACATTAGAAGTAACTTTAGTAAAAAGTAAAAAAAAAAAACAAATATTATATTAGAAAGGAAACTTTATTAGAAAATTTCTAAAAACTCTTGTATTCATACAAGTAAATATCAGCATGTCAGTCATTATTATACGATAACGTAGATGACTAGAAACACGTCGTGCTAAGGAATCAAGCGTTAGAGGTGGAGAAATTGTAATACAACTACAACTTTAATGAGTTTTCTTTTTTGTTAGGTGTTTTAATTTATAATTTACAAGTCGATTTTTTATAATAATAAAAATATATGCAGGCTTTTTAGGTGGCAGTTTAGGAAGTAGCTTGTAAAATCATAAGATTGAAAGATTGATTTTATGGGAATTAGAACGAATTTTTTAATTCATAAAATACTAAAGCAGTTTAGGTACAATTTGTACTTTTTTCAGAGTGGAGAGGAATAAAGAAAACTATGAATGAAGTTAATGTTGAAACATATAATATCTATAGATCAATACTATACTAGGAGTACAAAATAACCAAAGATTAAAGCTACCCAGCAAAAACTTCGCCTTCCTGGTAAGCTAGCAGGTATAATTGGAAAGAAAAATAAACTAATTATTTTTTGCCTGAATAACTAGTTATTTTTGTTCGACTTATCCACAAAGTCATGTAGTTATTTTTTGACTCTAGGGGTACTCAAAAATATGTACCTAAACAAAAACAAAAATAAAAAAAAACAAAAAAATTTTGCCGTCAGTGGGACTCGAACTTGGACACACACCAATCATTCGTTTTCACTGACTAACGTCTTACTCAGTACACCATCTCGCACATAGCATCCTAAGCGACAAAAACTCTATTTAGTTTAAAATATCTTTTTAGATATTTTGTTATAAAAAACTGACAGCTTCAGAATGGGGTTGAATCAACAACCTTCTGGTTGTTAATCCGGCGCTTTAGCCAACTCATCCACGTGATTGCAGTATTAATGCGCTATTACACTATTGAGTACTTATTAATGTAATACAGAGTAGGCAAATAATAATGACGCCTCATTACCCAGAAACTACTTTAATAAGTAGTTGTTATTACCGAAAACCAAAAAGTTTTTGCTGGGTAGTTTAAGACTGTAAAATGGTAAAAGTTTAAAGCTAATATGTGACTTTATAAAAATTATAAAATGACCAACGATTAAAGCTAATCTAGTGTTATATTATGAAGATTTATTAAATCTAAACTAAAACTATAAAATAACCTACGACTAAACTTATATCTACGACTATAATGAAAATTAATTAATATTAAAATAGGACTATAAAAAAAAACAAACTATTAAACATGTTCTAGAGCTCTGTAAATGACAATTAAAGCTAATCTGGGGCTATAAAATAACCAACCAATTGTTAAAGTAAATATATAAATTTTAAGAATATAAAAAACAATGATTAAAGCTAAACGAGGATTGTAAAACATCCAATCATTGAAGTTAATCTAGGACAAAATAATAACCAATGAATAAAGGGAAAAACAGCCAGAATGAAAAAATGGCAGAACGAAAAAACAAAAAAGAAAATAAAAATCATAAAAAAATTGCCTAAACCGACAAAATCGTCAAAACGGAAAAAAATAGCCAAAACGTAAAAAATGCCAAAATAAAAAAATCTACAAAGCGGAAAAGGCGCCGAAATAAAAAATCTACAAAACAGAAAAAAGCGCCAATAAAAAATAGCCAAAAACGAAAAAAACCTAAAACGCAAAAATAAAAAATCGCCAAGATAAAACAATAGGCAAAACGGAGAAAAACAGTCAAAGTAATAAATCGGCAAAAAGTGACAAAACGAAAAAAATCAGCAAAATGAAAAAAAGACAAAATGAAAAAAAAACGCTAAAATTAAAAATTAAAAAAAAAATCAAAATGAAAAAAAATCCAAAAACAAAAAATCACAAAATAGAAAAAATCGCCAAGATAAAAAACGAGAAAATTAAAAAAATCGCCAAAATTAAGAAAAAAACCCACAATGGAAAAAATGCCAAAAATGAATAACTCTGGAAGAGAGTTATTATCAAGGCAACCTAAAATAATTAAAAAAAATGCATTATGTCTAAAATTGAAAAATATGCTTTTGAAATATTATTTTTTCTGGCTTATTTTAAATTATCTACAATTCATGCTAAAATTTACTTGATTTTTAATAGAATTGGGTTAAAAAATATTTTATTTTTGAAACATTAAAAAAAATTTGTAACATTAAAAAAACCTAAAACATTATATCAGGAAATTATAAAATTTTTATCAATTTACAATACAAGATCAAAATTACATATGTGACAGTAAAAAGAAAAATTCTCTAATGGCAAATTATGCAAAAAAAAAAAAAATCGATTGAGTGCAAAATATGCAAAATTTTTGTCTTAAGTGTAAAATATGCAAAATTGTGTTCTTAAGTATAAAATATACAAAAATTGTAATTTAAAATGCTAAAAAATTACTTTAAAATAAGGATTTTCTAATATGACTAAATATACTGTTAGGACCAAGATATGTAAAAATATGCTGCTGGAACCAAAATATGCAAAAATATGCTATAACAAATCGATGCCAAAAGTTCTAAAACTGTCTGATACGCAATAACTAACAGTTTGGTTCATTTGAAGCGCAGGAAAAAAATATGATATTGCATATTTTTGATTGCCCTGGTTATTACACTTATTCAGAGTTTTATTCACTCCTCTGCTTTAAAGAATTTTAGGATAGAAAAAACAGTTGAATTGTTAAAATTCGCAAGTGTGTTGAAACGTAAAAATAAAAAATTCCTTAAAACTGAAAAATTTCCAAAATGAAAAAAAATAGCTAAAACGAAAAAAAAAACGCCAAGACGAAAAAAACGCCAAAATTAAAAAAAAAATTAAATCGCCAAACCCCAAAAATAAAAAAGTTGGAAAAAGGGAAAAAAAACCACCGAAATAAAAAAATCCAAAATAAAAAACGTCGAAATGCAAAAAAAAAATCCAAAATGACAAAAAATAGCTAAAACGAAAAAATCGCCAAAATTAAAAAAATCACCAAGACGAAAAAAAACATCAAAAATTAAAAAAAAAATTAAAAATCGCGAAAACGAAAAAGAATCGCCAATCTCTGCTTTAGAGATTTTTGAGAGACAGATAAAACAGTTGAATTGTTTTGGTATTTTATTTAACAGTATTTTTACATATGTCGATTATTTTATTCTTCGCAAATTTTGACGAATTTACGCAGCTTTTTTTTTTTTTTTTGTTGAAAACCAGGATCTATATAATATTTTTAAATTGATAAACAAAAATATTTGAAAAAAAATTATTAAAAATTAAAAAAAAAAATTACTTCAGTAATTGATTTGTTACAATCGTTAAACGCTTCTACTGTCATTTTTTATTCGATTTTTAAAAATCGATCGGATTTTCTAGAAAATACATGCAGAGAAAAAATATAGTTGTGTTAACCATAAATTAAGAGCAACATATTATGATTTTATTGAAAAATTTCTGTAAAAATTGTTATGGTCATAAAAATTAATAATAAATATGTTTAGAGTTTATGGGAATATATTTTCTAAAATAGTTTTTCATAAATTTTTTAACGCGCTTTTATTCCCAGTGGTAGAATAAAATTGAAATTTATTATAAGTTGTATAAGTTTAAATAAATAGACAGCATTCCCTTGACATCTTACCTGGCTTCATATGACGATCCCTTATTGGTATCTAAAAAGTAGATGAAATAGTTATGAAACGTGAATCGAACCCCTTTCATGGACAGATTAATTATATATTGACGCAATAATAATGTCAAATATTACCAAAAATTCACTAAAATAAAATTTACCTATTTTCAAGGTGCTAATTTCGGACAAAGCAAGACATTAAAGTATAGGATCGTCTTTTCTTTAGAAGTCAAGTTAGACACTAAATTGTGAAGTTGTTCTTAAAAAATGTGCTACCGTCGACAGTTGTCATAACTAGGTCATCGTAGCTTTAATGAACCACCTATTTTAAGGATAAATCTACTCTTTATATAATAGAAATCCTTGCTAGTCTAGCATATCCGCCTTAAAATTAATGCGTTTGAATGTGCGAGGTGAATGCAGAGAGTGCGTTCTCATTGGCCCACATCTCTCCTCAGATATAAGATTAAAGTCAGATGCACTAAAGATGTTAAGCTAGATTAAACGTGTAACACTAATGTATCTAATAATGTCATTAAGTCTTTTGTCCGCTATCTCAAAAAGGCTACATAGTAAATTCTTCTTCCCTATGAATTTATATATTCACCGATTGTTCAGAGTGGCTTGTTAACACTACCATCATATACCTCTCGAAATGTCTTTCCCATTATGCTTCAAAAGATGCGTAGAAAGCATTTTTAGACAATTGCGCATTCATTCAGTTTGACAATGTTTAATCACAAATATGCAAGGCTTTGAACCTGAGAAAACGAAAGTCATTTCTACGATTTTTATGGTGCTGAATTCGAATCTTCACTCCCTTTTCCAAATTTAAAAGCGATAAATCGGATTTGAAGAGCTGTTAAATTGATATGCTTCATGTATTGGACTCCAACAGCAGGAACTCATAATATTCTCGCCCAAAAATTTTTGGTATTATTTTTCTGTTTTTACCAAAATTTTAGTATTTGCTCTCCTATCTTGTTTTACATTACGCCAAAGCTTAAGTGAAAAATCTAAACAGAAATAAACAAAATTATTTATGAAGGAAATTTGAGCAACAAGCTTCAAATCAGGGGCTTTGCGATTACCGAGAATGGTGCGAACATTTTCCAAATATACCCTTCCTATAGTTTTATTGGACGCTAAATATGATTCCGTTAGTCATTAGTAGGGAAACCAAAAATATGCTCTAAAAAAAGTGATTTATGCGCATAAAAAATGCTCTTAAATTAAAAAAAATGTGCTCTTAAATTATAATATTTTCTGTCTAAATTTTAAATTATCTTACGTTTACATTCAGAATCGGAAAAACGCTGACCTAATGTTAAACGGGAATGCAGGAAAAAATAAAATCTTACTTTATTGTTGTGTTATGTCAAAACATTAATGTTTTGTACTTCGAACGCATTTAACTCTCCTTGAGATTAAATGTATTTTTATGTATGACATTTTTAGCTTTCTTAAAAATTTGGAAAAGGTTTTCTAATGAGCTGGCTTAAGCAAACAGCGAAATGCGCATCGGAACTAGCTTATCCCCACAACAATAAGTTTCAACTTTATTCTACCACTGAGAATAAAAGCGTGTTAAAAAATTTACTAAACATAATAAATATAAATAATCAAATTTTATCATGCTATGATCCGGTTTTTTCACATAATCTAATTTTCTCATGTTATGATTCAGTTTTGTCATAATATTCTAAAAAAATACAATAACATGTTCAAATTTATCCATAACATACATCAAATTTATTTTATTGTGATCAAACATTATTAGTTCATTAATTGATTTTCATAAATTATTTATTTGTTTCGTCATATGTTGTGCAAGATAATAAAAGTAGTTTCCAAAATTAGTTTCCGACTATTTCTGCAAACATAATATTGTTGGCTTTGCAATTGCGGTATGTTTTTTCAAATTTTTGTTTTCTCTGCGCATAAGAGTATATAATAATTCTCCTATTTCATTTCTTACTGCGAGTTTTTATAACACGAGCGCAAAAACGACTCGTCTAACTTACATTTAAAACAAAAACAAAATTTCAAAATTTGTTTTTGTTTTAAATGTAAGTTAGACGAGTCGTTTTTGTGCTCGTGTTATAGAAACAGGCAGTTATATTTTAAAATCATTTTTACGATTAACCTTGTAAACTACACAGACATATGTATGTCTAAATATGTTTGTATGTATACACAAAAAACAAAAACAAATTAAACACATATGTACTCATACATATTCATTACAACCATGAATTAAAATAACACCCAGTTCTATTATTTTTCTCTACATTTTTGCAATAAATTGTTAGTGGAGCAAAAAAAAAAACGCAATAAAAACGTAAATGTAATTGCATACGTATCCTTAAGGGCTCTTTTAATAGATTTGTTCATAAATTTCACCACATATGAACATGAACGCCAGTGTTGCCATAAACAATGTTTTTTTGTAAGAGTAAAAATTTCATTCATAATTCTAAAAATCATATTTTTTTTATAAAAAAAAAAAAACTTAAATAGAAAATTTGTTGATATGTTTCCAATTATTATAGATTTCTTAATCTCTAATTGTTATAATTTTAAACAAAATCTTGATTTTATTTATTTTGTTAAGTTTTGCACATTTTTTCGATGATAGTTTTTCTGGTAACACTGCACAGTGTGGCAGAATCGAAAACTTTTGGAAATAAATCTATAACTTCCAATCTACTCGTTGGATTTACATTTATATTTCACGTAGGTGTAGCAGAGCGGTGTATAATTTTAAGTTTTCAAGGGGCCCCACGTAACCTTCAGGAGTGAAGCTATTAGGACTCAAAGTAGGTTTGTAAAATTGTGCTTGCTTATCCGATTTTAAATATTTTCCATCTTTCTAAAGCCCTCTATAAGACCTTTGAAAATCAGGCTTGCATGTGCTATTTATCTCTTAAAGTTTTCAAGTTATTCTCATTTGAGATTTCAACTGTCTCAATTTTGCCAAATCTTGATCCGATTTTTTTTTTAATATATAGCCCAATATTTTTATCCGATTTTCTAAAATTTTTACCTAATTTATTCTATCGAATAAAGAAAACCTGAAGTCCATATCTCTTACGAATCCATAAATAACCGATTTTGAATTTGAAAATTGAAAAAATTATGATTTTTTTTCGTGTTTTTTTGGCCGAAAAAGTGTATACATTCTTTCTTCTCTAAAATAAAATTTTTATTAAGAACATATAATAATGCTATACTTTTTTAAAAGGTATCTTCACGTAGATGAGTCCAAAATTAAAAGCAAATTCAAAAACCTAATAGGACTAAGGACAGACCCTATTTTGTATCAAAATTTTGATTTTAGCCTATATGTTCTAAAATCCCAAAGTCTAGTTCTACAAACTGAATAAAGTTTCGGAAACTCTAATGTGTTTCAAAAAATTTGCCAGCGGCTTTTTCTAAACTTTTAACAAATATGGACTTTATGATCAAAATTCCAAAAAAATCCCAATTTTAGAATTTTCGCTATTTTTTTTTTTTTTTTGAAATTGTGGAATTTCTTTTATAAAAATCTGAAATTTTTTTGCACTTTACTATCATAAATAATAAAGTCAACAATTTCCGAAAGTTTCGTTAGGATATTTTAACTAACATAGATTTTATTAGAGATAAAATATATATAGTTTCCCCAAAAAAACTATTTTTTACAAAAAATTTACTTTAATTCCAAAAATCATAAAAACTATGGACTCTATTTTTTCTAATTAACTTTCTTACAGAACCTAAACTATTCTACTTTAAAATTTAATAACTCACGAAAAAATTCCAAAAAAGTTAAAAAGTCATAATTAAATAAACGATTTGTTCCCATAGCCAATGTTCGAAGTGAAATTTTTCGTGACTTATTAAATTTTAAAGCAGCGTAGTTTAGGTTCTGTAAAAGATATTGATGTCGATCTTTTTTCATATAATTAAGAAATATGTTAGCTAGATAAAAGAGTTAATTTGAAAAAAAAAAAAATGGAGAGTAAATTTTCTTTGTAAAAAATAGGTTTTTGGAGACACTATAAATACTTTATCGCTAATAAAATCTTTGTTAGTTAAGATATCCTAACGAAATTTTCATCTATTGTTGACATTATCATTTGAAAAGGTAAAGTGTAGAAAAATTTAAGATTTTTGAAAAACAAATCCCACAATTCTCAAAAAAAAAAACCGACGAAAATCCCAAAAATTGAAAATGTTGGATTTTTGCCCAAAAAATCCACATTTATTGCAGTTTTGCATAAAAAGCCATTGGCAAACTCTTTGGAACACATTACAGTTTTTGAAACTCTAATGTGTTTGCAGAACTAGCCATTCGAATTTTAGAACATACAGGCAAAATTAAAAATTTTTAGGTTGCCCCGATGGCAAGTTGGTAGTGAGACTCTGGTCTGTTACACTACAACGGGCAATAGTTTTCGTTACTCCACTCGTTTAGAATTAGAATACAATTTGTAATTGCATTGTAATTATAAAATAAAAAAAAAATAAACCTATTGATTTAAAATAGATCAAATTCGGTATGGTCTGTACATAGTCCTGTGTTAGGAACTTGGATTTGCTTTTAATTCGAACTTGGACTTGCTTTTAATCCCATAAATTATTACATGTTTTTAAATAAAATTTAAAGAAAAAAGAGTGTATACACTTTTTCGTTCAAAAAACC
This sequence comes from Protocalliphora azurea, assembly GCA_932274085.1. Lineage (NCBI taxonomy): Eukaryota > Metazoa > Arthropoda > Insecta > Diptera > Calliphoridae > Protocalliphora > Protocalliphora azurea. The sequence continues at coordinate 26,577,203 of OW026521.1, read as the reverse complement.
TCAAAAAAATCATAATTTTTACAAATTTCAATTTCAAAATCATTTATTTTTGGACTCAGAAGAGATATCAACTTCTAGTTTTTTTATTTTGTTTTTTAACTAAATAAGTAAAAGTTTTGGAAAATCGAAGAAAAATATTGAGCTACAAATTAAAAAAAACTGAATAAAGATTTGGAAAAATTGTGAAAGTTTAAATTCCAAAAGCAAATAACTTGAAAACTATAAGGGAGGAATAGCACATGCTAGCATGTTTTCCCAAGGTTTTTTGAAATTGGATAAGAAACGTAAATTTTACAAGGTACTCTATTTTGAACCCCAACAGATCCGCTCCTGTTAGTAAGCACCCCCCCCCCCGCCTTCAAAGCTTAATATTATACACTCTTTTACTATGCCTTTGTTAAATTTTATGTAAATCTAACCAGCAGATTAGAAGTTACAGATTTATTTCAATAAAATTTTGATTCTGTCCCACTATCCACTGGTTAATTACACTTAAACTATACACAAACATAAGTGTAATTATACAACACAAAATTAATGACTAACACGTATATGTACACATATATGTGTACACCCTGCCAGCATTTGGAGTTTTTTCATCCATGAACTAAAAAGTGTCTTTTGACACTCCTGTATGTTCAAAAGCAAAAAGTACACAAATTTACAATAACAAAACACATTAGTATCAAATTTTGATCTAAAAAACTTGACTTGGGTGACTGTTTATATTCCAGAGCAAATAAAACGAAGAAACGCGCTATAATTTCTCTTAGCAATGTATAAATTTTAAAGTAATCAATGTTGTTGTTTAAGTGTTGAATAAAAAAAAATTTATTAATATAAAAAAAAATTATCAGTTTTAATTAGTGATTTTTTCCTTTAAATATTTCATATTTAATATAAAGTTATAGTGAGTTATTAATTAAATTATTAAATTAGTCATTAAAGACATATTTATTATACCAAAGCGATTATATTTCGATACTTTATTGATATACTTTTTTACACTTCTAAATGATAGTCTTACGACACCCAAGGAATGCACTAAATAGTGTCAAAGATTTAAAACTGCGGCACATTCCTTTCCGAACGGTGACTCTTTTTCGATGAGAAAATGATATTATATTCGACTGTTACTAACTATATGAGGTATCGCTTTAGTTCAAATTTGGATAGAAAATGTTGGCAGGACAGGTAACGTAACTATGTTAACGAATATTTAACATTTGCTATTTTCAATACTTAAGGAAAATATCAGGCGTTTTAAATGGAATTTTTTTTTATACTTTTTGAAGCTCCCAAAATAAAGAAAGGACTTTAATTTTTTTAAATTTTATTTAAATTATATATTTTAATATTAAACTCATATAAACTTTTCTTAAAAAGCCAAGACTTAAGCAAAAAAAAGAAATATATATATATTATAAAAATAAGATTATTTAAAAAATATAAAGAAGTAAAAAAATCGAAGGTATTAAGTAAATATACTTAAACATCAAATTTTTAATAACTTTAATTTCTAGGTTTCAATTACCTTTTTAATTCTTAATTAAGAATAATTTTTTAAAGTTTTTTATCACACAAGCAAAGCATTAAAAATACTAGCGCAGCTTAAATACTTTCTCAATATTTTGTATGATTTGCTTTTTTTGCTACAGCACTTGCACCACTTGTTTACAACAAATATCTTTAACGCCTGTATTTGCAATCACTCATACACACGACACATTTTCTTTGCTTCAGTCAAAGAACAGTACAAACAGTATTTAATGTTGTTCTTGTTCATGCTGGCTATGAACAACACACTTAAAACGCAAATGGATTTGCTTTTCAAATCATCTTACGCAGCGCTTTAATTCTTATACCCCATTTACATATATATACACTTGAAAACTCGTTCAAATGAGATTTCAAAAAAAAAAAAAAAAAAAAAAAAAAAAAAATCTGCCCTGTTTACATAAATATTTCCGTCAGTTTTGTAGATTTTGTTTTACAACTGCATTTCGAACAAATTAAGCACAACCGCTAAACAATTTTAAACATTTTTTATAATTAATTTTAAATAAATTTTTTGTTCTATTTTCAATTTTGAAAATGTTTGTTTAGATACGGAATTAATTTTTATTTAGCACATTGTTATATTTTGCTAACACACTTAAAGGAAAACAATGTTGAGTAACAATATTTCTTAAAATTTATTTAAATTTTATGAGATTATCGTAAAATCTCATTAGAAATTAGATTTCGATTAGTATGGAAATTCGAGTTAAAATTTAATAAATTTATTTGAAATCTCATTTAAACTAGATTTTTTGCTATTAGGAATAATTTTCAAAACGTTGTATGTATTAAAGTAGTAAAATTAAAACCATAAAACAATGTTGGTGCTTGAAAATGGATATTAGTATCTTTAACATATATTATTTTGGAAATTATTTGTAGCATATTTTCAAGGATATTAAAGGATTAAATATACGAAGCACATTTTTTGCTACTTTTATTTGGACTATTTTAACAAAAGGTAATCCAATATAAAGCCAAAATTTTCGTCTTTCTTTTAATACCCATATCGTCTTATAATAGCAATTAAAAAGTAACAAAATAAAAAATTAACCTCGCGCATTCTTCAAAACTTTAAAGTCCTTTGAAAGAAAGTAAAAAGAATAAGAAATGAAGAACTAAAAACGCAGTTGTATTATATTATGTCTATATTTTCACATGTATATAGAAAAAATATAGTTGTATCATAATATAGTTGTATAAGAGCAACATATTATGATTAGAACATATGATCACAACGAAAAATAGAAATTATTAAAAGTAATAATTATTCTATATGATTCTATTTTGTTTTTGTTCGATTTTATAGTTTGTTTTTTCATATAATTAAACATTATACCGTTCTATATGATTATGTTTTGATGTTATTATATTATTATTCTATCTTATTATATTATTATATCACATTGCCATATTATGATTGCATTTTATCATATTATTATCACATGTTATGATATAGTTACCCAATCTTATAATATTATTATTTAATTTTGCCATATTATTGTTATTCCATCTTATCATATATCAAAATAAAACATATTAATAGAAAAGTATCATTTTTATATTTTTTTTTTATTGAAAATAAGAGATAAAAGTGTTAATTAGCGAAAAAAAAGATATTTACATTAGTGAATGATATGAAAAGTTAATAATCAATTTTCGATTTTTCTATCAAACATTTTTATTTCGATTTTTATAGTCGATTAATCGAACCCCATAATCGATTTTTTAATCGTTTATTATTTGTAAAATTAATAAAAAATTAATTCAAATTAAATTCGATTATGTTTAAAAGGACCCACCCTTACACGTTTAAATATGTATATATTGTATGTCGATATGTTTAACAACTAAACTAAAGAGTATACTCTTTGAAGGTGTAATGCATTGAATACAATATGAATGACTGTTCGAAGAAGATTAAAAGATAATAAAAAGAATCGATATATATTATTAATATACTTCTGCAGATCACTCTAATAACATAATTAAATTTCTGAAATTTAGAACCATAGAATTCAAATGCATGTATTTTGTAAAAGCATAGCAAGTAAATTAATCATTTCAACAAATACCCAGCAAAAACTTTGCTTTCCTGGTAAGCTATCAGGTAATAATGACGCCTCAATACCAAGAAACTACATTAATAAGTAGTTGTTATTACCGAAAACCAAAAACTTTTTGCTGGGCTCAGCAAAAACTTTGTTTTCCTGCTAAGTTAGCAGGTATAATTGGAAACAAAAATAAACTACTTATTTTTTGCCTGAATAACTAGTTATTTTTGTTCGACTTGTCCACAAATTCATGTAGTTATTTTTTGACTCTGGGGACACTCAAAAATATGTACCTAAACGAAAATAAAAATAAAAAACAAAAACAAAAAAACTTTGCCGTCATTGAGACTCGAACTTGGACACACACTAACCATTCGTTTTTATTGACTAACGTCTTACTCAGTACACCATCTCGCACATAGCATCCTAAGCGACAAAAACTCTATTTAGTTTAAACAACCTTCTGGTTGTTAATCCGACGCTCTAGCCAACTCATCCACGTGATTGCAGTATTACTGTGCTATTATACTATTGAGTACTTATTAATGTAATACAGAGTAGGCAAATAATAATGACGCCTCATTACCAAGAAACTACTTTAATAAGTAGTTGTTATTACCGAAATCCAAAAAGTGTTTGCTGGGTATCTATACTTCGAAGCCTAATCTTGGTAACTGGGTATTCGTGGGATCGAAATGACGAATGAATGCTAAAGAAATTGGTAGCCTATGGATATAACAGAAACACAAACGGGTAATCATATTATTTTCGGTCGAATTGTTAAATAGGTGCTTGAGAAAAGAATGACTTCTTTTATTGAGGATTAGGAACATTCTTTATGTGAATGTCCGGCACTGCGGGAAGAAATGTAGATTTTATATAACTACTTCTCAAAGTACTTCCATTATAATTAACAATTATTTCTTAAATTGTATTTTTACTGACCTTTTTATCTTTTAAAAAATTCTCCCAGCATTTATTTTTTAGAAAGTTTAAAATTTTGCAATTTCTTGCAAAATAATTTTTACAAAAAAGTACTTCACTGGATTGATTTTTCGATTAATAGAAGCCTAAAAGTCGATTTCAGTATAAAGTTGGCTGGTAAGACTCGACTACAAAATAATCGTTTTTTTTTTTTTGACAAATAAAATCGATTTTCAACCATAATCGAAATCGATTTACCAGTCACTAATTTACATATTATTTGTTTTTTAATTATATTCATTTCTAATACCATATATGGTTCAAATGCAAGATATGATTTTTTTAAACTAAACCCTTTAATGGTAGCTAATCAATATCTTATATCGTTTGAATCACATCGAGTATAACCAATTCTTGTGTATTTATATTTATTCATATATAAACTATATGAGAATTGGTAAACAAACATTAAAAACAAAATATATTTAAAAACAAACAAATTATGAATTTTTCTACTATTTATTTGAAACATTTTATTATCATGGCAATAATAACATTATTACGGTATAAAAATAGAATATGGTTTAAGAACAAGTAAAGAAGACTGCAAATATTTAATGGTTGTAGAAGTAATGATATTTTTAATATTAATAAAATTTTGTTTCTGGTAAAAATATTTAAAAACATATAATTTTTGCAGTCAACCATATTAAAATTTTTATTGAGTGTAAACAAAAACGTTGTTATCATGAACATAGAGTTATTAAAATTCTTGGAAATTAACAATGAAAACATAATATTACTATAGTGATAATGCTGTAATCAAGTTTTTTCTCTGCGTGTGGAATTTATCATGTGTGAAGAAATTTTTTTAAGTAAAGATATTTTTGATATTAATAAAATTTTGTTTCTGGTAAAAATATTTAAAAACATTTAATTTTTGCAGTCAACCATATTAAAATTTTTATTGAGTGTAAACAAAAACTTTGTTATCATGAACATAGAGTTATTAAAATTCTAGGAAATTAGCAATGAGAACATAATACTGCTATAAAGATAATTTTTTTTCTCTGCGTGTGGAATTTATCAAAAAATTTTCGATTTTTAAATTTTTAAATACTTAAAAAAATCCAGAAAATGTTTGCCGTTTTAAAAATTAGTAATTTCTTTAAAATCACTATTTTTTAATTATATTTTTTTTAAAGTTGTCCTAATTCGAAAAATTTTGCTTGTTTTTTTATTTTATTTTTTTTTTTTTTATTTTTTGAAACATTGGTCCTTTTAAAAAATTTTCTTTAAAATCTATATTGATTTTGAAGCATTTCGATTCTGCTTTTTTTGTTTTTTAGATTTTTTTCATCTAATCGAATCTCAGTTTTAGGGTTAGAAATTCTTTTAATATTTCTTAACTTTAATTTACCTAATTTCTTTCAAATTTTATCTCTCTAGTTCCTTTTGTTTTAGCTTCAACATTGTGCCCCAAATAAGAAAAATAAAGAAGATATTTTTTACTTTTTAAAAAAACCTTCTTTTTACCTTCCTTTAGGATGATATTAATACCTTAATCTATCCTAAGTTTAAATGATGATATTTCCTTTTTTACTTTTGTTTTAAAATTTTCTTTTGCTTGTTAAATGCTTTTTCTGCTGCTTTTACATTTTATTATATTCTTCATGATGATAATGATGATGACGAGATGTTGACAAAAATAAATGTGTAAACATGACATAGTGAAATAAAAATTTCCAAAAAGTTTTATCGATAAATCGTGCATGTTAAATAAATAAAACAAAACCCAAAAAAAAAAAAAAAAACAAATAAAACGAAAGAAAAACTCTCATGTTCAATCGCAATACATACATGCAAACAAACAGACAGATATAAAACAGTTGGCATATATACATTCATATGTACCGGGGGTATGAATTAAATTTTTTTAAGAATAAATATTTCCTTCGGTTTCCCCCCAAAATGACTTTATACACATTTCCTTTCTCTAAGTGGATGTCATTTAAGTATTTCCGAAATAATCGTATACTCATACACTCTTATAAAAAATAAACAAAATAATGGCATATGTATTGGTATTGTTGGGTATGTAAAACATCACACAGTGGGGTCAATCGAAAAATTTTTGGTAATAAATATATATCTCTTAAAGTACTAGTCGGATTGAATTGAAATGTATGGGAATCGTAACTTTTACAAATTAAGTCCGATTTCAATGATTTCTGTAAACCGCTTGGATGGATAAGGAAAAATATGTCTACTCACCTAAGTTATCTCTTATAATTTATATATATATATATATACGTATATGCGTGAACATTTTTTGCAAAGTTGTATATAAGGACCTAAGTTTTAGGAAAAAAATTTTTGGTAGTCACCCTGTAACAATATGAGATAAGCTACAGGGTGTCAAAGTTGACCACCTCAAGTTTCAAAAAATCATAACTTCTGCAAATCAAGTCCGATTTCAAAGATTTTTATATTTATATAAAGTCTTTGGTGAGATCTCTTACACTTACAAATATATTTACATTTGAATTTTAAATTTTTAATTGTTTGCCTAGATTTTATTTCGTTTTTCAAAAATAAATCCTGAGGTATATGAGTGAAAAATTTTTGTAAACCCATTCTGTAATTTCTAATACATTTTTAAATAATATTCTGAAAAAAATTTTTGATTAGCTAAATTCCTTTAACCGTGAAAAATGTTCAAAGTTGACACACTGAAATAAAAATGAAAAATTGATATTTTTTTACAAAAATAGTGAAATTTTTTTACTTTTTTCTCAAAGTTTTGTTAATATTTTTTTTTTTTTATTTACATATTTAAAACAAAAAACAAAACAAGACTTCATAAATGGTTAATAAAGAAATTTAAAATTGATTTAGATTTGCACTCTACAACCAGCATTGGTCGAAAATGGGGAATTTAAAAAAAAATCATGTTTATCGATTGATAAAAAAAATTTTCGTATCTTTATTTTTAAATTTATTAACTCTTTAATTAAAATATATATTTAGATCGATTTGATGCCAAACTGCTACACGTCCGGCTAAAGACCAATACGGTAGTGCAGATTTTATGAAAAAAGTAAACTTTTCTAAAGATTTTTTTAAATTGCACAAAAGAATATATTAGCTTTAGATTTTTACTATTATTTCTTGTATATTGTATAAAATAAATATGAATCTTTGATTCCTTCAAAAATCATTTAAAAAGCTTTAACAATCAATTTTTGGCAATTTTTCAAAAATAAATAACATTTAATAAATTTAAGCGATTATTACGAATATTATCTCGTTACTAGGGTATTCATTTAAATTGAAAATGTGTCACTAATATGTTTTTTTTTTTTTTTTTGCTGAATTTGAAAAAAGTATTTTGTAAAGTTGACTTTTTTCCTAAAATTTACACTCCTACTTTCGTTTGTGGCTGGGCGGGAAGTAGTTTTCTGACAAATCGACCTAAATATATTTTGTATTTTAACAGCATCAATAAATTAAAAAAAAAAAATAAAATAAAATAAAATTTTTTTTTAATTAGTCGATAAAAATTATGTTTTTTCTAAAATTCAATATTTTCGAACAATGCTGGATGTAGGGTGCAAAACTAAATCAATTTAAAATTTCTCTGTTAATCATTTACAAGCCTTGCTTTTTTTGAAATATGTAAAGAAAAAAAATTTTAAAACAAAACTTTGGGAAAAAAGTTCATTGTAATAAATTTTTATAAAAAAATAATATAGTGCAAAGTTTGAAAATTTTTCACGTCTAGAGGAATTGAGATAATCCAAAAATTTGTTCAGCATATTATTTCGAAATATATTAAGAATTACAAAATATTTAAAAAAAAATTTTCTCTCATATACCTAAGGACTTATTAACCAGAGACAAACTAAAATCTAGGCAAAAGAATCAAAAATTCTAAACTCAAGAGTGTGAGTGAGTGAGCATGTTTTTCCTTTATCTCGCCAAACACTTTACATAAATATAAAAGTCTTTGAAAACGGACTTGATTTGTAGAAGTTATAATTTTTTTTGAATATTTTTACATACTAAAGGTGGTCAACTTGGACACCCTGTAGCTTATCTCGTATTATTACAGGGTGACTACAAGATATTTTTTATGAAATCTTAGGTCCTCTTCAATAACTATAATAGTTTAGGAGATACAGATTTATTACCAAAAAATTTTGCGATTAGCCCCACTGTGCAACAGCAGCAAATAAATAAGTATGAATGTAATAAATATAATAAATAAGTATGAATGTAAGTATTCGAGAACAGGATAAAAGTAAATTATTTGTGCCATTAAATTTAGTTATTTCTTCTCCTCTACTTCTGCATTTTTGTAAAAAAAAAAATCTGCCATTTAGTCCTCCTACTTTTTTTTTCATTTTCCACAAAATAAAAGTATGTATGAATTTTATTGATTGGAATGATGTCATTAGTAAGATTTTGTCAATTATTTAAAATTTCTCTCCTACAAATTAAAGTATTTTTCTTTTCACCAGAATAGAACAAAAAATAAATAAATAAACCCACACATTACAAAAAAGCTTGTTAATGTTACTATTAATTGTTGTATAAAACATTTATTTTATCTTATTTTTATTCTATTTTATTTCGTTTACTTTGTTAAGAAATATTTGCACATCTTAAAGTCATTTATTAAATGCCACTGGTATTTGTTGAACTTAATTTGCTGTCGCAAGAAACATTTGTGTTCTGCATATAAATTAGTTAGTTGTTGACTTGTTTTCTGTGAGAAATTAAAGGAGGTTTTTCTCTTGACATGTATGCAGCCATTTTTAAAAATTGTGTCAATTTTAAAATAAATGGTAGTTTCCCTTATTTATAACAGAATCCCAATGATTGTGTTATAAATAAATTTATAAGGCAGGAGCGTCAAGTGCAAATTTATTGAATTTTTTTTAATTTATTGTTAAACATTTTTATATAGAGTTCTTTTTAAAAAATATATTGTTGAGAATCTATTGAAATTTACTTAAGGCATTTGAAATGAATAGAATATTTTAAACTTCTCAAAAAAATATAATTCTAATTAAAATTTGTTTACAAACTATACGGATTTTAGAATTAAAAGATTGTTTTACCTTCATCAGTTACAATACGTTGGGGGCTATATTGAGTTCGTCATTCCGCTTGTAACATTTATTTATTTATTAGTTTCAGCCTATGGATACAATATTATCCTTACAGACATCAATGATAATTTAATATACATAATTAAATTAATTATTTAAACAAACTGTTTAACAAATTTTTAAATTCAAGATTTGAAATACTTAAGTCTAATTCATTAGAATATTTATTGAATAATCTCATAGCCTTTATTAAAGGTTCATTCAAAGCATATGTTTTTCTATGAATATCTATATAAAAGATATAATTATTTTGCCTTAGAGGCCTAGGAGGTACATATAGTTTTATGGTATGAAGCAAATCAGGACAATCAATTAATCCACGAATTATAGCATATAGGAAATATACAGAAGAAATTTTACGTCTTGTTTCTAAAGTTTTCATAGAAATCAAGGCACATTTATCAGGGTATGTAGGAATCGAAATTTGAGGGTTTACAAATGAAAAGTTTAAAAATGAAAGAGCAAACTTTATAAATTTTACTTGAATTTTTTCAATTCTATTTGTATATAATTGAGTACAAGGACTCCAAATAAATGAAGCATATTCTAATCTAGATCTCACAAAGGATGTATATAGAACTTTTTTTGTGTAATGATCAAAATTATTAGAATTACGGCATAAAAAACTTAACATTGAATAAGCTTTAGGTATAATATAATTTAAGTGATTATTAAATGATAATTTTTTTTTTCAAATAATACCCCTAAATCTAAAATTTCATCCACGAATGAAAGTAAATGTTGCTGTATTCTATATCGAGATATAACAGTGTTACAACATCTATAATAAGTCATAGAAAAACATTTGTTTAAAAAAAGTCATAGAAAAACATTTGTTTAAATTAAAAGGTAAACCATTACGGACTGACCAAGAACTCACCCTATTTAAATCCTCCTGGAGATTAAAAACGTCATTGGCATTAGAAATTGTTTTAAAAATTTTTAAAACATCAGCATACAATAAATAATGAGACTTTCTGAAACATAGGTCAAGGTCATTAATAAATATATTAAATAACAGTGGACCCAGAACACTACCTTGGGGAATACCAGAAGTAGGAATAAATGATGTGGAACAAACACCATCAAGAGAAACCACGGATTGTCTATCCGACAAGTAATAACGAAACCAAGATAACATTCGGGAATGGACGCCCAATTTATATAATTTTAATAATAAAAGTTCCTGTGGTACTCGGTCAAATACCTTAGCAAAGTCCGTGTAAATCGCATCAATCTCCAATCGATCTTCAAAACTATCAACACAATACTTGGTACAGGTTGATCTTCCAGTCATAAATCCATGTTGAGATAAAGAAATATGCCTCTTTACATTAAAGAAAAGCTTATGATAAACAATATGTTCAAGAATTTTTGAAATATTGGTTAATTTGGAAATCGAAATACTCATGTACACTTTAAGACTTATAACATTTATTCTACGTGAAGAATTTTAGTACCGTTAATTGTCTTATATTTTTTATTATTCTCAGTAACTATCTGCTAAATTTTGTTGTAATAGCTTAATTGATTTTTCTTAAAATGATAATTTAACAAAATCGTGCAAACACATAATTCAAATTTTTAACCTAAGCATACGTGTGCAGGTGTGTTGAGAAATTCATTTTTTTTTTTTTTTTTCATAAAAATACTAAGAGCTCATAATCACCGAAAGGAACCCTGATAACGGAAGAAAAAGTTGATTTGCATACTGCAGGATCGCAGACAAAATAATACTAATTTTAAACGAAAATTTCTACTTCTCTGGAAAAACCGCGAAGTAAAAAAAGTTCTTTATAAGAACGCTAGGAAAAAAAATATGAAGGCAAAAGAGAGGACGAAAATTATTGAGATTATTGTTATTTTTTTTTTTTTTTTTTTCAAAAATATGAATACTGTTTAAAAGGGTGATAAAAAGTGTGAACACTGAGGGAAAAATGACGTGGCGAAATCATCATAATTTTTTTTTTTTCACAATGTTTATTTTTAACTTCTAAACATGATGATATACATAAATCAATTACATGATCTTTTCAAATTATTCGTCTACGACTCAAAACAAAAGCCATTCAATTTATGTAGGATAAATGCCACTGGTCCGCCAGTGTTATATACCGCCTATATATTAATAAATTTTTTTCTCTTCGAAAAATATAGCCATATAATCATATATAATAATTGAAATCAATATAAAAAAGTTCAACATGTTTTGATTTGCCTTTTATACTGATATTAAATTGGCACTCACATTTTGCTCCATAATCGTTTAGTACACTTTTTTAACTTATTTTGAAATTGCTTGTAACTAACCTTCAACAATTATTAGTTAATGCTTAGTTAACATTTTTTAAAAATAATATAACATAACCAGCCTAATTAAGTATATGTTTTGTCATTTTTAGAATTTTCAATACATCCTTAACCCCAGGTCTACAGCTGAGATTAACGCTGATATAATATGTGAGATAACACCGTCAGAGGAGAGCAACCATTTTGTTTATATTATGTTCAATCTTAAATAAGGGGTACACGTATTTTAATAAATCCTATAAGATATCATTATTTTTAATCAGTCACAGAGTAAACATATCCTTTTTATTTAAGAAATTTGCACTTTTTTAGCACAATTTTTATAAAAATGTTTTTTAACATGTAAAAGAAACACTGAAAGGAAACAATTTTACAAAAAAAAAAATGTTTTTCAGTAATTTCCAAAATACACATGCACGCACACAAACAAAATTTTCTATATGTGTATTTTTTTTTTTTTTTTTTTTTGACAGTTCATCTTATAAGATGGTTGTGTAGAGAAATCTCATCAAAATAGTCTCATAATGCATCTCATAATACTAATATTTGAATCTACACGTGAAATAATTCTCTCAGAGAGTGAATTTGACACTCTCTGACACAAAAATCTTACATATTATGTTACGTCTAGACGGGCTGTAAAATATAAAGTTATCCACAAAAAAAAAAAAAAAATATTTTTTAAAATTTCACGAATTCAAAAAAATCTTAAGATATTTTTTAGTGGATTTTAAATTTTAAAACATGGCTGTAAAGGTGAAGATTTATACTTTCTATGCATGTTTACATGTTATTCCATTAATCCAAGTTTTTCGAAATTATTATCGAATGAATATTTCAATGTTTGGTCGAATTTTTCATATTTGGCAACACTTTTTTGTAATATTATGTTAAAAACGATAAAAATTTCTTCATTTTACTAGAAAGTCTATTGAATAACGAATAAAACAATAGCCCATTTCTTAAAATCGAAGAAAAATGTTTAAAGTTACAAAGTAATTAAGATAAAATTATCTTATTACCGCTTATTAGACCTACCGCCGTTGTTTTTAATGACGGCCTATGACGATAAAAGTTTTGCTCGGCTTTGTTTCCATTACAGTGTTGTTTTTGATATATAAATTTATATTGTAAATCAATTATTGTAAAAAATTGTTTAATTATTTGTAACAATAATGGAAAAAATAACTCTTGTGATAAAAGTCAATACTTTCTCGATAATATTTAATGAAGTCATTTATAGTTCTGGCTAAATATTTCTTTATCAGGAACCAGTAAGGACGCTCAACTGCGCCATTTCCTATAGGAAACTAATATGAAACCAATTTTTGAATATCTGAAAGGTGAGTTTATTTATTATAGCCTTCACCACAGGTATATAGGGTATACATAAGTTTGTTATTCCGTTTGTAATTTTTACAATATTCATTTAAGACCCCAAAAAGTAAATATTTTCTGGATCTTTATTGATAGGGAAGTCGATATAACGATGTCCGTCTGTCTGTTAAAATCAGTTTTAAGAGAGCCAAAGTTATCGGCTACATATGCATCAAATTATGGGAAATATTCCTTAGTATCACGCTAATAAAAATCAGCAAAATCGGTTCATTAATGGCCATGATATCTCCAAAAAAGAAACGAAAATACCTCTAAAAACGTATTAGTTTTCGACTTTAATATAAGCTAGCTACTTCGCTTTTGCACAGAAAATTCGCAATATTTTTGCGGAAGAAATGAACCAAATCTATTCATTAGTAACTGAGATATCGTTCAAAATGCATTTTTGGATTTTGTGAAGCTTCTATATAAGCTTCAGAATTTGTTTTTGTACAAATTTATTGCAAATATTTTTCTAAAATTTTTTTTTTTTTTAATTAACCATATCGGTCGGAAAAAAATATACACACACAACATATATAAAAAGCATTGCAATGTCTTTCAGTGTGTTGTTTTTTGTATCAAGCAGTAGTTGTTGTTTGTGTATACACACAATCATTTCTTATGTATGTTTGGACGTTTCTAAGTTGGAAATAAAAGCATTGTAATAACTCAGTGTTGTTGCAGTTTTTTTTTTTCTTTTTTTTTCTTTTGTATAAACATATATCTACAAATATATGTATATAAATGTAGTAGTCATCAGAAGCTGTCAGTGTTGCTGTTTTTTTTTTAAGGAAGCAACGCATGCTATTATAGTGATGATACATTTTTGTAGTTTTGAAAAAAATGTATTTAGATTATTGTTTTTTAATTATAAATATAAAAATATGAAAGCATACTTTAAGGCATAGATTTTATTATTTGTTGTTAATATAGTAAGATATTCGGCACAGCCGGATATAGTGCTCTAACTTCTTTTTTCTTTAAACGCACAAGTTACATTCAATAGTCTGCAGTACTTAAACACAAACGATTTACAGTAGACCGTGCCACCATTAGGCCAGCCTGCCGAATTTAAAAGTAAGCTTTTTAATTGGAAAAATAAGGAAGTAATATAAGCATTTGTTTATATGTTTATATATGTACTTTTTATTAAAATTGTTATAATAAATACGAAAAACAATGTACAAAATTTATTTACTTTTAATTTCATTCATTTATTTTACAATCCGCACCGATGCGTTTTCAAATTCATACTGATATGATATCATGTTGAAATCAATATCGTGTTCAATTTTAAGAACGATTCAATTTCTATTTAATACCACTTCGGTATGAATTTTTCACTGTACATTTGAACACGTCATGTTCAAATTGAACACATACGTGCCTAATACACTATTAACACTAAATAGTATCAATTTACATACGTATATGAACATTTTTTCTCTGAGTGTACTGGTTTATTTTTTACAACATTCTGGTCAGGAATTCCATACCACAGATGTTGTGGAAAATATATCAACTAAATGTCGTGTAAAAATCGAAATTGTCAAATAAACTTTTAGTCTGACAAGACATTTGTATTTGTCGGGAAAAAAGCACTTCATTCGTAATAAATGACACTTTTACCATAGAAATCTACGCAAATGAATGTCATCAGAAAATGTTCCTTCTCATCATTAGAAAGCGCAACGAATTCTAACTTGTTTGGTATCATTTATCTTCTCATTATTACAACAAAAAAAGTAGCTGAGTGGTATCAAACAAATGGTGCTATTATGTAACAAATGAGACTAATCCATTAAAATGTCCTCAATGTATTGGGTCATACTAAAGAAATATTTAAAGAATACTTAAAGCTGTATAAAAAAAAATAAAATAGAGTTTAAAAAGAAGTGAAAACATTCCATCCAAAAATTAACCGAAAATACAATAGAGCTCTTATGGAGGGTGTTCTAGAAAATATTAAATATTTTACTAAAAATGAATAAAAAAAAAATTATTTTTCTTTTAAATTTAAAACTTGCATATAACTGCCTTTAACAAAATCAAAATTTTAAGGAATTTGACCCTTTGGTTTCATTTTTATAAGGTGAATTATATGTACGGATTTTTTTTCATGCGCAGTTCTTATATATATATATATATATATATATATATATATATATCAGGGGAGGGTACAAAAATTCCTTGAAGGGTCAAATTTGGAAATTCACAAATCAATCGAGGGCCTCAAAATATTTTGGAAAAAATACCTGATATCAAAAAAAAAAAAAGAAGAAACACGATTCTAGTGTTTTTGGAAAAAATGGTATCCAGATTTTTCTTGAGCCTGTTGTGAAAATAAGAAAATAAATAAGAAATAAATCTTTTTCGCAGAAATGTTGGTTCCAGGATTTAATTTTTTTTTTTTTTTTTTGTTACTATGAAAAGATGAATAAATTATAGAAAAACTATTTTCAGTGTTCAAAAGTATTGAAATTTTTTAACCATGATGTATTAAATAAATTTAATATTTTTTATAAGGATCTCAAAGCTACGAACATTTTGAAATTTATTACGAGAAAAAAATCAAAGCACTTTTTTTGGAAAATATACAAATGCACACTTGTGCCAAACGAAAATTTTTGGTAATAAATCTGTATATCCTAAGTTACTGGTCGGATCGAATTGAAATGTATGGAAGAGTTGTAGAGAAGGACCTAAGCTTTTAGAAAAATTATATTGTAGTTATATTAGAAATTATAGAATATTTTTAAGAAATTTTTCCCTCATATACCTCATTCCCGAAAAACAAAATAAAGACGAGGCAGAAAACCAAAAATTAAATATATAAGTAAGCTTATTTTTTCCTCACAGAAATATAAAAATCTTTGAAATCGGACTTAATTTGTAGAAGTTATGATTTTTTGAAACTTTTACATACTCGAGGTAGTCAACTTTGACACCCTGTAGCTTATCTCATGTTATCACAGAGTGACTATAAGATAATTTTTCTAAAATCTTGTATTCTCCTCTACAACTTTTTTATACATTTCAATTTGATTCGACCAGTAGTTTAAGACAAAAAGATTTATTAACAAAAATTCCGGGGTTTTCCCCAATGTGCATTGTAGGGACATTATTGTAAATTCAACAACGGTTTTACACTCATATACATACATAGAAGTATTTTATATTTTAAAAATTTTTAAGAATTAGAACACATATTTTGTTGATGTTATTGCGTTGTCGTAATAATAATAATAATCGTTTTCTAACTAATCTTTTTTCTGTGTGTATATCTGATTCGACCAAGCTGAATGTAACCTTAACGTTATGAACTTTTTAAAAATTTTTAAGGAACAAAATTTTCCCAATTTTACATGAAAAATTTATTTTTATGCCACTTATATCCAAACAACTCTAAGGCCCAGTTTTATACTAATCTCTTAGTGCAGACTTAAGTGCAAACTTAGTTAAGAAATACTTAAGTAAAAGCTCACACTTAAGTAATATTTCATTTTAGAGTTTACAACTTCAGCTGACAAGAAAGTAAACATATTATGTATTTACATTAGGGTGGTCGAACTTTCCAAGTATTTTTCTTTAACTAAAAATCATATTTATATTTTATTTTTCCTAAAATATTTTCTCATAATAATGTTAATTATTTTACAGCATATATTTTAATATAGGTTATTGCTTGCATATTATAATGCCAAAAATCATTAAAAATATCAAACTTACTTGTCTGAGCAAAACATTTTTTAATGCCACCCTAATGTAGCTTCAAAAATAAATAAAATAACAAGCATTTTTAAAATTTTGAAATAATTAAAAAAATATAAAGAAATATGCAGTTTATTAAAAAGAGTTTGGTGCTAAATATACAAACGCACAGAAAAGATAAATTTAAATTTATTTAATAAATATAATTTTATTAGATTTTGTATTATTAATTATTATTGTTTATTTTAAATAAATATTTTTAAAAACGTCAGACGGTTTTCATATTTAGGAAAAACTTAAGGTATGGAAAAAGGCTACTTAAGTTTTGAATTAAAAAACAATTCTTAGAACTTAAGTACGATTTCGCCAGTAAGTGAGCAACATAAAACCGGGTATAAAATCATTGAGCGAATAAAAAAAAATAGCATTAAGATAACTTGAAGGTAATTTTAGTAGGCATCTATTGGAGCTTTGTTTATCTAAATTGAATAAACCGTTCTCTAGTTATACTCATGTAACCGCTTTATTAACCCTTCAACGGTCGAAGCAAAAATTAAAAAAAAAAAATACATTTTCAGATTAAAAATACAATTAGCTTCATCTATTTTTGTTGTTTGTTTCTTTACCGACTAAATAGGGTAATTGAAAATAAAGAACCTATATGAAACGGGTAATAAAGTTATGAGTTCAACAAAATAAAATATAAATTTTCAACGTTATAAAAATTTAAAAAAGAAGAATTCGTTAATAGAAGTTACACAGTTTTATTATTTTATTATTTTATTATATAAATATCCTTTTTTGCCTTTACTCCTAAAATTGTGAAAACTAAATATATTTCCGTACCATGCATGTTTTTATATATTTTCCCATAAAAGCATATTTTTGTGTAATATTTTATGAAAAATTGCTATTTAAAATTTAAAATAATTTTTTGTATAAAAAAAAAATAATTCTCTGAACTTTTGTTAAAGTGACTTAAATCTATATTTTTAAATTTTAAAATATTGAAAAATACTATAGAAGAGTTAATTTTTGGTAAGCTATATATCGAAAACTACCAATCACAGAAGGACGTTGATTATTTTGAGCGATGCGACATCAAAATTATTAAGCTAAGATTTCCAAATTCCACAAAATAAATAATTACGGTTTTCTCTTATTTATTAAAACTTTTGGTATAAATTTATTGCAATTTTAAGATTGAAGGTGATATACACATAATAGTCAATTAAGAACATATTTATTTTTAATGAAAATGTCAAAAAAAAAAAAAAATTATACGAAATATTTGTTTCTGAGGTCGTCTGTTTTTATAAAATAAATATGCCTTGATTAATTTTTTAAAGAAGCTACCAAGGAGATTATTCTGTCTGAGAGAACAGTAAGCTATATAGAACTTAATATTATTTTAGAAAAATCAATCTATCATGGAGACAACAAACAGTTATCGAAATAAGTTTGTTACCAATATAGTTGTTGCAATGTTAATGTCGAATAGGTTAAATTTTACATTTCAAAATAAAGAGCAAACTCTCTCTCTCTCTCTTTATATATGTTTGTAAATAAAAATATTTATTAATACCCAGAAAAAAAAAAGAACTGAAAAAGTTATGATTTTAACATTGTGTTATCATTGGAAGGAAGTACTTAGTGCAGAAAAAGAGCAGCGGAAGTTCTTTTTTAACCCATGGTTATCATTGGTAGGATGTTCTTTTTATGCATCTTGGTTCATTTTATTCAGTTTTATTCTCTTAAAACTATATTTATACGATTTTTTTATAAAAATTCTGATTTAACCTTATTTAAAGATACTATAAATACTTTTGTGAAATTTTAATTTTCTTAGAAATTAGTAACCTTTTTTCTTGCCAAAAACCTATTAATTTATTAATAACTTCCAAAAAAGGCACAAAAATACGAACTTCTACTTTTAAAGCGGTGAAAATGTACTTTTTTGGAAACATTTTATATTTTTTTTTGTTTTTTGATGGGTATATATATATATATATATATATATATATATATATATATATATATATATATATATATATGTATATATATATATATATATATATATGTATATATGTGTATTTTGAATTTAATATTGCACTGAATTCATATATTATTATTCTACATTTTTAATGCATGTTTTAAGCGCCTAAAGCACACTTTTGAAGTGCATGAACTTCTTGTCTCTGTCTATTACTTTATATTGTGTGAATCTTTTTTGTCTAACACAAAATAAATTTACATTTACACTAGTATAAATATATATTATTTATAACCTTTTAATTTTAAATTTTTAAGTTTTCGTTCGTTCAACCTTAAATACATATATATTTAGCTTTAAAATAATACGTGAATTATTAATATATATATATATATATATATAATTTTTTTTTTTTGCTCCAGTAAATAAAAAATGTTTATTTGGCCAGAAATAGACTAAGGAAAGGGAAAAAGAAATGAAATTAAAAGAATAAAAAATTCTATTAAAATTTTAAATGAAAAATAAATATAAGACTTTTGAAAGACTTTTTTAAAGTGATTTAAAAAAAAGTAAAGGCCCATAACAAATAAGCCTTTTTAGTTTTATACTCGAAATCTCATTTAAATAAATATTTAAGTAAAGTAAACACTTTGATAACAACACATAGTTATATGTATGTATGTATGTATGTATACTTGTTCTAAGAGTTTGTGTATATGAGTGTTAAATACTTTAACTAATACAGACATTTAACAACATTTTGCGCTTCTTTATCTTGAATTTTTGATTCTGTAATTCTTCTCGAAATAAATTGTTAATTCCATTTAAAACTTATGTATTAGTGCTTTATATTCCTATAATATAATACATATACATATTTAATTATATACTTACATATGTAAATACCCAGCAAACACGTTGTCAAACGTTTAAAATATGATGACTTCAACGTTTGATATCAAACGTGTTTCTCGAACTTGTTTCAAATGTTGGTGGAGGTGGTGTGAATTTTAAGTTTAATTTCAAATTGAGAATCATTTGAGAAAAAAACGTTTGAACAATTATACATTCTTAAATTGATACCAAATATTATTATTAAGTCCTTCTCAATATTTTCCAATTAATGAATACAGATATTGAGAAGACAAAATTAAAAGTCTATACAAAGAAAACTTTACAAAAAATTAAAAATACAAGTTACTTTTATTTATGTTCCACATGTGGTCACAATCTACACTTGAGAAAAGTTTGAGAATTACATTAAACAATAATAACATTTCTCAATTTGACAATTAATTCCCCTTTTTGTTGAGAAAGCTAGTATTTTCAAGTTATTTTCAAATAATTCTCAAACGTTTGACATTTCAGAAAGGACACTCTCAATTTGATATCAAATATTGTGTTTGCTGGGCATATATGTATATGTATATTAGGCTTATTCCTTTTATATGGAGTAAAAATAGGCAATCGCTATTAACATCACAAATGACAATATATCTTTTTTAATTTCAAGACCTTTTTTAAATTTTTATTCTGGTGTTATCTTTTCGCCAAATCCCCCTTTTTCGGGGGATTTATCATTTTTTTCTTGTTTTTTTTTTCAAAGGAAAAATATACATTTAAATAAATTTCAATATTTTTTTCTTTAAGAGAACAATTATTATTATTATATATATATATATATATATATATATATATTTAAGATTAAAATGAATAAATTTATTTTTTGTGTTACTCTTGGCGTATGATTAATAATAATTATAAGTATTTTTAGAATACCTTTGATATTTTCTAAGCTAAAAATGATAAAAACTAAATTGAATTGTTAAAAGCAAAAAAAATACGTTTTCGTATATTAATATATATTTCTTATTTATATAATAATATTTTATCTTAAGAAACTTTAAATTTCTTTAATATATTTTTTTTTTTTTAAGAAATAAATATTTTCCTTTTTTAAATGATTTTGAAACGTATAATTTATTTTTATTTTTACTTGGCGTATGATTAATATTAATTATAAGTAGTTGTGGAATATCATTGATATTTTTTAAACTAAAAATGATAAAAATCAATTTGAAAGTGCTAAAAAAAAGCTGACACTTTAGACAATTAAGAGATGTTCTTAAGACTATAATAGCTATTCAAATAATATGTCTAATATTGGTTTATATTAAAATAATTATAATTATACTTATAATTATAAATAGTTTTAGAACATCTTTGATGTTTTCTAAACTAAAAGTGATAAAAATAGAATTGAAAATTTTAATAAAAGCTGACATTCCGAAGAGCACAATATATATTAAAATAGTGTGTCTAATGTTGATTTATAAATGGAAATTAAAATAACGTTATTATTTTATTTATTTATTTATTTTTCTAATCAATATCAATATTGTTTTAAGAGTGAAAGTAGTTTTAAAAAATTCTTATAAAATTAATTATAATTTTTAAAAACAAAAAATTTGGGTTCTGTTTAATAAAATATACTTACTTTCACTTTCTTATGTAATTAATTTTTCTATTATCTTAAAACAGTTTAACTTTTAAAACATTTTTTAAAGAAATAAATATTTTTCGTCTTTTAGTTGGTTTGAAATGAATAAAATTATTTTTGTTTATACTTGGCGTATGATTAATATTAATTATAAGTAGTTTTAGAATATCTTTGTTATTTTATCAACTAAAACTGATAAAAACAAATTTGGAAATGCTAAAAAAAAGCTGACACTTTAGACAATTAATAGATATTCATAAAACTATAGTAGCTATTAAAAGAATATGTCTAATATCGGTTCATAATAAAATAATTGAAATAATATATAGATATTAATATTATATATTAATATCTATATAATTTTAAAGATGGAAATAAGTTTTCAAAAAGTTGTTATAAAATTTTAATTAATTCGAAATTTCAAAAACAAAATAATAAAATATTTTTTTTTTATAATTAACTTTTTATTATCTTAAGACAATTTTAATTTTTATAATATTGTTTTAAGAAATATGTAGGTTAGGTTAGGTTAGGTTAGGTTAGGTTGGAAAGGGCGGCGCATTCACGCCTACACCCAGAGGCCAAACGGCCCATTGTGATCCCTTTATGAAAAGAAGAAAAAGAGAAAAGTGGAACCTATACCTAATCAATCAGATATGATTGTTCCTAAGCCATTTTATCCCCATAACAAACCCTATGAGGTTCACAAGTCCTTTGCCATTAACCTCACCTAGTTCATGTAGTGTATGGCTTCCAAACCACTTCAACCTATTACGCTGAAGCCCTACGCAGTGACAGAGTATGTGCTCCACTGTCTCTAGCTCCTCAACATCATCGCACGTTCTACAGAAGTCTGATGTGCCAATGTCCCACTTACTCATCATATTCCCTATTGAGAAATGACCCGTAACCATACCTACTATGACTCTAAGACTACCACGACTCATACCTAGAAGATGCTTGGAATCCGCCAGTTTTAAGCTAGGCCATAATGCCCTAGAAACTCTGCAGTCCGATCTGTCATTCCAGGCTCGATTCGTGTTGTCCAGAGTCCACTCCCCTATGGCCCTAAAGAAGGACCCAATTGGAATCTTAACAGATGACTCTATGAAAGACCTATCTAGCTCCGAGCCACTGCGAGCTAGCTCATCGGCTATTTCGTTGCCAAGAATGTCACAATGACCAGGAACCCAACATAGTCTCATCATATAGGAATCCATTAACCTTCTCAATTCCCTTCTGCACTCAAGTACCAATCTGGACCTAACAAAATGACTAGTCAGAGCCAATAACGCCGCCTGACTATCAACATATATAGTAATCTCAGACCCCCGTTCAACATTCCCTTCAATCAAGCCGAGAGCCTTATAAATGCCAAGAATCTCTGCTTGAAAGACACTACAACTGTCAGACAATTTGTAGGATCGTCTGATATCAGTTCCCATAAAGTATACACCTGCACCAGTGCCAACTTCCATTTTCGAACCGTCCGTGAAGACCGCGCACCCTCCATAGAGCTTTTCTACTCCATCCCAAAGATCCCTGCTAGGTAACACCAAAGCGGGAGTAGCCCCGAAGTCAATCGTGGTCCCGACATAATCCGTAGGCTCAGCCAAGGATAGTGTCCGACCGTTGAATCTGACTTCATCTAGTATGCTGACATGCCCCGCTCTAGAGGAACCTAACAAACCCAGTTCCTTCAATCTAAATAGGCCACGGACAGCCATACCCCTCACGAATTCCTCAATTGGAAGAAGGTGGAGGATTATGTCCAGCGCCGCCTGAGGTGTACTTCTCCTGGCACCTGAGATGCCAATTGAAGCACACCTCTGAACTTTAGAGAGAAGTTTCCTGTACGTTTCCCTACTCAATACCTTCCACCAGACTGTACAGCCATAAGTAAGAATAGGTCTAACAACCGAAGTGTAAATCCAGTATACAACTTGCGGCTTAAGACCCCAATTCTTGCCTATAGAGTTCCTGCAGGTGTAATAGGCATTGAGTCCCCTCTTGACCCTCTCCTGAGTGTTTCTCCTCCAAGACAATTTACTGTCCAAGTACACACCCAGGTATTTGGCCTCACTTGACAATACAAGCTCAATCCCGTTCAATACTGGCAAGCTAAAATGCTCAACCTTGTATTTCCTAGTAAACAAAACCAGCTCCGTTTTCCCGGGGTTTACCCCTAATCCCTTACTGTTGGCCCAAAGGGACAGATCACGTAAACCTGTCTGCATGACCTCACTGATCGTAGATAAAAACTTACCAGAGACCAGTAAAACAACGTCATCGGCGTAGGCCGTCCCTTAGCATCAAACTGTCTTAAAATGACGTTCACGGCCAAGAACCACAGTAATGGAGAAAGGACCCCCCCTTGCGGTGTGCCCCTAGTCACGAGTTTCCTCATATAAGTGCCTCCCATGTTTGAGTTGATAACTCTGCTGCTAAGCATCAGAATTATCCACTCAACAAGGAGCTTACTTATATTCAGCGAAACAAGTGATTCCTCGATAGCCTCTATCGTGATATTATTAAAGGCCCCCTCTATATCGAGAAAAGCCGCCATGGTATATTCCCTCTGCAGCAGACCCCGCTCAATGTAACTCACAACGTCATGCAGAGCACTCTCAACGGACTTACCCTTGAGATAAGCATGTTGAGACTCGCTAATGACCTGAGTTCCTATACTAGTCCTAAGATAAAGATCGATCAGTCTTTCTATTGTCTTCAATAGAAAAGACGATAGGCTGATCGGTCTGTAATCCCTGGGCTTCGAGTGAGTCGTCTTACCCGCTTTGGGTATGAAAATGACCCTTACCTCTCTCCACCCCCTGGGAATGTACTTCATTCTAAGACATTCCCTAAAAACCTCCGTCAATAGAGAGATGGCTCTTTCATCGACATTCTGTAGCATGGCCGGAAATATTCCATCCGGGCCAGGAGATTTGTATGGCTCGAATGAATTTACCGCCCATAATACTTTGTCTCTAGTGATCATCTCCCTTATCACATCGGTATCCCCAACATCTGATTCGGGTTGTAGGTTATCACTGACGCTACCTGTCCCTCCAACAGATTCTATATCCCTACAGCCTGGAAAATGAGTCTCCATAAGTAAACTGAGGGACTCTGAGCTAGACTCTATCCACGAGTTATCCTCACGTTGTATGTATCCAGGTGCCACTGGGTCCTTGGATAATACTCGCCTAAACCTAGACAACTCGTTAACAGAGTCCACCGATTCACAGAAATTTACCCATGAAGTCCGTTTCGCTCGTCTAATGTCCTTCTTATACTTAGAGAAACTATCCCTATAGCTATTCCAATCCTCATCACTCCTCGTTAGTTTGGCTCTATTAAACAGCTTCCTAACTGTAGACCGCTGGTCCCTAAGTTCCCTAGTCCACCATTTCGGCTGTTTCCTTTTCCCAGGATAAATCACTGGACAATTGAGCGCAAAACTGTTCCTAATAACATTCGTGAAATTATTCACCGCCAACTCGATACCCTCAACTGAATCTCTCCAGTCCTCAGTATCCCTAAGGTTCCTACAGACTGACCTCCTGAAGGACTTCCAATCTGTCCTTCTCGAGTTCCTATAGGGCTGCTCCCTCGCCTTCTCAAAGTCGAGACCAAAAGATATCATGCTATGGTCAGAAAAAGAGTAATCCAAAACTACTCTCCAATCCCTAACATAATTTCCCCCACGGTTAGCCAGCGTTACATCTATAACTGTTTCTCTATCTTTCGCTCTGAACGTAGGAGTAGTACCCCTATTACAGATATGCAGATCATAACAAGTTATAAAATCGTATACCAACTCACCTCTTTTGTTGATGTCCCTGCTTCCCCATTGATAGTGGTGAGCATTCGCATCACATCCCAAGACCATGTACGCGCCTTTCCTCCTAGCGTGCTCCGCCAACTGCTGCAGAGCGATACCTGGTGGATCGGCTGCCTCATACGGCATGTACACAGCCGCCATTATAAGCCCGCTGCATCCTGCGGCTTCCTGTTGGACGACTGTAAGGTCCCCACTGCTAAAGGAATGAAGAAAATTAATATTTAGATTATTCCTAGCCAGTATACATGTCCGTACCTTTTCCGTTGTGGATGGTATGAACAGATTGTACTCCGTGACCCTCAGACCACATACCCTGGTGTTCTTAATCCAGGGTTCCTGTATGAGGGCCACGTCCACGTTGGAGTCAATGAGGAGTCTTGTCAGTTCGGTTGAGGCTGCCTCACAGTGATGCAAGTTAATTTGCACCACTGACAGCCTCTTTGGGTTTATCAGATTTGTTGAACCTAAACCTGATCACCCCAAATCCGAAATTGACAACTCCCCCCAGTGACTCCAGCTTCTTCAGAGACTCCTGATCCACATGGTGTTAACCAACTTCCATTGACCTGTAAGAAGACCCTTATTCTGATTTTCCAATACTGTCAGAATGGTTCCAACCTCTAAAATGGGTGGAGGGAACCATGCTGTCACTATTGGACGCAGGGGCAGCTCAGATGCGAGTATCACCTCAAGCTTCGCTCCTGGATAGAGAGTGTCGCACCTAGCAACTGCGTTCCTGAGAAATTCAAATGATTTCTCGTTCCCGCAGTTAATAGTCTTGACACCCTTCATCCAGTCTGCGCCTTTGAAGGATACCTCATCCGGCCTTCCTTTAACAAGAGCGATTTCCTCAATGAGCTTGTGTTCAATTTGTCGCCATTGCTCAACGCTGATCCTAACATCTGGATCAACCCTGTCAATGACAGCAGCTTGAATACAATTCTGCAACACTGATTCCTTCGCTCTTTTCGATGTTGAGGGTTGTTCACCTCCTGATACAGCTCTCTTAATAACCTCCTTATGGAGGCCCTTACTAGAGCTGTTTGGCGTGTGAACAACCTTCTTGGCCATCGAAGGTTGCTGGTCATCCCCAGACCTGGCCCTCTTAACAACCCCCCTATGAGGGCCTTTAAGAGAGCCGGATGGGTTTTGACCAGCGTTCTTCGATGTAGAGGGCTTCCCAATCGAAGCTCGTACAGCCCCACTACTGGAGCTGGCAGGCTTCGAAAGTAAAGTCCTCTTACTAGTTGATGGCTGATCATCTCCAGGCCTAGCATCTCTGACAACTTTTTGTTGGTTGCCAGGTTTGCTGGATGGTGTATGACCAACCATTTCAATGGTAGTTGTTGGCTTACCAGACGTTGCCTGCTGTTTCACTAGGACTGCAGGTTTGCCCGGGTTGCCACTACCAGAATAGTTCACTCCGGTAGGGATTGATGAAGAGGTTGGCTTTTCTCCTGTGCTCTCACGAGACACTTCTGGAGTGTTGCCAGCATCCACATACAATCCTTCAGGATAAGACATTCTCAAAGAGACACAGACAGGACCGTAGATTCGTTCGAATCTTTTGACGTTCCTCCTGTGCTTCCTGATAAGGTACTTATCCTTACCTGTAAGTGGCAAAGGGCCTCTCTTGGCTATCTTGTGCAGATAACCAAGAGAGGCTTTTGCGCCACTACGAGCATGCTCCTCTTTAGTTCGGTTTATATCGCCGGTTGTCGCATCAAGCATTACCGCGTCTTGCCGAACTAAACCACTGCCAGACGAATGACCCTCTGAGTTCGTCGAGCCATCCCCCCGCTCAGACCCCGCCTCAACACTCGAGTTCTTCTCCAGACTCTGAGCGCGAACTGAGATTACAGTGATCTCATGTTCATCTTCAGAGCCGAGAGTAAGATTCTCAAGTTTCTCAGTGGCGCTGGTCCCAGTGAAGGAATCCCTCGAGATACCCAGAATCTCATCCGTCTCTGATAGCTGGCCCAACAGTTGACTTTCCTGAAGAAGAATGTCACGTTGGACCCCTATCATCTCATTATCGTCGTCCGTACTCACGTCCATTTCAGTTCTGTCGCCCTGCGACTGTCCGTCATCTTGTGTCCGATTTTTAAGAATCTTTGAATTTTCTATTTTGTCCCACGAGTATGCCAGTAAAGGAAAAGGACCATCTCGCGCAGTGACGGCGTGCGCGGACTAGGCTAGAATTACAACCAACCCGTGCCATGGGCGTTGGAGGGGAGCTGTTAGCTGTTAGTTTGTTTAGGCACCAACTAACCATTCAGGTCCTCAGCACTGCTGCCTACCACCTTGACCTTAAAGTGCACTACATTTATTTGGTCCGCGAGAAGCTGTAAAAGCCCTAAGATCGGAGATAATACACATGATATATACCCCCATGCGATGAGCCAGAATGCACCATTCAGTAGAGTGTGTATATCATGTGCCTTACAACCAATCCCCCCGATCCGCCACCTGGGGACGCGTCCGATAGGAGTAAATGTAGCAAAGACTCCAACGGAGAAATATGTAAATGTTTTCCTTTTTTAATGGTTTAAAAAAAAAAAATTAATTTTTTTATACTAGGCGTATGATTAGTAGCAATTATAAGTGGCTTTACAATATCTTGCTGGCTTTATGGGAGGAAAATAGTTTTCAAAAAGCTCTTATCAAATTAATTTTAATTTTTAAAAACAAAAAATTTAGTTTCAGTTTAATAATATTTATTTATTTTTATTTATTTATTTAATTAATTTTTTAATTAACTAATTTTCCTATTATCTTAAAATTGTTTTAATTTTTGTAATATTTTTTAAAGAAATAAATGTTTTTCGTCTTTTAAATGATTTAAAATGGATAAATTTATTCTTGGTTATACTTGACGTATGATTAATATTAATTATAAGATATTTTCTAAACTAAAAGTGATAAAAACAAATAAAAAATAATATATCTAATGTTGATTTATAAATTTTGTTTTGGGTCACCCTAATAAACATATATATTAAATATTAAAAGAATATACCAACAGTTCTTTTTGTTTTTGCTCTTTACCCAAGAGAGTAAAGCGAATTTTTTTTTTTCTAAGAAAAGAAATGAAACTAAATATTAAATAAATATTAGGGTCATTTGACACTTCGTTTTAAAAAAATAAATTTACTACTTCAAGCTCATGAAAATAGTATTTCTATGCTATCCAAGTAGCTACAAATTATCATATCCTTAGCAATAAAAAGTTCTTTAAATGATCTAATTTTCTTATACAAATTTCTGATTTATTACCAATTTTTAAACTGCGGGACTTTCGTATATTCTTCTACGTTTATATTCATTTATATTTAATGGTTTTATTAAATTTAGTTATTTTTTGTGAAAATTTCATTACTTAACTTAACTTGACTTCAATTCAATACAGCTTCTTATTTTCTAAATACATATAATAAGATTTTCAAGGATTATTTACAAATTAAACACGTGCTATTTATGTTTAACTGACAATATTTTTGTATTTTAGTGTGTGTATTAAGTGTTTGTGTGTGTAAGAGATAATAAATTCAAAATAAGTTACATAAGTAAATATAACAACTAATTTACATATACAGTGGACATTTGAAGAAAATTATTTATTAATAAATGTAAATCATCCTATTTCTTTATAGGATAAGAACAAAAATAAGAAGAATTAATTAATGAAGAATTGAAATTTTAATAATATATTTTTTTCTTAGATTATATATTTAATTGCAATAAGATCTTTATAAGATATGAAAAAAATTTAAATAATTTATAAGAAAAGAATTTTTTGAAAACTATTTTTCACCCTTAAAATAATAGTGATATTAATACTGAAAACCAATTACAATAAATTGTAAAATAAATATTTTAAGCTCCATTTATGAACCAATATTAAACATATTCCTTTAATAGCTATTGTTGTTTTAAGAACTTGCATTAACTGTTTGCAGAAATAGTTTTTAAAAGCAATTTAAAATTTGTTTCTATCACTTTTAGTTTAGAAAATATCAAAGATATTTTAAAACCATTCACAATTAACATTAATCATACGCCAGGTATAATTAAAAAATTATTTAGATGTTTTAAACCAGTTAAAGAAAGGTAAACATTTATTTCATTAAGAAAAATATATTAAAGAAATTTAAATGGCATATTACGCCATTTCAGCAAACAAAAACTAGTAGTTATTGGCCTCATTCGTTTTTTGATTGAAAAACTACATAAATTCCTTTAGTTTTTGCATAGAAATCGAAAACCATTTTCATACAGTTTTTATTAGTTTTATTAGTTGATTTAAAAAAAAAATAGCATTTGTATATAATGAAAAATAGAAAACTGTAAAATTTCTTAAATTATTTTATTTGTTTTATCAAATTTATGTATAAATTATTTTTAAAATATTGTTCAAAAGTTTTTAACAACAAAAGTAAATCAAATGTTATTAAAATACAAAACTATGAAAAACTAAATACATCAACCAAAACCACATGGAGAGAAAACAAGGTATGTGAACAATTCGGTTTTTGAAATTTAGTTTTTCAAAAACCAACTAGTTTTTGTTTTGCTATAAACAGCACATAAGATAATAAAAAATTAATTTAATTAAATTAACAAAATATTTTATTATACCGAAACTAATATTTTCGTTTATAAAAATTAGAATTCACTTAAATTGTTTAAGAATTTTTTTTTTAACTATTTTCCAATCCCTAAGAGAGTAGTGATAATTAATAATAAAAAAAAAGTTATGAACGAATTTTATACATATTTTTTTAACAACTCTTTTACTGTTAAGAACTTCTATTAATTGTCTACAATTTCTTATTTGTTTTCATCACTTTTAGTTTAGAAAATACCAAAGATATTTTAAAGCTACTTATAATTAATATTAATCATACGCCAAGTATAACAAAATATTAATTTATACATTTTGAACCTTTTAAAAAAGTAAAACATTTATTTCTTTAAAAAATATCAAACTGTGTTTTGAGGTAATATAAAATTAGTTAAATAAAAAAGTTATTTTATTATACCAAAACGATTTTTTGCGTATTTAAAAATTCGAATTAATTCAAATTTTATAAGCATTTTTTGAAAACTAATTAAAATAATGGTGATATTGAATAGAAGAAGCATTTTTTTAATATAACTATTTTAAGTTTCATTTATGAACCAACATTAGACATATTCTCTTATCTGTGATTGTGCTTTAAAGAAATTCTATAAATTTGTTAATGTGTTATCTTTTATAAACGTTTTCAAATTTATTTTCTTCACTTTAGTTTAGAAAATATCATAGGTATTCTAAAACTACTCATAATTAATATTAATCATACGTCAAGTATAACATAAAGTAAAATTATTCGTTTTAAACCATTTAGAAAAAGTAAACGTATGTTTTTTGTGAAAAAATATTAAAGAACTGTCTTAAAATAATAAAAAATATTTAAATAAAAAATTAAATTTTTATACCAAAAATATATGTTTTTTTTTCTAATTCGAATTAATTTAAATATTGTAATAATTTTTTGAAAAATAATTATTTTGAAAACTATTTTTCATCACTAAAAGAAAACAAAATAAACAAATAAATAAATAAAAATAATACATATATACAAATAAATAAATAAATACACATATTTTGAGCTCTATTTATGAACCAACATTAAACATATTCCTTAAACAGATATTGTGATTTTAAGAACTTTTACAGCTTTTATTAGCATTTTCTTATATGTTTTTATCGCTTTAAGCTTAGAAAATATGAAAGATTTTCTAAAAATACTTATAATTATTATTAATCATACGCCCAAGTATAATAAAAAATAATTTATTTATTTTAAACCTTTTTTTTAAAAAAGGAAAACAATTTTTGTTTTTAAAAAATATTAAAGAAATAAATTGTTTTCACATTAAGATTGAAAAATTAATTAACTAAAAACATCATTAATAAATTCTAGTTCATTAAAATAATTAAAACATTTAAAAATTTTAAATATTTAAATTGTTTATATTTTAAGCATTAGACAACCAATTAAGTACTATTTTTTTAATTTCAAATATTACCATAAATTTATGTTAACATTTAAAATTCTATGAAATTTAAAAAAAAATTTAAATTTCATTAACTTTTAAGAAAAATTTTATTACATAATTTTAATAGATCTTAATTACTTAACATTAATTTTTGATAGGATTTATTATTATCCGTATTTTCAGTATTTTTAATTATATTTTGATAACAATTAATTAGGAAAATATTGATAATGTTAAATTGTATTTAATATTAATATTAATCATACGCCATTTATCACTTTAATAAAATTTTTATGTTCATTGTTTTCAAAATTATATTATTTGTTTTTGTCTAATATATTTTTTCCTGCTATTTATTATTATTATTATTTTTTTTTGTAGTTTTTTAAAATATCTTTTAAGTATTTCTCAACATTTTACTTTCTTATTTGAAATTTTATTAAATTATTTGTTAAATTAAGCGTACCATTTGATATAAAATTTTCTGTGTATTTTTGAAAAAATTATAGTTTGACTTTTTTTAATGAGTATTTAAATCTTCAATATTAATATCATTTTTAAGCTTATTTGGATAATAAAGAAATTTTCAATTTAGTGAATGTCGCAAAAAATAGTTTGGGAAAAAATTTTATAAAATGCAAACTAGCACGAATTTAGAAAAATCAAAAATATTTTTTTTTTATTATTTTTTTTTTTTAAGAACAATAATTTATAGTTTTGTGGTTATTTCTTCAAATAATTTGTATGCAAAAGAATTTAAAAAATCTAACTTTTAACGAAAACTTGCAAAATCCAAATTTTTAGTGAAAACTTACAAAATTTGGTACAATTTCGAATCTGATCGGAAATTTCTGTTATGTAATTAAATGCGCCTCTTAGAGACCTTTTCTATTATATCCAATATTTCATATGGCTTTCTTAAAAAAATGAGGAAAAATTTCAAAGAACTCTAAAAAGGTCCTTTTTACTATACGATTGAGCACGCGAATGAATAACGACAGGATAAAAATTTAAAGAAATAGTAACTTAAAATGAAGTAAAATTTTATTATAGTTGGAAACATTGTTATCTTATATTTCTTCCATAAAAAAGGGAGCGAAAGTTTTCAGGAATTTGATTTTAATGGAGGGACGGAGGGACGGAAAGACATTATTATTTACAACCAGATTTTAAATTTTTTTTTTTAAATTAAAAATATGATTTCTACCTCTAAATATAGGCCTGTTCTTTGACTCATATCCTCATAATAATTTAAAGCATCAGCCGTAAAGTAATACTAGAAAAAATTTCAATTTTATTTTATAAAAACGGAAGGACGGATTTAGAATTGAATTTTATTTAAAATTTGAATTTTAAAATTCAAAACAACAACTACAAAAATTGCAAATGAAATTTATACCCCTAAATGTAGGCACTGATTTATATACTCATAATATTTGGAACCTTCAGCCCTAACCAACTCCATGCATTCTAGAAATATTTCGATATTTTTATAAAAACGAAAGGACGGGCAGACATTGTTATTTAGAACCTGCATTTTGGAATCAAAAACGAAAATTGCATAAATTACAAACATAATTTTTAACCTTAAATATGTAGGTATGCTCAGTGACTCATAAACCGATAATATTTAAAAGCCTCAACCCCCAACCAATTCAATGCATTCTAGAAATATTTCCACATTATTTTATAAAAACAGAAGGATGGTCAGACGGACAAACAGACATTATTATTTAGAATTTATATTTTAAAATCCAAAATAACAACTACAAAAATTGCAAAAATAATTTATAGCCTTAACTGTAGGCATGTTCATTGACACATTTCCTCACAATATTTAAAACTTTCAGCCCCAAGCAATTCAATGCATTCTAGATATATTTTTACTTTATTTCCTAAAAACGGAAGGACGAAAAGACGGAAGGACGGACATTATTATTTAGAATTTATATTTTAAAATCCAAAACAACAACTACAATAATTGCAAAAATAATTTATAGCCTTAACTGTAGGCATACTCATAACCTCATAATATTTGAAACTTTCAGACCCAAACATTTCAATGCATTCTAGACATATTTTTAACTTATTTCATAAAAACGGAAGGACGGACGGACGGGCCGACATTGTTATTTGAATCAAAATTTTGGAATCGAAATCAATACTACAGTAAAACATAATTTATGTTCCTAAATAATATTTGGAAGTCATTTCAATGCATTCTAGAAATATTTCGACTTCATGTTATAAAAACGGACAGACGGACGGACGGACATTGTTATTTAGGCTCCGCTATACAATAATCTAAAGTTATAAGCCCCAACAAAAGAAATGTATTATGGAAATATTTAAACTTTATTTTATACCAACTAAAAGCCTCAATATTTATCTTTAAGGTGTTTTATGGGCGCCTCATAAATTCCCCTCAATAACATAATCAGCCTTGACTTGATATGAAGAGGCCAAAAATTTATTGCAAACAAGAAACATTTCAAGAGCCCTAATACCTCTAAACTTATATTTAAATTTATTATCATTTTTTCTCTCTATCTGTGTCACTGTCCCTTAATTATAATGTCAAATTTATTACTAAAAACTACTTTCCTACTAAAGCTATTTAAATATTAAAAAAAGTACCGGTTAATTGATGGCATTATTATGGTACCAGTTAATTTTTTTTTTACTTCTTTTCACTTTATGACACTTTTAAACTTATTTTTTTATCTACTTTTCTTTTTATTAATCTTTAATAATACATATATTAAATATTTCATTTTGTATAATTTTTTTTTTTTTTTTCAAAGTTAAAGCTAATTTTAATTATTTCCCCAAACTCCCTTTAATTTTATTTCCTACAAATTGATATCGATTTTGTTAATATTCCTTTAAAATATATATATATATATATATATATATATATTTTTTTTTTTTTTTTTTTTTTTTTTTTTGACAATCTTGTAACAAACTCAGATTTCACTTAAACATGGCAAATAGAATTTTTCTATTAATAAATACAAATGAAACTTTTCAAGGGAAAATGTTATAAATGGAATTGGAAGTTGTTTGTAATTATTATTAGCTTTTTTTATTAGTCAGATTATTTATAAAGTAAGGCTAAAGAAGCGTTTATTTAAAGAATTAAAGTAATAAAATTTGTTACAAGAAACTGAAGTGAGGGAAAATATCTTAACGTAGAAAAACATATGAAAACAATAAGAACAAAAGAAATGTGCATTAAAGGAAAGGGAATTAATTTCAATAGCATGGTTTCAACGAAACCAAAAGGGATAAGACACCACGAATGCTGATGAAGTATGTAGCGATACATAAAATACGTAATACCAGCATAATGGTATCTAATTATAGTCCACAAACTCTGCTTTGGTACTGCCAAACAGAGACAATAAGGCAATTTACGACTGCAAACCTGTTTAAGCATATAAACTTGATTTTATTAAAGTTATATGTGACGTATGATTAATATTAATAAGATATACTTTTTTTATAATTGTGAATATCTTGCTTACTAATTATCATACATTTCAAACATAAAAAAATTGTAATTTAATTAACAAAATTTACTCATAGATAAGACATTAAAAATTATTATGTTTTTTTTTTCTTTTTTTAAACCGGAACTACATTGACGATCCTGTCAGAAGACGAACCTGGAATCTAATAATGACAAATTATTAAATTGCTAATTGTTGCAGAATTCACCTTCACTAAATTTTCTACTACTTTATCCATATTTGAATAATTTGGGAAAGCAATATTTAATTCAATACAAATTTCTTTTTTGTTGGATACTTCCCATATATGATCTGTTAATTTTAATAATTCTTCGGTATTAACAACATTGAAAGGGGGTGATGTAATGACGTAAAGTAACTACGTCAAAGCAAACATTGTTTTAAAACTAGTTTTCAAAAATATTAAAAAATTCTAATTTAATTAATAAAATTTACTCATTGTTAAAAGACATTAATAATTATTGTTTTTTCACCAGAACTACAATATGAAGAAGTTGTGTAAAATTATCGGATTTCAAAATTTGTTTGCATTAAAGTTTTGGTTAAAAATTGATGTCATTTTCTCAGAAATTTTACTTAATTTAAAAGGGAAAAGTAAATTATTTTTTTGTTTTTATTTCACCATGACATTTATTATAAATCTTGTTGTATGATGCCTTAAATATAATTAATTTTAGCCTTTTTATTATTTCTTTAATTTTTTCATATTTTTAGTCACAACATTTTTGCTATAGCTAAAATAGTTTTTTAATTTAATTTTTTTTCTTACCTTATGTACAGTTTAATTTTAATTAATTTAATAAAATAAAAGATTTCCTCTTTTTAAATGGTTTCAAATGATTAAATTCTTTTTGTGCCCTTCTTGGCGTATGATTAATATTAATTATGAATAATTTTAGGAAATTACTGATATTTTATTTACTAAAAACCATAAAAATAAATTTTAAAATGCGAATAAATCCTGATATTATACACCAAAAACAGTATGTGTTCTTAAGTCATATTTTGCATAAATTATATTAAATGATGCTATTTTTATAAAGCTAAAAATATTTCTATTAAAAAAAGTTCTTATAACAAAATGCCTACAGTAATTTTCAGTAATATTTTAATGGTAAGTGATGCGTAACAGTATGTACTCTTCTCTAGTGCAATTTCAAAAAGAATAACTTAATTTTGTGGTATGTTTGGCGTATGATTAATATTAATTATAAATAGTTTTCGATAATCCCTGATATTTTCCAAATTAAAAGCGATAAAATAAAAATTTTAAATGCTAATGAAAGCTTACATCACAGACAAAATTCAGTAGCCTTTAAAAAGCAATTTTTTTGTTTTCAAATAAATTAAATGAAATATTTTTTTTTTTTTTTTTTAATGGAGCAAAAAACAATTCTTTTAAAAATTTAAAGTAAATTCTTAAAATTAAAATTTTATACTAATTTATAGTAGAAATGTTAAAGATAAATACAGACTAGCTGTGTGTCCTTCTCTCTACAATACTTTTCTCTTGAAACTGTTCAAAATTATTAAATTAATTTTAAGCTATAATTTACGTATGATTAATATTAATTACGAGCAGTTTTAGAAAAGGTCTGATATTTTCCAAATTAAAAACGTTAAAAGTACAATTAAAAATGCTATAATAAAAGCTTATACCATAGTCTAAAGCTTTTATTTGCATTAGTTATATGCTTTCTTATAGGAGCTTAAAATATTTATATTATATAAATTCATTGAAATTCTATTCAAGCAGCCAGCAAAAATTACAAAATGTTTAAAATCAATAAATCCATTTTGAGCCATACTTGGCGTATGATTTTTAGTAATTATGAATAGTTTTAAAAAATTCTTAATATTTTTCCAACTAAAAGCGATAGAAATATAATTTAAAATGTTAATAAAAGCTAAAATCATAGACGAAAACAGTAGCCTCTAAAATAAATTATTAATTATATTAATAATAAAAATTATTAAAAAAATATCTTATAATTAAAATTCTATTCCAATATCAAATAAAATTT
Organism: Protocalliphora azurea; assembly: GCA_932274085.1. Taxonomy (NCBI): domain Eukaryota; kingdom Metazoa; phylum Arthropoda; class Insecta; order Diptera; family Calliphoridae; genus Protocalliphora; species Protocalliphora azurea. The sequence continues at coordinate 26,540,148 of OW026521.1, read as the reverse complement.
TAATGGTAAATGGAGATTAGCAGTATTTCCCCTTCCTTAGCGATGTCTTCTCTTGAATACAAAATGTTAAAAATTATTAAATTCATACTTGGCGTATGATTAATATAAATTATAAATAGTTTCAGAAAATCCCTGATATTTTCAAGATTAATAGCAATAGAAATAAAATTTAAAAAGCTAATAAAAGCTGATGATATAGGCTAAGAATTGTGGTTATCCTAAAGTATAATTTTTGCATAAATTATATTAAAAGATGCTTTTGTAAGGAGATAAAAATAATTCCATTAAAAAAATTCTTATAATTTAAATTCTATTCCAAATTTGCTTTAAAAAATATAATATCTGTAAATTATAATATCTGTAAATAGATAGATTTGTTAGATCCATTGCAATTACATTAATTTAATTATATGGTTTAAGAAAACTGTTCAACTTAAAAATATTTTTATTATGTCTTTAAATAGCCAAATTTACTTCTTTTCTTTAAAAGAAATTTGATAAATTGTAAAAAAAATATTTAAAAATTAATAAAGATTTTGAAAAAAAATCTCTAAAATTAAATTGGTAAAATTTATAAATGGTTCACCTAAAAGATTAAACATTTGTCATTCTGTTTGTAATTTCTATAATATATATAAATAAATCTGAGACTTTATAAAAAAAATATTACTCTGGAATTTTTAAGGCAGAGAAATCAAAATAATAATGTCCTTCCGTCTGTCCTTCCGTCAAATTCTGAAAATTAAAATTAAAAATTTTAATAAAAATTAATTTAACTTAAATTTTAATTTATTTTAACTTAGATTTTTTTCTTTAATTATATTTCTAATACCTCACAAATCACAATTAAAGTTTAAGCTATTTTTTAAACTTGTCACACTATTGGCATCACTTTGAAGAAAGTGATAAAGTACTCACTTACTTAAATACATATATATGCACGCAAACACGTAGAATTATGTGAAACCACCACAGTAACACTAAAAAAAGAAATATCAACAAATATTAACAAGAACAAGAACAGCAAAAAATAACAAACTCAAAAAACAAACAACAGCAACAAGAACAATAAAAAAGAAAAAAGGAAATCATCAAGGCAACAATGCTTTTAGGATTTAAACAAACATTTATACCAATATACAGATAAACATATACAAATACTAACAAACTTACAAACACTTAACAAAGAATTTACTGCTAAACTGTGTGTAAAGAAGAAAAAAAAAACCAAACATTTAATAAAGCAACAGTAAAAAATTATTTGTGCTATATTTGATTTTCGATTTCTTGCGCAACTCTCCTGCACTATACATAAAACAGAAAAGGCTGCCATTCAGCCAGCCAGTCAAGCCAGTCCAGGCCATGTATGATTAAATAATTACAAACAGTAACAGTTTATGTTTAAAAGGGGAAATGTGAAACATTGTGCAGAGATTATTCTAAGGCAAAAACCCTGCGAAACGGTTAGAAAAAAATCACTCTAAAATAAACATAAAGAAAAGGAAGATATAACTAACAAAATAAAATAAAAGAGAATACTACAGAAATGCTAGCTTTACAGAACCGTTTTTCTGCGGTACCTTTTTCCATGACCATTCATTATTATCAGGCCAACAAAACAAACACATATACCATTCTAATATACCAGACCCGAAATTTTATAAAAATTTTATAAAAGACATGCCCTGACGAAAGATATACGAAATAAAGCAAAAACTAAACGAAACATTATACTAACTTTATAGTATAAAGGATAGAATAAATAAAGAAACGTAAAACACCCAACTTGGAAAAAACATACGAAAAAAAATTATTAACAAAAGAGAGTGAGAAACAGAGGAAAGATTAAAGGTTTTCTCCCATATTTTAGGTTTTTTGGTGTATGCTTGCGTATGAGTATTGTTGTATCAAAATATAGTGTTTATCGCTTTCGTTTTTTGTTGTAGTCTTTATCTCTACCCTACTATGCGTCATTTTTTTTTATTAGTCTTTCGTTAAAGTTCTTTTCTTTTACTATATTTGCCTCGTCTCATACTCACCTAAATTTGGCTTCTTTGCACTATTTTTTTATGTTTAATCTGTATGTGTGTGCATTAGTATAAAAAAAAATAATAAAGTTAACGGTTTATAAGTAGTCAAAATACTGTGACTAACAGTGAGGAAGAAAGAAAAATTTTTAGTTAAGCTTAAAATCAGAACTTTTTGGGTTGCCAGGCAAACATCGTAAATACATTAACATTAACAAGACTACTAGACCAACACATACGAAATAATTACAGTCTATATAATAATCCAGACTGTAGAATAGTCTATAGTCCAGAGTATATACAAGAGTATAGTCTAGACTATAGATAAGATTATAGACAAGACTATAGATAAGACTATAGTCCAGACTATAGATAAGACTATAGTCCAGACTATAGATAAAACTGTAGTCAAGACTATAAATAAGACTATAGTCAAGACTATAGATAAGACTATGGTCCAGACTATAGTATAGACTATATGACTATAGATTACACTTTAGCCCAAAATTTAAATCACACTATACTATAGTATAATGGACTATAGTAAAGACTATAGACTGTACTAAAGTCCAGAGCATACAGTAGACTATAGTCCAGGCTATAGAATAAATCATCATCCAGACTATAGTGTGGAATATAATCCATAGTCTGGACCACAGTCTAGTCTATAGTCTGGAATTTAGTCTAGTCTATAGCCTAAAACATGGTCTAGCATATAGACTGTAGTATAGTCTATTATATGGTCTATAGTCTAGTCTATAGTCTACTCAATAGTCTAGTCTATATTCTAGTCTATAGTCTACTCTATAGTCTAGTCTATAGTGTAGTCTATAGTCTACTCTACACTATATAGTCTATAGTCTAGTCTATAGTGTAGTCTATAGTCTACTCTACGCTATATAGTCTATAGTTTAGTCTATAGTCTAGTCTATAGTCTAGTCTATAGTCTAGTCTATAGTCTAGTCTATAGTCTAGTCTATAGTCTAGTCTATAGTCTAGTCTATAGTCTAGTCTATAGTCTAGTCTATAGTCTAGTCTATAGTCTAGTCTATAGTCTAGTCTATAGTCTAGTCTATAGTCTAGTCTATAGTCTAGTCTATAGTCTAGTCTATAGTCTAGTCTATAGTCTAGTCTATAGTCTAGTCTATAGTCTAGTCTATAGTCTAGTCTATAGTCTAGTCTATAGTCTAGTCTATAGTCTAGTCTATAGTCTAGTCTATAGTCTAGTCTATAGTCTAGTCTATAGTCTAGTCTATAGTCTAGTCTATAGTCTAGTCTATAGTCTAGTCTATAGTCTAGTCTATAGTCTAGTCTATAGTCTAGTCTATAGTCTAGTCTATAGTCTAGTCTATAGTCTAGTCTATAGTCTAGTCTATAGTCTAGTCTATAGTCTAGTCTATAGTCTAGTCTATAGTCTAGTCTATAGTCTAGTCTATAGTCTAGTCTATAGTCTAGTCTATAGTCTAGTCTATAGTCTAGTCTATAGTCTAGTCTATAGTCTAGTCTATAGTCTAGTCTATAGTCTAGTCTATAGTCTAGTCTATAGTCTAGTCTATAGTCTAGTCTATAGTCTAGTCTATAGTCTAGTCTATAGTCTAGTCTATAGTCTAGTCTATAGTCTAGTCTATAGTCTAGTCTAGTCCAGTCTATAGTCCAGTCTATAGTCTAGCCTATACCCTAGTCTATAGTCTAGCCTCTAGTTTAGTCTATAGTCTTGTTTATAGTCTAGTCTATAGTCTAGTTTATAGTCTAGTCTAATCTATACTCTAATCTATAGTCTATTCTAGTTTATCGTGTAGTCTACTCTATAATCTGGACTATAATCTAGACTACACTCTATAGAGTAGTCTATAGCTTAGTCGACGAGGAGCTTGAAGCTACTCTTTTATTTGTATAGTTGACATGAACATAGCTTTTCTTTCATATGGTTATTTTTATGTGTTTCATTTTTCTTCTTTGGCCTTTTTTGGAGTCGGGGTAGGAACTTGATTTTTTTTTTTTTTTTTTTTGTAATTTGATGTTTTTTTTTTTTTTTGTAGTTGTTATTGCTTCCTAAAAAAGCAGCAATGCAGCATTTCTACGCACATGCTTTGTTTGTCTGTTCATTCATTCCTTATAGTTCCTTTCGTTCGCAACAAAATGAAAATGTTTATGGAATATCTCAATTGTATATTTTGTATACTTTATGCCGCACCATTATCACCAGCTCCCTTGTATTTGGGTCTTTTTCTTTTCGTTGTTTCCCTTTTTTTCTTTCTTTGTTAATTTCTACACCATCACACATCATCATCATAAAAAAATATATACATTGTAAAAGTTTTTACTTGTTGCTTGGCACAAAGGAAAAATTCATTTTAACCCCTTCTGGCTACACTAGCTTTTAGTTTTTATTTGAAAAATTAGAGCTCATTTCTTTTTTTTTTATTTATTTAAATTTACATATATACAATTTGTATTATTTATATACAGTGGTTAATTTGAAGGAAAGAACCCTATGGCTATAGTCTAGACTATAGATTAGGCTATAGTCTAGACTATAAATTAGACTATAGTCCATTCCATAAATTAGACAGTAGGCCAGACTATAGATTTAGCTATAGTTCAGACTATAGATTAGACTGTAGTCCATTCCATAGATTAGTCTATAGTTCAGACTATATATTAGACTATAGTCCAGACTATATATTAGACTATAGTCTAGACTATATATTAGACTATAGTCCAGACTATAGATTAGACTATAGTCCAGACTATAGATTAGACTATAGTCCAGACTATAGATTAGACTATAGTCCAGACTATAGATTAGACTATAGTCCAGACTATAGATTAGACTATAGTCCAGACTATAGATTAGACTATAGTCCGGACTATAGATTAGACTATAGTCCGGACTATAGATTAGACTATAGTCCAGACTATAGATTAGACTATAGTCCAGACTATAGATTAGACTATAGTCCAGACTATAGATTAGACTATAGTCCAGACTATAGATTAGACTATAGTCCAGACTATAGATTAGACTATAGTCCAGACCATATATTAGACTATGGTCCAGACTATGAATTAGACTGTAGTCCAGAATATATATTCTTAATCCATTTTTTGATATCAGCGTGGAAACGAAAAAAAGATACGTTTCCATATGTATTATAATCTTCGTTATTATTCATCGTTATCATCATCATTGTCACTCTTATGACTTACAATTTGCCATTTTGTGTGTGTATGTATTTTCCTACATGTTACCATTAAGAAAAACAGCAGCAAAACTAAAAAGAAATTTCCCCTAAAAAAGAAGAGAATGAAAAAAATAAATAAATAAAACCCCATGGCTATTTTGTATGTATCCAAGCATAAATTGAGCAAAATACAAGGGAACGAGTACACTCGTACATGGTAGTAAAATATTCGCATTATAGCGTTACATACGACTAAGTACGAGTATATAAATGTGTGAGTGTGTGTTGCGCTTTACTTTGTTAGGATTTAAATTTTTCCTTATGCATGTCATTTACTACTGAATAAATTTTAGTGTGTGTGTGTGTATTTTTACCACAAAATTCTCCCCAATTGTCATAATGCGACACAGTAAAGAAAATAAAGTTCTGAATAATTTCACAAAATTTTTCAAGCAAACAAACACTCCTGTTTCTTATTTTTTTTATTTTTAGTTGATTATTCTTGTTATAGTTTTCTCTTCGTTCTGTTTAATTTGTTCGTGTGTTGTTACGCTCGCATGTTTCCTATTGTTCTAGTTGTTGTTGCCTTTAACATGTTATCAAGATTAAAGGCTTTTAATGCTTGAGGTTTGGTACTGTGTGTGATGTTAGAGAAAACAAACAAAAACTATTTAAATTGGTATTTTTTAGATATGTGTGTAGATATAGAAATAAACATTAATTTGAATAAATAGTTTCATTTGAGTTTTATGATGTTTTATATGAGAGCTTTAGTAATTTTAAAATATGATAACTTTAAATGATTAACAAATATTCAAGACCTTCATGAGCTTTCAAATCCTTTCACCAGATAGTTTTTTAATGTAGATAATTTGCTTTCATAGATCGACCGATTTGTGTTTCACATTTCATCAAATTATTTTCAATACTACGAGGGCGGATCAATAAGTCCGTGACTTTTTGAGTGAAACAGTTTTTTTTTTGCAAATTTATTTTTCAACATAATCTCCTTTTAACTCAATACACTTAGTCCAACGTTTCTCCAGTTTTTGTATCCCTCCCCAAAAACAGGATTTTTCGAGGTCCTTAAAATAGGCATTTGTTTGGTCAATAATTTCATCGTTTGAGCTGAATCTCTTTCCATCGAGCCATTTCTTTAGGTTTGAAAATAGGAAACAGTCACTAGGGACTAAATCCGGAGAATATGGCGGATGAGTTTCGAAAAATCACGGAAATATTGATCCGCCCTCGTAAGATCTATACTTAATTTACAAACTTTATAAGGATAGACAGACTGACAGACAGAAAATGATTATTAAATACAATAAATGGTCAAGTTATATTCCAGCTAAGGAATTAAATCACGTCCTTGTAAAATCTTCAACTGGAGTATAAATAAGATAAAGAAAAACAACTTCTCTTGTAACTAAAATTTAGAGATCTTTTGGATTTCAGGCCACACAGAAATCACAGAAGAGGCAATAAGGCAATAAATAGTATTACAATAAATAGGTTATTCTCACCTTCACCATTCGTGCGGTAGCAACTGATCATGATAAATACTATTGGCTAACAACCATCAGCAATTGAAACTGTGTAGACCGAAGAAGGATGCTTGGCTTAAGTTCATAGAATAATTGTAGAAGAATACAGTGTAAAAGTTATATTGGACACTCGGCAAGAATGGAATGCATATTCTTGTCCGCCACAACCCTCATCAGCACTCTTCAGCGTTCCACCGTAGTGTTCTCTGTAAACATCATCTATTTAACTTACAACTTTTGGGAAATGGAATATATAAATATATATATATATATATATATATATATATATATATATATATATATATATATATATTAATTTATTAATTCTGTTAAAAATTATTTTATTTAAAAATTCTTATATTTCTTACAAAAAAAAAAAATTATTCGACATTTGTTTTACAAAATTTTCACCAAAATGCAAATTTTCATCAAAAATTCAAATTTTAAAAATTAAAGTTTTCACAAAAAAACTAATTATTTACTTGAAATTCTGAAATTTAATTTTTCATTAAAAGTCTGATTATTCAACTAAAATCCAAATTTTCACTAAAAACCGATTTTTCACTAGAAATTTTTTTCTTCACTTGAAATCTAATTTTTCATCTAAAATCGAATTTTTCACCAAAAATTAAAAAAAAATCGATTTATCAATAAAAACAAGTAAAAACTTTTCCTTCACCATTTTGTTGGAGCCTAAAAATGATTTTCGAGATTTTCAAAAATGGCCTTATATGAGACCTATGGCCAATTATGTATTGATTCTTATAAATCCTTGATACTATGATTTCTGCTTATATAAAACTTGTGTCATATATTACGTTGATACTGTCAATTATGTAGTATTTATGCCAGTTTAAATGATTTTCAGATCTTATACAATAGCTATGCTTAATTATGGATCCATTAAATTTGGTATTTTGATTCACTCTTATATAAAACTAATTTGTACCAAGTTTTATTGAAATAGTGACATAATAAGACATTTATGAGTATTAAAACCGCATTTCGGGGGAACATTTGCATGGCGCTAGGTGAAATAATGGACCGATAATAACCAATTTCAATAGGCTATATCATTATACCAAAATAGTCATTTATTCCAAATTTCATCAAATTATCCTTAAAATTATTACTTGTACCTTGTGCACAAGAATTTTAATAAAATTTCCTCAACATTTTTCCTTAAAAACCTAAGAAGTATTTAAAAAAAAGTAAAAAAGAAAATAAAATAATAAAAAATTTAACATTTATAATATTTTAATTCATTTGAAAATAACACACATTTATTCACAAATTGTATTACTTTTTTTAAAAATGTTATTTTCCTTTACATAATATTTTAACAAATAACAAAATAACAAAGTTGTGAATTGGGCAATTGTGTTTATCTCCCTTTTTTAATATTTATGTGTAAAAAAAAATCTAATATCCAACCTTTTTGTGAAAAATTACATAATTTTAGATTCATTTGGACCTGCTCCCAAATTTTTGTTATGTCGTTAAATGCGCATACCAAATGTTTTTCTTGCAATACCAAATTTTCATCTTGTTTTTTTTTTTTTTTTGCAGAAATATGAAAATAAACCCGAAAAATCGGCAAAAAGACTTTTTTGATTAAGCTAACGAAAGGAGTATTAAAAAATTAAGTAAATTTTCGTTTGAGCTGGGAATATCGATCTTATTTTCTCTCTATACAAACGGGGCGACCCTAATATACATATATCTGTTTAATAACATTTATATACCCTTGGTTGTAATACAGAATATTATCAATTATTTTCCATTTATAGAGAATAAAACAGATAGCAATGTTTCTTACTCAAAACGAAGACAACTCCGATACTTAATCTTACCTTAATTTAAGCTTCTTTAAAACAAACTCTTCTTGAATCAAAATATTTAAAAAACAAAAATTTCTTAAAATAATACTTCAACAAGTACAAGTATACCTTTGTATGCATATATAAATGAATATTATTAACTGTTTATGAAATGTTTAAAATATTCCGCATAACTTTACTTATATACATATATGCTTATTTTTAGTTCTTTCACTTAATAGTTGGTGAAATTGTTGTCGCACTGCGAAAAATTTTCCATCTACAAAAGATGGCACAATTTATAAAGGTTACATATTTGGTGCACACACACACACACACACAATTATGAATTTGCTTTCCCTGCAGAATACATATTTTGACATAAAATTAAATGTTTTAATATTCATTTAAAATAAACAAAACTAAATGTTAACAAAAAAAAAAAAAAATACACATATATAAATGTAAAGTTTATTGGCCGGATGTCGAAGTTGTATAAACATTTATATTTGCAAGTATTTCTTGTAGATCGTATTTAATGTCACGCGTGACATGTGACTACATTGTTCACCTCTTGACATTATGACAAATACCCATCTCTATGTCATGTTAACAAACTAAAATCCACTACTAAGTTAGTCACAATCATCACACTACTTGTAGTTGTAGTCATACTTATCAAAAAGAAAACTATCAATATGGAATATTTATTCATTGTTGCAGTTGAATAGAGGAATTTTAAGTAAGAGATAGTTAGAGAGAGAGTGAATGGATGTGCAACTAATGGTACTTAGCAATTTAACTAGACTATAGACTTGACTATAGTTTAGACTATAGACTAGACTATAGTTTAGACTATAGACTAGACTATAGTTTAGACTATAGACTAGACTATAGTTTAGACTATAGACTAGACTATAGTTTAGACTATAGACTAGACTATAGTTTAGACTATAGACTAGACTATAGTTTAGACTATAGACTAGACTATAGTTTAGACTATAGACTAGACTATAGTTTAGACTATAAAATGGACTATAGACTAGACTATATACTACACCATAGTTTGGACTATAGTCTAGACTATAGTTTAAACTATAGACTATACTATAGTTTATTAGACTACAGACTAGACTATAGTTTAGACTATAGGCTAGACCATAGTTTAGACTATAGACTAGGCTATAGTTTAGACTATAGACTAGACTATAGTTTAGGCTATAGACTATACTATAGTTTAGACTATATATTAGACTATAGTTTAGACTATAGACTAGACTATAGTTTAGACTATATCTTAGACTATAGTTTAAACTATAGATTATATTATAGTTTAAACTATAGACTAGACTATAGTTTACACTATAGACTAGACTATAGTTTAGACTATAGACTAGACTATAGTTTAGACTATAGACTAGACTATAGTTTAGACTATAGACTAGACTATAGTTTAGACTATATATTATACTATAGTTTAGACTATATATTAGACTATAGTTTAGACTATAGACTATACTATAGTTTAAACTATAGACTAAACTATAATTTAAACTATAGACAAAACTATAGATTAGACTGTAGACTTGACTATAGTTTAGACTATAGACTAAACTATAGTTTAGACTATAGACTAGACTATAGTTTAGACTATAGACTAGACCATAGTTTAGACTATAGACTAGACTATAGTTTGGAATATATATTATCGTATGATTTAGACAATAGTCTATACTATAGTTTAACCTATAGACTATAGTTTTCACTATATTTTAGACTATAGTTTAGATTATAAACTATACTATATTCTAGAATGTAAACTATGCTATAGTCTAGTTTTGACTACAGTTTAGACTATAGATTAGACCATACTTTAGATCACAGTTTTGGCTATAGCGTAGATTATAGTCTAGACTATAAACTATATATATAGACTAGTTTAGACTATATTTTGGACAATAGTTTAGACTATATTTTAGACTATGGTATAGTTTAGAATATAGATAGATAGTATAGTTTAGAATATAGACTGGACTATAGTTTAGACTATAAACTATACTATAGTCTAGTTTAGTCTATAAACATAGTATTCTTAACTATAAATAATATTATAGTCTAGTTTATACTATATTTTATACTATAAATTAGGCTATATTTTAGGCTATGGTTTAGAATATAGACTAGACTATAGCATAGACTATAAACTATATTCTAAACTATAAATAATACTATAGTCTAGTTTATACTATATTTTATACTATAGTTTAGATCATAGTTTAGACTATAAATTATATTATAGTTTAGACTATAGTTTGGACTATATTTTAGACTATAGCTTAGGTCGTAGTTTAGATTATAAAATATACTATATTCCGGACTATAAACTATACTATAGTCTGGCTTAGACTATAGTTTGGACCACATTTTACACTATACTATTGACTATAGTTTACACAGAAAAAGTAAATTTCGTATTCTATTGCTAAATTTATAAACTAAATAATTTTTTTTTACTGAAATCGTACCTATCGCAGAATTTGTAATTTTAAATAATGAATTTCGTAAATTCGTTATTGAAAAAAACTTTTTTGTTATTAAAATATTATGCTATTCAAAAAATAAAATATTAAAAATTTTGAAAAGTTTCAATTGTTTATTTTTTTTTTTTTTTTTTTTTTTTTTTAATAAAAAGAAATGAAACAGTTTTTTACTTTTGTATATATTTTCAAACAACAGTGATATTTGAATCTATAAAAGCAGTAATAAAATACATTTTATAAATTTTGTATATTTTTTATTTTATCTATTTATTTATTCATTTATTTACACAATAATGTTAGAAACGAAATGTACAGCATTAGATGCTATATAATATTGTTGATAACAATGTTGATGTAATGTAAGTGTAAAGTTCATCTATTTAATGTAAATTTATGCTTATATTTCGTTTTGTAACGTATTGTTGGTTCAATGTAAGTAATAAAGTTGCAGGAAATGTTAATGTAAATCAATTTTATGTTACAAATGTATATTAGCTCTGTTCCAGTACTGGTCTTATTCACAATTTTAGTCAAAAATTACAGGAAAGTGTTCACCTACTCAAATTTTCTGGAACTGGAATAGAGCTAGTGGTAACGTGTTATATTGTGTAAACTAGAGCTGTGTTTTTAACGATAAACCTTAGAAGGTTTATTTATAAATACGATAAAAATAAAACAATTGAAAACACTACTATAATTTACTAATTCAGTTATTCTTTCAAATTCGTACCTGGACCTTGCTCAATCAATTTTAAGGAAATAAAAAACACAAAATTTTTATTAATGTTAAGGAAATTTAACTTACCTTTCTATTCTTTTCTATACTTTTCTTGGTTTCAGCTTTTCTCTATCATTTTCCTTCCTGGTCTTTTCTATGTCTCGTCTATAGTTTCATTCTATATTCTCTTTCTATATTCTCTACGAAGGGGCTCACAATGGACCTCTAGGTCTCCGAGTGGATGCACAAGCACTCTTCTGAGTGCTTGTGCAACCCTTCTCTACCTACCTACTTACCTTTTGGAATTTAGAGATTTTTTAACCACTTTCTGTAAAATTTCATGTATAAATATTTATTGATCCCTTTGAAATATGTCTAGAAAGATGAAAAAATAAATCTATATAAAATAAAAAATAAACATGAAGGTTATATGTAGTCGGCCAAGTCCGACCGTATTATAAGTTTCACCATTGTGCATGGAATTTAAATTTATACTCGAGAAATGGTTTTATACAGCAACTATGATCAATTATTAACCATCCCTCTGAAATTTTAATAGCTTTGTTCCAATATCACTCACATTTACAGGCTTTAGTCGAAATTTACAGGCTACATATGCCAGACAAACATCTCTCCACATATTGTGGTGTATGCTATAAGTGTTTTTGATAATGTCCAATGTCATATTGTCGACCGACTTTTTGACGCAATAAAATGTAGCATACTTTTTTTTTTGTTTTCTATAGAAAAAACTTTTCTACAGAAAAAATTTTATTTGTACAAAATATATTAAATATATTAAATATTAAATACATTTTAATTTCTGCCTCAGCGCCGTAAGGCATTATTGAGGCAAGTTGGCAAATTAATTCATTGTCAAAAGTACAAATAAAAGATTTAACATAAGGTTAAGATTATTAAATTACAATAAATTGTATAAAAAACTGTTTTACAAAAACAAATTACAAAAGCGTTTCAAAGTTGTTTAATAAATGTTGTTTACAAGACAATTTAAATAATAAAATTCGATTAATTGATTTCATATCTACATGTAAATTATTGAATTTTACAGCACCCACGTAATCAATGCGTTACTTGGTAGTTTCTAGTCTACATCGAGGAATTCTTAAATTTGTTCTGTTTCGTGTGTTAAGACTAAATTGCTGTTGAGAAAAAGTTATGATTTGGTGACCAATATGGTTAATGCATTTAAAAACAAACATTAACACCTGATACTCATGCAATCCATAAATTGGTAAAATTGTTTTGCTTATATCTTTGTCAAATGTGACAATTGAATACAGTATTGGTAGCTTGTAAATAATTTTTAATGCTTTGTTTTGCATGCATTGAAGCGATTTCAGTGAAATGTTATTTTTATTGTAAGCATATATAATTGCTAAGTAATTTAAATGCGATTGAATCAAAGATTGAAATATCATCATCTTTGATTTAATATCCAGTTTATTTTTCAATTTAAATAAAAATCCAATTGCTGGAGCTATTTTCCTTTTCAAATCGGTTATATGTAAATCCCATGACAAGTTACTTTGCAATGTGATTCCCAAATACTTAACGGTATGGGATTCATAAACAGCTTTTCCATTAATAAACACATTGAAATCACTATTTATACTTAAAGCGTGTGGTCTAAATCGTATTAATTTGGTTTTATCAGGGTTAAGAACTAAACGATTTAATCGCGCAAATTCAAATATCAATGCAGCATCTCTTTCAATTCTTGTTTTAAGTGATAAATCGTACTTGTAGGGGTAAAACAAGCACACATCATCTGCAAACATAAAAAGTTGCCCATCTAAATTCAGATTTTTTAAATCATTTAAATATATAGAAAACAAAAGAGGGCCCAATCCACTACCCTGCGGTACACCATAATCAACAGAACCAAGAAAACTGTCCGTGTTATTTATATTAACATAATGTTTTCTATTAACCAAATAATTTTTAAACAATAAAAGTTCTCGTCCCTGAATACCATATTTCATTAATTTCTGTAACATTATTTCATGATCTACTAAATCAAAAGCTTTAGTAAAATCAAAAATATTCCAGCAACTCCACTAGAACCTCCATCAAGCCCACTACAAATGAACTGCACTACATTCAACACAGCATCTTCAGTACTACAATCCCTTCGAAATACAAATTGATAATTGTATAAAAAAGTATTTTATTCCATATAAAATAGAAGTTTATCATAAAGAATCTTCTCAAAAATTTTATCAATTGTAGAAAGAACAGCAATAGGTCTATATTTATCTATATTTGTTGCATTAACTTCTTTCGGAATTGGAACTATTTTGTGCACTTTTAAGATGTCAGGGTACACTGAATTGGTAACAATTTTATTAAAAATATCTTTTAATATCGGGATTATAATATCTCTACATTCTTTTACAAATTTAGGCGAAATAACATCAAAGCCTGGAGATTTATTATCTTTCAAATTTTGGATTATTTCAAACATATCATTATCATTAGCGTTACAAAGTGTAAAACGATGAGGTGACTGAGAAAGAGTCCGTAAAGAATTGAACTCATCACCAGGATAAATTTCAATTTCCCTTTTAAGATTTTCCACACTCGTAATAAAATAATTATTAAGGCAATTCACTTTATCTTGGTCACATATTATTGGTTGCCCTTGAGAATCCTTAAGGTTAATGACGTTACTCTATGTTCGACCAAGAGTACTATTTATAAATTTCCACGATTTCATAGGATCATTACCTGCCTTCAATAAATTTCCAGCATAATAATCATCTCTACACTTTTTTGTAGAAATTTTTATAACTTTGCTAATTCGCTTTAAAATATCATTAACGTTCTGTTTGTTTTTCGATTTATGTCTTTTCCTTAAAAGTTTTTCTTTAAATAAAATTAAATCTTAAAGATTCTTGTTAACCCATGGAGTTAGCTCAAAACGTAACGGTTTTTTACATTTAGTTACTACAGTTGAATTATTTATAGCACCTTTAATACAATGCATCAAGACGTTTGTTAATTCTGAAGAATTAAATAATTCATAGTTGACATGTAAATTATTAAGCAAGTATTCTCTAGCCTTTTCATAGTCACAGTGTGTCTTTTCAATCTCAACATATTCATTTTTTATTACCTCTTTCTTAAATTTACAGCAAATTATATTGTGATCAGATAAATTACATTCAACTGAATCAACATAAATTTCTTCAGAAAAATTGCTAAAAACATGATCAATACACGTTCTACTGACAGGTCTTGTTATTAAGGTCCATGAATTGTATGTATCTTTTTGTAATTTGGGGACTCAATCTGCTTTTTCGAGGACGAAAATGTTTCCAAATCTGAACTGGGTAAGATTCTGGTCTGGATTAAAAAAGTGCCTTAGAAAACCAGACACAGTAGTTTTTTTACTTTGGTGTATTTCATCCCGATTAGGATGACTAATTACATTTCGCTAATTTAATGACATTTTTCTTTCTTTCTATGGGCAATATGACGCCTTTAGTGTATCATAACGTTCATGAACATTTCGACATTGGACGGAAAGACATGCATCCGTAGGCAATAAACACACACACACACACATTTCTTACCTTATGTATTGAGCTTAACTTCAGTAAATGTTATTTCATACCCTCACTTATTCCTCTAGAAAAGGAAAGTCAATGCATTTAAAAGGTAATAACCAATAAGTTCACCTCGAAGTCCTCAAAGAAGCCATTCTTTGTTTACACAATTTTGTTTTTTTTTTTTTTTTTTTTTTTTTAATAAAAAATTATTATTGACAAAATTAAGGATTATTATTTATTTATTTTTATTTATTGTATTTTTTGTTTATTGTATTATTTTTCATTTATTTCTTTTTTTAATCAATAAAACAAACTACATTTTAGACTATAATTTAAACTATATTTGAGACCATAGTTTAGACAATTTTTAGAATATAGTATAACCTATAGTTTAGAATATAAACTAGACTATAGTTCAAAATATATGCTAGACTATAGTTGAGACTATAAACTATATTATGATCTAGTTAGGCTATAATATATACTATAGTTTAGACTATATTTTAGCCTATAGTTTAGACTATAGTTTACATTAAAGTTTGAACTATAATTTAGAATACAGACTAGCCTGTAGTTTATAATATAGACTATAGTTGAGACTACAAAATGTACTGTAGTCTAGGCTATAAACTATACTGTAGTCTAGATTAGTTTAGACTGTAGTTTATACTAGATTAGATTAGACTAGACTAGACTAGACTATAATATAGTTTATAGTCTAGACCTGACTATAGTTTAGACTTAAACTATACTATAGTCTAGACTATAAATTATACTACAGAGTAGACTATGCAGCAATTAGTTTGGTCACTCCATTCTTAAGGTTAACAAGTTAAATAAAAATTGGCGCATTGCTGTTATTGTCGTATATAGTCGTCACTTTGGCTTATGGTTTTCTCTCAAACTAACTGCTGTTTTCTCATACTCTTACATTTATTTAAATAGTTGTATAAATATGCATTTGCACACACATTCTTCTGATATATATAACAATGCATGTATGTATGTAAAATAGATATGTATTTTGTCATTGTCTTCCTCTAAAATGTTTTATTTGTTTATTTGCTGTGCTGAAAATTATTGTTAACATAATTTACAAAAATGCTGGGGCCACAATTCTTCATGTGGCATTCATATGTTTGAGTGTATGTATGTGTTTGGTATGCGTGTGTTATTATTACATTGATTGGTTAGACAGTCAATGTTGACAGTGAATTTGTCGTTTATAGATAAAATAGCAACAGCAACAACTGCAGCAACAAATGAGGAATGAAGGAACAAAAAAAAAAAATACTGTATAAGTAAAGAAGAAATGCGGCTAACAAAATGCGACATGTTGCGACAAAGTTTCCAAGTCGATGTTTGAGAGAAACAGCGTGTGTGTGTATGACTGTAATATTGCTTTAGTTGTCACCCGATATATGACAATGCGGTAAAAATTCTTTACACCCAAGGGATTTTATTATTTTTTTTTATTTTCTTTGTTTCCTTATATATTATATTTGCTTGCATTCACATAAGAGCGTAACTACTGCTGGTTCGAACTAATAATATGACGATTATTGGCTGCCCCCCCCCCTCCCTCCCTTCAATAACAATAACAACAATCCTTGTGAAAATAAATCCACTAAATCGTTGTACTTGTTTGACCAACGTTTACATTTATTATTGGATTAATGTGGACATTTTGTAAACTGCAGCGAAAAGCTCGAAGGGTAACGTTTTTTTCTTGGTGGTTTCTTTTAGCGTGTCATTTAAGTACAATTGTATTTACTGACACTAGCGGTCTTAAACGCAAGTGTTCCAAAGTAGAGAATTATAAAATATGCAAAGATTGCTAAAGGTGAAAGTAAAAAAAAAAAAAGAAAAAATCACTGCAGAAAAAACAAACAATAGAAATGAATGTACGACATTTAATGTATTTATTTTTAGATTTTTCGTTTTCAACCTCTAGTTAGGGGCTAAATGGTCTTGTCAACTCAAGGCTAAAGTGTTGGAAAGATTTAGAAATAACTAATTAAAGAGAGAACGCAAGAACCTCCTCTCCTTTCTATAAATATTATTTTTGTAGAAAATTTCCTATAAATTTTCTTTTTATAGAAAATTTTCTATAAATTTTCTTTTTATAGAAAATTTTCTATAAATTTTCTTTTTATAGAAAATTTCCTATAAATTATCTTTTTATAGAAAATTTCCTATAAATTTTCTTTTTATAGAAAATTTCCTATAAATTTTCTTTTTATAGAAAATTTTCTATAAATTTTCTATTCATATAAAATTTCCTACACATTTTCTTTTTATAGAAAATTTTCTATAAATTTTCTTTTTGTAGAAAATTTTCTTTGAATTTCTTTCTATAGAAAATTTTCTATAAATTTTCGTTTTATAGACAATTTTCTATAAATTTTCTTTTTATAGAAAATTTTCTATAAATTTTCTTTTCATATAAAATTTCCTATACATTTTCTTTTTACGGAAAATTTTCTTTGAATTTTCTTTGTATTGAATATTTTCTTTGAATTTTTCCTTTTATAGAAAATTTCCTATAAATTATCTTTTTATGGAAAATTTTCTATAAATTTTCTTTTTATAGAAAATTTTCTATAAATTTTCTTCTTATAGAAAATTTTCTATAAATTTTCTTTTCATATAAAATTTCCTATACATTTTCTTTTTACGGAAAATTTTCTTTGAATTTTTCCTTTTATAGAAAATTTTCTATAAATTTTCTGTTTATAGAAAATTTCCTATAAATTTTCTGTTTATGGAAAATTTTCTATAAATATTTTTTTATAAAAAATTTCCTATAAATTTTCTTTTCATATAAAATTTCCTATAAATTTTCTTTGAATTTTCTTTTTGTAGAAAATTTTCTATAAATTTTCTTTATGTAGAAAATTTTCCATAAATTTTCTTTTTGTAGAAATTTTTTTAATTTTCTTTTTGTAAAAAATTTTCTAAATATTTTATATAAAATAGAAGAAACAATTAATTTAGAAACAATTAATTTTATATAAAATTTCAGGGTTTCTGGTAATTTGATACTTTAGATAAATTAGTTAGTTATAGAATTAAAAAAACTCATGTCTTACAATAAAGGAAAAAATCGCTAGAAACCTACAGCTAAAAATATGTTGCAGCCAGATTTAGCGGCTTTTTATGGAAATTATCCGCAGAGGACAACAAAATATCGCCAAATCTAGCGGGAAAACCGCCGTTTTGGCAACACTGTTCCAGATAGACATAATTACAATAAAACAAAATTATAATTAAATACCTAGTCAAGTAATTTTAATAGTTTATAATTATATGTTGGTGTATGTACGTTCCTTATATTTAAATAAACTTTATAAACACAAAAATATTAAAATATTTTTTTTATCTACTATATATGTATGTACATACATTAGGGTGGCACCATTTGTGTGGAGGAAATATGTATATGGTAAGGATATTACAAATATTACTTGGTTTTCGGAAAAAGAGCATTTTTATTCTTTAATCTAACTTGTGAAATAATAATCAGAACGAAAATTCTGAGAAAAGGTATCTTAAAATAAAATAAACTTTCATTGAGTTGTTCCTGTATATAAACGGGGCACAGTGGCTTCTAAACGCTTTTTTAAATAATTCTGTAACTTCCCAACCTTTGCTTTCCTGGTAAGATAGCATGTATGATTGGAAGTAAAAATAAACTACTTATTTTTTGCCTGAATAACTAGTTATTTTTTTTCATTTATGTAGTTATTTTAAGACTCTAGGGGTACTTAAAAATATGTACCTAAACGAAAATAAAAAAAAAGGAAAATATTTATTGGTAGTGAGATTTGAACTTGGGCACAAATTAACCATTCGTTAGTAAATACTAACTCAGTATGGTGACAAAATATTTTTAGTATAAAATATCTGTTTAGACATCAGAATGGGGTTGAACCAACAACCTTCTGGTTGTTAATCTAGCGCTCTAGCAAACTGATCCACGTGATTGCAATATTACTGTGCTATTATACTATTGAGTACTTATTTATGTAAAGTAGTTTTTGATGGGTTGTTAACCGTTGGAAGTATCTCAATAAAATTTCACCTGGCCAGAGACAAGGAATTCTCGAGTTGATTTGAAGGAGCACAGATTCCTAACGGATCAGGGGGTTAGTGGGTAGATCTTCAAAGTTAATCATCATTTTCCATCCCCGCCTCTTCCCTTCTTTTTGCTCTTCACCAATAATCTTTTTTGTTATATACAAAAGCAAAAACAAAAAAAATCAGTTAATGGTCCATTATTGTTTGGTCATGTGTTTGTACATATTCGTATCATCATCATCTTCATTCTCATTGATATACTATTACATGCTGATCAAAGTTACTTAATGTACATGCAAATGTTTTTTTTTTTTTAGTGTTGTATCTATTGTACACAAGTGTGTATGTGTGTGCCTTTGTGACTATTCTCTTGCACATTTTTTCCCAAATTTTCTTCTTGGATTTGTGTTAAATTCATTTGAAAATATGTGAACGATAACAGCGTGTTTTGTATGAATGTATGTATGACTGACGTTTCTTTAAATTTTTTTTATTTTTGCAATTTGCCAGAGAATGAATTACAAGGTTTGTTGTTATTGCTATTTTGTGTGCAGAAATGCAGACAATACGGAGAAATATTTTGTTGATTTTGTTTTTTTTTTAAGTTTCTTTAGCATAATTAGGGGAGTTTTTTTGTTGTTTCCTTGATACATTATTAACAGCAAAGAAGACAACACCGACTTAGTACAAGTATTAAGAGAGAAAACTATATTGGGGTAATGTTGCCAGATTAGTTTGTCTAAGAATTGGGGGGAAAAATTGTGGTTTAGCCTAAGCAGATGAGAGTGACAACATTTGTCTAATTTATGCAATTCAAGATAAGTAATAGAGTCGGCATTTCAATCCCTAAACAGTTTGCTGGTTATTTATTGAGTACTCTGAGAAAAATAAGACACAAAGGGTATGTTTCGTAAAATTTCTAGTAGATAGTCGAGCTTAAAACGAACACCCAGGAAGATTTCTCTAGACTGATCTGGTTGCTTAAAAAAAACTCAAGTTTTTCTCTTTTCCACACTGGTTTCATACCAACGTGAATTCTGTAAAGTTATGGATTTCAAAAGGTGGTCCGCTGCAACATTTAAGGGAATCCGAGAAAATGTCCAGATAATAAATAATCGATACTTAGAAAAAGATGAGACACTAAATCCAACATGTAGCTTTAAGATATCTAATAAGGTCTATATGTTTCGATCCGTTGTCTCAGAACGGTTCTCCAGCGAGTATTTCTTCGGGTATCTATGTATAATTTCGTTTAGGAGTACTATTCTGATTCGTCTTTTTCCTGGTTTTTACAGCTATCACGGAATCCATTGAAAGGAAAATCGAAACTATTTGTATGTTTAGTGACCCGTTAACACTGTCTTAGTCTCGAATTGTTTTGTTTAGTCCTTTCGCGTTAGAAATATTTAAAATATGTCTGAGGATCCGAGAAAAACTAAATATTTCTGAAAACATTCTTAGTGTAATATGTATATAGTGGGAACTCCTACCGTAAAATACACTGTAAGAACATGGCATTTACTGTCATAACAAATCATTATTCAGATTGTTCTAGAGTTTTCAATGATTATAATCAGGACAACCAAAAATATGTTATAAAAAAAGTTTTTTATGTGCATAAAAATGCTCTTAAAATCGGAAAATATGTCCTTTAACTATAAAAAATGCTCTTAAAATATTAGTTCTTCTAATACATTTTATCAGGAAATTACAAAATTGCTATCAATTTATAAGTTGAAAATTATTAGGGAACAGCATTCGAAAAACGTTGCAGTTAAATGAAATTTTCACTGGAAAAATATGTAAAAAATTTTATTGCGTGCAAAATAGGCAATATTCTTTTCTTAAGTGTGAAATATGCAAAATTATGCTCTTAAGTATAAAATTTTGTAATTTTCTCTAAAATAAAAATTTTCTGTGAAAATACGACAAAATATGCTGCTAAGTTCAAAATATGCAACAATATGCTGTAACAAATCGATGCCGAATTACCTGAAACGAATAAATAACTAACAGTTTGTTTTATTTGAAGCTTAGGAAAAAATATGAATTTGCATATTTTTGATTGCCCTAATTATAATTTTAATTTGTCACCTGGCAAAACTTTTCATCTCCAGTGGAACTGAACATTGAACATATGTTGTCAAAATTTCGAATACAAATTTTTTACTTCCTATACATATGTAAATTAAAGTTACTTACGAAAAAAATGTTGCAAATATACCCCTATGTAAATGAAGATTAATATATTCTTACATGATTCCCAAAATATTACGTCTGAATGTTTCAATTTACGTCAGTTGGACCATTTTTAAGACACCTATAAAAATACCGATTTCTTTCAATAAAATTATAAAAATCTTCTTTATAAAAAAATTAACTTCAAAATATTATAAAGACTTAAAAATGTATTAAAATTTTTTATAATTTTTTCATTATTTAAACATGTAATTGTATGTATTTCTGATATTTTTCAACAAATATTGAATTTTAAGGTACCATTGGAAAGGTCTATTCTGATACTATTGAAAATTATAGATAATTAACCCTTTGAAAGTAGTAGGGTAAATTTTATAAATTTTTTTCCTAAAAGGTTAATTGGCAATTTTTCCAAAATAAATATCAATGAATTTATGAAAAATGCAAAAAATTCTTTTAACACCGCGGACATAATTGAAGTTTAAGTGCTATTTTATACGAATTTACAGTTTTTTGACAAGCTTCTTGTGTTATTTTCTTAAATAACCATTTATTTGCCATAAAAATGTACTTAACCTATTATGGACTGGAGATCCCAAAATATTTCTTTTGTTACTGAAGGGTTAAACGGATTAAATGGCCATTCCAATGATGATTTAACATCTAAATTACGATGGAAAATGACAGAAATAAAATAATAAAATAGTGTTTAAAAAAATTCGTAAAAAATTTTACTAAAATCTTCATTTCAGGAGAATGAAAACTAATTTAAAAAAACTTTTTGCTGATTACATATTAGTCGACACGTGTCTGTTACATATTATAATTTTTTTAACAAAAAGTTAAAAATTGTGTATACTGTTTATCCAAAACTATATCTTTAGAGGTATTTTAAAAATGGCCCAGTTCACGTGAACGAAATAATTGAACCGACATATTTTGGGGATTAGTTTACAACATATTTTTTGTCTTCATATAAATCGATTATTAACAAGAAAATTGTCAGGTCGGTGATCAACTGTTCAGCTTCAGTCTGGTCAATATCGCCATGTAATACCCATAGGAAATCCAAAGCGCAGTGGTTTTACCTTTCAAGAAGCATAACATTATGAAGCCTCGTCTTTTTCATTTAGTATGACATCGTATTTAATGCTGGTGCTGCTTCCAAAACAAATTCCTCGATTCGCTCTTTTTGAAATTGCAAAAATTATGATTTTGTTTTTTTTTTTTTTTTTTTTGAAATGTGTACTCTTCTTTCTAAAATAAAATTTTGTTTAAGGACGTATAATACTTATTTATACTTTTCCGAAAGGTATCTTCACGGAGATGATTTTAAAATTAAAAACCACCCTAAATGCAGATTCTCACGAATTCGACATAATTTGTATCAAAAATTTTGACTTTAGCCTTTATGTTCTAAAATTTCAAAGCTTGAATTTACAAACAAAATGCAGTTTCGGAATCTCCGATGTATTCTACAAAGTTTGCAAGCGCTTTTCATGGGACATACGATAAATGTGGACTTTATAAGCTAAATTCTAAAAAATCTCACTTTTGGCGTTTTAGCCGTTTTTTTTGGGAATTGTAGAATTCTTATTAAAAAAAATCTTAAATTTTTTACATTTTGTCATTTTATATGATAAAATCTACAATCACCGAAAATTTTATTAAGATTTCATTACAGATAAAATATTTATGGTTTATCCAAAAACCAATTATTTAAAAAAAATTTATTTTAATTTCAATAATCGAAAAAGTACGAATTCGTTTTTTTTTTTACTAAATTAAAAATCTTTTTAAACATTTTAACTATTTTAAGACATGATAGTATCCCTGTTTAGCGACATATAATACACGCCTTCAAAATTTAAATTTGAGCGAACCTTTCTTAGTTAATTTTCCAAAAAATTAATTATTTGTTTTTAAAATAAAAAAAAATATGTATTTAATTAATATTAATAATTAGTATTCTTGTTTACAGAATTCCCATAAATGTTAAGGCAAGTTTTACCAACTAATCTAGCATCTTTCAGCCGCCACCAGGTGGTGGTTGTGTCGTCGGAAAGGCAACAAAAAACATACATTGTATAAAAATACAATAGAGAGCAACAAAAACAGCAAAAACAAATTAGCAAACACATGCGAAACGGTTATGAGTAAGAGGAGAAATTTACAGAATAAAAACGCATGTTTTTACAAAACAACACATTAAAGACAACTTAACAGAGCAAAGCATACACAGAGAACAGCAGCAAAATTAGAAATAAAACTCAACAGAAATCTGTACACACAGCAAAAAATGCCAACAAATAATAAATGGAATTAAAGTAATAAAGAATAACGAAATGTAGCAAATCGAAAAAGAACTAAAAGAAGAAGAAGGAATATCAGCAGATAAATGAAAATGAAGGAATAAAAAATAAGTCAGCTAAACATAGAAGAGTCGTACAGAAAACAGCTCAGTTGCAATTGAGTTGTTGACCGTGGCGGACTTGAAATATTAGCGAGTTCTCCCGTTTTATTAAGTTTTTAATAAAGAAAAAATAAATATATAATACAGAAAAAATCTAAAGAGAAGAAAAAGTTTACACATCAATATAGAAAATTGTAATAAAAAAAGTTTGGAATTTTTTTTTTAAATAATAAAATAAACTTTTTTGGAATATAAATTATAAAAAACAAATTTATGGGATTAAATTTATAAAAAGGAAAAAATTAAAAAATGAAGCTAATAAAAATTTAAACCAAAAAAAAAAAAAAGAATTACCTTTTGAATAAAAAGAAATTCCTTAAAAAAAATTAGCTTTTGATAACCTTTGCAAAATTTTTTTTCTTTAATTTTTTTGTATCAACAAAAAACGAATTTTTCTGGCTTGAGTTAGTTAAATTTAGAATTTTAAAATTTTGTAAAATTTACTTTGTTTTAATTTTTTTTATATCGATTTTTTCGGGCTTTAGTAACAGCAGCCAAATTAATGGTGGTGATTTTTTTCTCGTTCTTCGGATGTGTATTTGTAGTTGTTACAAAGTAAATTTCCCCCAAAAAGAACAAAAAAAACCTGAAACGGTTCAAATCAGAAAAACCTTTAAAAAGCAAAAAGAAAATCAGCAGATTTGCTCATCTTGTAGGAGATTTTTATTAAATCTCTACTCTATTCTCTTCAAGCTCTTTTTGTTAACATCTTGTTCTTTTTTTTTTTTTATCACTTTCTTTTTGAGTGTTTTAAGAAAACCGCAAAATTCACATAAATTAGCGATAATAATCTTTATTCTTCTCTAAACTTGTGCAAATTAGTTTTCTTTTATTAAGTAGAAAAAACGCATTTCATTTTGTTGAGAAAAAGTTTTAAAGAAAAAAATATTTTAATTTAACAGTTTTTATTTCTAAGACTGTTAGTAAAGGTGAGGAGCACTTAAAGGCCGTAAAAGACTTAAAAGAAAAAACCCAAGCATTTTTTTAATTTAAATAAAATAAAAAAAAATCTAGTAGTTTTATAAATTCCCTTATTAAGGATTTTAAACTACAACAACCAACAGCTTTAAATTTTTTAATTAAAAAAAAAAAAAAAAAAAACACAAAACACATTAAAAATGGTAAGTGAAAAAAGTTCTGAAAATTTCTCTGATTCCACCAAGGAACTTTAAAAATAAATGGATTATTAATTTTTTTTCTAACAAAAGATGACTAAACTATGCTAAATATAAAATTCATACTCATTTGTACTTAAAAGGAAGCTCTTTATTTGGCTTACATATTATATATACATGCAAAAAAAAAAAAAAAAATCTGTAAAACTTCACTTTGTGTTTGAATTAAGAGCATAATGTTTAAAAAATTCCGTTAAAAAGGGTGTGGAGTAGAAAACAAAAACAACAGTATGTATGTTAAATACAGAATATAAAGAGTGACTTAAAAAATAGGGTTACCGGATTTTATGTAAATGTTAAATAGGAAAGGAATTGTTATGATATATTAAAGGAATTTGCATAAAATTTCTCTTCGGAAATAAATTAAAATTGTAATTTTTCAAAGTAAATTAAAGAAATTTATTTAATAAATTATTACTTATTAAAATTATAAAAAATATTTAGAAAAAGTAATTAACTGTAATTTTTGAAAATGCTTAAAACAAATTTTTATTAATTAAACGTTCCAAAATGTTTTAAAACTTAGTCTATATCATGGCATAATATTATATGCAGGGCAACCAAAAATATGTTGTAAAAAATTCTTTTAAAATTGGAAAATATGCCCTTTAAAATAACAAAAAAAAAATATTGCTTTTAAAAAATATTTTTTGCTAAATTTTAATCTATTTAGTATTCATGCTAAAAATAACTCGATTTTGTTAAAAGAACATGTTCTGTTTTTGCACTTATAAATATTCAAAGCTAAAACATTGTATCAGGATATTACAAAATTTCTATCAATTATAAAATGAAAATTAATAGGGAATCGTATTTGAAAAACGTATACGACCGTAAAAAAAAAAGAAAATTTCGCTAATGGTAAATTATTTAAAAAAAAAATTGTGTAAAATATGCAAGTATAAAATAAAATATGAAGAAAATATGCCCCTCTCAATTGCTGAAATATTTTCTAAAATAAAGACTAGGTATAAAAAATATGACAAAATATGCTGTTAAATGTAAAATATGCTGTAGCAAATCGATGTAAAAATTCTATAAATTGTCTGAAACGGATAAATAACATAGTGTCTAATTAAAAATTGAAAATCAAGACAAACGTCAAACTTAACGTGAATTTATGGAAGGTGGCAACAATTGCACAAAAACAACAATATGGCGTATTCCTTATTGTTTTTTATATATGCAGTTTGACAACTGTAACAACCAAAATAATAATCTGCTGTTTAACAAAGGTTACCTTGTATATATTCGTACTGATTTTGACGTTTGTTTTGATAAAAATTTGCCTAATGTAAACACTAAGTAAATAAAAAGTTTTGTTCATTTGAATCACAAGAAAACATATGATTTTGCATATTTTTGGTTGCACTGATCATAAGAAATATTTAAAAAGTGTTGAAGAGTTTAAAATACATTTATCATCTAAAGTATCAAGCTTCAATCAAAATCTTAATTTAAGAAAAGTAAGCTGAACATTTTTTTTTGTTCAAAATTAATAGTAAAATAAAAAAAATATTTTCCACGAAAAAAAAAAATTAAGAGGATTATGGCAAAAAGGTATTGCCAATACTTCAGTAGTTTAAAAAAATTAAATTAATTAAAATAAAAAATAGAACACATCTGGGAAAGAATAATGTTAAAAATATAGGACAAATATGAAAATTAAAGATAAGTTTTACTCATATCTTTCCCTTTTACCTAGTGTCTAAATTAGGCAAATTTATATCAAAACAAACGTCAAAATCAGTGCGAATATATACAAGGTAACCTTAATTAAATAGTTGTCAAACTACATATACAAAAAACAATAATGAATACGTCATATTGTTGTTTTTGTGCAACTGTTGCCACCTTCCACAAATTCGCGTTAAGTTTGACGTTTGTCTTGATAAAAAAATCTCTAATGTAGACACTATGTTATAAACCAATTTCAATGATTTTCAATAGCAAGATTCTCATTAGCATTGCCATTTTGATACAATACGAAAATTCCAAAGTTTTCTTGGTTCTTCAAAAATACCAAATCAACCGACACAAGAACTGAGGGACGCAGGTACGGGCATCGTTATTTCGACTTTTTCAGCTACAATAAACCAGATTAAACTACCTTTTGGGTCCATGGTTAATATTAAAAAAATTACATAAGATATAACAAACAAAATACATGAATTTGACCAACATATTAATATTCTAAAGTGCTATTAAAAAATGGGGAGGGATTCTCTATATTAAAACTTCTGAGATTAAAGTACATTTTAGATTCAGGAGGAATTTATCGATTTGAAACGAACAACAAACCGTATGAAGTATTACCAATATGTTTCTAATTAAGCAAAAATATTAATAAAAAAATCTATTGATTTCAACTTGAATTAATGTAAGAAATTATTTTTATTTTTGAAATAGGCTTGAAAAAAAAATCAAAATATCAAGTAAAAAATCGCAGTTAAATTTTAAGTTCTAGTGAAGTGTGCGTTCGGATAAAATAACACACAAGTATCGAAATGTATCAAAGTTGACTGGAATAAGTTTTATGAATGAAACAATATATTTTTGTGTTTTTTTTTCTATAGTTTTATTACGTGTAACAATAAAGGAGATAATTAGATATTAATATTTTTTATTTTATCTTTTTTTTTTTACCACACTCCATTATAAATTCTGTTGTACTTTGCTGAACTTTTATGGAATCAGGTGTTCAGTTGTTTTTGAAATGTCAATGTTTTGGGCGCAGCATTAGTCTGACAAGGGCCGAATTACTTCAATTGGCCGAAGTTCTGGGCAGTTTGGAGGTTGGCATTTGTTTTTGGAACAAAATTAACATTATATAAGGACATGATGCCAAATCAGGTAAAAGGAATATTGAGGCTATAAATATGAGCTTTGCTCCTTTTTAGCTTCGGCATTCTTCTTTACCTTCCTATCTGGTACCTTTTACACTTTAACTGTTTTAAGTCCAACATTAGCTTTAATTTGCTCACATAGCGTTCAGAACATTTGACACGTCTAGGCACTTCGTGGAAATGTTAGAAATACTTCTTAAGAATTAAAATATTTTTTAGCCTTTTTGGGTTTGTGTTTGATTCGTGGTCCTTTATTTGTTTTTCCTGTTCCAGGTTTCCGATCAATTGCACTCTATAAACTATTGTCTGCTGGCACTTAGCTCTTTTCCATTTTTTTTTGTAAGTCCAATTTGGATGAGTTTTAGTAGTTTCAAAAATTTTTTATGTTTCCCTTTGATTCTTCATTGTGAAGCAAGCACACAAAATATTTTGAGAATTCATATCATTATAAAATATGGAATATTTTTCATAGATATATTGAAGTTATCAGCCGACAAAGTTTTAAACAAAAATATGAAATGATGTAAGAAAAAATTCAAATTTAATGCAGAGCTTAAAAGGGCTGGAAATTTATTTAATTTCAAATTGTTTTTTTTTTTTTTTTTTTTTTTTTTCATTAAATTGTATTTTTACTAATAGTAAATTTACCATTAAATCTATAGCGGATATCGTCTATATGTCAACTGAATCCACACCTAAATTACGAATAACTTTTAGAGATAAATGAGACTTTCAATAATTTAAACTAATCTGGGTCAATATAAGGATAACGTAGCTAACTATCCTGGAAACTATAGCTGTTAATATTAATAAACAAGAGGCGATGTTTGCCGTCAAAATAATCGATCATCTTCAATTGGCTTTTCATTCGATCACTAAAAGTTGGAGTTATACGGAAGTTTAAAGAAATTGTACAAGAATGGGCCCTAAATTATGTTCTTAAAAAAAAAATTTTATGGTCTTCACTTCAAAAAAATTTTCATACAAAATTTTTAAAAATTTCAAACATTTATATGAAGATATTTTCAAAGTGAGGTGAAGGGAATTATAAGGCAGTCAATTTTGTAAAAGAATACAAGTCTGGTCAAAGTTTTGAAGAAGTCATTGTTCGAAATGAAGAAAAATTTTTAAATAAAATGTAAGCAATTTCTGCAATTCGCCCCTCATTTCAGTAAAAATTCGGAAATTTTTTTAATAAAAATTAAATGAAAATTTAAAAAATAAAAATTAAAGTAAACAGAAAAATATAAATTAAAGAATTTTCTTTATGTAAAAATGAAAGAAAATTTTTTAAATTAAAAATAAAGAAAAAATTTTAAAATTAAAAGAAAATTTTTAAAATAATAATTAAAGCATCAATTTAATTAATTTATAATTTAATTAAGGAAATTTTTTTAAATATTAATATATATATATATATATATATATATATATATATATATATATATATATATATATATATATATTTATTTATTTATTTACAGTAATATTTTTCGATAAATTTTATTTAAACATTAAATAAATATTTCTTTATGGAAATATAAAGTCTATTTGAAATGAAATTAAAATTTATATAATTAATAAAACATTTTTCAACGTTTTATTTTAAATTTAATTAATTTAAAGCGAAATATCAATTTTCATCCGAGAACATTTTAGTAATTACAAATAACCTTAAATTCAGTAAATTCTTTCTAAAATTTACGCAATTTATAATTTTTGTAAATACTTAATTTTTATTAATTTTATTTCAAGCGCAATATTATTGCAGTGTATTTTCATGAAGATTAATTAAAAAAGTCGGTCATGGTTTAGATAAAAATTTGTAAAGCCGATGTTTTTCTTTCGTTTTAAAGAAATTATAAATTTTATATACATATCTAAAAAAATTATAATTTATATATATATTTGTTTAAAAAATCTTGATAAATTTCAAACATGGTCGAGTACACATATATTTCTTTATTTTAAAAATTCACACAAGTTTACTGTGAAAAGCAAAATTCTTAAGGACTTACTGTGATAAAATTTTGCACAAGGCTTTTTCTACCCATATAAGACTTATTCGGGTCAAATATCATTGTTATGCTAGCAATTTTATTGGAAAATGTGCTTATATGAAAGCCCATTTTCATAAAATTCGGGCTTATTTATGCGTATAAAATTTGGCACACTGATTTATTCTAATGAAATCATGATTAATATAAAGCATATATAAACATTCATTACTACTATTGTTTTACAAAAGTATATGGAAACAAGCTTTTATTCCATTTTAAGCTATTTGCAGCCGCAAAATTGTGCATGTTCTAATGCGAATTTTTTTAGCGACACTTTGAATACAGATTAATAAATCTTACCAAATATTAAAAAAGGTCAGAAAACGACTGTTTAATGATTTTATGAAATTTTTATCGTCTCTTGCACAATTTTCTTTTATACGCCCTTATATAAGCCCATGTTTTAATCTATTAACTAAAACTAAAATGTAGATGATTTTTTTTGTGCAGTATTTTTTAATATGATTAATTTTTTAATATTTTTAAAAAATTATCAGATAAAGTTATATTACCTAACACACTTTAAAGTATTTATTTAATTTTATTTTTTGATTA
Source organism: Protocalliphora azurea (assembly GCA_932274085.1). Taxonomy (NCBI): domain Eukaryota; kingdom Metazoa; phylum Arthropoda; class Insecta; order Diptera; family Calliphoridae; genus Protocalliphora; species Protocalliphora azurea. The sequence goes on along the minus strand of OW026521.1, from coordinate 26,509,351 downwards.
CAAACATTCCTTTAATTTAATTCTTGGAATTCTGTTATTTTATTACCTATAATCTAATGGAAAACAAAAAATAGTTTTGTATATTAATCTTATTAATGTTTTATATGTACCATACAATTAGATAAGAAGTTATTGATATTTTCATGGTTATTGCGACAATTTTCTATCAAGTTATATAAGAAACAATTTAGAATTTATTGCTTACAAAAAGGTAAATTAGTTAAGGTAGTTTTTTTTTTTTTTTTTTTTTTTTTTTGAAAATAAACAAGAATATGAAAGAAATATTTATTCAAAGAGTTTGAGATATTTAAATATTTTTCAATTCAATTTTTATGAAAGAAGAATTCGATTAAAATACATATTTTTATAAAGTAATTTAAATTTTATCTATTTTAATTAATTTTTACGACTATATAATACATTAAATTTCTTATCCAATTTTGCATTAAATTAATTGTTCAGAAAGTTCAAAATTTATTAAAACATTTTAAGGGAATTTATATAAAAACGTATCTTTTACAAAGTTAGTTTTTTCTTTTTAAATTTTAAATATTTAATAAATTTTGGCGATTTATGCTTCCCTGCTATTTGTCCCTTCGAAAAATCATAGTGGCATCCTGTATATTTTCTCATTACTATTTTTTTTTTTTTACTAATTTTCTTCTGTCTTTTTTTCTTTGGTTTATCTAACCAATGTGGGAAGTAAAAAATTGAGGTTATTTTTTTAGGCTAATTGCGTTAAAACAAAATTTTGCTACATCATTAAAAATACGTAAAAAAATTTTATTAGGAATTTCAATAAAAAAATAACAAAATAAAGCAAAAAGTTTAAGTTTAATATTTTAAAGAAGAAAAAATCAACAAGAATATTAAATTAAAGAAATTAGCCGAGATTTTTCTTGCTTTTTTGCATTACTTTTTGTTTATTAGCAGGCCGACACATTAATAAATTTTGCTACCTTTTACCAATAAACCGTTTCGCTCTTTTATTAACCTCTTTAAGTTTTTTTGCTCTCTATTAATCTATGCCACTCTCGTTCTCCTAAAATTAACAGAAATCAACCGTTTGGCTTACATTTTATAATAAAGTAAAATTAAAAAGGAAAGAAGAAAAAAGGGTAACAGAAAGAGAAATTTTATTAATGAGAAAGAGAGGACGAGAGCATTAAACTCTCTGTTAGTGAATATTGAAGAAAAACAACCACTTTGCGCAAAAAGCAAAAAAGAAAAAGCTCTTGCATATTTGGGATACTTATATGTGTGCGTTTGTTTTTTATGCGTTTGTGTGTAACACAGCATGATATATTAGCTGCAATAACAACAAAAATTTTCTCCCATATGTTTTTATTTTATTTTTCGTTCTACCGTTTCGTACCGTTTCATTATGCCGCATTGCGGTTATTTTTAAGTTTATTTTTGTGTTTATGCTTTTCGATCTGTTTTGCTTTATCTTCTTTTTTCTGTGTGTATGTGTTTTTTTACTTTTTTATTACTTTATCTTTTTTTTTCTTTTTTTTTTGCAAGCCATGTATTTTTTATATTTTATCTTTGACTTTGGCATTTTTATATTTATTTCTTAGCCTGGCGTTTGCAAAAAACAAAAAAATTTTTTTTAATAAAGAATGTTCCCAAGTATTTAACAGATAAGCAATAAAACATAACGCTTGGTGATACATAGACTATAGGTGTATGTGTGTGTGTAATTGTTGTTTGTGTAAGAGAAATTTTTCTGAACAAAAAAAAAATGCAAAAAAGTTGACATAAACAACAAATACGTGTTTTGCTTGTTGATAACACTTTAGTTTTATTGTTGTTGTTTTCGTCGTTATTTGTTTGTTGTTTTTCCTTTATTATTTTTGGGTTTTTATTATTGTTGCTAGTGTTGGTTCATATTTTAATTTAATTATTTTGTGTCTACTAGTAATGTTTTTTTCATTCTTTTTGTGGTGGTTTTATTTATTTATATGCTAAAATTTTTTTCTTTAACACTAAGGTTAATATAGAGGGTTGGGATTTCTTTTAAAGAAAGTTAATACCTACATATTTTTGTGAAATAGTTTTTGGATTTTTTTTTTGCGATTCTTGTATCCTTCACCACAGGTGTAAAGGGTATATAAGTTTGTCATTCCGTTTGTAATTTCTACAATATTCATCCGTATGTCTATTGAAATCATATTTTAGAAAGCCATAGTTAACAGATATTTATGTTTTATACATAAAATTATAGAGAATATTCCTTAGAATGACACTAGTAATCAACAAAATTGATCCATTAATGGCTGAGATTTCGCCAAAGGTCTCTAAAGACCTATTTGTTTTCCACTTTTCTAAGCACCTATATAATTCCAAGCCTAAAAAGTAGAGAAGCCCCTAAAAGCTATGCCAAACATGTGTTTAATTCTTCAAAATCGAATATGATCCATGTTACAGCTATGTCTAAGCTTTAGTTAGAAAATGATCCTGATACGAGGGCGGATCAATAAGTCCGTGATTTTTCGAGCTTCCCTCGTAGTTATATGAAATGCAACACTATTCCCATCAAGTACCACCTGTTAATAGACGACTGTCAAATTTTGAGCAAGTGTCGTCATTTACTTTGCGTAAAAAATAGGATTTTTCGAGGTCCTTAAAACAGGCATTTGTTTGGTCAATAATTTCATCTTTGGAGGTAAATCTCTTTCCACCCAGCCATTTATTTAGGTTTGGAAATAAGAAGTAGTCACTAGGGGCTAAATCCGGAGAATATGGCGGGTGAGGTACCGATTCGTAGCCCAATTCATAGAGTTTTACCATTGAGACTGCACACGTGTGCACCCGTGCATTATCTTGATGAAAAAGAACTTTTTTCTTGGCCATATGGGGTCGTTTTCTTTTTAAATCCTCATTAATTCGGTGTAATAAGTTGACATAATAATCGCCGTTTATTGTTTTTTCCTTTTGAAGGTAATCGATGTAGATTATTCCGCGTGCATCCCAAAAAAACTTGCCATCACCTTATTGGCCGACAAACTTACCTTGGCCTTCATCGGAGCAGGTTCACCCGGAGAAACCCATTGTTTAGACTGCTGCTTGGTCTCCGGAAATTCATCGACAGTTACAAAACGCCGCAAAAACTTATTCGGATTGCGGTTAAACAACTCCAAACAATCCTTTGAAGTTGTCAAACGTTTATGTTTATGGTCAATTGAGAGCAAACGCGGCACCCATCTTGCAGACCCAGCTGATCATTTAAAATCGAAACTAACACTGCCATATGAAATGCCTATGGCATCAACAATCTCACGCACTTTTACTCTTTGGTCGGCCAACACCATATCGGGGAATTTTTTGGACTTTTTTGGGTGTACTGACCTCAATTGGCTGTCCAGAACGTTCAGGGTCATTTGTACTTGTGCGACCACAATGAAAGTCAGTAAACCACTTTTTTACCATTGAAATCGATGGTGCAGTATCCCCATAGTATTTATCGAGCTTTTCCTTGTTTTGCTTGACGGTTTTTTTTTTCGCAAAAAATAATGTTTAATGAGCACTCGAAATTCACTTTTTTCCATTTTTAGAAAAATACACGAGGTTGTATGTTTTGAACAGCTGTTAAACGCAAAGTAAGTGACGATACTTGCTCAAAATTTGACATTAGTTTATTAACAGGTGGTACTTGATGGGAATAGTGTTGCTTTTAATATAACTACGAGGGAAGTTCGAAAAGTCACGGACTTATTGATCCGCCTTCGTAGTATAGAAATAAACACATTAAAAATCTATAAAGCAATTTGTCGTATGACAAGTTTACCCAAATTGAACAAAATATGTGATTGTTTTGCTTCTTTAGTCTGAATAAACTCGGAAAAGGCCTCTGCAGTGCTCAATTTAATTAGAGATACCGCGAAAATTTTCGTAAAAGTACTTTAATTTGTTTTTAAAATAAATGCAATATTTTTATATATAATGATATATCAGAAAAATCTGGAGAAGAAATGATACAAGTAGTTGATTTAGTTTTAATCATAACTTTTGCCTTATTTAGATATGTAAAAATAATGATCTAAAAATGGTCTATAAAAAGAAAGAACAAATACTTCATAAAAATAAATAAGTAATTATTTTGAATGGTAAAACGACTTTTTGCTGAGTAGGCATTTTTTCTGAAAATTTTTTTAAAATTTTGGGTTTGGTCAAGAAAAGTACCTGGCAGTACAGATATATATAGCCTTTTGTCCAGATTTTGGATTCTGGATTGTGTTTTCAGTAAGCTTATACAAAGAAATGTGTATCTCAATCAAACTTAGGGGCCTAATTTTGCAAGAATATCTAAAATGTTTAAATATTGAGCCCCTTCATGATATTTTCCATTGCCATTTCCCCACAATTAAACTAACCGTTTTACAAAATTATGATTTCAAAAGATTTAAACCTTCGAGAAAAATTTAATCTAATTTTCATGACACCTAACCTATGTGCAATAACGGAGATACGATTGGATAAATATCATTCTATTCAGAATTTTTAATATTGTTTTTTAGTTGACAGAATTTTTGGCAACGATTTGTTAGAGCGTACTTTTTTCATATTTTGGACTTAACAGCTTATTTTTTCATACTACAAAGTTAAAAGAATATTTTGGCATATTTGTGTGTGAAATTTTTATTTTATGTTATATTTTGTTAGAGCATATTTTTGGCTCAACAGCATATTTTGCTATTAAACATCGAAGGGCATGGCAAAATTTTATAAAACCATCTTAATTAATTTTTTTATAACATATTTTAAAAAATGTTAATTTACTCCGAAAACAATTTTTTAAGGGCATATTCTTAAATTCTTTTTAATTTTTTTTTAATTGGTGATCATATTTTTTTAACACAGTTGATAAGACATATTGGCCATAAAACATATTGCGAATTTGTAAAAAAATTATTTTAAGCTATTTAATTGAAATTTAAAGCAGATAATTGAGAACTTAAAAACTGATGACAAATTTAAAAAATTGTTTAAACAAATCTAGTTTTAGCAGTTTATTAATTAATTAATTAATAAACAATCTGAACAAATTGATAATAAAATAATAAATTTATATTTATTAACTAAAGTTAAATGCATAGACCTTATTATTTATATCATTTTTGGTAGAAGCATATATCTTTAAATTATTTATAAAGAAATAATAGATTAGTTTTCAAAAAATACATTAAATTTCTCTTCACAAAATTTCAATTAGTTTCAATTTTATATTTTCTTTAAGGAACACCTATTTTACATCTTAAAATAATCTCAGTTGTTAGACTTAAATAAAACTTTCTATAGTGTAAATAATGCTTAACAATCTCTTTCCTTAAATAAATATATTTGATGGTATAAATAGTGCGTTCAAATAAAATATAATTTTTTTTTTTTTTAATAAAAGATGAGTGGAATAAGTTAGGATCAAAACTAAATCAACTGGTTGTAGAATTTCTAGTCCAGATTTTTTTGATATAGCATTTCACTGTTTGGGGCCTCTACATTCGTCAAAATTCTGCGTGGTTTAAATAACTAATACTCTGTGGGACTAAAATAACATTCACAATTCTAGATGCGACATTTTCTAAATCTGGCTAGGAAATGTTAAAACCGTGCTGTTGCATGTCACGAGATTAAACAATGTTTTTTTATGACACTATTTATCATGATTATTCGAATTTATTTAGATTAAAGAGGCAAAATAGTCACATATCTTGTCGCATTTCGAGTAATCTTGTCTTACTATGACAAATAGTTTTTTTTTTATTTTGTTTTTAGTTCGATACTATTCAGGACTATTTTTTCGATTATTCGGTATACAAAACTTGGAACCTGAGAAAATTCAGCAATAATGAATGTTTTTTTTTTTCGGAACCAAATTTCATCTAATTCTTTGTAGGTCCTTGTTAAGCTTTTTTTATTACCCTAAAATGTAATACTTTTATCATAATTTACTTAAACAATATTTTTTGTTAAGTTCAGAAAAAGATTAATAAAATAATTTTATTTTGTACATTGTTCTTTTATTGCTATCTGTATGCAGATAAATAACCGGATTTCAAGAATTTGATCTCTTGTTAAATTTGAGATTTCTCTAAAAAATATTGTAATCAAGAAAGATATTTAAAATTAACGACAGTAAGAGTTATTACTAAAATTTTGTGTTTTTTAATTTGAACGCGCACTTTTTAGCTACTTCCTCGAATTTTTATTTTTTTTTTTTTTTATTTGTACCTAAAATATAATTGATGCCTGGTTAATATGACTAGGATTGGCTAGGAACGGCTCAGCTTTGGATAGGACTGCAAGTGAAAGCGGTGTGAGACCACCTCTGGGCTTTTACTTCAGGTTAGTTGGGGAATGGATTCGGGATAGAACCAATCATGCATGGAATTGTAGAACGGACTGCAGATTATCAAGGGTCCTATGGCCCAAACTTGATAAAGCAGATACAAATCTACTTTTAAGCATGAAAAGGGGAAACCTGAAGACTATGATAGGTGTTCTGACAGGTCATTGTCCCATAGGGGGAATGATAGGGAATTGGGATAGGGGCTCCTCCGGTCTTTGCAGAATGTGCGAAGATAATGAGGAGCTGGAGACGGTGGAACATATTATATGTCACTGTCCATGTCTACAGCTAAGTAGGCAGAAATGGTTAGGCAGTCGATTCCTTGACGAATTGGACAGTATATCGAGGTTGGATCTCGATAGACTGATAGGATTTGTCATGGGAATAGGCTGGCTGAGAGGGGGTCGTTGGCCTAGAGCGAGCGACACGGGGAGGTAGCACTTTTTCTTTTCATATTCTTTCTATTCTTTTCTATACTTCTCTTGGTCTCGGATCTTTCTCCATTATTTTCCTTCTTGCTCTTTTCTATGTCCTGTCTGTAGTCTATTTCTATTTTCTTCACGAAGGGACTCACAATGGACCTCATGGTCTCCGAGTGGATGCGCAAGTACTCGTATGAGTGCTGTGCAACCCTTCTCTACCTACCTACCTACCTAATATGACTATTTCCAAAAATTTAACGTTAAATAGGTTTAATTATAACAGTAACTACGCTTCTGTTTATTATAAAATTAGGTCAATAATACATAATTATAATTCAAGAGCATTATTTATATTTATTAATATAAATATTATTAAACATTTGAGTCATGTAAGTTTAGTGGTCATAAACTTATACCTTTTTTATAAATTGGTATATTTCTATATAGAAAAACCAACATATATGTATTTTATATTATTCATACATTTTGTTTGAATAATTGTTTTGTGTATGTATATAATGTATATATATAATTAAATTAATTGTTTTATAATTAAATTTATTATTTTTCATATTAACTAAATAAAAAATGTTAATTTATGTTCGTATATTAAGCTGATTAATATTATAATTTTTCTTTATTAAGTAACAATTAAATTTAATGCATGTTTAGATTTGCGATGATTTTCTAAAAAAATCTATTAATAATGAAGAAAACTTCTATTTTTATTGAAGACTAAACATAATCAATTATAGAAACTGATAAGAAAGTTATAGTCATTCATTTCAGACTGATACATATGATCGTTAAAGTGTTATTGGAGATAATAGGGTCTTATTTAAGAACTATGATGAATTATGAATCAATCTCTCTAAAACGTCAAACCATTGATGCTATTTATAATAAATTTTCAAAAAACGCTACTAATATTTAAATGGAATTTAAGCACTTTACTGATTTTTGGGAAAGGGAGTTACTTTCAGATCCTTCCGAAATTTTATATTGTAATTTATATTAGAATGATCCTATTTTGCATCGAATTTTATGTAATTATTAACATTTCTAGAAGTTTATGTGAGAGGCACTTCGAACTAAATTAAAAAAAAAAAAATACTCACTTTTTCAAAACACAAAAACAATATATATGTGACTACATATATTTTGTTGTTGCATGAATTAGGTTTTTAACAATTGGATCAATCAGGTTTTTTTTCTCTCACATAAATATCTGCTTATTAATCTATGGCTTCCAATGTATTTATCATATCAAGAAATAATTTTATATGTATGTATGTATGTATGTATGTACATATTTGAAAGGCTTATATTTCAGGAAACATATGCATTAACAATCCGGTATGCTTAATTTGATCGATAATAACACACAGCGTCAAATTCTACAATCTCTAGTGGCATGTTTATGTCGTCTCTGCGTGAGAGTCCTTTTTTATACAAACGATGTTATAAATGTCTTTTACATCCATTTACTCTAATTTTCCCGAAATGAAATTGGCATAATACTAAAATAAAATACTAATGTTAGATGTTGAATTTTGTATGATTTCTTCGATGAATTTTTAAAGCTGAACTGCTGTGTCTACCTTATGTTGTGATCCTTGGCTTGTAGAAGATTAATTTCCTTATTAAGATGAAGGTTCCTAAGAATTTTTATACTTGTTGTCTCCAGAAATAGCATGTAATAATACTGTGCTAAATTCATTGCGAATTCTTGAAATCCGGTCGTTTGTCATGCAGATGGCAGTCAAAGAAAAATGTACAAAAATTTGCTTTTTTTCTCTTTTAATTTCTTTTTGAACTTACTAGAAAATTTTGATTTAGTAAATTTAGGCAAATTACATTTCAGTGTAATTAAAAAAAAAAAAGCTTATCAAAGACGTAATTAAATGAGAAAAAAATTGGTTAAAAAAAAGAAAACGTCACAAGAATGAATTCCAAGCCCAAAAAGAGCTATGCCAAAAATGTTCGGCTGCGTAATAACACTTTGAGTTCATTTCTTTAAAACAAAAATATGTCATGTTAAAGCTATACATGTAAAAGTTAAAAAAATTAACAAAGCTGAGAAGAGCTCTGTAGCAAAAAAATGATCAAATCTCTTCAATAATTTTAAAAATAAAAAATAAAAATATTTCAACATTTTGTATTAGCCAGGAAAACATACGTTATTGCTGACTTTTCTCATATGTCTAAAACATTTATTTTATATATATTAATATATATCAGCAATTCAGTCAATTATAAAATAAATGTTAAAATGTCATGAAGTCATTCTATATAAATTATTTTTATGATCTTATGACATTTACCCTCAGAATCGCTTGCGAAATTGTCAGTATAAAACAATTTCCCTTTGAGTATCTAGTGTGAACACATACTTTATTCTGTGTTCTCTTAAACAAGATGTTGTACTCTTTATGTTTATTTATTTATTTATTTATTTTTTTTTTTTGTATTATTATTATTTTTTTTGTATTATTAAATTATAATTTATTATACCGCTCTGAAAATTATTATAATTTATTTGATCATAAATTTTAATAAATTTATGTTTTCTTCTTTGAATTATTCTTTCTTAAAAAAAGCATAAAAATAACAATAATAAAAAAAGAAATATACAATTATACTGAGTATGAGGCAATATTATCTTAATCAAAAATTATATATATTTTTCAAAGTAAAAATAATTGTTAAAAATAAATTTAATAAAAAACAAAAAATGATAAGAAATTTCTTTAATATTATTGTTAGTTTATGACTTTTTTTTTAACGAATTTTACATTAATGTTCCTTTTCAATGAACAAGTCATGCAATTATTGGAAGATTAGGTTTGAATTTGCAAAAAATATTTTTTATGATTTAATAGAGGAATTTTAAAAGGCTTTAATCTTTTACAGGGAAGAGAATTTATTGTAAGAAGAGAAAGCAAATGATAAGCAGGGCAGCCAAAAATATGCTCCAAAAAAGTATTTTATGAGCATAAAAAATGCTAAAATCGGAAAGAATGCCCTTAAAATTTAAAAATATGCTCTTAAAATATCATCTTTTCTAGCTAAGTTGTAAATTATCCACTATTTATGTTAAAAATAACATGATTTTTATTCGCAATTGTTAAGAAATATATTCAAAAATATGCATCAGAAAATTACGCAATTTCTATCAATTTATAACATGAAAATTATTATTGAATCGGATTTGAAAAAAAAAAACAGTAAAAGGAAAATGTCACTAATGGCAAATTATCTAAAAAATTCTATTACATGCATAATATGAACATTTTATCTCTTAAGTGTAAAATGTGGAAAATAATGCTCTATAGTGTAATATATGCAAAATTATGCTCTTAATTATAAAATATGCAAATACATGCCATTTAAATTTTACAAAATATACTGCTAAGCCCAAAATATGTAAAAAATATTCTATTAGAAACAAACTATGCAAAAATATGCTATAACAAATCGCTGAAAAATTCTTAAAATTGTATGAAACGGATAAATAACTAACAGTTTTGCATATATTTTGTTGCCCAGATTTTTGTTAATATATATTTTTCTTCTATTTTATCTTTAAGTTAATGAATCATTTTTTATGTTAATTTTTTGTTAATTTAATTTTTTTTTTAATATTTTTCTAAATAAAACAAATAATTACGTTTTTGTTTTTCGGTATTTTTGTGTTGGTTGGGCTAGTTTTACTATTGTTTTGCATGCTAAACTTGACTCGACCGGCTCATTATTATGAAAAATGATTCATTTTGTTTTATTTAAATAAGAATAATAAAAATATAAAAATAAAATGAAACTAAACAGTGAGAAACAAAACAATTAAGAAGTTTATACTTCAAACAAGTTAAAACACCCCTAAAGTATGCGAAAAAATATAAATTTTTCTTGTTTCAAGCTGGCATCGGAAAAGTTAATAAATCCATTTATATAATTGAGTTTTTCTAACAATTCCATGAAGCTTTTTCTTAATTTCTAGGAAACTATTAAAGACTAGTTTAATAAAGAAAAAAAAAAAAAAAAAAAAACGATCTAAATCATAAATAAATTGTTAGACCAAAAAAATTTAAAAATAATTTTTTCCCTTTAAGTATTTATGTCAAACAATGACAATGTCTCATCGTCATTTCACCATTATAATCATTTTACTTCTCTTTTTCTTTCTAGACAAATATTTAAATTTTCGATACTTGATCTAAAAAAATAAAAGAAACGCAACGTAAACAATTTTCTTTATTTTGCATACAACAAATATTTTGTCAGAAAGATCTCTATCTCCCTCCCTATGTATTTATAATATTCAAATAATATGTAAATATTATACGCATCCTTTTTCTTTTCAACAGAAGATTTTTTCCATTTGTTGTCAATACTAAAACATAGTAATTGTGTTAATAATAATTTTATTTTATTCATTCATTGATTCATTATACCTTGTATGTAGTATTCTGTTGTTTTTTACATCAGGTATGCAAATATCATTAGCATTTTTGGTATTTGCTGACGTCAGTTTCAGTTTTTATTATTTCAAAATTCTATTTGTGACTCAAGCTTATCGTTTGTTTGAACGTACAGTAAATATATATTTAGGTTGTATGAATACATTGTTCGTTCATATATTTTGAAATTTAACACCTATACTTAAATAAAAATTAACAATAATTTGTTGTTTTACAAGTAGAAAATTAAATTAACAATTTATATTAGTTAAAATACAATATAAGATGACTTTTCCTATAGAAAACGGCTTAAAAACAGGCTGACTTTTCTTTGAACAAACTGTGGTACAAAAGTAGCTAACATAGGATTTTTAACCTTAAAACCTGGGTTAACTATGGATTCAAAAAGTAAAATCTTACAAAATTTCAGCAATCTAAAAAATAATGTGGAGTTCAAAAATAGTTAAACTAGGATTTTTAAACTTTAAACTAACTAAAGATAAAAATATAATTTAACAAAATTTAATTAACCAAATGGTTTAATATAATATTTAAAAATGAATATAAGGTATAAAAATAGTTAATCTGGGATTTTTAATATAAAGTTTCGGTTAACCATAGATTAAAATATAATTCAGTAAAATTTCCTTAATAAACCTTTAAGAATATAATTTGGGATTCAAAACTAGTTAAACCATGATTTTTGAATATTAAACTTCAGTTATCTAAATATTGTATTAAAATTTTACCAAAATTTTTTAAGCAAACATTTTAAAACACAAGTTTTTAATTTGAGGTTCAAAAATAGTTAACCTAGGATTTTTTAACCTTAAATTTTAGTTAACTAAAGATTAAAATAAAATTTAACCAAGCTTCTTTAATAAACTCTCAAGAATTAATTTGGAGATTAAAAAATAGTTAAACCAGGTTAGTTTTAGTTGACTAAATATTAGAGTAAAATTTTACAAAACTTCTTTAAGCAAACGGTTTAAAACACTTAAGAATTCAATTTGAGGTTAAAAAATAGTTAAACTAGGATTTTTTTAACTTTAAGCTTTAATTAACTAAAGATTAAAATAAAATTTAACATAATTTCTTTTGGAAAATTTTTAAATACACCTTTAAGAATTAAGTTTGAGAATTTTTTAGCCATAAACTTTAGTTAACTAAAAATTTTAATTAACTAAAAATTTTAGTTAACTAAAGTTTAAATAGAATTTCAGAAAAATTATTTAAGCAAATATTTAAAAAGTCTCTTAGGGGTTAAATCTGTGAATCGAAAAAAAGTTAATTCAGAATTTTTTAACCTTAAACTTGAAATAACTAAAGATTTACATAAAATTGAACAAAATTTCTTTAAGCAAATTTCTTAAAAAAATGTTTAAAAACAAGCTGTGTTTTCTTATAGGAAATTTCATTGAAAACAAACTGGAAAATCTGACTTTTCTTATTGAAAAGTTACTTAAAAATCAGTTTTTTCTAATGGAAAAGTAACTTGAAAAGCTGACTTATAGAAAAGTTGCTTGAGAATAATCTTACTTTTCTAAGAAAAATGTAGCTTGATTAGAGTAATATTTCTAGAGAAAATTTCGCTGGATCACAAGCAAATTTTCTAAAGCAACTTTTCTAAAGAAAAATCTATTTGATCACAAGAAACTTTAAAAAGCAAGCCATTTTTCTAGAGAAATATCAGCTTCAAAACAAAAAAAAATTTATAAAAAGTATTTTCTTTTCTATCTGATCTTTCCCAATTTAAATATTGAAAATATAGGTTTAAAATATTGCACATAATTACTTTTAAAAGTTATTCATGGACTATTACTTTACCCAAAAATGGTTTAGATAAAAATAAAAAAATCGAAAAAAAAAACAAAAGCATATGATTTACAATTCAAATTATTTATGTCAAAAAGAATCAAAAATAAAAAAGTTGAATACATACATAAATAAACTGACGCAATAAAATCGAAAAAAATAGACTCAAGATTTATACCAGTTTTAAAAAGAATAACGGTTTTACGTTAAAAAATTGCTGACATCAATCATATTTTATTTGACGAATATATTTTTGAAAAAAAAAAAAGATTTTATTGAAAATGGTAATAATTATTTTTAAAGTTCTTTGGTGATTCAATTTGCAAAACATGTTTTTAAATGTTTAAATAATTTTATTAATTTTTTTTTTTTTTTTTTGTTCTTTTAAATTTCAATAGGCCGATCAACTAACAGAAGAACAAATTGCTGAATTCAAAGAAGCATTCTCACTATTCGATAAAGATGGTGATGGCACCATCACAACAAAGGAATTGGGCACAGTCATGAGATCGCTTGGTCAAAATCCCACAGAAGCTGAATTGCAGGATATGATCAATGAAGTCGATGCTGATGGTAAGTGTTTTATATTAGTAAATTTAAAAAAGGAAAAAGGTCAGAAAGAAAAAATTTTCAGTTAGAAAAGAAAACTCTAAGATTTATGTATATTTTTGAAGTAGTATTGCGAAAAAATTAATAGGCTTAATTAAAAATTTATTCAGTTTTTCTATTTGTTTAATTAAAAAAAAACTTTTAAGGTCTTTAAAAAAAATCTATTATTCAGTTATTTCATATTATTTTACTATAGCTTATTGCATTAATTTTAATATTTATTATAATAAATTTCATTTCTTAATTTTGAAACCATAAATATGCTCTAAAAAGAGTTTTATACGCATTAAATATGCAGTAGAAAATATGCACTTAAAAACAAAAAAAAAAAAAAAAAAATATTAATATTTTAATGTTACAGAATAAGGCAAATTTGAAATTTATCAACTGTGTCGAAATTTGATTCCGCATTTTTTTGTTACATCGTATAAAAACGTTATTGATTTTCCACTTACTTGCTCATCTAATTCTAGACATTTATTATTAGTTCACAAATTATCAGAATGTTCATATATATTTTACAACATTAACTGATGCTACTTCGGCAATGATGCTTTAATGAAGATTAATTAATCTGTTTCTTAATCTTCAATTTCGTTGTCACAAGTCAAGCTCGTCAGCGAAGAAATTGTATCCATTAAAGTTAATTTTATATACTAAATATTTTTGGTTTTATTTTTTTATTTTATTAAATTTAAAAAACAGTTCATCAGGTATAAAAAAAAAATATCCTCAAAATATCAAAATATGCTCTAAAAATAACAAAATATGCTATAAATAAATATGTACTAAAGATCGCTAAATGTATGTTCCTGGTTATTACGTAGAATGAATAACAAACCAATCGAATGTTTTATTTTTTTCAAACTGTCCATAAAAAAATATTCCCGCTTTTATAGTTTTTTTTTTTTTTCTAAGTGTGTGTTGTCATGGTTGATGAAGTTTTTGTTTACTTTCAATTAATTTTGTTCAAATATTTAATGTAGCATTTTTCTTTATAGATTAAACTTATTTTCATGTGCGTTTTTATTCTTTGGAAAATTTACTCATTTTAGTTCTTTTTCTACAAAATAGATTTTATTGTTTGAGAGCTACCAACCAATCCAGCCTATAGATTAAATTAAAAATAATCTTTAAGGAAATGGTCCAATATAATCTTTTTAAAAAAATAATATGAGGTACAAAATTAGTTAATTTAGGACTTTTTAACCTTAAACTTTAATTAACTAAATAAATATTTAAATAATAAATAACAAAATTTCGCTAACAAATATTTAAGAATTAAATTTTAGGTTCCAAATAAGTTATTCTACAATTTTTAAAACTTTAGTAAACTAAAGATTAAAAAATAATTTAACAACATTTATTTAAGCAAGTGATTTAATACAATCTTTAAAAATTAATGTGAAGTACAAAAATAGTTAACCTGGAATTTTTGTGAATAAAAACCTTCAGTTAACTAAAGATTAAAAATAATTAACAAAATATTTTTAATAACTTAATTAGTAAACACTTAAGAATTTAATTTGAGGTTCAAAATTATTATACCTCGGATTTTTTAACATTAACTAAAGATTAAGAGTAAAATGTTACCAAATATCTCTAATAATTTAATAAATTTCTTTAATAAACTTGATAAAAGATAAAAAAAATCAACTAAATTTCTTTATTAAACTTAATTAATGAAGCCTTAAGAATTTAATTTGAGATTCAAAATTAATTAACCTAGGATTTTTGAATATTACACATTAGTTAACTAAAGTTTAGAGTAAAATTTTACCAAGTTTTCTTAATAAACTTCATTAATAAACTCATAAGAATTTAATTCAAGTTTTTAAATTAGTTAACCTAGGATTTTTGAACATTAAGTTTTAATTAATTAAGGATTAGAGTAAAATTTTACAAAACTTCTTTATGCAAACGGTTTAAAAATATAAAGTTCAAAACCTAGGATTTTTACTGCACATTTTATCTTTTATGGGTTTTTTCTTCATTTTCAGCAACATTTCTACAGAAAATTCCGCTTGTCTTGATCTCAATTTTCAATAGAAAAATTTATAAAAACCAAGATGTAGTGTCTCACTAACATTTGTTAAAACCTTCAACATTCAAGTAACACTATATAAACCATTAGAATATGATGTAAATTAATATCTAGTGTAAAAATATTAATTGTCTATTAAGATTATTTAGAGAAGAAAAGGTATCGGGCGGGCAGCGACAAATATTCGAGAAACACTTGTGGTAATTTAGACAACAACACATTGTAGTTAGATGAATGTTAAAATGTTTTGTATTAATTTCAGAGAAAAAAAAAAAAAAAAACGAAAAAAATTCTTAAAAATAATAAAATATTTTATTTATTAAAACTTTTTTGTTGCTATTTTATACTAGACAATTTTTAGTATATATGTAGTATCCCTACTTTTTTTAAACATATTTAAACAAAAATTTTCTTTATAGTAACAGCATTATAATAGAATGATGTAGATGTTTAATTTAAAAGAATCTACATATAAAATTTTATAGGAAATGTCTAATATTCTGTCTGTCTATTCGTCTGTGTGTCTTTCCTTTCAATTTGCAATTTTGCTCACTTAACGCTTATACAATTTGAGGGTCTGAAAAATATCATTTAATTTTCTTATTATTTTTTATTATTATTTTCATCATTAACTGCAAAATAAGAAAAATTTATAATATTGTTATTTTATGACTTAGACAAACACACACAGACAAAAACTCATTAACAATAACAAATTTTTAATAATAATTTTGAATAAAATTTTTAATAATTAAATTAATATACTAAATTAAAAAAGAAAACGGCACATGGAAATTTAAATTTCTCTTAATGATTTAGTGAAAATGTATAGGAAAATTTCTTGATATTCTTGAGAGGAAAACAAATTTTCTATATAAAAGCTAAATATTTTTGAAACTCAAATTAAATTTTTAAAGATTTTTTACAAAAAATTTAAAATTTTATTCTAATCTTTAGTTAACCAAAGTTTAATGGTTAGAAATTCTGTTTTAACTATTTTTGAACCTAAAGTTTAAGGTTAAAAAAAAGGTTTGCTAGAACCTTTTATTAATTTCTAAAGAGTATATTTATAGTATTTACTTAAATAAATTTTATTAAATTGTATTTTAATCTTTAGTTAACTTAAGTTTAAGGATAAAAAATTCTAAGTTAATTATTTTTAAAACTCATATTAAATTCTTAAAAGTTTTTTAATCATGTTTATTAAACAAATTTTCTTAATTTGTATTTTAATCTTTAGTTAACTAAAGTTTAAAGTTAAAAAATCCTAGGTTAAGTTAGTTAAAGAAATTTGGTTAAATTTTATTTTAATTTTATTTTAGTCTTTTGAAGTCGAAAAATTCTGGATTAACTAATTTTGAACATGTTATTTAAAAATTTAACAGGAGAATAAATTAGCAGATGTCCCCTCAAATCTATTAAACTCTTTATATATAAAATTGTTTATTACAATTTCTTGCACAATTTATTCATAAATATTTCTTAACTAAAAATAGTTTGGTGTAAATTTACTTGCAAATCAAGACGTTGACACCACCACAATCACCTTCTCTCGACAGCACCCATCTCAGCTAAAAAAAAAAAAAAAAACTAAAATATTTTTCATTAAAAGTGTCATATCATTTATGCAGCCCCATGGCAATTTTTTTTTGCAATTTATAATACAAAAAATAACAACAACAAAAACTATATAAAAGTTTATTTTTGGAAAGGTTAAAATCCTCTAATGTCTGATGATGTAGCTAGCTAAAAGCAGCTACTAGAACAAACACAACAGCAATAAAAATAAAAGCAAATGGCGAGAAATATGCATAAGAAGAATTAATATTTAAAAATGAGAATTTCATAAAGAATTTTACCATAGAGTTTTAGTAATAAAAAAATATTCAAAAGAGAAGAAAATAGCAAAATGACAAAAAGCATCAAAGAAATAAATATTTAAATATGAAGCCAAAATTAGCATTGTTATATTTTTAATAATTTTTTTCTAACAGAAATCGTAAGGGATAAGAAAAAAGTTGATACTACATTTCCCTTAGGGATTTTTTTCTTTTATGTTTCTTTTTGATAATATATTATAGGTGTGGTGGTGCTTGTTGAAGAAAAACTGGGGTGGGGGTTCGTCCTTTTATAAACAAAATTTTAAATTAGTATGTATCAATTTATAATTTTGTTTATTTTATTTAGTGATTTTTTTTGAATACTGTGAAATCCTAGTTTTTCGCTGTATTTTACTGATATTACAATAAAAAAAGACGTGTAATAAAAAATTTAAGGCTTCAAGGCATTTAAGAATCAAAGTAAAATTTGACAAAAATTTCTTTCAGTAAATGATTTAAAAGACTAATTTACTAAATATTAAAATAAAAATTATAAAAAAAAAACAAAATATTTTATTAACTTGATTTGATTTGAATTAACCTAACTTGTTAACATAGTATTTTTCAACTTTGAACTATAGTTAACTAACGTTTAAAATAAAATTTACGAAAAAAAAATAATAAAATAAGAATTTAATTTGAGTTTTAAAAATAGTTAATCTAAGATTTTTCAACCTTAAAGTTTAGATAACTAAAGATTATAATAAAATTTAATCAAATTTCTTAAATTAAATTTATGTTTTTTAAAGAAATTAATTTGAGTTTTAAAAATATTTAATTTAAGATTTTTCAACTTTAAAATTTGGTTAACAGATTAAAATATTTAATCAAATTGCTTTAATAAACAAGATTAATAAACCTTTAGGAAAGTCAGCTTGGTTACCAGCAACTTTTCTATAGAAAAGTTAGCTTGGTTACCAGCAACTTTTCTATAGAAAAGTCAGCTTGGTTACCAGCAACTTTTCTATAGAAAAGTCAGCTTGGTTACCAGCAACTTTTCTATAGAAAAGTCAGCTTGGTTACCAGCAACTTTTCTATAGAAAAGTCAGCTTGGTTACCAGCAACTTTTCTATAGAAAAGTCAGCTTGGTTACCAGCAACTTTTCTATAGAAAAGTCAGCTTGGTTACCAGCAACTTTTCTATAGAAAAGTCAGCTTGGTTACCAGCAACTTTTCTATAGAAAAGTCAGCTTGGTTACCAGCAACTTTTCTATAGAAAAGTCAGCTTGGTTACCAGCAACTTTTCTATAGAAAAGTCAGCTTGGTTACCAGCAACTTTTCTATAGAAAAGTCAGCTTGGTTACCAGCAACTTTTCTATAGAAAAGTCAGCTTGGTTACCAGCAACTTTTCTATAGAAAAGTCAGCTTGGTTACCAGCAATTTTTCTATAGAAAAGTCAGCTTGGTTACCAGCAACTTTTCTATAGAAAAGTCAGCTTGGTTACCAGCAACTTTTCTATAGAAAAGTCAGCTTGGTTACCAGCAACTTTTCTATAGAAAAGTCAGCTTGGTTACCAGCAACTTTTCTATAGAAAAGTCAGCTTGGTTACCAGCAACTTTTCTATAGAAAAGTCAGCTTGGTTACCAGCAACTTTTCTATAGAAAAGTCAGCTTGGTTACCAGCAACTTTTCTATAGAAAAGTCAGCTTGGTTACCAGCAACTTTTCTATAGAAAAGTCAGCTTGGTTACCAGCAACTTTTCTATAGAAAAGTCAGCTTGGTTACCAGCAACTTTTCTATAGAAAAGTCAGCTTGGTTACCAGCAACTTTTCTATAGAAAAGTCAGCTTGGTTACCAGCAACTTTTCTATAGAAAAGTCAGCTTGGTTACCAGCAACTTTTCTATAGAAAAGTCAGCTTGGTTACCAGCAACTTTTCTATAGAAAAGTCAGCTTGGTTACCAGCAACTTTTCTATAGAAAAGTCAGCTTGGTTACCAGCAACTTTTCTAGTTTTCTAAGTTTAGATAACTAAAGATTATAATAAAATTTAATCAAATTTCTTAAATTAAATTTATGTTTTTTAAAGAAATTAATTTGAGTTTTAAAAATATTTAATTTAAGATTTTTCAACTTTAAAATTTGGTTAACAGATTAAAATATTTAATCAAATTGCTTTAATAAACAAGATTAATAAACCTTTAGGAAAGTCAGCTTGGTTACCAGCAACTTTTCTATAGAAAAGTTAGCTTGGTTACCAGCAACTTTTCTATAGAAAAGTCAGCTTGGTTACCAGCAACTTTTCTATAGAAAAGTCAGCTTGGTTACCAGCAACTTTTCTATAGAAAAGTCAGCTTGGTTACCAGCAACTTTTCTATAGAAAAGTCAGCTTGGTTACCAGCAACTTTTCTATAGAAAAGTCAGCTTGGTTACCAGCAACTTTTCTATAGAAAAGTCAGCTTGGTTACCAGCAACTTTTCTATAGAAAAGTCAGCTTGGTTACCAGCAACTTTTCTATAGAAAAGTCAGCTTGGTTACCAGCAACTTTTCTATAGAAAAGTCAGCTTGGTTACCAGCAACTTTTCTATAGAAAAGTCAGCTTGGTTACCAGCAACTTTTCTATAGAAAAGTCAGCTTGGTTACCAGCAACTTTTCTATAGAAAAGTCAGCTTGGTTACCAGCAACTTTTCTATAGAAAAGTCAGCTTGGTTACCAGCAACTTTTCTATAGAAAAGTCAGCTTGGTTACCAGCAACTTTTCTATAGAAAAGTCAGCTTGGTTACCAGCAACTTTTCTATAGAAAAGTCAGCTTGGTTACCAGCAACTTTTCTATAGAAAAGTCAGCTTGGTTACCAGCAACTTTTCTATAAAAAAAAACTATTTCAGTATTTTCTCTCTTGATCTCTAGCATGTGAAAGCTTGAGGAGAGAAAGACTATACAAAAGATATAACGCGAGATTAGAAATATTTGTTCTTTAGGAAATCCTGAAAGATTTCCTTTATAGGAAATCATGAGCTAAAGAGAGGGATTTCTTTAATAAGAAATTGTGAGCTTAAGCTAGAGATATTTCTTTTATACGAATTCTTGAGCTTCTCCCATGCTTTTAATAATTTTCGTTTTAAATGAAAAAATCTTTAAAACCTTAAAAAATAAATGTAGTTTTTATTAGGATTAGTATTAAGTTTTATCTATAACTTTCAAAACTTTTTTTTATTTAACTATAACTATAATAATCAAATAAAACGTTTTTTGCCAAAAGTTCTTTTGTTTTATATTTTTAAGGGAATAAATTTGATTTTATTGTTTTTTTTTATGAAAAAAAAAAAAAAAAAACACCGAAGTTCGTTCACACTACCATAATATTTGACGATTTTTACAAATATTTGCTTTGCGTAATGTGAACATAAAATATTTTTACGATTCATACAATATTAAATGAAAAATGCGCAATGCGGCACAATTTAAAAATAAATTTTATTTTAAATTCTCTCTGGATTTTTTGTTTTTATTTTTTCACAAAAAATATTACCATATTTTTTAAAAATTTATATGAATTTCGTAAACGAATTTGAAAAAAGTTTGAAGTAATAAAAAGAAATGAAAAGAAAATAAATAAAATTGTTTACTTTTAGTTGCCGTCTAAGTTTTTGTTTAATTTAACAATGAGGTATATGTAAAGGAATCCGGACTTATTGTGTTTATACATTCAAAGAAGATAACTGCTGATTTTGGATAAACAAAACTATTTGCCCTTAACTAAAGATGCCGTTAATGTGAATATTGTATGAACACAAGTTGTAAAATATTTGCTTCTATTTTGAGCGAATTTTTGTTTGATCTTTCAAAATAAATGTGAGATCAAACTGCGGCAAACAAGAGCTGATGCGGTGGACGGCTTAAGTTGAAAAAGTTTTTGTTTTTATGTACAAAACCTTTAAATTGACAAAAAAGAATATTTTATCTATTAAAATGTATTTTTTAAATAAAATTTTCAATATATTAATATTTTTTAATATTTAACCATAATAGTACTTGGTATTTTTTAAACAGTATTGTTTTGTGAATACAGGACTGTTTTGCAAATGACAAGAAAAGGAATCTGGGTTGTTCTTGTGTATAAGCGTAAACTACTTATAAAAAATTTTAAATGCATATTTATTAAAGTAATATCTATTTATGTGCGTATTAAATCTTTCAACTAATCGATTGATAATAGTTCGTATTTCCAAAATCTGTCTAAAAATTTTACTTTGTAAATTTTATAAATATTTGTATTTAAAATAAATTGCATTTTCGCTTTACATTAAATAAAAACGCTACAAACATTGCTTGACATTCACATATTCAAAAATTCTCTCAAAAAATTGTTCTAAATTGATTAAAACATAATAAAAAATAAGATTTTCCTAATAATTGATGTAAAGTAAATGTAGTTGTGTGTTTAATCAAATAATTTGAAGTAAATAATTTATATCTAATCTGAACAGGCTAAAAATATTTTTCCCCTTTTCGTATTTTACGATATTTGATAGTTGATTCATCAAACAAAGAACTTTAAGTAAATGGGAACAAAAAAATTAACTCTGTATTTAGTCGCAAAAAGACGAAATATTTCGTGTCAAATATTTGCGTAATATGAACTTTGTTTGAAGCCTTCACAAAGTATTCTTTTAAATTGTTTTTAAGGTTGGGTTTGTAAAATATTAAAAAAAGAAAAAGAGTTCATTCTTGGGCGATGAAAGAATGCTAGGGAAAAAGGGGATGGGAAAAATAACAAATTTCCTTTGTGGGTAGCTTAATAAAATATTTTTTTTTCCCTAAGACTAAGCCATTTATATAAAAGGAAACAAAAAAAAAGTTAAAAATCACACCCTTTTTTATTATTGTTGTTGCTCGAATGCCAAACTGGCAAAAGCATTCAAAAAACCATTTTAAATATTTATGGCATATTATTTAGTGTGGCAAAAATATTAAATGAAAATAAAAGAAATCGCAATATTTTCTTATTTTTATTATTATACCACTTTGCATTAAATTGAAATTTATACTTTTTAATAGTATAGGAATTTTTATGGTTCATTAAATTTATTGTAAAAAAACAATATTTATATTTAGAAAAATAATATTTTTTTTCTTCATGTAATAGAAAATATGAAGAAGATTTTTGTACAATTAAGGTAAATTTCTTGAGGCCTTTTTCTTTT
Organism: Protocalliphora azurea; assembly: GCA_932274085.1. Classification (NCBI taxonomy): domain Eukaryota; kingdom Metazoa; phylum Arthropoda; class Insecta; order Diptera; family Calliphoridae; genus Protocalliphora; species Protocalliphora azurea. The sequence continues at coordinate 26,486,632 of OW026521.1, read as the reverse complement.
TTTTTTTTATAGTAATTGTTTTGTTATTTTTTAATTAAAATTTACTAATTTATTTTGTTTTGTTCAAAAAATTCCTTTAGGCAACGGCACAATTGATTTTCCTGAATTCTTGACAATGATGGCCCGTAAAATGAAAGATACCGATAGTGAAGAAGAAATCCGAGAAGCCTTCAGAGTATTCGATAAAGATGGTAATGGCTTCATTTCAGCGGCTGAATTACGTCACGTCATGACAAATTTGGGTGAAAAGTTAACAGACGAAGAAGTCGACGAAATGATTCGAGAAGCTGATATCGATGGTGATGGTCAAGTCAATTACGAAGGTAAGAAAAATGTGGGAATTTACAAAAAGAATTTTAAAAAGATTAGTTAGTAATATTAAAAACATTTTTTAACATGCTTAAATAAGCTTGAGAAAAAACATATATTCTTATATATTTTTTAAACAAAAACCTTTCAAATTGATATTAATTAAGCCAGAGATATTTGTATAGGGATTTTTTACAGGAAATTTGTATGAAAAGACTTTTCGAATTTAAAAGTTATTTTTGAATACGTGTTATAATCTAAAGCGTAGAATACTAGAAGTTTATGTTAGAGGCAGTTCAAACTACTTTTTTTTTAATTTATTCATTTTTTTTTTTTTTCAAAACACAAAAACAAAATATATGTGACGTACAAGTAGTTTGTTGTTGCATGAATTAGGTTTCTGATAGCTGAATTAAGTTTTTGTCTCTCATAAACTTCTAGCTGTAATGATCTAAAGGATAACATGGCATAAAACTTGTGCTCATACGATAGATTTATTTTATATTAAAACTCAAGTGAGAGATTTCTTCTTAGTTTGAAATTTCTAGAAAAAAAAAACTAGCTGAATAATGTTGAAAATTATTACTTTTTTTATTTATAAAATGCAATAAATTAAAATATTTTGTAATCAAAAATTTTAATTCAGCTAGCTGAATAATTATTAAAATTACTTTTTATTAATAAAAATCTAAATAAAAAGTTTTTTTAAGCAAGCTGAATAATTATTAACATTTATTTTTGTTACCAAAAATATATATATAAAAAAAAAAAAATTGTTTCGTTAACTGAAATTATAATTCCTAGATTAAAACGAAAAAAGCTAGCTGAATAAGGAATACAAATAAATTTTTGTTATAAAATGCAATAAATTAATATAATTTATAAGTTGAAATTGTAATTCTGCTAACTGAAAAATTATTGATTTTTTTTTTTTTTTTAAATAAAATTCTATTGAATGGCCTCTGGGTGGAGGGGTGAAGACGCCGCCGTTTTTAACCTAACCTAACCTATTGAAAAGTTTTTTAGCATAAAGAAGTTTTAATTCAGCTTGCTGAGTAATTATTAATATTCATTTTTTAACAAAATTGTATAAAAAAGTTATTTAGTTAGCAGAATTTTGAATTTCTAGGTTAAAACGACAAAAACTAACTGAATAAATATTATTATATATTTTTTTTATAAAATGGAAATTTTGAGTTTAAGCGAAAGATTTCTTGTTAGTAAATTTTGACTTTTGATTTAGAGATTTGTTTAAAGAAATTTTGGCGCAAGGTTTAAAATTAGATTCGAACTTCAATTGGCAATGATTTGATAATGAACTTTAAAGGGGATTTTTAAGATTTCAGATTTTTCTCGAAAGGAAGATTTGATTCATAATTTTTTAATAGAAATATTCTAAAAAACTAATCTTGTTTTTAAGGCGTGTGCCAGTTTTTTTTTTCTTTTTTTATTTTTTATTCTACAAATTATTTATTATAAAATGTAATCAAATTATTTGATAAAGTATTGAAATGTTACTTAAAAAACATACAATTTGCTTTCTGCTTCCCTTTACATTATATTTTCCTCTAAACATATTATATATATACTCAAAGTTAAATTGAATAAAAAATATAGGTGTGTTTTCACTTAATTGAAGAAGTTTGTATAACTTTTATAGGTAATTTATTATTTTTTCAATATTTAAGTTAGTTTTTTTTCAAACGTACAAACTTACGTCTTAGTTTAAAATTTAATTAAAATAAAAGCACTACCACCGTCGTCACATGTTTCTTTCCTTCATTGTTCTTAATGAACAGCAGGTGGAAGCAAAGTAATAATAATGTTTACTTTTTTATTATTTTCTATTTTACAAGGTTCTCAAGTGAGGGTAATGGTGGTGGTTAAGGAAGGGAGGGGGTTATTAATGTGTTTTTTTTTCTTATTTCTTTTTTATCTAAAAATGTAGAGCTGATTTCACACCTTTTAACAACAATAGTTACAATATACGTACACACATATACAAAAACAATTGCTCACTCATTTTTATTTTATATATTATTTTTTGTGTGTGTAAAAATATAAAGAAAATAGAAAAATTTTTGTGTTAATTCTGAAATTATAGCAGGGAAAAGAAATAAGTAAAAAAAATATTTCACCAAAACTAAATAAATATTTACTTTAATTAATTTGTATTGTAGCAAAAAAAAAAAAAAAAAAAAAAAATGAATTTCTTTAAACGAGAGTGATCTAATAGTTGCTATAATAAAAATGGCAAAAATTTCCAAAAAGAATTTTATTTTTTGGAAATTTCCAAAATTAAATTAAGGTAAAAATATGATTGAATAGAAATTGCCGACATATGGACATGAATTATTTCTAATAAAACAAACAATAAAATTATTATGGGGTTTTGGAAGCCTGAAAACCTACGGCGCTATTCATTAAAGGCGAGGGTATGCTAACTAACGATCTGCTAACTCTCCCTTATGGAAATTTACAAAAAAAGAAAGAAAAAAAAAACAGCAGCTCGTCAGTTAACACATATTTGCGTGTTACGCATATCGCTGCTAGAAAATAAAGCAAAAAGTTAGTCATTGTATTAAACCTTGATTTATAATAACTTGAAAATAATTTTTATAAATTTTTAATTAATTTGTATACATTTTTAATTGATTTTAATAAATTTTTAATTAATTTCTATAAATTCTAAATTAATTTTTCATAAATGTACATTTTGCACCTTTTTATTTAACTTTAATATATAAATTTTTAATCGATTTTTATAAATTTTTAATTGATTTTTATTATAAAATATGGTCTATAAAACAATTTATCAAAGATAACAACTATTCCAATAAATTTTTTAATTATATCAATTATTCAAGTGATTAAAATTTAAATTTTCTAATATTTCTAATAAAAATAAAACAATTTATCGGCTTTCAATTATTTTTCTTATTGTATCAATTAATAAATTAATCAAATATATATAAAAGTAAGTGATAATTTGAATAATTGAATATACAATAGGTTGAATTTCAATTAATAAAATAATTGAATATGTATTATTCGTAATTGAAATTGGATTTTAGATTATTCTATGTAAAATTTGAAATCACCTCCCTGCCTAACCGGTGTTTTATTTTAAGGTGTTTTCTCTTACATCCCTGTCCTCTTTTTCTCTATTCAATTCCTGACCACTTTTTGTTTACATTTATTAATTTTATAAAATTATTATTTTATTTCATTTTTATTTTTTCTGATTTTTTTCTCCCTATTTCTTGTTTTTATTTCTAATACAAATTTTTTGATTATTGTTGTTTTTCTTTTAGTTTTTGGCTTTAAGCCAAATAATCATCATTTTTATTTATTTATTTTTTTTTATTTTGTCTTAGTGTTTAAAGATTAAGAAGAATAATAAATTGTATTTAAATAATGATAATAATTGTTGGTTCTATTACTTGCGGCATCGTTTACACACAGCTAAATTGTTAAAAAAAGCAAAGTTAAAAATCAAATTTAAACTATTTGATAATTGAACGATTATTAGCCTTATTTTTTGAAATTTTTAAGAAATAAAATTTTTAATTTTAGGGATAATAAAATGTATAAAAAATGTTTGTTATTTTCTTTAAAAATTTTTAAATTAAATTCGACATATAATATTGTTCATTATATTAACATCTTAAAGAATTGTATAAAGTCGTGCCTTTAAAATTCTTCAAAAATTTTATGGTTATTCCATTGTTTGTTAATTTTAGGAAATTTACATTCTTGAACTTCTTGTTGAAAATATTTGTTTTTAATAAAATTATAAAAAGCTACACAAAGATTGCTTATTCTTTTAAATTTTTTTTAATTATTTAATAGTATTTCCTAATTCCTAATAATTTAAAAAATTTTTGAGAATTTTTACTCTAACGGTCGTAACAAAATTTTATAAAATCAATTTACAGATTTTAATTCAATTAAAAATATAATTAGTGTAAAATATTTAGAGGATTTAAGATCTAAATATTTAGTTTATTTTGTCAAGTATTATAACAAATAATTAGAATACGAAAAAATTAAAATATATGGAATTTTTAAAATTTTTCTCAAAAAGAAAAAACAAAAATATCTACTCTGAAACAGATTTGACCTTTAGGGGGTTAAAAAACATGAATTTTTTAAATTTCTCTTTAATGGTGCTTACTACATTGATTAATTGTCCGCCAAACTTTGTAGACAATTTTCAAATTTGTTTAAATTTAAGAAATTATAATAAATTAATTTCTAACCATGATTATTAAATTTATTACGAAAAATCTCTTAAAAGTGCTTATTCTATTGATTACTTGTCCACTAAACTTTGTAGAAATTATTAAATTTTTTTAATAAACAAAAAGTAATTTAATTTTGAAAACTCTTTTAAAGAGTATTTATTCCACGTACTATATGTCCGCTAAACTTTGTGGACCATCCTGAAAATATGTTCTAATAGATCTTAAAACAGTTTGAATCAGTTTAATTTCTTTTTTATAATATAATATTGCACTCTTCTTCCATTGATTACTTGCCCCTTAAAACTAGTAAATAATATTAAAATTAGTTTGAATTTAGATAATTTTAATTAATTCAATTTCTATTCCATAATAAAATTCAGATTAGAAAAATACAATAATTAAAATGTTTGTAGATAATTTTGAAATTATTTGTCAGCAACTTAAAATTAGTTTGAATAGAAAAAATTAAATTTATTTAATTTCTCTTTCAAAATATAATTTGAGGTAAACATAATAATTGAATTAATTAAAAACTGTCTAATTCATTGATTAATTGTCCTCTAAACTTTGCAGACAAATTTCTGCAATAGTTTTGAAAGTAAATTTAAAGTATTAGGAACTTGTTTGTAATATAATACAAAATTTAAATAAAATTTTGAAAAGGGGAAAAAATATATATAAATTTGCTTTATAAACTGTTAATTAATAAATCTGATAAATTTTATAGGGGAAATTATAGTTAATCTTACAATTTTTCTTATCTTTTAAAATTTTTAAGAAACATTTTTGTTTTTTTTTTGTTTTTTGATATATAAAATTTCATTAAAATGTCATGAGTATCAACTACTTGTCAGCAAGATTACTATGAAGTGGATTTATTTTAAATAAAGTTTAAATCGCTTAATTTTTCAGTGGAAATATAATTTCTCATGTATAACCTTTTGAAACATTTTAAGAGGAAGTTTGTTTGGCTTCAAATGTTTTATCAGATTTTGTTTATCATTTTATTTATGACTTTCAGTAGAACTATGCAACAACTTTTTCCTCTGACTTTTATGTTGATATCTTAACTTGAAAGATATTTATTGTTCAATCTTTTTTTTTGAACATTTAATAGATTTTCTTTAATAAAAATGTGTGATGTTATGACATTCAAATTGTTTTTAAAATTGAAGAATGAATGTCATCACTACCTATTACTTGTCAGCTAAGATTGTTGAATATTATTTATATAAAGATTTGAAAGTGTTTAAAAACTTTCTTGAAAAAATGTAATATAAAAAATTTATTTAAGACTTTAAATTTCATGTAAATGTTACCACTACCAATTACTTGTTAGCTAATATTTTTGAATATTTTCATTAAGATGTGAATAAAGAAAATTTTGAAGTTTTAATCACTTCTAGAAGAACAAATTTCAAATATCATAATGCCAAAAGTATCTACATATTTCCATCAGCAGGACTTTAAACTGATTTTTCCTTAGACTTAAGTCTAAAAGATTTTATGCTGGAAAATCTTGTTTTTTTTTTTTTTTTTTTTTTTTTTTTTTAAGGGAAATAAAGAATTTGAGGCTTTTTTGTATTAAAGTTTTATTAAGGTATTAAATTATTTGAAAAATGGTTCGAATGCGTTCAGAATCAATTACTTGATAGCAAAACTTATGATCTCAATCAAATATGAAATAATTTGTAGATTAAGCAAAAAATCTGCTGAAATAAAATATCTTTTTGAATGTTTTCTTAAATAATTTTGGGACATGCAAGGCTATAGCTCAATTTTTCAATGTCTTCTCTAATATTTACTTGTCAGCAACTGCTGAGTACCTTTTGGATGCCTTCTAAATAATTTAGACTTATTAACTTAAATAACTTAATGTAAAAAATTTAAAATGAAATATCTTTTTTTGAATGTTTTTAGAATTAACTTTTTAACGACTTCTTTGTCAATTAACAAACAGGAAATAATCTGTGGAAGAAGTATCTTTTGAATATCTTCTAAATTAATTTCCTACTCCCGGGGGAAAATAAATAAAATCAAAATATATCACAAGCTTTTAAAATCATTTACATAATAAATAGAAAAATTAAATAAAAAAACTAAATAGTTAATATTTAGTTGAGAACAACTACATGATGATTTAAAACTTTAACGATATTTTTCTTTTGATACCCCAACCTATGACAACAAATTTCTTGAACTACAAAAAAAAAAAAAAAAATCTTTTATCTTTTAATTTAGACATGAATATTTAGTACTCTTGTCTCTTTAGTTTTTTTTTTCCTTTCAAAATCGTAACTGGGAATGTATCCAATTTATATGATATTTATTTGGGGTACTTTTTCAAATTAATCACAATAAAAAATAACTTTAAATAATGAATTAAATTTTTTTTATTTTTATATAAAACCTATTAGTAATAGTTTTAAATTTATTTACAACAAAATATCATGTTCTACATTATATATTTCTTACTCAGTCAGCAGCATCATGAGGATGATGATGGTTGTGATACTGAGAACATTTTTAGTTTCTTTTTGAAAAAATTTTGCCCCCAATTTTAGCAGGTGTTTGCATTTAATAGCTAAAAATAATTTCTTGTTATTTTGTTGTTAAGAATAATACATTTTTTTAATTTAAAGAATGAGGAACCAAAAAAATCAAAAAGAAAAAATTTTGTTGGACATATAATTGAATACAATAATATAATACATAGGCTACATTAAAAAAGGCATAACTACATAAAATTAAGCAGTGGATGAGGTATAAACTACAGAGGATTAAATGGGAAAAATACCAAAGAAAATTGAGACATAGTTTTAAAATTAATATTATTTGAGATGTAAAATTAGCAGCAATAAATTGAAAAAGTGTGACTTCTAGAATTAAAAGGGAAAAATTTTGTTAATGCATTTAGAAAATTTTAGTTCTTAAGGTTTTCAAAATTAAATTGTAGTGAATGAGCAATAATTTTTAGGGGAATAAATAGAAAAAATCCAAATGAAAATTTAAACAAATACAGTTTTAATATTAGAATTATTTGAGTTGTAATATAAACATAAGTAAATTGAAAAAAAGTGTGATTTTTTCACACAAAAAGTTCAACATTTTGTTAATGAAATTTCTGAGGGTTGCTTTAAAGGAAAAAAATCTGTAAGAAAATTTTAGTTCTACCACATTATTTTGTTAATGAACTTACTAAAAGTAGCTTTAAGGGCGTAAGTTGCAAATTTTTGAATTTTTGTTATACGTATTTTGTTCTTTACTGTTATTTTATATTTAAATTATTATTATTTTTCTTTAACAAAAAAAATTTTATATAAAAACTTTTAATAATACCCACACGCAATTGTTTCTATTTATTTATTTAGTTGTATACTCTGCTTGTATATAAATAATTTGTTTTGAAAACTTAAGAAAACAACCATTTTTTTTAGAAATTTTTTGTATCGTTTTTGTTTTATTATAAACTTTAATAAACTATTAAACATTTGTAATTTATTATTATTAACCTAAGTGAACAATATTTTAAATGTTTGAACAAATAAAAGAAATTAAACAGCTTTCAGGAAATACTTTAGAATAGGTTCTAAAGATAAAACCATCTATAGAACTAAAATAAAATAATCTGAAATGCATAAAAATTTAAATAAAAATTACAATTCAGCTAGCTGAATATGTTCTGTATATATTTATTTTGTGTTTAATAATAGAAAAGTTAAAGAAAACATTAGAATTTTGAAAATGGATATAAAAATTACATTGATCTAGATGAATATGTATTAAAATAACTTTTTATTATAAAAGTCAATGTATTGAATTGATATACAATCTAAAATTGCAACTCAGCTAGTTGAAAGAGCACTATAGACATTTGATCTTTGTTTGAATATTATTAAAATCACTTTATATTATAAAAAAAAAACATTGTTGATATATAATTTAAAACTGCAATTCGTCTAGCTGAATAAGCCAAGACCTAAAAGCTTTTTTTAGTAATAGAAAAGTTAAAGAAAATATTACAATTTGAAAAATGTTAATAAAAATTACAATTTAACAAGCAGAATATTACAAAAAACTTTTTTATAAAAATCTATGTAATACAATTTAAAATTGCAATTTAGTTAGCTGAAAAGGCCCTAAAAACATTTCTTTTAGATAGAAAAAGAAAACAATAAACCGTAGAAAATTTAAATAAAAAATCAATTTAAAATTTTAATTCAGCCAGCTGAATAAGGTTAAAAATTAATTCTTATTAATAAAAATGTTTAAACATTGTATTGTACATAAATTCAATTGTTGAGTGTAAGGATTAAAATGAATTTTTATTAATAAACATTTTTAAAAATTATGTTTGATGTAGAAAAAATTTGATTCAGCTAGCTAAATATGTAAGTAATAAAAATGATTTTTATGAAAAAATATATATAAAAAAATTTTCGCTAACTGAATTTTAAATTTCTAGGAAAAAAACTAACTGAATAAGAGTTAAAATTTTTTAAAATAAAATTTTTTTATTAACAAAAATATATAAAGTTCTTTAGCGTAGAAGTTTTAATTCATCATAATATATATATATATATATATATATATATATATATATATATATGTATATATATATATATATATATATATATGTATATATATATATAAAAGTTGTTTCGCTAGCTGAATTAAGAATTTCTCAGTTCAAATGGAAAAAAGCTAGCTGAATAAGGATTATTTTTGTTAACACAAATTATTATAATTTATAAGTTGAAATTGTAATTCAGCTGGAATAAATTTGCAAATTTCCTTTTAATAACACAAATTTTTAAACATTTAGTTTCATATATATTAATATTAATTTTTATCGATAAAAAAATATAATTTAGCTAGCTAAATTGTACTTTCTTAAAACGAAAAAGGATAGCTGAATAAGGATTAAAATTAATTTTGATTATAAAATACAAATATATATAAACTAAAATTTGAATTTAAGCTAGCTGAATAAGGATTATTATATTTTAATAAAATTTTAGTTTAGAAAAATTGTAATTCAACTAGCTAAATAAAGTTAAAAATTTTTTTTTTTACAAAATATAATAAATTATATAAATTCATAATCTAAAATTTTATTCATCTAGCTGAATAAAGCTAATTTTTTTTTATCAACTTTAATTCAATAATGGATTTGGAATTTATAGGTTAAGAAACGAAAAATTATAAGCGAATAACAATTTTAGCATAACTATGAGTTTAAAATACAATTCAGCTAGCTGAATTCTACAAAATGATAATGGAAGTTTTTTAAATATATTTTTTTTAAGGTGTTTGTAATATAAGTTTTTTTTTTTGCCTTTAGGAGGCTTATTTATTATATTACTGTAAATAAATAGATATGTTTAACAATTTTAAAGAAATATTAGAATTTTTTTTTTTATATTTTAATTATTTACGAGTATTTATTTAATTTTTTAATAATTTAATTTTTTGTATTAATTTTATTTCTTTTTCGCGTTTCTCTTTTCCAGAATTCGTGACTATGATGACATCAAAGTGAGCAGCTAATTTACTTCTTTTTAAGCTTTTCTATGTTTTTAAGATGTTGACGAAGACTGTAGCTGGGCGCAATAACATCGCGCATTGCTGCTGCTATGGATAAACAACAACAACTATGCAACAACAGCAAATGAATATATTTAAATGGAAAATCAACAACCACTATTGAAATCTTAAAAATTTAAAAAAATATAAATATTATATATATAAATTTAAAAATAAAAAACAAAAGAAAATTTTAAAAAAATAACACCTCCCCCTCAACAACAACAAAAACAACTTAAAACTTAAATTTAAAAAAACAACAAAAATTATATTAAAATACAAACAACATTTAAATATAAATACAATAAATAAAAAAAAGAAAAAATATTAAATTAATACAAAAAAAGAAAAAAAACCCAGAAAATCTATTATAATAAAAATACAAAAAAAAAAAATCAAACAAACAAATAACTTTATTATTTAAGCATTCAAAAAAGCAGTTGCAAAACCTAAGTTTAAAAAAGCTAATTAAGAACCACAGGAAATTGATGATTCAAAAAACACACAAGAGAAGAATAAACCAACAACACTGTTTTTCAAAAAATTAAGCTCCTCTTTCATACAATAAAAAACAATATTTAAATTTGCTATGAATTAATTTTTAATATTAATTATTCCCAAAAAGCCTAAATTGCTACATTTTTCTTATGTTTGTTTTAGCAAATATTTGATTTTTTGTTTAAACTTAAATATTTTTAAGAAATTTTAAAACAGGTTTTTTAAACAAATTTTATTAAAGAACTTAAACAAAGCAAAGCAGTCAGCCGAAAAAAATAAACTTTTTAATAATTAAAATAAAAAAAATATAATTTAACTTCATTTTTTTATTCCTCCTAATTATTAAAAGGTTTATTTTCTTAAACACTTGCAGTCCTTGTTGATAGTAAGTTAGTTAAAAAATAAAAAAAGAACACTTTTTTGAATCAGATACTTAAATTTAATTTAAAAAAATAAAAAATATAAAAAAATTAACACTTACACTTTCTTAACATGACTCTATTTGCAAAACAAAAGAAAATATTACAGAAAAAATATATAAAAATGATTACAAAAAAAAGATGTTAAAAGAAAAAATTTAAACACATTTATATAAATGTAATAATTAAATTATGATTAAAACAAAAACAGTTTAATTACACTTTCTCTTTTTTACTCGTTTTTAAGCTTTAAACAATAAATTTTTTAAAAATATCTTAGAATTTTTCTAAAATATTTAAAACAATCCTTAAAAAAAACCCACTTTAAACTAATCTAATAATTATTGTTTAATTCCAATTAACAACAATAATTATTAAAAAAAAACTTCAATTTATTGTCTTTTTTTAATGCTTTTAACGAGTAACAGATACAACAAAAAAAAAACATACTTTTATTTAAAAGAAAAAAAAAAATATATATAAATATATATAAAGAAAATAAAACAAAAATGAAAAACAAAACTTTAAATAAAACAAAAAAATCTTTAAAAAATCTAAAAAATGTTTGAATTTTTTTTTCTTTAAATTTGCTTTCTATTTTTTAACTTTTAAAGTTAAATGAAAAACAATTTTGAATCTCTTATTAAAAATTAAAGAAAGAAAAAAAGGGTAAGATTATTTTTATTAAACTAACAACTACATAAGTCATTTTTTTAATAAAAACTAACCTAAAATCTAAAAAAAAATTTTATTCCAAAGAAAATTCCAATTTGTTATAAGTGAAAAAACAAAGCATACTTTTAGGCTTAACAAAATAATCAATAAAGAAATTTGATTAAAAAATATTTTCTAAAGAAGTTTTTATATTTATTGGATCCTTTTTTATATTTAACATTAAACAATTTGTTGATATTTAAAACTAAAAATAATTTCTAAATTAAAACAAGTTTTTGATTTAATGTATTATTTGAAAAAAGTTCTTTGAATTGTGACCGTCTTTTAGGCTTTAACAGTTTCTGAATTGCAAAAAGCAAAATTAGGGTCATTCTATTGGATAGCATAGTCTGTAGACTATAGTATAGTATATTCTGCAGACCATAGAATAGTCTATTATATAAATCAGATGATAGTCTATTCTACAAACTCTACAATAGTCTATTCTACAGACTATGCGAAAGTATATTCTGCGGATTATATGATAGTCCATACTGTAGACTAGACGATAGTATATTATATAAACTAGATGCTTATCTTTTTCTATAAACTAGATGCTAGTCTATTCTATAATATATTCTATAGTCTATTCTTTAGACTACTACACAGTCTATTCCATAGACTAGACGATAGTCTTTTATATATACTAGATGATAGTCTATTCTATAAACTAGATGATGGTCTATTCTATAGACTAGATGATGGTCTATTCTAAAGACTAGATGATGGTCTATTCTATAGACTAGATGATGGTCTATTCTATAGACTAGATGATGGTCTATTCTATAGACTAGATGATGGTCTATTCTATAGACTAGATGATGGTCTATTCTATAGACTAGATGATGGTCTATTCTATAGACTAGATGATGGTCTATTCTATAGACTAGATGATGGTCTATTCTATAGACTAGATGATGGTCTATTCTATAGACTAGATGATGGTCTATTCTATAGACTAGATGATGGTCTATTCTATAGACTAGATGATGGTCTATTCTATAGACTAGATGATGGTCTATTCTATAGACTAGATGATGGTCTATTCTATAGACTAGATGATGGTCTATTCTATAGACTAGATGATGGTCTATTCTATAGACTAGATGATGGTCTATTCTATAGACTAGATGATGGTCTATTCTATAGACTAGATGATGGTCTATTCTATAGACTAGATGATGGTCTATTCTATAGACTAGATGATGGTCTATTCTATAGACTAGATGATGGTCTATTCTATAGACTAGATGATGGTCTATTCTATAGACTAGATGATGGTCTATTCTATAGACTAGATGATGGTCTATTCTATAGACTAGATGATGGTCTATTCTATAGACTAGATGATGGTCTATTCTATAGACTAGATGATGGTCTATTCTATAGACTAGATGTTAGTCTATTCTATAGACTATGTGATAGTCTATTCTATAGACTATGTGATAGTCTATTCTATAGACTAGATGATAGTCTATTCTATAGACTAGATGATAGTCTATTCTATAGACTAGATGATAGTCTATTCTATAGACTAGATGATAGTCTATTCTATAGACTAGATGATAGTCTATTCTATAGACTAGATGATAGTCTATTCTATAGACTAGATGATAGTCTATTCTATAGACTAGATGATAGTCTATTCTATAGACTAGATGATAGTCTATTCTATAGACTAGATGATAGTCTATTCTATAGACTAGATGATAGTCTATTCTATAGACTAGATGATAGTCTATTCTATAGACTAGATGATAGTCTATTCTATAGACTAGATGATAGTCTATTCTATAGACTAGATGATAGTCTATTCTATAGACTAGATGATAGTCTATTCTATAGACTAGATGATAGTCTATTCTATAGACTAGATGATAGTCTATTCTATAGACTAGATGATAGTCTATTCTATAGACTAGATGATAGTCTATTCTATAGACTAGATGATAGTCTATTCTATAGACTAGATGATAGTCTATTCTATAGACTAGATGATAGTCTATTCTATAGACTAGATGATAGTCTATTCTATAGACTAGATGATAGTCTATTCTATAGACTAGATGATAGTCTATTCTATAGACTAGATGATAGTCTATTCTATAGACTAGATGATAGTCTATTCTATAGACTAGATGATAGTCTATTCTATAGACTAGATGATAGTCTATTCTATAGACTAGATGATAGTCTATTCTATAGACTAGATGATAGTCTATTCTATAGACTAGATGATAGTCTATTCTATAGACTAGATGATAGTCTATTCTATAGACTAGATGATAGTCTATTCTATAGACTAGATGATAGTCTATTCTATAGACTAGATGATAGTCTATTCTATAGACTAGATGATAGTCTATTCTATAGACTAGATGATAGTCTATTCTATAGACTAGATGATAGTCTATTCTATAGACTAGATGATAGTCTATTCTATAGACTAGATGATAGTCTATTCTATAGACTAGATGATAGTCTATTCTATAGACTAGATGATAGTCTATTCTATAGACTAGATGATAGTCTATTCTATAGACTAGATGATAGTCTATTCTATAGACTAGATGATAGTCTATTCTATAGACTAGATGATAGTCTATTCTATAGACTAGATGATAGTCTATTCTATAGACTAGATGATGGTCTATTCTATAGACTAGATGATGGTCTATTCTATAGACTAGATGATGGTCTATTCTATAGACTAGATGATAGTCTATTCTATAGACTATATACCCTAGTTAATTAATTATTCTACAGACTAGAAGATTCTACTATGTAATATACTTTGTAATTTTCTCTGTAGTCTAGTTTAAAAATATGATTTGAAAAGTATTTTTTTTAACTACTGCCTAAAAGTACGCTTCCTAAAATTAACACCTTTATGTATTTCTAGTTTCTGTTATTTTCTTGAAAATAACGAATTATACTTTACGTTTTTTTTATAAAATTAAATTTTAACTGGAGCGTATAATAAAGAAATATGCTCTTTTTATTCTTAACAAATTTTATTTTGTTATATTTTTAAATTTTGTGTGTTAATTTTTTTAATTTAAACTAACAACAAGGCTTTAAACAACGTGAAAAATGTTTTTTCAAAAATTTATGTATAAAAGCAAAAAGATAAAAACATATTCTATTAACTAAATTTTCAATGTGGCTCTTTGTAAAGTAACTGAAAAATCAACTGATTTTTTGTTTTAATTGACTTCAATAAAGTGACTAAATATATATATATATATATATATATATATATATATATATATATATGAAATTAAAAAAGGTTTTTTAAGTAAAAAAAAAAAAATTATTTTTTTTTTTAGATACAATTTAGGTTTCTTTTATAACAATTTCGGCTCTACATGGTTAAGGTGACTTCGGCTTTAAAAGAAAAAAGTTGGAATTTATATGAATAATTGTTAATAATTTCGAATTGAATTACACATGAATTTTGTGGAATTTTATTAAAGAAAGTGAAATTAAATTAATAGCTTTTAGGTTAGTTTGAAGAAATCGCTTCAGAAAAGCTTTTGTCTAACATATTTTTTTAGATTAATTCATATTTTATAACGAACTTAAGCTTTCATTAATTCAAAACTTAGGAGCTTAAGGAGTATTTTTTACATTTTTAAATGTTATAATAACATTAGTTATATAAAATATTTTAAATTGGATTTTTATTAAATTTATAATATTTCGTCTTAAAATTAATAATAAATTTATACGATTATGGCTTTTTAGTGGACAACTCAATCGACTGAATTAAAAAATGTATGTATAACAACAAAAATATTCTCATCTCTTTGTTAACAACATCCTTACAGGGAGTCTCTTATTAATAATTAAGTTCAGGGTCTGTTAAATATAGCACTTAACATCGGCTGGCTTTTAATTATATAAATTTATTATTAAGAAGAAACAATTTTAGATAAATTTAAACAATTTTTCAGGTATTTTTTGTAAGACAAATCTTTAAATTTTTTAAAATCATTTTGGTTTTTAGATGACAATACGATCAACGGATATCCCATGGCATGTATGTATATAACAATATTTTGTTTATTTTTTAATTTCCTAATAACATCTAAAGGAAAATATTATTTTTTAAATATTCTGGGTCATCTAATTATAGCCAACAACATCTGCAGGCCAAAAGGATTTTAAAAATTTAAATATTTGAAAAGAAATAATATAGAAATAATTTTGATAAGAGGATTTGGTTTTTAATTTATGAGAAGTTAACATTATTATAACATATTTATATATATATATATATTTATATATATATATATATATAAGTTAAAGGTATGTTTTCACTTAGCTTTTTAATGCAAATTTTAAGTTCAAGAATTTTAAAAAAATTTTTCCTTACTTAAAAATGTTTAAAATTATTTTCAAAATTGAATTTTTAATTATTCTGGCAGGTACTATTTAAAATTTATGAAACTTATTTACATATTTTAGCATTAAGTATTCATAATAATTGTCATAGAAAGGCAATTCAAATTTAAGGTTTAAGCTACACTTTTAATGTTGTTAATTTAAAATTTTTCTTATTTTTTGAATTAAAATGTTGATTTTTTTTCAAAATTTTCTAACCTCGAAAAGTTTTCATAAGATTTTTAATAATTGAAATCTTATTTAGCTTTTATGAAGTATGCCAAATTTATATATTTTAGCATTATTTTCTTATTAAAAAAAAATTGTTTTAAAAAATATTTTTAAAAATTTTCCAACCTCGACAATATTTTTATAATTTAAAGTAATTCAGGTTCTAATTGTCTAAGAAAGGCGACTTAATTTAAAATTTGGTATTTAAGTCAAATTTTAATGCTTCAGCTTTTCGTTTCTTATTTTTTAGAATATTTCCTAATCTCAAAATTTAAATATTTTATCTTAAATTTGCTATTTTTAGGCTGAGAAATGTTCAAAAAACGATTACAAAATTTGGAATATTTTAATTATTTAGGAGGTTAGTAGGAAATAAAGAATTAAGATAACTTTAAATATTTGGCATTAATTTGTTATTTTTTTTAGACAGAGAAATTTTTGAATTTTTAAAAATTTCTAACCTCAAAAATTATTTTCAAACAATTTTGTATAAATATAGATACTAATTATTAAGTCATACAATTAAAATTATTAAAATATAATGTTCACAGGTTTATTTTATTATTTTCTTTAAAAATTTCACGACTTAAATAAATTTTAAAAATTTTCTAACTTCTAACATTTACTTTTTGAGTTTTTCAATTTAACCTGGTATGGAAAATTTCCAATTTGTTCAAATAAATAAAATATTATTAAAATATATAATATCCAGGTTTAAACAATTTTTTAAAAGATTTCAAACTTAAAAAAAAATTGAAAATTTCCTAAACTCAAAAGGCAATTTTCAAATTTATTAAAATAAATAAAATATTATAACTTATAGCAACATTTTCTTAATTTTAGCACAAAGAAATTAAGAAAGTTTTAAAATTTAAAAAAGTTTTTAACCTTAAAGTTTTTCAACAATTAAAAAAAAAAATATATATATATATATATATATATATATATATATATAAATATAGAAATGTTAGATTTTTTTGTTATTATTTATTTTTTTTAGAGAATTGAAACTCTAAAAAAATGTTCAAGACTTTAATTAATAAATTATTAAATTTTATGACAAAATTTTCTTATTTATTAGCATAAAAAATTAAGAAAGTTCAAAATTTTCTTAACCTAAAAAAAATCTAAAATTTTAACTTTAAGCCAATTTTATAAATTCATTTAAATGAATAAAATATTTAAATTTATTGCAAGATTTTCTTATTTGTCGAATAAGACGTTTAAAAAAGTTTTCAGCATTTTCCTAATATCAGACATTTTTTCCAACAATATACATTTTGAATAAATTCACAATTTATTTGTGGGTGAAGCTAGTTATTATGCAAAATTTGGTATTTCTTTATCAAAATATACGAGCCTTTAACAATTTTTCAAAATTTTCTATCCTAAATTTTTTTAAAAAATTCTTCAATTTGTCCTGACAAATTTTTAATATTCTAAAGTTCATAATTTTTAATTTTTTCTCTTTTTAAGAAATAAAAATAATTAAGGATTTTTAATAAAATTTAAAAAGATTTTTACTTCAAAATTTTCTAATCTCAAATTTTTTTACTATTTTTTTAAACTTAATCTAAAATCTCTAAAGAAAGCAATTTAAGTATATAATACAGTTTTCAATAAAATAAAGATTCTTTCCTTTTATTTTTTAAATGTAAAAAATTAAAAATTTTTAATAAAATTTATGGAAGGAATTTAAAGTTTTTTCCAATTTTGCTGACTGCTCATAGGTTTGTATTTTAATAAAATTTCTTAAAAATTTATTTAATTGGTGTAATTAATTTTTCCTTAAAACAAAAGTCAACTAAATATTTTTTCTTCTTTTTATAGATCTTGTTTTAGTGGCCAAAAAATACTTACAAAAAAATCCCTATCTTAAATGCTTAAGTTTTAATTAGGTTACAACTAAAAATTAAAAAAAAAACTTTCAAACAATTCAAACATAAATTAAAATAGAAAAAAATGAACGTTAAAATTAAAAAAGAAAACTGCACTTAGAACCATTAAACAACTGACAGAAACTATGATTTAAGCTTAAAAAATATAAATGTACCTTTAAAACAATAAAATTAAATTTAATTCAAAATTGATAGTAAAATAAAATAAACAATAATAATATTATTAACAAATGTATACATAAACTTATAGAATTTTCTTTAAAAAAAGAAACTAATTGTATTTAAGTGATAAACAACAGCGAATGTAATAAATACCAGTTGCCATCTCTGCTAGGTTTAAATTAAGGCAGCCATTTTGGAGATTATGAATAAAAGAAAATGTATTGTTTACCTTTGATGAAATTAACAAACAAACAAACAGACATCCTTAGCTGAAAAGTAAACAATATTATTGTTTACTTGCTCAATTATATCTAGAAGAGCAGGAGAGTTAAACAAAAATATATGTTTGTTTACATATAAACAGCACTATAAACAGAGAGTTTATTATGTGAGATTTGTAAACATTATTGTTTACATTATCTCTACTACAGGCAGGAGAGCAGATTTTGAGTAAAACATAGAATAGAACGTGAAACTAACATTAGTAGTTAACAATATTAACAAAAAAAAAAAAAAAAAAAAAAATAAAAAATAAAAATAACAGGCAACTGCAGAAATAAACATTTTTTTAATTTTTAACTTTAATTTATAAAAAAAAATTATATATAAATTTATTAAATATATTTAAAATTATATTTAAAATATTTATATCAAAAAGCACGAATAATAAATAAAAAAATTACATACATATATAACAAATAAATTAAATAAAACAAAATTGATGTTGTAAAATTAGTTTTATATATATTATTAATTACAAAAAATGAAAGTGTCCTAATACCAATAATAACAACAAGAACAGTAAAAGAAAGTATATATAAACATAATTAACAACAATATAAAATAAAGAATGCCCTCTCTCATTTTATCTAAAACTAAACAAGTGGTGAATAAAGGTGAATTATATATTATAAGGTGAAAAACACAATATTTATGAATGTAGTATGAAAATAAATAAAAATTAAATAAATGTTAAAGAATAAAAGAATATGTATGTTTTAAATTTAAATCAAATTCTCTTAAGAAATAAATAAATAAATAATAATAATAATAGAAATAGAAAGAAAGAACATTTATTTAACTTTAATTATAGAATGTATAACAGTTAATAATTGTATAACAGTTTTGAACACTTAATGAATGTAGTAGGAATTTAACTAAACATTTAAAATATTGAATATGTATGTTTTATGCAACAACAACAAGAACAAAGTTTAATAACTTTTAAACAAAATTAAAAGATATACAAGCAATTTTGCGCCTTTAAAATAAAAAGAAAGTTATAAAAAAGTTAAAAAATAAAAGAAATTTAAAACAAATTAAAACAACAACAAAAAAATGTTAAGCCTATGTATGTTAAAAAAAAAAAAAAAAAATGACTAGTAGCAAGGTAATTAAAAAAAAAAATAAGTAAATAAATTAGTTTAAATAAATTTATTTAATAAAAAAAGAAAAAGTTAAAAGAAATCTGGGTTTTTAAAAAACAACAAATAAATAATAAAATATTTAATAAATAAAATTTCATTAAATAAACGAAAGCTACATTAACTCATTAACAAAAAGAAAATGTTGTATTTATATTAAAATAATAAAAAAGAAAATAAAAAAGTAAATGTTTGTGTTAAAAAATAGCAAAAAATAAATGAGGCAGCCACATGTTTTCGTCTCCTTCTTCCTTATTACAAAAAATTAAAATTAAGATAATATATATATATATATATATATATATATATATATATATATATATATATATATATGTATATATATATATATATATATATATATGTATATATATATATATATATATATATATATGTATATAAATATATATATATATACATATATATATAGAACAAAAATTTAAAGCTTTACAAAAATATACATAAATATAATTTATTAAATTACTACATCTAGTATATATGAAAAAATAAAAACAAGCCGAAAATTAAATGAAAATTATATCTTTTTTTCTCCAAAAACTTATAAATGTGTCTAAAACTTAATAAAAAACTAATTTAAATAAATAATTTAAAACTATTATAATAATTTAACTATTAACAAATTTAAAATATAAATAAATTTCGTATAATTTAAAAAAATAACTTTTTATTTAATAATAAAAAAAAACAATCAAAAATATTTAAAAGAAACAAAAAAAAAAACATATTTTCATTTTTCTAAAAAAATAAAAGATAAAATCAAAATCTAAAAAAAAAATCATTGGCTTTTATTTCTTCTTAAAATACAAACGAAATTTTATAATTTAAATAAAAAAAAGAAAAAAAAAAACAATTAGAAAATCCCCAAACCAAATAAATAAAAAAAATTAAGCAAGAAAAAAGAAAACAGCTACCCAAATCACTCAAAGAACAAATAAACCAATTCAACAAATGAAAATTATTAATTAATATATTCATATAATTGATGTGTAATTAAAATCAGATTTATAAAAAAAGTTTCTTCTACCACAAAAAAATTTAAAAACTAAAATAACATGAAAAAAAAATTTAAAAAAAAACTTTTTTCAACAGTAATTTGTAATAATCAGTTAAAAAACAACAAAATTACATAAATTTGTTATAACAAAAAACAATTAAATTCATATAAACAACAACAAACAAACAAGCAAACATGTCTCTATTCAATTTAACTTGAAAAAAAATATTATAATACAAAAAAAAAAAAAAACTACAAAATATATATAATAAATAAAATCAGAAAAATTAATAAATAAATAAAAAATTAAATACCTAAAAAAAAAAACGAAAAGAGAATTCTTCTTATTATTTGGGGATGGGTGAATGAGAGTTAAATATGTTTGTTAAAAAGGTAAGTAAGTTTAACATGTAATATTCTAGAGAAAAGTTTACATATGTACTTGGTTAAGTCCATGGCGTAACCAATACAAGGTGTCATAAGCTCAGCTGATTATTTTTTGTTTAATTTTTAGTGTGACTTAGCCAGGAAAAACATCTTAAAAATTTACTTCTTTCATTGAAATTGTCACCGTATAGTTATAAAAGTTGTCCGTCAGAAAATACTTTTTGTGTGTTTTCCCAACATATGGAGGTGTTTAACTAACATAATTTTTTTCTGATTCCTGCTTTGCGATGTGAGAATTTTATAAACAAATTTTAAAAAATTGTGGGCATAAATCAATATTACCAGCACACTTGATTTTTAAATAATTTTGATAACGATTCAGTAGCATTTTTATCTGTTATTAAAGCAATGTAAAAAACTTTGCCCGCTCGCTCTTAGTTTACGAGTTATGGGTACTTGAAGTTATAATATAAAAATGAAATTTTCTCCTTCCTCCTGCAATGAATATGAATATCATAGGAAAGGTCTTCAATAATCCTTTCGATTGATATATAAAATGTGCCAAATCATTAACCCTTGGTGAGACAATATGATATTTTATTACTTTTTATTTTGACTTTTTTTTTACAAAAGTACCGTTATCTCAAAAATATATCGATATAACGGTACTCTCCTTTACATCAAATTATTTAGAGAACATTTCAAGCTTTCATATGATTCCCGTGTCACACATCTAGCCCATTAAATAACAAAAATATAGAACTTTAAAAATTAATATTTAGAAAAATGAATCGATTTTTACTCATAATATATTTGTTAATATCATAATTCAAAAATATATAATAAGTATTATTTCTTTATCATTTTTACAATTTTGTGAAAAATTAAAAATTATTTAAAAAGAATTCCGGTACTTACAAAAATTTTTTGATTTCCAAAAAAAGTTCATTCAGCGAAGCCAGTGTTCGACATACATAGAGGAGAAAGCCCTTTAGCTATACAGAAAAACCTTTATTTACATAAAAAAATATATTTTAATTCCAACTGTGCTGTGCTGGTAACCTTGATTTGTTCTAAACATTTTTTTAAAATTTTGTTTTAATTTTTTTTTTTTTTTTTTATCTATAATTCAAATAAAAATGCAAATTAATTAATATTTACTAAGTATTTTTTTATTTTTGAGATTTAAAGAGCTTTCTAATTATATCCTTATTATATGTATGACTATGCTTTTTCAAGACCTTTCTAATGATATACATATTACATATATAGTCATAAATTATAATATTAACAAATATATTATGAGTAAAAATCGATTAATTTTTCTGAATATTAATTTTTAAGGTGCTATATTTTTGTTATTTAATAGGCTAGGAGTGTAATATGAGGATCATATGAAAGCTTGAAATGTTCTCTAAATGATTTGATGTATAGGAGAGTACCGTTATATCGATATATTTTTGAGATAACGGTACTTTTGTAAAAAAAGTCAAATTAAAAAGTAATAAAATATAATATTGTCCCATCATGGGTTAATGATTTGGCATACTTTATACATCAATCGAAAGGCCTTCTCAAGACCTTTCCAATGATACCTGTTCAAACTCAGTTTGAACAAAACAACTTTATTCGACTAATACCTTTTGAAATCTTAATTTTTTACTCATATTTGTATTATACTTATATTGTATTACTGAATTATATTAAAATTAACGTTTTGTATTATTTACATACTTATTTACACATAATGTAAATTAATTAACATTAATTATTGTGAATTTTTGCTAAAACATAAAATTTATATTGTGAATTAAAATATGTATTCTTATCGCCACTGAACAGTAATTTCAGTGGATCTTCGAAAAGCCGAATATCGCTAAAAACGATGTTAGCGATTTTCCGGTCTTCTACTTCTGAACCTGAGACTGGTAACACACATCTTATTAATAAATCCAAAATTAATCCTGAAATCCTCAAATAGAATCTACTTATTTTAATAACATATATAATTAGAATCAAACCCTTTTCTAATTATCTAATAATTTCGTATGAAATTATATCCATCCTAATAAAACAATCCATTTCTTTTATTTCTATAATTGGAATCAACTCATTTCCAATTACCTAATAATTTCATATGAAATTATATCCCCAATTATACAATACCCATATTGTTTATTTTCAATCATTCAAGGAGGAAGGAGAAAATTGCATTCTTACATCATAACTTAAAGTACCTATAACTCGAAAACTAACAGAGAGCGAAGAAAAATTGTTATGTAACTTTTTTTTAACCAAAAATAGTGCTTTTGCCGAAAAGAAAATTTGTTAAAAAAATCAACAGTGCCGGTAATCTTGATTTGTTCCAAATTGTGTAAAATTTACAAATTTTGGATGGGGCTTGAGAAAATCTCAATTCGGGAAAAACATCTTCCAAAAATTGACTTCTTTCATTGAAATCGTCACTCTGTCGTACCTTACATATGGTAAATAATTTTATGTTGAACCCAGCTTTGCGATTTGAGAATTTAACAAAAAAATTTAACAAAATTTTCAAAATTGACAAAGTATGGATAGGGCTTGTGTTTACTTTACACGCATCTACATTAAGATTTCTTTTGAAAACATTAAAAAAATTATATGTGCTAGAAAAAAAAAGCTAATTTTATAATTAAAAAATATGAAATTTTTTTAAAGTTCCAACTTCAGATTAATATAACATTTTATCTAATCGATATATTTATACAATTCTTGCCGCAATATTATTTAGGATTTTGTAAGGAATCCGATGAATATTAAAAAAATCGGGTCAATATTAAGCCTGACAGGTTAAAAAAAATCTAAAAAAATCAAAAAGTCAAATCATAAATTAATTTTTGGAGATTTTAAAAAAAAATTGCATACCCAAGATGACCAACTTTGGAGGTCTAACCACTCTACCCTCCCCCCTCCTAGGATTCTGTACTTCTTTAAATCAACTTGAAAATAACTCGTCTCTAGCCAGGTGAAATTTTGTTGAGATATTTCCAAGTCACTTAATTATGTCAAAAAAAAGCGTTTTGGAACCACTGGGCGCTTATTGTTTGAGATAACAAGTAATAATTAGTGTTGCTAAAGTCGATAGCACATATTACACAAGTAAAACTTTCAAATTATCTAAAAATTAATCGAAAATGTAAAACTCTATGATCCGCAAATTTTATTACCTCCAACGTTTTAATACGAATAGTTGTATTTCTGGTATTTTGGGATAAATTCCATCTAATCAGAAATTATTGTGATTTAAATTTAAAATTTTGTACATAATTTAAATTTGAAATAATTTAATTTTGTAGAGATTTTCAAGGTTTACACACACATGAAAAACACATACATATTTTGGATTTCTGTTTCTGTTGCAATTTTCCACTAGATTACCACTGTATTTTTGAGCTGTACTTTTCATGAAAATAAATTTTCCATTTGCACAGTGTATAAATTCTCTAAATTGGGGCTTTTTTGTTATAAAAAACATGAACTGAAGCTTCGTTGAAATTATACAAAAATTACACAGAGAATTTCTTATCCAAAAATTATTCAAGAAATTTTAAATTGACCTATTTTTGGATAAATACACAGAAATCGGCAACACAGAATTAGATGATATAATTACATAGTGTAATAAGAAAGTGAGCTGCAAAGCCCAGCTGATTTACAATTTATTCAGGTATGTACTGCGCGTAGCTGTCAAATTGTTTTTGTATTTCTATGTAATATTTTTTACCGTGTTTGTTTACTCTTCTTTTTCTTAATTTTTGTTCAAAACATTTTGATATTTTGTGCGTTAGTTTTACACTATTATTTAAAACAATTTTATTGAATATTATAAGAATGATTATTCTATTAGTTATTCAATTTATTAATGGATTTAATTTTCAAATAGTTAAAAAAAAATTGAAATAAGTTCAAAAATTTAAATTTTTGTTTTATTATTTAAATAAATTAAATAAGAGTTAATTTGGGATTATTATTTCACTTACTATTTGATTAATTATATGATTTTTGGATAATTATTATTTTTGAATAATTATTCGATCAATTGTTCAGACGTCATTAAAAAAAAAAAAAAAAAAATGTTTAAACAACATTTTGTTTATTATTCGATAACAGTTTATCGATAGCTTTTTTCTCTTCGGTTAAATAAATGTACAAATTGTTATTTCCATTTTCCTTTTATTTAGTTGAGTCATAAACCCAACATTTTAACATTAATTAAATTGGATAAACCTTTTGCCTTTAAAAGCTTTTTTCGCGGATAAAGCTCTTTAGCACGTGCTATTAAATGAGCATAAAATCAAAATAAAAACTCACAACACAATATAAAACAAAATCACACAAAGAATTGTATGAAAAAGCAATTCAAACAGCCTCCTTTAAATCGCTTTTCATATTGCTTGTGTTGGTAAAAAAAAATTGCCGCTTAATAAAAATCAGTTGTAGGCAGGATATTGCAGGCAAAAGTCCTTGTGAACGGAGAACGGTTTTATTTTATAAAAAAAAAAAATAAACAGGAAAATATTTAAATACAAATAGCTAGTAGGGAAAAAGTATAATAGAAGCAGCTAAAGAAGACCACTTACTAGCATATAGAAAATGTAAATAATAATAAAAATTTATGAAAAAAATAATAGAAATTAATGTGCAATAAAAAAATAATAATGAAAAATATAAACATTAAAAAAACAGTGGAATTATAAAAAAAATAATATTAATAAATTCAGTTTTTTTTTAATTTTTTGAAAATAACTCTAATTCAACAATTATAGTATAAAGTAAAAAAGAAAATAAAAGGAAACATTATCTCCTTAATTATTGTATATTATGTACTTTTAATTTATGTTTGTTTGAGTGTCACTGCCTGCGTGATACTATAACTCTGTGTTAGTGAGTGTCTGTGTCTGTGTGCTAAAATAGAATATATATTTTTTTTGAGTTGAAGTAGAATATACCGCGTGTACCGCATATTATTATTGACGTTTATGTCCTTGTGATTCTTTACATTTCCGTAACAAACGTTAAAAATAAAAAAGAACTTCTGTCTCTTTTTTTTAAATTGATATATGTTTTTTTTTTTTAATTTTCATAAAGTACCCTATTCTCACAAAATTACTTAAACTCGGTGCGATAATAAACTCGTATAATTAGTAGTTTAAATTTTTAGCATATTAATCTGTTAATATTTTTTTGTTTAAGTTAAAATAAATGAAATAAAACAGGCTTAAATTGTTTAACACAATATTTTTTTATGTATTTGAATAAATATTCGGTTCATTATTCGATTCGTACTTATAATTATGTATTTTTTTAAATAAATCTTAAATCTTCCTTAAATGCAGTTTCTGAGCTAATATCAGTTTAGTATAGATTTTGTTAAATTATTCGTTTTATAAGTCGAATATTTATTCGACTAAACTTTTGGAATTTTATCATATTTGATTGATTTTTTAACAATTTTTGTTAAAATTATTCGATTAATTAATCGAATAATTTTTCGATTAATTATCCGAATAATCATTCGATTAATTATCCGAATAATTATTCGATTAATTATTCGAAAATTTTGTCGATTAATTATCTCAATAATTTTTTGATTACATATGTAAATATTATTCGATTAATTATCTGAATAATTATTCCAATAAATTTTCGAAAATTTATTCGTTTAATTATCCTAATATTATTCGATTAATTATCTTAACAGTTATTCCAACAATTATCCGGATAATATTTTTAAGTAATTTGAATAAAATTTAAATACAATCGAAGCTCGGTATAACGTATACAAGAGACGTATACCGATATAACGTAAATCCAATATAACGAATCAGCAAAAGTTTGCCTTATATAACTTATGTAACGAATGAAGAACAAATTTAACTCCCGATATAACGAGTAGAAAGCAAAAATGTTGTTCTGTTGCTAAGATTTTAAAAATATCTGTTTAAAATTGCTTTATTTGTATTAGTTAAAGTCTACTTGATAAATAGTATATATTATAGGGATTTTTTTATTTGTGTTATTTAAATTATCGAAAAACAAATTCCGAAACTATAAAAATTTTATTCGAAAACAGTAAAATTAAATAAAAAATATATCAAAAAGTTCATATCCGATATAACGAAAATACCTGTATAACCTGTATATCATTCGTTAAATCGAGCTTCGACTGTATATACATTTCATAAAATTTTTGATTAATTATTCCAAAAAATACCTTTATTCGAATAATGTTCGATTTATTATTCAATAAATTGTTCGAATATTTATTTACTAATCTTTAAATTTTAAACTCGACTATATTAATTTTATAAAATTTTCGATTAATTATTTCAAAAAATAATTTTATTCGAATAATGTTCAATTTTATTCGTTTCGAATAATGTTTATTTATTCGTTAATTTAAATAATTTTTCGACTAATTATCCTAATAACTTTATGATTAATTACTTGAATATTACTTGATTAATTATGCAGGTAATTATTCGATTATCTTATGCTGATATTAATTATTAACGGATAATACTGTAAAAATTTTAAATAAAATTTAATTTATTCTAATAAATTAATTTTGTTCGAATAATATTCTATTAATTATCCGAATAATTAAACGATAATTTATTATTGTTTGTAGATTTTTTTCGAATAAATTAGAAACAATTTATTTATTTAATTATTCGATTAATTATTCTTTTTAATCAATTCGTTCTTTAAATAAAAAATGTAATAATTTTTAATTAAGTTTGCAACAATTGTTCGAATAATTATTCGAGTAAATAAATATCTGAAAAAGTATTTAGATTATTCGAGTAAATAGTTGAATAATTACTTAAATAAATTTGAATTGATTTTAGAACAATAATTTGAATAAATAATCGAATAAAAATTGAATTAAATATACGAGATTTTAATATTCGAATAATTATTCGTTTTATTAATGAGTTTAAATTGATTGTAGAACAATTACGCGAACATTTATTTTAATAATTATTATAATAATTATCCGAATAAATATCCGAAGAATGTTTAAAAAGGTAATATTTTTAATTTAATACAAATTATTCTCATAAATTAATCGATATAACTTTAGGAATTTTATTTATATAATTATTCGTTTAATTAATCGATTAGATATTGAAATAAAATGTTTACACATAATATATTTTAAATTTATTATTTAACAATATTCGATATATTATTCCAATAATTACTCGGTAAACAATTAATTTATCCATTAAACTTTCGGAATTTTATTCGAATAAAATTTTATTAAGAATTTTATAAAAATTTGAATATTTATATTAATCGATTAATTTTTTTAAACAAAATAATTTCAAATTTTTGTATAAATAATCTCGAATAATATTCGGGTAATTATTCCATTAATAATAATAATTAAAGTTATCATTTTAAAGAAATTTTTATATTTTTGTTCGAATAATTATTCGGTTAATTAGTCGATTTATTAATCGTTTAAGTTTTCACATAATTTTTAAAAATAATAAAATATTTCAAGTTATCATTTTGAACGAAATTTACTTTTTTACTTTTTTTTGGAAAATTATTCGAATAATTATTCGGTAAATTATTCGATTTACTAATCAATTAACTTTGCAAATAACTTTTGAAAATAATAAAATAATTGAAGTTGTCAATTTGAGGAAATGTTTACCCAAATAATTATTCGGTTTATTATGTGGTTAATTATTCTATTAAATCTTTGAAATAAGGAGCATTTCATTTATAAAGTTTTAAAAACTTTTATTTTAGCATCCGGATAATTATTTGTTTGATTTTTCTGATATTTTAATAAATTTTACAATCTTAACAAATTTTGAACAAATTAAGTTATTAATTTTAAGAAACTTTCTTTAGTATCCAGAAAATTATTCGGGTTTTTATCAGGTTATTTATTTGATGAATTAATCGATTAAATCTTGAAAAAATTAAAAACAAATTGGGAACAATTTAAGTTATTATCTTTAAGAAGCTTTTATTTTAGCAACCGAATAATTAATCGGTTTATTATCCGAATATTTAATCGATTAAGTCTTGAAGTAATAAGAAATTTTAAAAATTTTATGTAATTAATTTTAATAAACTTTAAATTAATTATACAAACAATTATGGAATTCAGATATTTAATCGATTAATCAAACAATTTAATCCTGAATTAATTTTATGAAATTTAATTTATTAATATTGAGAAAGTTTAAGTAATTTAATAAAATTTGAAATAATTTAATTTAATATTTTGAAGTAACTGTTATTTCAGCATCCGTATAATTATTCGTTTTTTTATCCGGTTATTTATTCGATTAAATCTTGAAGTAATTTTATGAAATTTGAACAATTTAAGATTAATTTTAAGAAACTTATTTTAGTAACCAGATATTTATTCGGTTTTTATCCGATTAATTAATTGATTAAATCTTTAAATAATTTTATGAAATTTCAAGAAACTTTTATTTCCGTACCTGTATAATTATTGGTATTTTTATCTGGTTATTTATTCGATTAATCATTTATATTATTTATTTTAGGAAAAATTATTTGTATCCGTATAATTATTCGTTTTTTATCCGTTTATTTTGGTATCTGAATAATTATTTGAGTTCTTATCCGGTTATTTACCCGATTTATAAATCGACTGAATCTTGAAATCATTTGAAGAAATTTGGAACAATATAAGTTATTAATTTAAGACTTTTATTTTTGTATCCAGTTAATTATTCGTCTTTTTATCCGATTAATTAATTGTTTAAATCATTTTAAGAAATGTAATTTATTACTTTTGAGAAACTTTGTTTTAGTATCCGGATAATTATTTAATCGACTAATTAATCGGATAACTGTCTGGTTACTAAAGTAAAAGTTTCTTAAAAATAATAACTTAAATTTTTCCAAATTTATTAAAATGATTTCAAGTTTTAATTAATTAATTAATCCCATATACAATAATAAACTTTTATTTTAGTATCTGGATAGTTATTCGGATAGTTATTAATCGATTATTTGCACGATTAATTAATCGATTAAATCTTGAAGTAATTTAAAAATATTTGGAACAAAGTTCTTAATTTTAATTAAATTTTGTTATACGCTATCAATAATTATTTAATTATTTATTCGATTAATTAATAAATTTTAGCTTCAAATTATTATAAGAAATTTGAAAGAATTTTAAGGGAATACTTTAAGAAACCTTCATTTTATTATTCGGATAATTATTCGAATAATTAGGCAGTTGATTATTCAACTCAGTAAATCATTAATTCTTTATATACATAGGTTTTTTTTACAATTTTATTTCCTTTTTTATATTTTTAAGAATCTTAACAAATCCTTATTCGATTAATTAATTCGTTTAAATTGTCGATTTTTAAATAATTGGGATGTTTATTCGAATACTTATTGAATTTAATATATGATTCATTCTCTATTTAAGCTAATCTTGTGATACATACGTATGAGTAATAATTATTTTCTACAAAAATTAATATTGCGTATACGACTCCTTTAATATCAATTGTTAATTTATTGTAGTAGTGCTTTAAAAGTCGTCTCCACTCTCATGAACACTTACATTTTGTCTTCCGTGTTTTTCTTTTTTTGTTGTAGTTATTGTTTGTAAACGTAAGTGTATTTTAATGTTGTCTGAGTTTTTGTTGTTTTTTGTTAAAGTTTTTTTTTTCATTCGACGTTTTGTTTGTTCGTTTGTTTTGTATTTTAAAGTTTTATTTAATAGTTGTAGTTGTAAACACTCATAAAAATATACATAGTACAAACATACATATGGTATATTAAAACACACATAGAGAGAGAGACATAGAGACATGATTATTTATTTTTTTTGTGTAAATACTTCATGTATGTATGTGTTTTATAGTGATGTGTTAAATTCTTGGCTTTTTGTTGTTCTTGTTTTTATACGCTTAAGAAGGTTACATCCATGTAGAACTAAGCGAATCTACAGAAAAACCCCTAAAAATAATAAAAAAAAATTTATATACAAAAAAGTCGTAAAACCTACATGTTTTTATATGTGAAATAGGAAGAACTTTAAAAGAAAGAAAAGGTCTTTTGTAGGCTTAAAAATAGCATTAACTAAAATGCATTTTTTAACAGCATGCATACATACGTACAAATGTTCACTTGAAAAAGTGTGCATAAACGTATATCCTATACGTGTATTGAATGAGGAAGGTAATGTGATGTACTGTAGGTAACTTTTATTTTTGTGAAAGTTTAAGGGTGAGCGGTAAATAGAGATTTTTTTCTAAATTAATCGATAAACGCATTACTTCAACAGTAGGATAACAAAATTAAATATTTGTCTATAAATCAATAATCAGCTAATCGGTTTGCAGTTCAAAATATTAAAATTTTTTATGACATAGTCATAAAATTCCTAAGCGGTTTTTTATGGGAATAATTAAAATCAGTTAATTTTAAATTGTTTAATATAAAAAATTTGCATTTTTAAAATTATTCGAATAACTTTTCGGTTTTTATTAGATTAAATATTCGAATAGTTTTCCAATTTTTTTATTTTTTAATAGTTAAAAATATGCATTTGAAAAAATATTTCGAATTTTTGACGAATAATTTTTTAATTTATTTTAAAATTTTAGTTTTAAAATTTTTTTAATTTTTTGAATAATTTTCCAATTTCTTTTTATTTTTAATAATTAAATGTTTCGTTTTATTCAATTAATCGAATTTTTTGGGTGAATAATTTTTTAATTTATTTTAAAATGTTATTTTTAAAAAATTTTTAATTAATTGAATAATTATTCAGGTTTTTATACGATTAATTATTCGAATAATTTTATAATTTATTTTATGAATTTTTAATTTTTATTTGTATAAATTTTTAAAATAATTACAACTTTTATAAAATCATTTGATTTGTTGATTTTGATTCGTTGAAATATTAAAAAATAAGCAATTATTCGAGTAATTATTCGGTTTTTATTCGATTAAATATTCGAATAATTTTCCAATTTTTTTAAGTTTGTAGGTAAAATATGCATTTGAAAAAATTATTCAGTTTTTATTCGTTTAATGAGTCGGATTTTTCAGGAGAATAATTTTTTAATTAATTTATTTTTAATGTTTTAATGTTGAAAAAATTTCAGATTAATATTGTTCGATTAATTATTCGGGTTTTTATTCGTACAATTATTAAAATCTGTTAAAAAAATTTAAATTGGTAGTTTTTACTTGTTTTTTTTTTTTTACATATTTAATTTAAATTTTGAAAAATTTTGGTATTATTCGCACAATTTTATAACTTGTTTTAAAATTTATATAATTCTATTTTTATTTGAATAATTTATCAATTTATTTTAAAATGTTTAAACATTAATGAATTTAAAAATTTCAACATTATTTCAATAACTAATCGGAATTTTATTCGATTAATTATTTCAATACTTTCTAAATAATTTTATAACTTTTATTAAATTATTCGATTTATTTAAATGTTAAAAATTAGAGAATTCCTAGAATTATTACAATAATTATTATGTTTTTTATTAAATAATTAACTTTTAAAATCTTCAAATTGATTTTTAAACAATTTATTAATTGGGTTGTTGAGGCAAATAATTTTTTAATTTATTTTAAAATTCTTATTAAAAAATTTTCAATTTTAAAAATTGTTCTTATAAATATTTACCGAATAATTATTCGGTTTTATATTCAAATAATTTTTTCAATTTCTTTTGAAATTTTCAAATGATTAAAAATTTTCAATTCAAAAAATTATTTGGTTTCTTTACTCGAGTAAATTATTCGAATAATTTAAATAATCGCCTTTTTATTCGAATATTTTTAAATTTTCGAATAATTAAAAATTTTTACTTCAAAAAGTAAAACGGTATTTTATTCGATTAAACATGTATTCGAGTAATTTCAATTTCTTTGCAAATTGAAAATTTGTCACTTTTTAAACGAAAAATTTTTTTATCTTTTTTTTAAATTGTCGAATAATTAAAAATTTGCTATTTCAAATATTATTAGAGAAATTATTCGTTTTTTTATTGTGATACTTGTATGAATACTTTTTCCAACATCTTTTAAAAATTTAAAATTCAAATAAAAGTTCTATTAATAATTAAACAATTTTCCATTTTTTTTTCCAATAATATTTAATTTTCGAAAAACTAAAAACTTGGTATTTGAAATATTATTCGAATATGTACTCGGTTTTTTATTTCAATATTTGTTCGAATACCTTTTTCCAACTTTTAAGACTTTTAAATATCTAAACATTACAATTCAAAGAAAAATTCGATTAATTGTTCGATTTTTTTAATCGATTAAGTATTCGAATAATTTGAATTTATTTTCAAATTTTAAAATATTAAAAAAATGCATTTTGCACCGAATAATTATTTAAAAATTTTTTAAAATTTTTTGAATAACTAAACATTTGCAATTTAAAATGTTATCCGAATAATTGTTCGGTTCTTTACTTAAATATTTTTTTCCAATTCCTTTTGAGATTTTCAAATATAGGTTTTTACTCTCAAATTAACTGTTTTTCGAATCAAATTAAATTATTTTAAAATCAAACACAATTTTTTTCAAAATAAATTAAACTTTATTTAAAACAAATTAAACTATTTCCAATGTAAATTCAATATTTTGCATGTCTAATACAATTTCTTTAATTACGTATTCATTCTTTTTAATTTCAAATTGATTTTTTTTCATATCAAATTAAATTTTTTTTAGCTAAGCTTAATTTTTCTAAAGAACTTATATTAAGTTTATTTCATATTTTATTATTTGTAAAATTGACTTAATTCTTGTCAATATATTTTATTTAAATACTATTAAAAAAGCGATATTTTTATACATATGAAATTTTTTAATGCAAATGCTCTCCAGAAGCAGCTAGTGGTAGATTCATTGTCATGTCAACATAATAATTATTGCAATCTGATGGTGTTACAGATTCTACGGAACGTTTAATAATCGTAACTAAGTCATTATTATTTTCTGGATCCGAAAGCAAATTCCGAGCACAGAGTTTAGTTTTTGAAAAAACTTTTTCTATGGGATTTAGCATAGGAGAGTATGGAGGAAGAAAAACTAAAATATGACCAGACTCCGCAATTTTATCTTTCACTGCCTGCGTTTTGTGTATCTGAGCATTATCTAGAAAAAGTTTTTTCAAAAACTAAACTCTGTGCTCGGAATTTGCTTTCGGATCCAGAAAATAATAATGACTTAGTTACGATTATTAAACGTTCCGTAGAAGTAACACCATCAGATTGCAATAATTATTATGTTGACATGACAATGAATCTACCACTAGCTGCTTCTGGAGAGCATTTGCATTAAAAAATTTCATATGTATATAAATATCGCTTTTTTAATAGTATTTAAATAAAATATATTGACAAGAATTAAGTCAATTTTACAAATAATAAAATATGAAATAAACTTAATATAAGTTCTTTAGAAAAATTAAGCTTAGCTAAAAAAAATTTAATTTGATATGAAAAAAAATTAATTTGAAATTAAAAAGAATGAATACGTAATTAAAGAAATTGTATTAGACATGCAAAATATTGAATTTACATTGGAAATAGTTTAATTTGTTTTAAATAAAGTTTAATTTATTTTGAAAAAAATTGTGTTTGATTTTAAAATAATTTAATTTGATTCGAAAAACAGTTAATTTGAGAGTAAAAACCTATATTTAAAAATTTGTAATTCAAAAAATTATTGGTTTTTATTGGGTTATTTCTTTATACATTTTAAAAAGTTTAAAAAATATAACTTTTCGAATAATTATTCAGTTTTTTATCAGAATATTTTTTTTAATTTCTTGAATAATTAAACATTGGCAACTCAATAAATTATCCGGTTTTTATTCGATTATTTTTTTCAATATTTTTGTAATGTTGAAATGTTTTAAAATTTTCAATTTAAAAAATTATTCGAATAATTATTCGGTTTTTATTCGTTTAAATAAACGGTTTTTTATTCGAATATTTTTTTTCATTTTTTAATATTTAAAAATTAGTAAAAATTATTCGGTTTTTCTTTGATTAATTAACCGGTTTTTTATTAAATTAATTTTTTATTTTAAAAGTAAAAAGAATTATGTAGGTTTTTGTGAAGTTTTAGGCTAATAATTTTTTGCGTGCACCCTAACTTTTATTTTTCTTTTATAAAGGTACTTTAGGTGTCTTTTTGGTTTGCATGTACGTATGTATGTATTTTGTTTATATTATACGAAAATTTACATATACATATACATATATATATATATATATATATATATATATATATATATATTGTATATGGATTTTATACTCTTGTACTTGATGTATGCTAAAAATGTAATGTAAGAACACACAGACTTTTATATTCATTTATAAATAACGATGCTTTTTAGTTATATACGCTTGTCTTGGTCTGGTATAGTAAAATTAAACCAAAATATCCAAAAAGAACGTTAAAAAATGTGTGTCTCAACTAAAAAAAAAAAAAAAAAATCCAGTAAGATATCTAAAAAAATATTAGGAGGGGTTGCTTACAAAAATGTTGAAGTGACATAGAAATGTCAAGCCCAAAGGTATTCTTCTAGTTTTAATCATTTGTAGAGAGATTTTTTTTATTATACAAAAATTGTTGTTATTTTTTAATTTTTAATTAAACTAATTTAAAGTTTATTTAGCATGAAGTTTAAGGTAGAACATTAAATAAAAAAAAAAAAAAAAAAAAAAAAGATAGGAAAAGAAAATCGCCTGTGGTTTTTAAAAATGAATTTATTTGAAGAAGTATGGGACATACCCCAGCGTGCCAAAGATTTTTTTATTTAACTTTTAAAATTGTTTTTTTTTTAATACATAACATTATAGACAAGACGGAGATTAAACAATTCCTTTTAAATTAAATTACCCCAGGGGTTAAAATACCCCCCAGATATTACTAGATCCTATAGCTTCCTTGAATTCTTAATAAAATATACAGGAATTTAATTAAAATATTTTCTTATAACTCAAAATTCTTTTGTACAAAATTTGTTTTCACTAACTCTATTTTATTTCATTTTTATCATAGAAATCATTTTGTGTGTCCCAAATTTCTTTTTAAAACTTTTGTTACACTTCATTCAATTCAAAGAGGAAACAAACAAAAAGAAAAAAAAATCAATGAAATTATAATGCAATAAATAATATCAAATTAAAGGAAAAAGAAAAAAATGAAATAAAAAATTCTACTGATGTCTATAATAAAAAAATAAAAAAAGAAGGTTGAAGTCTATTATTCACTCCATACATACACACACAAACACACATTCCATGTTCCTGCCAAGTGTTATACAAATTTCGACATCATAGAACCTAAGAAAAAAAAAAAAAAAAAAAAAAAAAATAAATAAAAAAGAGAAATATTGAAAAATAATAATGACTGTCGCAATATTACATGTATTAAACAGATTTATTTTCACAATCATAGTATAATAAATAATTAAATTAAGCGTAAATTTTGTTTTATCGTTACCAAAACGAGACTGAATAAATAAGAGTAAAATGTATGAATAAAATAATTAATTATCCATCAAGTGTTTGGTTGTGTATCATTGCTGTGAAGTGTTAGTGTGTGAGTGTGCGAGCGTGTGTGTAGTTTTTACGAATGAGTGATCGCGTTGGTATTAGTTCAACAGCAGGCCGTTATGCTCGTGTGAGTCCTTCGCCGGGTCGTGGTACTAAAGTTGCATATGCACCATGTCCTCTATTCGATGCTCAGGATGTCGAATTGGGTGGCAATTGCTTGGCCATACCAATGTCATCATTACAGCCGCCACCAGCTCATGGCAAGTCATCAATAAACCTAAATGGAAATAGCAGCAATAATAATAATCAGCAGCATCATAATCATTATAAAAAGGGTGAGTTATACTGAAAAAATAATAAGAGAAAATATGAATACAATTTTCGTGAAGACAAATAGATATGGAAGTGACAAAATTACATTTTGATGTAATGGAATTATCATATATTTAAATTATTGAAATATTTTATTCGTATTTTTTGCAGAAGAAATTTATTGAATAAAATAAAAAAGTCTAAATTTAATAAATCCTTTGAGATAGATTTTTAAAGCAATCTAAAGAAAAAATTTGATATCTATGATTAATAATCGAGTAATTATAAGGTTTTTGTTCGATGCATTTTTTGTACCAATATATTTTTTAGGTTTTAAAAGATATCAAATTAACTATTCGAATAAGTATTTGATCAAAATTCTGAATGATTAAAATTAAAGCAATTCAAACATTTTACTTATGTACGGATAATTTATTCAAATAATTATTAAAATAATTAGTCAAATAATTGTTGGATTGTTATTCGAATTGTTCCGAATAATTACTCGAATAATTATACAAATAATTATTTGAATAATTATACGCATAATTATTCATTTTTATAAATTTTTAAAAGTTCTGAAAACTTGCAATTGAGAAAGATTATTTAGTTTTTTATTCGATTAATTTTTCGAATAATATTTCAATTCTTTTTAAAAATACCCAAATGTTTAAAAATATTGAAAAAATTAAAAATTTCTTGAAACTACTTTAGGTTTTAAATATATTAAATCAATTATTCGTTAAATTATTCGAATAATAAATCCAAAACTATTATAATATAATATAATTATTTATACAATTATTTATATTCGGATAATTTAAAAAAAATAATTTTTACTAAAATTATTCGAAAAAAAAATATTATTTAAAATTATCCGTATTTAATTCGATTAACTAACCGATTTTTATTCGAATAATGGTTCAACTCATTTTTAAAAATAACCAAAATTTTAAAAATATTGAAAAATTCACAATACTTTAAATTACTATTAGGTTTAAAAAAAAATATTAAATTAATTATTCGATTAATTATTTCTATAATTATTCGATTAAAATTCAGAAAGAATGTAGTTAAAGCAATCCACTAATTTTATTTATATTCGGATAATTTATAAAATTATTTTTTTTCAAAAAATTACTAGAATAATTGTTTGATTGTTACTTTCTTTTATAATATTTCTCGATTAATTATTCGTTTAGTTCGAATAATTACTCCGACAATTTTTATTTATTAATTTTTTTTTGAAATTTTAAAATGTTTATATAATTGCAATTAAAAAAAATATATTAAATTTTTTATTCGAATTATTATAACAATAATTTTCTTTGAAATTTTCAAATTTTGAAAAGTTTTTAATAAAAAAAGTTATTTCGTTTTTATTCGATTAATTAGCCGGTTTTTTTTATTCGAATATTTTTTCATTTCATTTGATGTTTAAAAATATTTAAATATTTAAAATTTTGCAATTTATAAAATTGT
The DNA here is from genome assembly GCA_932274085.1 of Protocalliphora azurea. Lineage (NCBI taxonomy): Eukaryota > Metazoa > Arthropoda > Insecta > Diptera > Calliphoridae > Protocalliphora > Protocalliphora azurea. Next base: position 26,447,945 of record OW026521.1, on the reverse strand, counting down.
ACAATTAATTATTGCGATTGATCATATGAATAATTATCCGAGAAATTATTCGAATAATTATACGAATAATTATTCAAAAAATTATTCGAATAATTATACGAAAAATTATTTGAATAATTCTGAATAATTATAATTTTGTAATAATAACAATTTAAATTTTAATTGCTTTTTTTTGTATAATTATCCGGTTGATTATTCGATTTGTTTATATTTATATAAAATGTAAATATTACATAAAAAATAAATTCTTTACATAGTGTCAAGAATGAGTAACTAATTTAATTTAATTGTTATTTAGATATTGTGGCTTATAACTTGTTTAAAGTATGAAAATTACTTGAAATTTCTGTAGTTTACTTAAGGTCAACAATATGTAAAGAATGTAAAAGTCTTGCTTTAAAATTGCCCAAAATAAAGAATAGGTAAATATGTAACATCATAATGCTGTAATTTAAGTATTTTTTTTTTAACTGTAATTAATTGATTTTTATGATTTAGTTTTTTTTAATTTTTTACATAAACAATTGAAATATTTACGGGGTTCAATTTTAAATTGTTTTAAGCTTCTTTTGATAAAAAGACTAAGGTAGAAAAATTTTTGGTTGGTTTAAAAATATATATTTAAAATCAATATTATTTCATTTTATTGTTTTATAACTGAAAATGTTTTAGTGCTATAAATGATTATCTCCCCTTACAGTAATTAAAATTATAACTTCATATTTATTACTTTCGAAAAAGTAAAAACATTCTAAAGTGTTATACATAAGGCAATTACAATTACAAATTTATTGTTTTCTTTTCTATAATCTATGTCAAAGCTATTATTGTTGTCAGGGTAATAGTATTCTAGTATTTGTAAAAAAAAAACAAATCAAAACTATAACCCTCCTACTCTTTTCCTTATAACTTATAACAGCTCTTAACTATTTTTCTTTATGATTGAAGTGTTTTTATTATTATTTTTTTTTGTTTCAAAAATTCTTTTATAGAATTTCAAAATAACAACTAACAGGCATAACAAGAAATACAATTGTCAATTGAATTGTTTAAAACTTGTTTCTTTACTCTTTTCATTTCATTGCATTCACAGCATTTGATTAATTTCTGTAAAACTTTCTTACCAGAAACAAATGTAATATTTTCTTTTTTATTTTTTTACTTTTTTGCCAATTAACAATTTTTTTTTAATTCTCGAATATAAACATAAAAATTTTGTTGTTATATTTCTATCTCTTGACTATTTTTTTGTCTCTTAATTAGGGTCAAGTTTGGTGACTTTGTGTTTTCTTTTTTTATTACAAATAAATCTTATTCATTCATAATATTTTATAGAAAAAGAAAATAATACTCATAAAAAGAATTTGCAGAGATTAAACGCATTAAATTAAATATTATTAAAAATAGCTAAGCACAATGGGCAGATGTAAAAGAAAAATTTAACAAATTAATTTGAAAAGTGTACGAGTAGAATTAAAACAAAAATAATTCGCATAATGTAAAAATTACTTAAACAATATATTATATTGAGTAAAAATTTAAGTTTTTGGTTTTATAATTAAATATATATATATATATATATATATATATATATATATATATATATATATATATATATATATATATATATATATATATATATTAGAATTACATGCAAACATAAATGTTTACTTACATAATGTCAACAATGTATAAGGAATGTTAGAAAACTCATATTTAATTTTTACAACTAATTTTGTATGTAAAATGCTTAAAATACTTCAAAAATCATTATTTACATAGAGTAAACTATAGGTAAATAAAAATGTTAAAAGAACATTTTACATTATTTTGCTCAAAAATTCAATAGAATTGAAAACTAGGCAAAAAATATATTGTTTACTTCATGCCAATAAACATTATTAAGTATAATTTTTTAAATTTTATAACAATAAATCTGAATTAAATGTTTAAATTATTAAAAAAAAACTTGTTTACATAATGTCAACAATAATAAAATAAAACTATTGGTAAAAAAAAACTATTAGTCGTTAAAATTAGGTTAAAAATCATAATGTAAATATTGTAAAATATTGTTATTATGTGTTTTGTAATTAAATTTTAAGCAAAAGTTTGTAAATTTCATAAAAAAGAAATTATTATTTACATTATGACAACAATACATGAATAATAAAACGAACTTATAACCGATAAAGTTGGATTAAATACTTGTTAAATTATGAAAATTACTTAAAATAACTTAATTGTTTACAAGTGTAAACTAAGAAAAATAAATTTTCTTTTAGTTTATAAACATAATTCTACGTAAAATATTAAAATTACACAATTAATTGTAACTAAATATGTTACATTATTTACCATAAGCAAAATGTTTTAAATTTGGTTAAAGAAATTTATTATTTACATTATGACAACAATAAATGAATAATACAACGAACTTATAACCCATAAAGTTGGTTTAAATACTTGTTAAATTATGAAAATTACTTAAAATAACTTAACTGTTTACAAGTGTAAACTAAGAAAAATACATTTTCTTTTGGTTTATAACCATAATTCCATGTAAAATATTAAAATTACACAAAAAAATTAATTGTAACTATAAATATGTTACATTATTTAGCAACTATTGACATTATGTAAACAATTAAGTATTAAAATTGATGAATTTTGCTTCAAAAATTGCCAATGTATGCAAATTACTTAAATAAGCAATTATTTACATAACGTCAACATAATAAAACAATTTTTTACATAGTATCAAAAATATGTAAGCTATATAAACATTTTTATGCAGTTATATTCCCATAATTTTACGTTACATATTCAAATTACACAAGAAAATCAATTCTTTACATAGTGTCAAGAATTCAGAAACAACAATAATGAGTTTTTTGTATCAAAAGTATTTAAATTATGAAAATTACATACTAAATCTATTGTTTGCATAGTGTCAACAAAATGGAAAAAAATGTAAAATACCATTAAATTGATTATTTATGTATAAATTAAGAAAATTTCACAAATAAATCTATTGTTTACACGATGTCAGTAATGTAAAAAATGTGTAAGATAATTTTTAAATGAATAAAATTACTATAATTTAGTTTAAAGTACTAAAAATACCTAATAAAATAATTGATTACATAGCGTAAACAACAGGTAAATAATGTAATAAAATGTTAATTGTGGTATTTTGCTTTAAATTACATGGTGCCAATAATGTGTAAATGTGGAAAATATCATTAAATCGATTTATTTTACCAGATTTTATATAAAATAGGAAAATTACATGATAAAACTATTAATTACCTTGTGTCAAAAATATAAAAATTATATAAATTAACTTTTTTTGGGGGTTTTATGACCATTAATCTAAGGTAGTTATTAAATTTACACAGAAAATCAATTGTTTACATGCTTACAATAGGTAAGCAAAATAATAAGGTTATAATCTATGAATTTTGCTTTAAAAGATGAAAATTACTGAAAAAAATAATTATTTACATAATGTCAACAATGTGTAAATTATGCAAAACACTATTAAATCGATTTATATTAACATAATTTTGTGTAAAGTACGAGCATTAAAAGAAAAACCAACTGTTTGCATCGTATCAACAATGTAAAGTTACTTTTTTAGTTTTGTATATTTTTTTGTGTAATTTTATTTTATAAAATATTAAAATTACGCAAAAAATCTAATGTTTACATAGTGTAAAAAATCGGTAAATGACATGACAGACTTATAATCAAAGAATTTGGGTTAAAAAAATGTAAATGTGTGAAAACAATATTACAAAAATAATTGTCTACATTATGTCAACAATATGTAAAATAACTATTAAATCATGTTATATTACTACAATTGTATTTAAAATATCAAAATTACATAAAAAAAATATATTATTTACACAATGCCAAAAATGTGTAACATATAAAAATTAATAATAAATAGAATTTTAAACTATAAAAATTAAATATATATATATATATATATATATATATACGATACGAAAAAAATTAATAAAATTACATGAAAAATCTATTGCTTAAATAGTGTAAACATTAGGTAAATTATATAATAAAGTTATATTTTTATAAAGTTATATTTTTAATAAAATTACATGAAAAATTGATTGTTTACATAATGTAAACATTAGGTAAATTATATAATAAAGTTATATTTGGAGTTCTTGGTTGTAAAAGTTGTTAAAGTATGAAAATTACTTTAGAAAATGAATTGTTTGCATAATGCCAATAATGTGTAAAGTAAGTAAATTGTCTGTTATTTTAAAATTACTAAAATTATAAAAAAGTATTAAAATTAGACTGAAAATTCAATGTTATAAAGTTATATTTGAGGTTTTTGTTGTAAAAATTGTTAAAGTATGAAAATTACTTTAAAAATTAATTGTTTACATAATGTCAATAATGTGTAAAATAAATAAAATACTTGTTATTTTAAAATTGATTACTAAAATTATAAAAAAGTATTAATACTATAGTAGACATCCTTTGTTTACATGGTGTAAACTTTAGGTAAATAATTTAAAAGTTGTTTGCATATTGCCAATAATGTATAAAAAAGGTAAAGGTAATTTTTATTTTTAAATTAAAAATAAAAAATGCTTTGTACTAAAAATTTATTGTTTACATGATGTAAACAATACGTAATTCAAGTACTAAAGTTATATATTAACATACATTGCTTTAAAGATCGTTAAATATTTAAAGTTACTTTTGAAATTTTTAATTTACATAAAGTCAGTTATAGGTAATTAGGTAAAAATCTTAAAAGTTATATTAAATCTATCTATGAATTTATATAAATTATGGAAAATAGGCGTATTAAAAACCCTTATTATATACTTAATGTAGACATTATGAGTAATATATTTTCTCCAGAAATTTGCAATTATTAAAAAGGAGCATAGAAGTGGAAAAATAAACGATTTTAGAAACAAATTAATTATTTACCCAATGCTAATAATAAAGTTATTCGATGTAAAAAATTTTTTAAGTTACTTTTTATCAATGCTTACTTATTATAGATTTTTACTTATTATAGATTTCTTCAAAATGTATATGACAAATTTTGCAGAAATCTTTAAATTATAATAAGTAAACAATTGTTTACATAGTGTAAATATTCCAGATGTTTCTTTTAAAAGGCAGAATTAAGCCCAAAAATTTATCTAAAATATAAGACAAAATTCTAAAACACAAACATTATTTGCTTGATGTGATTTTTGAAAAAGATTAACATTTTTTTTTACCATATTTTTCTTTTTGCCAACTCTTTACTCAATGTTAATGATAAAATTATTGGATGTAAAAAATGTTGTTAGTTAGTGAAGAAAATCTTTAAATTACAACAAGTAAACAATTGTTTATATTGTTGTAAACATTCAAGATATGTCTTTTGAGAAAAAAAAATTAAGCTCAAAAGTTTATCTCTTATTAGGAAAAAATTCTCTTTTAAAAAACATTATTTAACTGATGTGATTTATTTTTGAAAAATATTAAGATTATTTTGATCATATATTTTTTTTTACCAACCCACTGTTATGTGTTTATTTATAAATCTTTAACGAGCATTTGATTATTTGATGTTTTATTTTTCATGTGCTAATTTTACGTTGACAAAATTTTTGCTCTCTCTCAAAGATTTTGAATTAAATCAGTTTGAAATTTGTGTTCGAAACGTTAAAACATACCAATAAGATCATTAAATAGAAATTTTTGTATAACAAAAATAACAAACAAAATATATATGTATTTTGTGATTTTTTTTCCTGTAACTAATTAAGTAAAAATTTTACTTTTTTATGTGGTATTAATGTGTTAAATTGTAAATAAAAAGTAAATAAATTGTTTAAAATAAAAAAAATAAATAAATTAAAAAAATTGGAAAAAAGAAAAATAAATAAATAAAAAAAAAATCATTCATATTTTTGTAGCCTAAAAAAACTATAATAAACTTATAAAAATACAAAAAACAAGTGTGGCTATATGAATTATTATTATGTATGTATTAGAAAAAATAAAACAAGAAAACAAATCTCTAAAAATATTTCAAAAATAAATTTCATTTGATTAACTAAGGGATTTCAATTTTATCCTTTAGCTGATCGTATTTAAATATTTTAAAGTTCAATGATCTATTTGATAAAACACATTTGTTTTTATGTTTGTTTGGTTAAAATGTTTTAAATTGCTGCAGATTTTCTTTTTTTTTTTGTAAATTCTATGTCATCAAGGTCAAGGGCTTTAACGTTGTCTAGGCAAAAACAAATCTTTTGTACAAAAAGAAAATAATTAATTTCTCACATTTTCATTTGTTTATTTTTTTTTGTGTTTTACTCTTACAACCAAAAAATGTTACCAAAAAACAATAGAAAAAAAAAAAGAAATTGTGTTGTTGTTGTTTGTTTAGCGCTCTTTTATACACATCATTTACACATCACCATCATTATAATGAAGAGACAACAGAGCCTTAGTGTAAAAGGGGGGGGGGGGGGGGGTATTATTAAAAGTATTAAAAAAAATTGATTTCAAAAATAGTTTTTAAAAAAGTAATTACTAAGTTTCAAAAAGTAGGTACTTTTTTTTTAAAAGTACTTTTGTTTTAAATACCCTTTATCTATAAAGAAACATGTATGTACATGTTCATTGATGCTTGCCATATTTTAATCTGTCATTTTATATATTTAAATTATGCCAATTTTTTAAGATGAAAAAAAAAAAACAATAATAATAATAATAAAATGAACAGACACTCTTTACACTTAACTAGTCATGACATAAATTTGGCTGATAAACATATGGTTAAGAAAAATAAGAAAAATAGAAAAAATACTATTGACACAAAAATGTCAGTTAAAAAAATAACAGCTAAAAAAATGTTTGTATACGATACTATTTTAATTACACCCTTTTATTGGGTCAGACGGCCAGTTGTAGCCCCCCCAAAAAAAAAAAAAAAAAAAATATTTAGCCCAGTTATGTCTAACTTAGAAATGTCACACAGTGGGGCCAATTGCAAAATTTTTGGTAATAAATTTATATCTCCTAAATAACTGCTCGGATTGAATTAACATACATGGAAAAGTTGTAGAGGAGGATCTAAGCTTTCAGATAAATTATCCTGTAGTCAGCCTGTAATAATATGAGATAAGCTACAGGGTGTGAAAGTTGGCCAACTTGAGTATGTAAAAGATTCAAAAAATCGTAACTTCTACAAATCACTTCCGATTTCAAAGATTTTTATATTTATTGCTAAGATAAAGAAAACTTAGGCTTACTCAACTAAGTTATCTCTTACAGTTAAAAAGAAATTTACGTTTGAATTTGTGTTTTTTCTGCCTTGACTTTAATTAGTTTTTCGGGAACTAGCCCTGTGGTATATGAGGAAAAAATTCTTTAAAAATTCTTTAATTTCTAATATATTTCAAAAAATAATATGTAAAATAATGTTTTTGATTATCTCAATTCGTCTAGCCGTGAAAAATATTCAAAGTCAGCACTCTGAAATTACTAGCAAAAATTTCTATTTTTTTTTACAAAAATATAGTAAAATTCTTTCACTTTTTTCTCTAAGTTTTGTTAATAAGAAATTTTTTTCTTTACATATTTTAAAAGATAAGGCTTCATAAATGGTTAATAAAGAAATTTTGATTTGATTTTTTTATTGCACCCTACATGCAGCTTTGGTAGAAAATGATAAATTTTAGAAAAAAATTTCATGTTTATCGATTAATCAAAAAAAAAAAAAAAAATGTCACGCGAGTTTTTTCTTTAATTTTTTCATGCTGTTTCATTAAAAAATATATTTAGATCGATTTAGCATTAAAATGCTTCCCGCCCGGTAAGAAATGAATGCAGGAGTGCAGATTTTATGAAAAAAGTCAACTTTTCAAAAGACTTTTTTTGAATTGCTCAAAGAAGCATATTAACATTATATTAATACTATTATTTCTTTTGTATTATATAAAATAAACATTTGTCTTTCATTCTCCAAAAAATTTCTTAAATAGCTTCAACAGCCAATTTTTGGTAATTTTTCAAAAATAAATAAAATTGAAAAAAAGGTAAAAAAAACTAAAAAAATTATATTTTTTATATTTTTCAAGTAAAACTCCGTCTGCTTTCCAACAACTTATAAAATGTTAGAAGAATATAAAAATATACTTAATTACCAATTCATTGATATATAACATGTCTACATAGGTTGTTTTAAAAAAGATAATATGAAGTCCTCAAAATCGACCACTAGTGTTAAAACTCACTAAATACACTACTTCATAATAAGGGTACTCATTTAAACGCTTAAGTTTCCCATTTGTTCAATTGTGCAAATTTATGTGACATATTTCATTTCAAATTTCATTTTGAAATGTTATGCAATATTAACGATAAGAAAATAGGAAATCGTTGTAAATAATTGAAAAAATAAATGGACAATTAAACAATGCAAGTTTGCGAGACTAAATAATTGCGCTAACTCATAAGTTTTGTGCAAATGATTTTCCATACGATTTTTGACAGTTTATTTGAGAGTGTGCAAACTTGCACACATTGCATAGTTTGCGAGGGTTTTGCGCGTTTTCGTGAAGACCCTTAATAATTTATTGTGTAGAGCATGTACACGAAAAAAATTTTGCATTTTTAAATGTAAATATTTAATTACCTATAGGGGGTATCAAAAAAGTTTTATAATTTTATAAAACTGAAGACTCTAAAGAATACCAATATTCTTGTTATTTTTCTTTAAAATTATCACCCTCGAAAAGTATATAAAAATTGTAAAAATTCGAAAAAAAAATTAACACACTTTTCGCCCCATTTTTTAAGAACTTTTGTAAATATTTGAATTTTTTTACAGTTTACTAGTTTTTTTGACACTATATCGACTATGTTTATAATATTCAGAATTTGCAGATTCAGTAAAGTATCAAATCTATATCATATTGCTTAGAGGGACTGAAATAAAATTTTAAAAAATTTGTTGTTACACATTTTATAAGAAAATTTGTTATTTTTTTTTTTTTGATGTTTTAAAATTTTTAAGATATTTTGACGACTAATCTTTCGAAACTCAAAATGTAAATGTATATAGTGTAGCCGCAAGTCTTCACAGAATCATAAACCTTTTAGTTTTTTTTTTTCAATACTGTATACATGATATTTGCAATTTAAAATGTAAACATTTTTTTTTACATCCCAGCAAAAACTTTTTGCTTCTCGGTAATGGCAACTACTTATTAAAGTAGTTTCTTGGTAATGAGGCCTCATTATTATTATTATTTGCCTACTCTGTATTACATAAATAAGTACTCATTAGTATAATAGCACAGTAATATTGCAATCAAGTGGATGAGTTTACTAGAGCGCTGTATTAACAACCAGAAGGTTGTTGGTTCAACCCCATTCTGTTGCTTTTAGTTTTTTTTTTTTTTTTTAACAAAATGTCTAAACAAATATTTTAAGCTAAAAAGAGATTTTGTCGCTTAGCCAACTAGGTGCGAGATGGTGTACTGAATAAGATGTTAATCATTAAAAACGAATGGTTAATTTGTGTCCAAGTTCGAATCTCACTGACAGCAAATTTTTTTATTTTTTTTATTTTTATTTCCGTTTAGGTACATATTTTTGAGTACCCCTAGAGTCAAAAACTACATGAATTTGTGCACAACTCGAACAAAAATAACTAGTTATTCAGGCAAAAAATAAGTAGTTTATTTTTGTTTCCAATTATACCTGCTAGCTTACCAGGAAAGCAAGGTTTTCGCTGGGATGCTTTATTTCCATATGTGGGTATACGCACACAATTGCTTGTGTAAAGAGATAATATTCTTAATAATCGATTAAATTTATTAAATATTGTTTATTTTTGAAAAATTGCCAAAAATGTGCTGTTCAAGCTATTTGAATGATTTTTGGAGGATTGAAAGACTGATATTTATTTTATACAATACATAAGAAATAATATTAATAATATAATGCTAACAAGCTTTTTTGTTCAATTAAAAAAAAAAATTATTTTCAAAAAGTTTACTATTTTCATAAAATCTGCACTCCTGCATACATTTTTGGCTGGGCGGGAAACAGTTTAATGCTAAATCGATCTATATATATTCTTTAATAAAACAGCGTTAATAAATTAAAATAAATCATATGACATTTTTCAAACTTATCGATAAACAAGAAATTTTTTTCTAAAATTCACCATTTTCGATTAATGCTGGATATAGGGTGCAAATCTAAATCATTTTAAAATTTCTTCATTAACTATTTATGAAGCCTTGTCTTTTGAAATATTTAAAGAAAAAAAAAAAAAATATGTTATGAACAAAACTTTGAGAAAAAAGTGAAAGACTTGTACCATAGAATACAACTAGAAGTTTATGTGAGAGGCAAAAACCTAATTTAGTTGACAAAAACCCAATTCATGCAATAGCAAAATACTTGCAGTCACATATGTTTTGTTTTTGTGTTTTGAAAAAAAAAAAAATGAATAATTTTTTTTTAATTTATTTTGAACTGCCTCTCACATAAACTTCTAGTTGTATTCTATGACTATATTTTTGTAACAAAATAGCTACTTTTCATACTGATTTTAGAATGCCGACTTTGAACATTTTTCACTGCTAGACGAATTGAAATAAACCAAAAATTTTTTCAACATATTATTTCGGAATGTACTGCAAATTACAGGATATTTAAAAAAATCTTCCATATATCTCAGGACTAATTCCCGAAAAACTAAATAATATTGCGGAAAAAAATCAAAAACTAAAAATTCAAGGGTACATATTTTTTTTAACAGTAAGACATTACTTAGATGGGTAACCATGTTTTTTTTTATCTCGCCAAGCAAAAGAAAAAAAATCTTTGAATTTGGACTTTTCTCGTAGATGCTACGACTTTTTTAAACTTTTACATACTCAAGGTGGTCAACTTTGACACACTGTAGCCTATCTTGTATTGTATTACGGGCTGATTACAAGATAATTTTTCTAAATTCTTAGGTTAGAGAAGGATCTTTCCTATACATTTCAATTCGATCCGACCAGTAGTTTATGAGATACAGATTTATTAACAAAAACTTTGCGATTGGCCCCACTGTGTGCCATTAAAAAAAAGAACAATACTAGACAAGGGAAATAATGTTTTTATTTTTTTTTTATTTGGAAAATATAAATTCCTTTGTGGCTTTTGTTTTTACTAGAGCATATTTGAAGTAAAGTACGTTAGAGAATAGTTACAATACAGTTTAACACAAAAATGTCAATTAAAGAAATCTTTACAAAGCGAAAACCAAATAAAATAAATCTAAATATTATCAAGTGTAACATCAATTTTTAAAAGTACATAGAAAACAATGAAAATTAATTTCAATTTCAAAATTGTTTATATTAATTAAATTTTAATTTGACTTTGCTCCAGTCAAGAATTTTTTTTCAATTGATTTTTTTTTCAATAATTTTAATTAAAATTCTAATTAAATCAATTATATAAATAATTAAATTTTTGGCTTAAAATCAACTGAAATTTTAATTGAATTAACTAAGAAATAAGAAAATATGAACACTATTTTAGAATAATATTTGTATTCTATATAAACGAGAATACATATAAGGAATTAAAAAAAAATTTGAAAATTTTAAGAAAAAATATTAAAAAATTTTTTTCTTCTGACACCTACGTCAATTTGTGCTTTTATTAACCAATATTTATGAATGCAAAGTCTGTTCGAGTTAATCACTTTTATTAATGCGCACAAAAGTTGTGGAGATTTAAAGTTTAAATTTTCAAAAAAATCTTAAAAATAGAGGATCTACTTTAACGAAACCAAAACGTCGCGATTTCATAAAACATCTAAAGTGCTATTAGTATATGTCAAAGCTATTACTAAATTTTTAATAGTTATCAAAGTACACTGAAAAGAAAACATTTTTAATTTCTTTTTTTTAATTTCATTTTTCGCACAAAAATAATTGTGGGTAGTAACAGATATATTTTGGAACATTTTGCTGAAAAAATTAAATGAATATCAGTACTGGTTTGAAAAATAGGGTCGTTTAAACTTTGGTTGGTAGGTTGGTTGGTTTACGTGGTAGCCCGTAAATTTACGGGCAATCAATTAGACTCGTTAGATTCCTTTTTGATGGGTCCACACTACTCGCCAGGTGAATGAGTTGGATTGAGTCTGTAATGAGATAGAAGTGTAGGGAAGAAAAATGAGAATATAAATTAATTAGATCCAGCCTGTAGCATTGAAATATTTAATAATGTCACTGAGCAAAGACCTGCGGCGAGGAATTTTATCGGCGGCGGTGGCTTGTGTTAAAAAGCTTCGGCGGCGGCTTAAAATCGGCTGTCAGCCGGCTGATATTACTCACATATTTTTCTAATTAAAAATTTTATATTTTCATGCCCCATTGATTAACATTGTTCATAAAAATAGGACGAGGTTTTTTCCAGCGAAAGTATAAACAGAATTATTATTTTATTGAAAAAATAAAAAAAAAAAAAATATGCGAGTGATCTAAGGATATTTTTGGATTTTTACATAAAATATTATAATAATTGTTTCCATATTAGAATAAGAAATGGTCTCCTCCGATATGAAAAAATATCAGTTCTTAAGATATGCTAAAGAAATAAAAAAGTACAATAAATAATGGAATTTATATCAATTATTTTGATAATTCCCAACCACATATCGTTAGTGAATAGAAGTAATTTATTAGCTGATAATAGATATTTCGCAGGATGTCGATTAAGGCTGATTAAAATTTATTAGCAACTGTTAATATTATTTTTTTTACAGTATTAGCATAAAAAATAATCAATTATAAGTAACCAAAAATACTTGATTGATTTATAATTATTTGAAGTTCAAAATGATGCAAATATTTTTCTTTCATATTTAAATACAACATAAATGGCAAACTGCATTAAAATAATAAAAAAGTTTCGTTTTTAACATATTTTTTCAAAAAGTATTTAAAAACGGCGGCTGCTTTTAAGCTGAGTAAAGCCGAAAATTTTACGGCGGCGACTTCCAAATTTTTCTCGGCGGCTCGGCTTAGCCGAATTTCAGCCGTTCGGCGCAGGTCTTTGTCACTTAGTCTAGTGTCAGATATGTCACAGAGGTTGTCTAATTGGTACCTTCCCAGAAATTTATGTTTGATTGCGTTCAAGGCTGGGCATTTGCATAGAAGATGATATACTGTCTCCTCCTTCTCGCGATTGTCACAACTATGACAGTATTCATTGTAAAAGAGACCAAGTCTGCTTGCATGCTTCCCGATCGTCCAGTGACCTGTAAACAATGCTATTACTCTCGAGATTTCGCCATCTATTTTTCGCCTTTTCTAGATAATGTTTTTGGATTCTGCTTTTGACTGATCCTAACGGGATTGCGACAGAAACCTCTAAGGAGGCATTCATAGCAGAGCCTGCCCGGGCTAATTCGTCCGCCTGTTTATTACCATAGTAATCCCTATGCGCAGGAACCCAGACCATAGTAATGTCATACAGTCGACTTAGTCCTAGCAGTTCCTCTTTACACTGTCTGACTATAATTGAGGGTCATTTGGGTGATTTGAGTGATAGAATTGCCGCTTGGCTGTCGACAAATAAACCAATATTTCCTTGAATATTTCTATCGCGAATTAGTTTACACGCTTTCCTGACCGCTAGAATTTCCGCTTGGAATACGCTTGCCTCATTAGGGAGTCTATATGAGTGTCTAATTCCAAGATCGTTAGAGAAGACACCAGAGCCGACACCGCAGTTCATCTTTGAGCCGTAAGTCGTTTAAACCTTACCACTGATGATAATTTTCTTTTGTAATTTATTATTTTAAAATTCGAAATATAATACGAAATATGTGGGGCTGATTTTTAGGACTAAGAACATATTTTTTGGTCCATAAAATTATAAGTCCTTAGAATATTTTGACGCCAGCTGAATTTTAGTATTAAGCAAATAATAACATCAAGTCAGCAAGTGAAATATGTTTGGCAATGAATACCAATGTAGAAGATTTAAACTACGTTTCATTATTTAATTATTTTTCTTTTTCATAATATCAATTTTAAACCATCAAGATGATTCTTTAGAGATATTTTTCGATGGTTTAAAATCATATCTTATATTGAAAAAATTAAGAACAAAATTAGAAAATTTAAGAAAATTTTTCAAATTGCATAAAATTTTTTGCATATAAAAATTTGTTAACGCCATTTTGACTAGGACGTATCATTTATTAATAAATCTGGTTTACGCAATATTTTTTACAATTTCTGTAAAAGCGGAATTTGTCAATACAAATATTTACGTCAATTATATGAAAGTTTGTGAAGATGCTATCCCATGTCTGGTTTCCTGACCTCAACGAGATATACATTAAACTGTAGGTAATCACTTCGTCTTTAAAATTCTGCCCTCTAAATTTAAATTCACTGAATGGCACAATATATATAAAAATTAAAAATTAAATTTATGTGCTTAATATCATACATAGTTTTGCTCTGAATACATATGTATGTGTATATACATTTTAAAAAGGGTAAGATCTTTTCTATCTACACAGAAAAAAGTCACCAATCTCCAAACATATTAGTAAATAATTTATTCAATAAAAAACACATCAATTATTAAAAACTGTAAAAAATGAAAACAAAACAAATTTTTTCAATAAAAAAATTGATCAAATCAATCAATTAGATAATTGAATGAATTAAAAATTATATCAATTATTAAGAACTGTGAAAAATGAAAACAGAACAAATTTTTTCAATAAAAAAATTTGATGATTGAATGAATTAAAAATTTAAGTGGGAAATAAAATTTTACTTAAATTTACTGTTTATTTCATATTTACTTGAATATATTTATTAAATTTAGATGCAAAATTAAACAACTGTGTTAACTGTGTTAATTTTTTCTGTATTGTGACGAACAAGAGTCAGATATTCGTTTGTGCGCACATGAATTTATTTTATAATTAAAACATTAAGGAAATTTATTATATTTATTATTTTCTTTGATTTATAATTAAATTCTGGATATAATATTTTTCGTTTATATATTATTCATTATGTTTTGTAGAATATAAGTAAAATGAATTTGGAAGTTTTGATATTGTGGGGTATACTACACGTATAACACATAGTGTACCATACAAGTCTGCATGAATGAACAATGCATAAAACATATATTAATTGAATATATTTCAAATTACAATTCACATTGTTCTATACGTAATGCAGACTAATCATAAACATAATTGAGTGAAACACTTATAATTGAGTCCACTTCAAATAGGAAATATTTTGATTGGTCAAGGAACAAAAGTTACTTGATATCAATGCCAACTCCATGATACCGAACGATTGCTCGACAGCAATCGGTGAGTGAGTGCATGGCCAGCAATCTAAGCGGACAATATTTAATTAGGCACAGAATTTTATTAGGTTTAATTAAACAATTTCTAAGGTAAACTTGTAGTCACCATCCATTTAGATCAGAATCTTATTCGACTAAGTAGGTGGATTAAGGCTCTGGAGTTGTTTTGGCAGAATAGAATTTTATTCAGTCTGCCAGAAAGACAGTCGAAGTGGAAAGCCCCTATCTGGTCAGGAAAGAATTTTATTTGACCAGGGCAAATAAAGGCGATCGATGACTACGGCAAACGTTGTTTACGTTGATTAACAATTTTATTAAGTTCAACGTAGACAAGTTTATGTAATTGTGACTGGATTTGACTCTGGAAGCCGTAAGCTTCATCCCAGCACATAGTGAAAACACGTCGGAGTGGAAAATCCCTATTTGGTCAGGAAAGAATTTTATTCGGCCTGGGCAAATAAATTCGGTCGATGACTACGGCAAACCTTGTTTACGTTGATTCAAAATTTTATTCAGTTCAACGTGGACAAGTTTATGTAGTTATGACTGGATTTGATTCTGGAAGCCGTGAGCTTCATCTCAGCACATAGTGAAAACACGTCGGAGTGGAAAACCCCTATCTGGTCAGGAAAGAATTTTATTCGGCCTGGGCAAATAAATTCGGTCGATGACTACGGCAAACCTTGTTTACGTTGATTCAAAATTGTATTCAGTTCAACGTGGACAAGTTTATGTAGTTATGACTGGATTTGACTCTGGAAGCCGTGAGCTTCATCCCAGTACATACCCAGCAAAAACTTTGCTTTCCTGGTAAGTTAGCAGGTATAATTGGAAACAAAAATAAACTACTTATTTTTTGCCCGAATAACTTGTTATTTTTGTTCGACTTGTCCACAAATTCATGTAGTTATTTTTTGACTCTAGGGGTACTCAAAAATATGTACCTAAACGAAAACAAAAATAAGAAAAACAAAAAAATTTTGCCGTCAGTGAGACTTGAACTTGGACACACACTAACCACATAGCATCCTAAGCGACAAAAACTCTATTTAGTTTAAAATATCTTTTTAGATATTTTGTTATAAAAAACTGACTAAAAACCTTCTGGTTGTTAATCCGGCGCTCTAGCCAACTCATCCACGTGATTGCAGTATTACTGTGCTATTATACTATTGAGCACTTATTAATGTAATACAGAGTAGGCAAATAATAATGATGCCTCATTACCAAGAAACTACTTTAGTAAGTAGTTGCCATTACTGAAATCCAAAAAGTTTTTGCTGGGTAGTGAAAACACGTCATTACAATGTAATGAAATTTAAAAAACTTAAATTGGTAAATAGATATTCGTTAAAAAAACTTTTAAAGCCGTTCCCGATTTTGGTGATATATAGAAAATTCTAAAAATAGTATAGTAATCTACTCATCCATATCTATAAACTACACTATTTTACATTCCAAGTGGTTTTTCTTTGTAGCACCGTGTTATTAATGTGTTTAATACAAAACTATAATTTTTATATGAATATAAACAATTTTATACAGAAATGAATATTATATATATTTTTCCTTTTATTTAATTTGTAGAGTATTTTCATGCTTTGTTGATCCCCCCCTCTAACTGTCACATAAAATTGTTCATATATCAAATCTAATAAATGGTTGCCATAAAATTAAATCAATTTCAAAATTATATCAAAATTATTTGGTGTTTTAACAATAATAAATCTAACAATTACCCCTTAAATATTTAAAAGTCATATAAAGATTTAGCAAAAGAAAATTTATGATGCATAATGACATTTTTGCATTTCATTTATATGCAAAACAAAAAAAAAAAAAAAATTGTGACAATTGAAAAATATCATTAAATTTGGGGGTAGACTTGTTGATAGCGTAAATATTTTATTCAGTTGTTTGGGTGTAAGTGGGCTTAAATTTTGTGCAAAAAAAATATTTATAGGGGCTGAATAATAAATAATTGCTTAGATTACCTACCTAGTTGGCATTAGAATTTCTGACATACAGAGATGTACAAAATTATTCACACACATGTTTTTGTGTTTAAATCTTCTAATCGAATAAATTTATATATATGATTGATTTACATAATAAGTGGATTTAATAGTAGTAAATTTACAACAAATAAAAAAAATTGTCATAACTCTTAAAATTACAAGATAACAGACACAAATTACAAATTAGAACTAATTTAGTACGGACAAATTTATTTGCACAGTGGCAAGACACTGTCCTAAACATAAAGTTTTTTTTTTTTGTAAAAAACAAGTTATGAATTCGCATTATTTAATTTTATCAATTCTGTCAATATTAATTCGTGAAAACTGTAAAAAGTTTGACTGTAAAAAATTTGACTTCGGCAAAAGGCTTGGCGGCTGGATTAAAAGGGTTTGGGTTTGGTCTACTTGGTGGAGTTACGAGCATTGTTCGCCACACTTATGTTGGTGCACA
The DNA here is from genome assembly GCA_932274085.1 of Protocalliphora azurea. Lineage (NCBI taxonomy): Eukaryota > Metazoa > Arthropoda > Insecta > Diptera > Calliphoridae > Protocalliphora > Protocalliphora azurea. The sequence continues at coordinate 26,430,050 of OW026521.1, read as the reverse complement.
GACTGATGGTTTTCCAGGATTTTTAAGTGGTCTAGGCAAAGGTATTGTAGGTACCGTTAATAGGAGTTCTTGATTTGGCTTCGGAGACAGCTAGTGCTGTTAGAGAAACAAGTAGAGGTTCTCACCATTTCCTGCCAGAACGTAAACGTTTACCACGATGTGTAACAGGTGCACCTGGTGGACTTTTACCGTTTTATTCCTATCGACAAAGTAAAGGCCATCAATATCTTTATATAATTAATCAACGAAATTTTGGACAAAAGCTTATATTTTATGAGCCTAACCTTTGTTATGATAAAGAAGCACAACTAAGACTTTTAGTATCGACAGAATACGTACGAATTTTTTCAAGATGAAAAGAAGATCCTACTATTATGTTTGAATGTCATTTAAGTGAAGTTTTATCATGTCATCCACTTACAACAAATACGACAACTTCAAATAAAGTTGTACCAAATTTTTATATAGAGATATCGACAAATGTACCAAAATTGACACGACCAAGAGTCAGATGTCAAAGTGAAGAAATTGCAGAAAGAGCATCAAGATGTGTAAGTATTATTTATTATGTGGCAGAAAATAAAAATTATACACAGTCAAGATAAAAGAATGTTAAGTTTTTAACAGTGCACAGTAGGGCAGAATCGAAATTTTTTGGAAATAAATCTGTAACTTCTAATCGGCTTTTTGGATTTACATAAAATTTCGCATAGGCACGGCAGAGGAGTGTACAATTTTAAGTTTGAAAGGGAGACTGCATACACTCTTCAGGAGCGGAGCTATTGGGGCTCAAATTAGGGTATCTCTGACATAGAAAAGTTTTCATCGCTTGCAAATTTTTGTTTCTTATCGATTTCAAATATTTTTTATCATCTTAAAATTCTCGAAGAGGCCTATGAAAAACATCCATATGTTCTTTATCTCTTATAGTTTTCGCGTTATTTGTATTTGAAATTTTAACTATCTCAATTTTAAAAAAACTTCGTCTAGTTTTTTCAATATATATCCCAATATTTACAGAACTAGGGCTACAGTAAAAATTTTGATTTAAAATAGGTCAAATTCGGGATGGTATGTACATAGTTTTGTTGGGTGTTTGGGTTTGTTTTTAATTCTAAAATTATCTCTGTAAAGGACAGAAAAATGACACTATAATTACACAAACAAAATAAAAGTTGTACAGAATTTGGTGAAATTTTGGAAATAAGCATTTTTACTATTTATAGCATTATAAGATGATTCAAAAATGAGGAAAGTTTAAAAAGCCGCCCTCACACTGGAAGTTTTCCACAAAAGAGGAATGAAAAAAATTATAAGAAAAGACAAACAAAAAACAAAAAATCACTTCAACCCACGTAGCAGCAAAAGTTAAAGAAGAGATGGCCAAAGAAATATATTCCAAAATTGTTAGAAGAATACTGCAACGTTCTGGTTATAGCTCCAGAGTAGCAAGAAGGAAGCCTCTCATTAGCAAAGTAAATTAAGAAAAGAGAATTGAATTTATAGGAATGTATGCGAATCATCCTGTGGATTTCCGGAATAGCAAATCTAATATTATTTTTAATCTGATGGGCGAATACGAGTATGGAGAAAGCCCAAATGTGAACTAGATTCAAGTAACACAGTTAAAACTGTAAAACATGATGATGCAGGAATTATAATGTGGAATTGTGTGTCTGCAGCGGGTATTGATAGCTTGATGTTTATTGAGGAAACGATGGGCAAATCAGTATACCTCAATATTTTGAAGCAAAATCTTCATAAAAGCGTTGAAAAGCAGGGCCCGTAGAATATAACTAGAAGTTTATGTGAGAAGAACTTCGAACTAAATTTTCAAAAAAAAAAAAAAAAAAAAATTACTATTTTTTTTTCTAAAACACAAAAACAAAATATATGTGACTACATATATTTTGTTGTTGCATGAATTAAATTTTTGACAATTGGATCAGGTTTTTTTCTCTCACATAAATTATTAATTTATGGCTGGGCCATGGTGATAATTTTTACTTCCAACAGGATAATGATACCTAGCACACTGCTTTTGAGGATCATACATCATTTGTCATATACCATACCAACCACTCCCCCTCATACAATCGCTCGACATGAATCCGATCAAACATCTTTGCATGAATTCGGTAGATGAGTGGCAAAACAAAGTATTTCGAGCAAAACTCAACTTAAAGATATCCTCCAACAGCAATGGGAAAATATTAGCCAAGAAACAATGAAAGATTTAGTTGACTCAACGCCAAATAGGTTTAAAGAAGTTTTAAAGAGAAAAGATTTATATACAAGATATTAATCCTAAATTTAAATGCCTGTATGAATAATTTTGTCCTCATGAAAAGGAATTAAATTTCTAATTTTTCTTTATAACTTTATAACGTACACAGAGAAAAACAAATGCATATATTTGAAATTTTTTTTTCATAAATTTTAGGAATCGAACATGACTTTGTTTTCCAAACTTCTTTCATAAAAAATAAAATTTTGTTCATAGATATTATTAAATTGTTCATAATGAAAATTTTAGTAATTTTGCAAAAATTTTGTTAAATCTTTGATTTAGTTTTATTAGATTTGATTGAAAATGGTAAATGAGAATTGTTATACATGAAAATATCAACAACAAAATGCCTTAAAATTGCAAAATTCCAAGGAAAATCTGTTAAAAAATAGTGCTTAGAAATTTTCATAATTTTACTTGCATTCTGTTCCAAAATGTAGCTAAAAATCATTAAAAACTTAAAATTTTCCGAAGAAAATTTCAAACATTTTTTTTCAAATTGAAAATATAAATGAAAATGTAAACAATTTTTATGTCTTTTTGACTTTTGGTTCATTTGAAAAAAAAATATAAAAAAGTTTTAATTCTTAAGAAATTATGCTTATGTACAATACATTTTACAAAGATATGCACATTGGGTTTTGTTAAATTTAATTTCAAAATTCTTTTTGTTTTTTTTTATAAGATTTTATGTATTTTTTTTTCTTTAAAAATTACATCGCTTAGGTTAGGTTAGGTTAGATGGGCAGCTGCAAATGTAACTATACAGCTCACTTGGGTCCTATTGGTCCCATTGTGTTACCCTAATGGATCATGTGAATCGAATAAAAGATCTGATCCGTCTGACATCAGATAATCCTAGCATAAATGGACTACCAAATTCAACAGTCCTTATATTCCCAAGAGCAGGACAGTGACAAAGAAAATGTTCCACTGCTTTTTCCTCCTCATTCTGCTCGTTAAAGCAACTTCTACAATAGTTGTTAAAAGGGAGTCCTAGTCTCCTTGCATGTGCACCAGCAATCCAGTACCCTGTAATAGTGGCTACAGGTGTTCGTAGCTGACACCTTGGCAATCCCAGATCGTACTGGGGCCATATCTGTCTCGAGATAGAACATTCGGACTTGTTTGTCCACCTTTTTTAGCTATTCTTGAGAAGTACTACAGTATCATTGAACTGCAAGATGACAGCGGTATGTCCACTAACTTTGAAGAAGAGAACCAGTTCTGGCTAATTCATCTGCAATAATATTTCCCGGGGTACTTGAATAACCCAGACCAATGCCAGGTTTGAATGTCTCGCCATCTAATTTAAAGATGTCGGGTATTCATATACCAGCCTGGATGTCAAATAGACACCCGAAGGAGACTTAATCGCGGATTGACTATCGGTACAAATTTGAATATCCACTCCGAATACTCTATAGTATAGTATATTAGTATATTAGCCATTTTACCGCTCTACTAATGGCTGAGATCGTCGCTTGAAGAGCAGTGCAGTGATCCAGCAATTTAAGAGAGCTGTTCCTCAATCGATCCGTCTTTTATAGTGGGATCGGCTGAGATTGAAACTGAGAAGCCTCTGTCTAGAAAGGGTTTGGAAATACAATAATCAATATCGTCAGGGATGTCATACTATTTTTTATGATTTTATTTACCTTTAAAAACATATAAACAACTATGAATTTATATGAAAATTTCTGTAATATATACCAAGTAAAACATGACATTATTATAGATAAAAATATTTAACTAAAACATGACATTATTGCCTTTTTTTTGTAACATTTTACATGACGCCAGGGGAAAAAACCTTTTAAAACTGCAACAGTTATATTATATGTAAACAGGGCTGCCAGATTTGGGGCCTTAACCTCAAATTTGGGAAATTTTTGTAGTAGAAAGAAATGAACATTTTGGTTTGGGAATTGGGGAATTTGTTGAGTATATCTGAAATATTTTGGGGATTTTTTAGGGGAAATTATGTATTAATTGTATCTTTTTTCTGGTTAATAAAATTGGAATTTTGAATAAAAGTATATAATTTTAAAAATGCTACTCGTACATTTACATGTCGTTATAAAGGAATTGCACAACTGCATAGTCCTTTATTATGTTACGCATATGTAGAATACATATTTTCAGTTATAAGTTTAAAAAAAAACAATATAAACTTCGGGAGTCATTTTAACTCATTAATATCTGTTTGTACCTGGTTGAGTACATCTTAATTACCGGCTATTATTTTTATAGCATAAAGAGTTGCAGTTTTCTTTTTTCTTTCTTATATAAATAAGTGTCAAAAAACGTTTTGAAAAGTAATAAAAAATTTGGGGGATATTAATGCTTAGAGACAGGAAGTTCATGCACTTAAAAGTGTATTTTAGGCGCTTAAAACATGCACTAAAAATGTTTAAATATGCCCTAAAAGCAAATAAAATGTGCATTTATTTTTTAACTTCTTTTAAATAAAAAATATAAAATTTGAATATATATATATTATTAAATATTTTTATTTACATAAATAACAGAGTTTGCTCTACACTGGTGCATATTCCTATAAAGGCATTTAAAATTTTTGTTTTTCTTTGAGGTATATTCGTTTATCTTAACCAAAAACAATGTTGTGAGAAATACTTGTTTCTTGCTTTTGTTGTTTTCTTTAATTTAGCAATCAGAATATATTGGTGATCATTTCAGTAGAATATTCCAATAAGCGCAGTCGAGAAAAAATTTTCTAAAAATTTAAATTCAATTCATGATCAAAGCTGTTCTAACAGAGAAATTGGATGAAAAATTAAATGTTCGGAAGGAGTTATTCGAGGCTTTCTTAAGAAAGGTCAGACATATGGAGTGCAGAAACCAACAAAAGGTAATCAAAAATTGACAAAGAGGTAAATTATTTAAATAAAAGAAGAAGCCATCCGCAATAAATAAAATCGTTTAAAATTTGCGCGCAAATACATGAAATGAACAGATTAGTGGAATAAATTAATCTTTTCTGATGAAAAGAAATTCAATTTGTACGATAACGATTCATATTCTTGCTATTGGCATGATTTGAGGTCGAACGAAATTCGTATGTTGAAACGCAATTTCGATGAAGGCAGTGTTATTGTTTGGGCAGACAGTGCAATTTATAATGAACTATTGGGAGATGCTCTTCTTTCATTTATGGATGAAGATTGCATGTTACAACAGAATAACACTGAAATCCACGTCTCGAACCAAACTAAATCGTGGTTTAATGAACATAGTATTCGACTATTGGACTAGCCGGCTTGCAGTACGGATTTAAATCCAATGGAGAATCTGTGGGGGTACATGGCCTGTAAAGTTTACGCAAGAAATGCACAGAATGAAATCATAATGACAATAACGAAGTTAAAACTAAAAATTAAGCTAGATTGGGGAGAAATTGACAGTGAATTTCTTCAAAATTAGTCGAATCAATGCCAGACCGAAGTTTTGAAGTTATCAAAAACAAAGGTTCATCAACACATTATTAATAATGCTAAATTAATTCATTACATTAAGTGCATATATAGAAAATGCTATAAAAAATGACATTAAACTACTAAAATTACAATGAAAAAAGAATTTAATGTGCATTTTAAGTTTTTTGTTATTAATTTTGTTATTAATTTTTAATTTTTGTTATTAATTGTAGCACCTTAATTATCTTTTAGCCCCATTTTTTATAAATTGATTAAAAAAATTTATGTGCGTTTATAGGAATATGCACCAGTGTATATAAGTTTCAATATAAATAGTTTTTCTTATGGTTTTATTTCCATTTTATCTTTACATTATTAATTAATTCTTTCTAATTTAGAGATGTAAAATACAATTCTGGAAAATATTTAAAACTGGTTCTTTTTATCGTTTTTAAATATTTCTTTACAGGTTCATTACTTGTATGAGATTTGTATGTCTCAAAAGAACTAAAACATGTTGTGTTTTCAGTGCAAAAACTCTTAATTTTAATAATAATATTTTTATATATTTTTTTTATAATATTATTTAATATTCATTTGCACAAACCAATAATGCAATTAAAAATAAAAAATTTAACTTGCCAAAAATAAAATTGTTTTGAAATTTTAATAAATTTTTATGGCGTTCTACGACAAAAAGTATTAATACTTTTGAAAAAAAAGAAAAGCTTTTTTTCAGTATGTCAAAAGATTCGATAGAGAATACTTCAGACAGTAATATAATGATTTTATATTTAAATTAGTTTTTCTTTCAATATTTTTACCTTTAAATTATTTTTTTTTTTAGAAAATTTTTAAATAATCCTATTTTTGATAATGTAGAAAAAATACCTTATTGATACATACACAGAAAAAATATGGTCTATTAAGCAATTTATCAAAAATAAAAACTATTATAATTACTTTTTTAATTGTATTAATTACGCAAGTGATTAAAATTCAAATTTTCAAATATGTTTTACTAAAAATAAAACTAAAAATAAAATAATTTATCAATTATTTTTAACTTATTTTCAATTATTTTTTTTTCAATTATTTTTATTATTGTATCAATTAAGAAATTATTCAAATATAAATAAAAATAACTGGTAATGTAAACAATTGAATATATAATTTTTTTAATAGATTGAATTTTAATTAATAAAATAATTGAATATGTATTTTTCGTAATTGAAACTGAATTTTAGATTTTGAGTAAATTATTTAATTACAAAAATATCTAAAATCATTTTAAAATTCTGATTAATAATTTAATTGAAATTTTTTCAAAAGTATTTTTTTCTGTGTATAACAATCAAATGTTATTGAATAATTTAAAATATCGAATTTTTATTTTTGTGTCGAATTTTTGTTAATATTCCGTGAGGCGTTAGAAAGTGTAATACTTTTCCTACAAAAAAAAAAAAAAAATGTGTAATACTTTTACCACTACGTATTAAATTAATATTAAATTTCCGTTTTTATTGGGAAAATTAATAAAACTTTGCGGGAATTCCTGACGATATTTTTCGGGAATATCTCGGGATTTCCCGCCCGAGAATTCCTGGACCATAAATTCTGTCTGTGACTGATTGAAAATAATGATATCTTGGAAGATTTATTGGACTACATGTACCCCTTATTTAAGATTTAACAAAATGGTAACTTTCTTCTGTCGGTGTTATCTCAGCGTTAATCGCAATTGTAGTCCTGGGTAAGGTATTAAGTACACAAACTATTTTTTTTTTATTTTTTGTTCTTATCTTTTAATTTTTTAGTCATTTTTGGTCCACATTTTATTAGAAAACATATTTTTTCTTATTTTTTTTCCTAATACAATATTTTATTAGGAGTAAAATGAGACATCATGTGATAAAATCGAATTAGAATTGTAGAACATATAATTTTTTCGAAGCTCTAAAACTCATAAAAATCTTTTATTTTAAGCGTATTTTGTTGTTGCCATATTTATGATGCAAAATAATGGCAACAACAAAATATACGTAAAAATGTTTTCATTGTAGTACCGTATTATTTTGAATAATAAAACGTTCTTTTGTTGGATGGGGATTTTTTGGGGATTTTTTTATAAATTTTGGGGTTGGTTAAAAAAGGTATCTGGCAGCCCTGTATGTATACTAACTATTTTTTAGATAGTATAAACAAGATTTGTCATAATAAATATTTCCAATTTTCTGTTTTATTTTTCTTTATTTTAAAAATAGAAATATTATTAAAAGTTAGTCTCGCGTTTAAAACAAATAAAATAAATACATAAATGTTTACACTTAAGTAAAGTGTCATGTTATAGGGGATAATGAGCACTATGGGTAGTTAAAGAATTAAAAGTGAATTGAAGTATAATATTTAAAGATGGAAAAATAAAACATAAAATAAAATTCTTTGTCTTAAAATATATTTAAATTTTTTTATAAAGTTTAGAAAATTTTTCATAACTTTTTCAGATTTTAAGCGATTTTAAAAGGGAATATCGTATATTAGTCTAAACAAAAACTCATTTAAAAATTTATGTACAAATATTTTTAGTTAAAAAAAAAAAGATAAAAATAATATCAAAGTAAAAATTTTAAAAATTAAAAGAAAAAATAATTTAAAAATATTGAATAAGTTATTTCCAGAGCAACCAAAATAATTTAATATCATATTTTTTCCTACACGCAGAGAAAAAAATATAACCATAATCTAAGAGCAACATATTATGATTGGACTATATTGTTACTGCGAACATTTTCGTGGTCCTAAGTAATAATAAATATAAAAGTTATGATCATTAAACGGTCTAATTTATCATATTGTAACTTTTTTTATATACAATTTTTATCATGTTATGATCCGGTTTTATTGCACTATGATCATATTATGCTTCGATTTTATTATATTATGAATCAGTTTTATCATAAGTATTTTATAAAAAAATGATCGAAATTTCTGATAACATGTTTCAAATGTATCTTATTATGATCAAATACTATTTTTTTTCATTAATTATTTATTTGATTCATTATATATTGTACAATAAAATACAAATATATTTTTATTAACTAAATTATTTAACAGTTAAACAATATTTCAAATTCTTTGAATCACACAAAATATAACCAAAACTTGTTTACTTATATTAATTCATGTATAAACTAAATGAGAATTATAAGGAAGGTGAAAACAAACGTTAAAAACAAAATATATTCAAAGATAAATAAGTTATGAATTTTTCAGCCACGTTTGTAAAAAGCATATTTATTTTTATTGTTATGGGAATAATAATATTAATATGGTTTAAAAAACAAAATATGGTTTAAGAACAAGTAAAAAAAATTTATAATATTTAATGATTATAGAAATAATGATGATTTTTATATTAATAAAATTTCGTTTCTGATAAAAATATTCAAAAATATGAAATGTTTGTAGTCTACTACATTCAAATTTTGATTGAATGTAAATATTGAATGATAAAGTGAAACAAAAACATTGTTATCATGAACACAGTATTATTAAAATTAATGAAAATTAATAATTGTTCCAGTGACAATTGTTTCTCTGCGTGTATGCTTAAAAAAATTTAAAATTTTTTACAGCATGCTTTGCATATTTTGGTCTTAACGCCATATTTTTGTTTATTTTACTTTTCAATTTTGTCATATTTTCATGGAAAATTCTTAAGTTAAAATATATTTTTGCATTTTAAATGGCATATTTTATATTTAAAATCAAAATTTTTGCAAATTTTACACAAAAAAGCCTAATTATACATATTTTAAAAATAAGATCATAATTTTGCATATATTTTCAATTTTAAAACCCTCCTCCACAGGTGTTAAAGCTTGTCATTCCCATTGTAATTTCTACAATATTTATCTAAGACCCCAAAAAAGTATATATTTTCTGGATCCTTATTGATAGAGAAGTCGATATAACGATGAACGTCTGTCCGTCTGTCGAAATCAGTTTTTAGAAAGCCCCAGTTATCGGATATATATATTTTATACATCAAATTTTAGGGAATATTACTTAGAATGACACTAGTAAAAATTAACAAAATTGGTCCATTAATGGCCGAGATATCGCCAAAAAAAAAAAAACGAAAAGGTCTCTAAAAACGTATTTGTTTTCGTCTTTTCTAAGCCCCTATATAAGCTGACGACTACACGTTTGCACAAAAAATTCGTAATCTTTTTTTTGGAATGTTTTTGCGGAAGAAATGAATAAAATCGGTTCATTAGTAACTGAGATATTGGTCAAAACACATTTTTGGACTTTGCGAAGTTTCTATATAAGCTTCGAAATTAGTTTTTGTACAAATCTGTTTTAAATATTTTTCTAAAATTTCGGTTTTATTTGAATTAATCATATAGGTCCATAAACAACCGAGTTATAGGCAAAAATCTGAAAGAAATTATTAAAAATATATACAAACGAACATATATAAAAATCATTGCAATGACTCAGTGCTGTTATTTTTTGTATAAGCATGTATCTATATACAAATATACATATGTATCTAAATTTAGTTATAAGCTATCAGTATTGTTTTTTGTTTTTTTTTTTCAAGGATACTCTTAGTTTAATTATGTGTCTATATTTTTGTAGTTTGGAAAAATATGTAGATTATTTTTGTAAGTATAAATGTGAAAATATGAAAGCATGCTTTAAGGCGTACATTTTATTATTTATTGGTATGGTGACGGAAGGGTATAAAAGATTCAGTACAGCTGTTATATTTGGGAAAAAAAAAACATTTTCGAACACCCGACGAACCTCACCATCTCCGTTTTCAATGAAATTTGGTATACACATTCACTACGTCAATTAACGTTCTTCAAAATGTTCAAATTCATCTAAGTTAGTTTTAATCGCGGTTCAAAGTTCACTTTTTTCTGAAATTTTTCAAAATAAATGAAATTTAATTCTAAATATCTTCGGACCTATTTGTCCCATTTTAGCTCAAATTGGTGCCTAATAAATCTAGTTTCTAATTATTTTCTTAAACACGCCATTCTTGAAAAGAAAAAGATAATGAAATCAATATTCGTCGTTGTATAAAAAAATCATTTCTTCCATTTTAATAATTTTTCTTTTAAATGTTCCTTAATGTGTTGCACAGTGGTCCCATAATGAATTCTTTTGGAAACAATTCTGTAACTTGTGAACCGTTGGAGATTTCGAAATTAAATTTTACATGGAAGGTAGAGTGTAGATCTCCAAAGTTGGTCATCTCGGGATGTATTTTTTTTAATTAGCGAAAAATTCATTTATAACTTGAATGTAACAAAATTTTACATGTAGATAGTCCTTATAAACCTCTACAAAAAACATGCTTATATGTGTAGGTTATCTCTTATAGATTAAAAGATATTTAGGTTGAAGCAAATTTTAAGTTCATTTTTGGGCTAGTTTTTTAGTTTTTTTTTTTTTAATTGGAAGCCTTAATTGGGTATTTTAGCGGTTGAGCTCTTTCGGTAAAGATTTTTTTAGCGGTTACAGTATTTTCAATTATTTCGGTAACGATATTTTAGGGGTAACGGTGGTCAAGTTGAACAGGTTTTTTTTTTAGCGGTAAGTGTATTTTTGCTGTATTTTTTTAAACAGATTTTTTTAATGAAAATTGGTACTTTCTTGAAAAATGGTACTTTTTTGAATATTGGTACTTTTTGAAAAATTTAATTTTTTTCAAAATTAGTACTCTTTTTTGAAGATTGTTACTTTTTATAAAATTAATAAATTTTTGGAAAACTGGTAGGTACCAGTTTTTTTAATTTTACTTTGTTTTTGGCAAATTAGTATTTCTTTTTTTTTTGAACTTGATACTTTTTTTTTGGAAAAATTGGGTACTTTTTTCAAAATGGAGTACTTTTTTTCAAAATTAAAAAAAATTTTAAAAATTGATACTTTTTTGAAGATTGGCAATTTTTTTGAAAATTGGTACTGTTTTGGAAATTTTTACTTTTTTGAAAATTGGTACCTTTTTGAAAATTAGAACATTTTTGGAAAAATACGTCTTTTTTTTTTGAACATTGTTCCAATTTAAAAAATTATATTTTTTTGTGAATTCTTGAATTTTGTTAATTGGTACGTTTTTGAAAATTAACTTTAAAAAACACTTTTTCTTTGAATATTAGTATTTTTTAGAAAAATTTTTTAAATTTTTTTAAAAAAAGTAGTATATTTTTAGAAAGATAATTGCTCTTTTTTTTAATTGATATCTTTATTTAAAAATTGGTACCTTTTTTAAATTATTAAATTTTGAAATTTTTTTTTGGTTTTTTGTTTTTTTTTTTTAAATTTAACACACTTTTTTAATTTTAAAAATTGCTACTATTTTTTAAACCAAAAATACTGTCATTTTTTCATAAAAAAAGTAATTTTTGTAAATGAATACTTTTTTAAAATTATTATTTTTTTTATAATTGTTGTTACTTTTTGTAGAAATGTACTTTTACTTTGAAAATTTGTACTTTTCTGAGAACTAGTACTTTTTTTGAACAGTAGTACTTATTTTTAAAATTGGTACTTTCTAAGAAATCGATGCTTTAAAAAAATTTTACTTTCCTCCAAATTGGTACATTTTTTTAAATATCATACAGACACTTTTATTTTTTTAAAAAATATTACTTTTTTTGGAAAATAATATTTGAAAAATATTTGTGGATATTGTTACTACTTTTTAAAAAATTATACTTTTTAAAAATTGGGTAAGAGGTACATTTTTTGAAAAATTGTTTTTTTTTAATTAATTTATTCTTTTAAAATTTGCATTTTTTAAATTGCCATTTCTATGAGAATTCATACTCTTTTGGAATATTAATAAATATCTCGAAAATTGGTAATTGATATGAAAAGTGGCACTTTTTTTAATTTGGTAATTAATTTTTTAATTGGTACTTTCAGAAAACGTACCAATTATAAAAATAAAATACCAAATTGAAAAAAGTACAATTTACTTCCTTTTTTTAAACTTTTATTTATTTTTTTATTTATTTATTCTTTTTTTTTGAATTGAAAAATGAAAAATTGTGTTTTTTTCATTGGTAAGTTATTTAAAAAACCCGTACTCTTTTTAAACATTGGTAAATTTTGTTTTAAAAACAAATTTTTTGAAAAATAATATTTATTTTAAAAATTGGTACCTATTCTTATTCCTAAATTTTTTTCCTTTTTTCGAGAATTGTTATTTCTTTGGTACCTAGCAACTTTGTACTTTTTGCGAAAATTGCTCCTTTTCTAAAAATGGTATTCTTTGTAATTACTTTTGAAAAGTGATCCTTTTTTAAAAAAGATCTTTTAAGGAAAACTATTATTTATTTAAATCATAATATTACAATTTTAATCCCACTGTGTTGCTTAAAGTTTTCCGTGTAGTTTATGATATTTGTGTAAATTTGTTTAATGTTCTTTGTTTTTGTAATTGTTTTTTTTTTACTTGTATGAGCGTGGAATAAATAATCAAGTAATTTGGCTGGAAAACAAACTTCTCACACTTTTACTCTCTTACACATATGTACACTGACTTGCATATATAAATACAAAACACATTCACAATACACATTTATTACTGTAACAGTTACTGTTTTAATAGGCGCGCAATGCGGATATTTGCTATTTCCGTATCCTTACCGTTCTATTTTTTTTACACGTGGATGTGACAGCACATACACACACAAACACAAACAAACATGTTCACGCAAAATTACTTACTAAGGAAATCTTACAAAACTGTGCTAAATTGTGGAACAATAAGAAAACTAAATTTCCCAGTAGTAAATGTAGCTGTAAGACAATGACTATAAAGTGTGGGATAAAATTAAAATATTTAGAAGGAAAATAGGTAATTTGTAAATGGCTGATTCGTGTAGTATTCCAGTTTAAGTTTTGGCGTAAAATCTTACAGACTCCCTTGGTAACGGCGCTATGATACCTTACAGTAGGAAGCTCCTTTATCCGCAAAATTATATTTTTTACTGGAGAAAGTCTTGCCAAATATTCTATTCTTTTGAATTTGTTTTTTTACAAAAATCATTTGCCTTTAAAACTTTTTTATTACAAAACTTTTTTTTGATCTAATCTCATATACCCTGTTTGATGTTCATAACAAATTTCCTATTGGGTTTTATTTTTTGTATAAAAAAACTGTTGCTTGTAAGAATAATTATTACAAAATATATACAAAAGTTCTTTGAAAAACTATATTATGCTGTGGGCATATGGAAAAAAACGTATTTATTATAAAAATTTTCACATGCAAACAATTTAAAACAAACAACAACAAACAAATAAATTTTGTTATACCAGCCCTAAGGCCTTAAAATACATAAGAAACCAGGAAAATACTTAAAAAAAGAAAGAACACATCTATCAAATTAATTAATAACAATCCAAAATCACTATCAGCCCAATACAAAAATACGTCCTAAAAGTATACTTTACTTTAACAACAGTATCAATAAACATAAACAATCAAAACTATACAACAAATATTTACTAAATAAACAAATAAATCAACAATAACAAAAACCCCAAAAAAGAAAAAAAACTATTATTCATTTACACTCGACATTTTATTTATTTATAAAAAAAAATCAACAATCATGAATTTAATGTTTCGTAAGAATTTCCGTGAGGGTGCCAGCGGTAAAACCGGTGGTGGCGGTACAAAATTACAAACAAAAGCGAATCGTACAAAACGTTCACGCGATATGGGTCTCTCATCACAACCGGAGGATATACACTATAGGACTCATCTATTCTTTTCACCCAATCGTGCCGGCTATGATGTGGGCGAAGGTAGGCGCTCACTCAAAACAAAACGAACATAATACAAAAAAAAAACATGCACACACACACATATATATATATATAAAACTATTTGTGTTCTTTTTTGTTGTTGTTTTTTATAATAAAATTTCAAAAGCAACAAAATAAGAAAGAATATAAAAACCTACACTGCATTAAAGAAAAATTATTAACAAAAGAATACTATTTGGCCATTAATAAACTCTCAAAGGCAAAAATAAAATATATTAAAAAAAGTGTAAAACTTATTATTAACAAAAAGCTTACTAAACTAAGACTGCTACTACTCCTGGGTGTATAGGCAAGGGAGTAAAGAGAAATGCTTTATGAACGGTTACCCTTTAAACTCTTTCTTTCTCTCTCTCTCTCTCTCTCTCTTGCACACAAAGGAAGTGCTGAGATTTTTTCTTAAATAAAAAAAATCTCCTTTTAATAACTCTTGCTAAACGCTAGGTTAATTACCATTTTTTTTTTCAAAGAGCTGATGTAGTCATTTATAATTGTTGCAACACAATTAGAGCGTTAGGCGATTAAACCTTAAAGTGAGTGTAAACTGTTTTAAAAATAAGTGTTAACATTAAAACAAAATTGCTTTTAATGGTGTTTAAAATAAGAAAAAAATAAAAAAAATAAAGAAAACTTTTAATAAACGTTTGTGAAAATGCTACATAAAACTAGCAAATATTAAAGCTAAAATTACAACTAAAACTACAAGCGATAGGGCAACGCGATAGAAATATATATGCAAATAAATATGTAATATGTGATACTATACCGATTTTATTGAAATTTGGTACAGCAATAGAGAAGAAGTTAGGCTTTCAAATTTTATTTTTTAAAATGTTTAATTTAAGCAAATTCTAACACTTCGAGTGTGAAAACCAACTAATGGGCTGATTTTTTAAATTTGTATTAAAAAAAAACAAATAAATACAAATAAAAAAAGCTATAGAAATTATAAGGCGACAAAAGGAGATTTTTTTTCTACTCACGGGATTTGTCAGACAATTTATATACTCGTGAACTTGAATTTCTAAGCTTTATAATCATCGTTTTTGGAATTGACATTAGTGTTCGAGATAAATTGTTATAAATAAAATTAATGAGGTTACACCACATATGACAATATATCTCGAGAACAATTTGACTAATTTGGTTTAACAAAATATTAAAAAATTCTAATTTAAATTATATTCAAATTAACGTAGATTAAACTTCATTAAAAATGCTTTTTTTCTCCTTTATTATTAAGTTCGATATATTACAAAAAAAAAGTGTTGGTATCTCAATAAAAAGAAAATAATTTTCCGGCTGAAATATTTTTATAAAAAAATTATTTTTTAAGTTCGATTTTATTTGTCATATATTCAACTTTTTGAAAGAGGTAATTTTTGATCGTTTTAGATTTTTGACGATTTTTTTAAAATCAAAATTTTAAAAATGTTTTTATCAAATTTCATTTTGTTTTCTTTATTTTTTTTATACAATTTTTGTAATATCTCCAAATTTATAGACCAGATTAATTATATTTATAATTTGAAGTTAATATAAATTAGAATTTTCTGATATTCTATGAAATATTATATTAAACTAAATCGGACAATTGGTTTTCGAGTTACATTAAAATATGTGCTGCAACCTCATTAATTTTTTTAATTCGATTTTAAAAAACTCAAAAATCACTAAAATCGAATTTCACTAAAATGGTTGCATAAATTTCGTTTTCATGCACAATTAAGTGATAGTGTCTCATTAAAAAGATAATAATTTTCCTATTGAAATATTTTTGTCAAAAATTATGATTTTATAGATTCGATTTTAATGAATACAGGTCATTTTATTTGCAATATATTCAACACTTTAACAAAGGAGAAAAAAAGATAATTTTGACCGTTTTAGATTTTTTGACGAGTTTTTAAAAACAAAATTTTGAATTTTTTTTTTTTTATTAAATTTTATTATTATTTTTTTTTTTATACAATTTTTGTAATATCCAAATGTATTCACTAGATTAGTTATAATTATAATTTGTAGATAATTAAATTAGAATTTTCTCGTTTTTTATTGAACTAAATTAGTTAACTCGTTTTTTAGTTATATTGTTATATGTTTTCTAATCTTATACATTTTCTATTTAATGGTTTATCTTGAGAACTAAAGTCAATTAAAAATAAATTGTTTTATAGGCTTAGAATTTCATGATCTAGTATATCTTAACTATTTGTAAGATTCCTTTCTTTGTCAATCTGTTTACTGTAAATTAAATTAATCAAAATTGTTAAATCTTGAGAGAAATGTAAAAAATTATTTTTTATGCACATTTTTTTGAAATTTTTTCAATACAAAGCATTACGAGTATTTTCCTTATTTCGATGTATAATTTATATTATATATATTTTATAGTTTATTTATATTCCGAATATTTCATGGGCCTTTAAAATGACATTTCAACTATCATTTAGGAGAACGGACAGATGGACGGACATCATTATATCGTTAAATTCCTACTTAAAGGTTTGAAAATAGTTACATGCATTTTTTTTTGTGAGGCACTTTAGTGGATATATTTGAAATATTATTTATAGACTGATATATTCAAATTAGTAATTGCAGCTCAATTAAACACTTTTTTATAAAATTATTTTCCAAATAAATTTTTTGACTTAAATGTATTAATTTTCGGTGTATGAATTTTTATATATATTATTTTTTTTAGGAGTAACCCGGAACGCGGTGCTCTTGGTTGATATATACTTCATAGTTTCCCTATATTTCAAAACCTTCGGGGCCTTTAAAATTAACACTGAGAAGGACGGACAGATGGACGGACATTGTTAATTAGATAATTTTCTAGTTAGAAGGACTTAGTTTTCGAGCACTTCAACTAATACTTACAAGGATGGACAGATGGACGGACATTATTATGTCGTTAATTTTCTACTTGAAAGGATTCACAATGTCACATCATGAGGTCCCATGAATATAGTGGAAATTACAAAATGTATAACCCTGAATACATTTGGTTAAGGCTATAATGCGTTCATCAAATAAAAATATAAATAAAACATTTTATATTTTACTTTTAAGGGAGAATTTTTTTTTTCGAAAAAATTTTTGACAATAACGTTATTTATATATTTAAATCTGTTAAATCATTTGATTTAAACTTAAAATGAGTTTTTGTAAAGAAAGAGTTAAACTTTAATCTAAATATCAAATTAAAAAGCTTTCAAATATCACAAGCTTAAAGCTTTATTTAAAAAATATAAATTTTTGTTATCCTTTTTTATATTACTTTTACGACCTCTCCTAAGATGTCGAATGAAAAATTCGATTCAACAATTTATACGGAGAACAATAAATAATTTTCAAATTTTGCTATTGCTTTCCATGCAGGGACAGGGCCATTAATTAAGTTTATTTAAACAAATTATTTGTAAAGCATACTCCCTCTATATTCACCCAGGAGGCATTAAAAAGGCATCAGACAAATTTCAAAAACACACACTCATTAATTTGAGACCCTTCACTAAAATCTAAAAATTAAAAAAAAAAATTAACAACAAATTGTAATTATTTAGAGTTAGTTAAACTGTTTTTAAACACGAGCAAAAAAAAAAATAGAATCAAAATCAACAATAACAATTATAACAAACATAGGCAGGCTTCAACAGCGTGAACGTGAAACTAACAATAATAATTTTTTTTTATAACAGGAAAGCCTAACTGTTTAGAAAATAAAAAAGAAACTAAAAACTTTTAACAAATAAACGAAAAAAAAAAAAAAAAATCATAATAAAACAATTAAATAACAAACAGCTTTTTCTCAATTTTGTTTTGTAACAAAAACTAAATAAATAACAACTAAAAGTAAATTTAATCAAAACGTTAAAACAAATGGCTCCATGTAAGTTTTAAAGAATGTCTCAAAAAAAAAAAAAAAAAAAAAAAAAATACAATATATATAAACTTTAGAAAAAACGCATAGTATTTATTTATTAATAAAATTACTAAAACCAACTAATAGAATTCTGGCTAAATGCTGCTCTAACAAAGCTTTCTCTAACAAAATTAACTAAAAGCTTAAAGCAAACTTTATTAACTAAAGCCTTTTTAACACTCTACCAACACAGCAAACACATCAAACAAACCATGCACACCAAACCCCTCTTTTTTTTAAATCAAAATATACCTTAAAATGTAAATCTTTTATACTGATACTTTTTAAAATATTTCTCCCTTTTCCTTATGCCATGACCCCCGCCCTCATTATACACCTCTAAATGCATACAATTGTAAATTAATTTTGAAAAAAATCAAAAACGAAAAAACAAAAAACCAAAAAAAAAAAAAATCAACATTAGAACAACAACTCATTGCAGAACGTTGTAGTGGCTTTACACAAATATCCAACACCGCCGCCACCACGCTTAATCTGCCCACCATGCAGCATGAAATGGATGCACCACAGCCTTTAGTTGATCGCAAGCCCTCTGTATCGCTTTTGAGATGGAATAATGGCAACAACAATATCAGCAACATCTCTGCTAATTTTATCAACAATACTAGCAGCAGCAACATAAACCTCAATATAAGCCATGTCTACAACAACAACAGCAGCCAACAGCAACAACAGATTTATTCATCTAACAGTTCACGTAGTAGTTTTAGAAAACAAATAGATACCTCGAAGGGGGGTACGGGCTTGCCAACAACATCCACTGCTGCTAGGCAAGGTTTGAATATGTTTTCAGCCCCCAAAATATTTTTTTATGTTGTTAACATTTCTAAAAAAAAAAAAAAATTAAAAGAAAAATATCTATTATAAAATTAACTCAAAATTTTTACTTTTAAATAAAATTTTAAATAAAATTTTTGTTATGTTTGAATTTTTTGGCATCCAAAATTAACTATATTTAAAAAATTACCTCCTCCTTAATATCCCAATCTAATCAATCATATGTGATTAATCACTTTTAATCATATTTTAATGTAGTAAATACTTGCTTAATTAAATATTAACTCAAAAATCTAATTTATAATATTATTTAATTTCTAAAGCTTTTTTTGTAAAGCTTTTAACATGAAAGCTTTTATTTAATTTAATTTAATATGTATTTAAATTTGGTTTAAACTAACATTTTTTAAATTATTTTAAGCTCGAAAGTTTTGTTGTTTTTATTTTTTGAGTCTAAATAAAAATTAATTACTTACATTTCAAACTTAACGATATATTACGCAGGAAAGGTAATTGATGAGTAATGTGAAAATTAGCTTACAATATTTAGAGTGCTTCAATTCAAGGCAAGTTGCCGTAGAATCTCTGTCAATGAAATTTTATTTTTTTGTTTTTTTACTTTTTGCTAGAATTCATCTTTATGTACCATCACAAACAGCTTGTAGTTTCTCGTCCTAAGTCAGCCAACCGAGCCTTTACAAACCCATCAACCTGCTTTTCAGTAGGCGGGTTAATAGCTTTCCTGTAATGGAGATTTATTTGGAAAAGCCTCAACATATTCATGCATTTTGTCTTTCTTTCATTCCACCCAGTACTTTGGCATTTGAAGTGCCAGAATCAGATGGCTATCTAATTCTGGCTTGCTGGATACCATTGCTACATCCATCTGTGTTTCAGCGTGTCCTTTGCGACTAAATATCTCGTTTGTAAATTTTCATCGTTATTTTGGAGAAATTGAACCGCACCATGCCTTTAGCTTTTTCTAGTGGAGCCAGGGAGTGTTTGTTTAAGATTACATGTAATGGTCGTTTTGGTCCAATTGACTTTTTCATCTTCGCGATCTTCTGGTTATCCGTAGGAATCGATGTAAAGTGGAATATATGATCTAAGTTTTCTATTTGGAACATTAATGAATACTTTACTAATGAGATATTCGGAATCAATATTTCCATTAACAATATTCAAGAAAAACGCAATGTTTGCAACGATCCTTAAAGTTGGAAGTTTTATAAGGGCCAAACGGCTATGATATGGATTAAGGTTTGAATCACAGTTCCATCTTAAGTTCCGAAGGCAAAAGAGGAAAAACTGTTTTTGGACTGATTCAAGTTTACGAATGTAAACATTATATTGTGGATCCCTAATGTAGTAAATAACCTCTTGGTCACGTATGGATCAGTGAATTCTTTCGACCACCGTTTTATAAAACTTAAGACACCTTATTCATCTTATTCACAGTTATTATTGTATGATTATTAAAGTTGAGTTTTTCTTTATCAAAATTTACTCCTAAATCAATGAAGGAATCAACCGAATTCAATTTTATAACACCAATATAGTAATCATTGCAAATTGGGGAATATCTATAGGAAGACATGCAATGACATTTCTTAAGATTCAGTTGCATTAGGTTAATGTTGTACCAATTATTAAAGCTGAATATATCGGATTGTCAGGACAATACATTTTTGGCTTTTTAGGATTCATTGGGATCCAGTTCCTAGCTCTAAGTCTGTACGGAATTTTTCTTCTGTATAACGTTTCAGACTTACCCGATCTTGGAGATTGCAACTTTGAATAGTTTTATCGACCTTTCGTCCGCACACGGAAAGAGTTTCATTAGACGGCATCATCACAGAAAAGCGAGGGATCAGGACCGGATCAACACGAGTCTTTTGAAAGTCTCCCCTCGTTGACTTTCTTAGCCAGTATAAGGCTTCTTTAGCCACTTCGCTGAAAGACTTTTGGCGACTTGGGATGTCTCTTCCCTGGAACGTTGTCGTTTCTTTGTGAGGTTTCTCACAGTCGAATGACCAAATAGTGTGTACTTTTTTGTATCTGTTGGAACATCCACTGATACTGCACCGTACACCTTGACATACTTATTAGCTTGCTTCCTTTAAAAACAAGACTCTTTAATTTGTTTCTGGGATCTTTTATTTCCTTGGACTTGCTTTCCATCTTCGTAAAAGTTAAGTACAACAAGATTCACCGAACATCGTAGATAGTTTGTGGAGGACCTACCTTTTGTCTATAGACTATGCTGGATTTCAATATCATTCGCGGATCTAGCCAAAGCATTTTTTGAAATTTTTTTTGTTTTGAAAAAATTCGCGATTTAATTATTAAAACTTTTTATTTGATTTTAGTTAATAATAGCTTTACTCCATTACTTTTCATTAAGTGTAAAAAGTAAGAAATTGTACGAAAAACAACAAAATTCTCAAACGCGAAAAACTAAAAAAATTTCAAGAATTCGAGATACCCTGTAAATTTTGAGATATTTCGAAAAAAAAAAAATTTAGAATCTACCTAAATTTTAAGTCAATTTTGAATTTAATTGATTGAAGAAAGTAAAAGAATCCAGTTTTTAAACTTTATTTAAATCTTTTATATTTACTACAAATAAAAAATAATTTATTATATTTAAATTAAATTCGCTTGTCTATTTCAAAATAACACTAAAGATATCAAGTTTTAAATGCTATTTCATTTACAATGAAATGAGACGTCAATCTTTTAAATTATTTAAATACTCAAACAATTATTTAAAAATTTCAAAACTTGATCAAATTATTTTTAATATATTTTTAAGCATTTTAAATTTAGCATTTTTTACTTCGATTTAGCTAAAAATTTTTCATTTAGCATTTGGCATATTTTTAGCAGTTTTTAATAATATATTTAGCATTTTCTAGTATTTTTTAAAATAAGGACAAAATTCAAATATTGAAATTAAATTAAAAAAAAAAAAAAATTAAATTAAGGTGCGCAGAAATATTATTAAGTAGCTTTTTTTTTGTTCCGTGTAGAAAAGAGTTCAATGGTTATTTAATGGTACTTATTTGAAAAAGGTGCTCCCACAACCGTTTGGTATCATTTTATTTATTATTTGAGATTTAATCTTTATTTATTTGAGATTTAATATTTTTATAGACATAAATGCTGAAAATTACCACTTTTCAATGAGTCAAAATTATGAGGCCAGTAAAGTATTTTTCAAATTCGACTCATTGGAAAGTGTACATTTTAGCATTTTTGTCTATAAAAATATTAAATGTTAAACAAATGATACCAAACGACGCATGTAGGAACACCTTTCAGTAACAAGTATTTTAGCTAGCAGTTCTATCAAATACCTCTTGAACTTTTAAATATACGAGCAAATAAAAATGACCTTATAATTTTGACGCCCACTTTATTGTCTGTAAAATATAGACATTAACGAAAGTTGCATAAATATCAGAAATATTTTTTTAAAATATTGTTTAACTATTTAAAATTGCTAAATACATTTTTCCAAAGTTTTGAAATAAAGGTGTATTTGCTTGTTGAAGTATTTAGTTTTTAAGCAAATATTGCAATTTGGGAAAATTTTATTTTGACATTAACTTGAAGGTATTAAAGTAGTGAATCTTGAACAGAACTGACCATGGAAAGTAAACAGTTCGCAAGATGTCAAGTGCTTTGTAATCTTATGCATGAACAAAAGAAGTTTTAAAATTCAAAGGGTATTATCACGAAATAATGTCCCATCATATCGAGGTTAAGTAGATGTGACAATAGCACAACGCTATCTTTTAGGTTATGCGAGGATATTAAGGATCTGTTAGTTGTAAAACACATAATTTGCCATTGTCATCACTCAATTAGACGATGCGCAATGCCATGACGAACTGGGTGATGTAACTAGGTGAAAACTGTAGAGTATTGTAGGCTTTATTACGCCAATTGGATGTCCTCTTCTTATACTTCTATTTACATTCTTTTTTTTCTTCTTCTTTTTATACCTCACACCATCATAGGTGGTTGGGGTATTATGCGTTTGTGTGTTTATAACGCACAGAAAAAATCATCTAAAACACCCACCTTAAAGTATACCAATCGACTCAGAATCACTTTTTGAGTCGATCTAACGATGTCCGTCCGTCCATCTGGCTGGCTGGACGGCTATCTGGCTGTCCATGTAAACATTTCGCACAAAGTACAGGTCGCAATTTTGAAGATAAACGTAGGACTTTCATGACACAAGGACAAAGCCTATTGAAAGTGATTATGATCCTTCCATTATTTCACTTAGCCCATACATAAATGTCCTCCCGGAATAGGGTTTTAACGATCATAAATGCCTTAAATATAGCATATAGCAATAATGTAATGAAATTCGGTGCAAGGAAGTTTTGTATAAGTATCAATCTTTGTGTCAAATTTCATGAAGATCGGTTCATAATTGACCATAACTCCCATATAAAATCCTATTCTGAAAATCACTTTAATGTGCGTAAATCGCATACACATGTTAGTGTCAGGTTTATATTCGACACAAATAAGTTTTATATGAGTAGAAATCATAGTGACAAATTTTATGAGGATCGCTCCATAATTTACCATAGCTTCCATATAATTCCACTTTCGGGAATCATCCTAAAGTGCATAAAGTCATCTAAATTTTAGTATTAACGTAACACTCCGTATTCGTATATTTTATTTTACACTTAATAAAAGTATCGGCCCACAATTGTCCATATGTCTAATATAAGACCCATCCACGAATTATGATGGACATGCGCAATGGTGTGGAATACTCGTATCATTTGGTCGGGCTTGACCGATTATATCTTTCTTTCTCGTTGTATATAAACATTAAATATTATGAAAAATTAAGACGAAATAAAAATATACCATTGAAAAAGTATCTTATTAATTTTTTAGCATTTTTAAATAACTTTTAACATTTTTTTTTAGCTTTATTTTAAAAGCTGAATAATTTTTTTACATCTGGCCACACTGCATATTTCCTGATAAATGAAAAACAATTCAGGCGTAGATAAACGTCAATTAAGCCACGATCAATGCGTTATAGCGCATTCAGACCGGTGAGAAATTACGTAATTTCGTAAACAGCTGATACTTTTTGTTTACGTAAATTTGTTTACGTAATATATTGATTAAAATATGTTGTTTTTAAAACAAAATAGTGAGAATTATATAAGGAAAATGAAGAAATAGAAAAGGAAGCCTGACCTCATTTTGAAGACTATCAATAAACCATAGAACGATATGATAGCGATAACGATAATATATTAGGTGCCAGTTATAATTATTATTATCATGTTTTATTGCGATATTATGAAATTTCGAAATAATTGTTTCCAATAAAATAGAAACATAAACATTTGGAAAAATAAAAAAATTTAAAAAAATTTCAATAAACAAAAACAAGCTGAGAATTAAATATAAAAAAAGTATTTTATTAAAAGGTTTTTAGTACTAAAACCAAGCTTTTTAAGTACGTAATTGCAAAAATATATTCGTAAGGGAAAATAATGCTTGCAAATATTATTATTGATAATATGATGAAAATATCTCATGTATGATGATTTTTATATATTTTATATTTATTTAGTTTTTTTTTTTATTTTAGCTGATTATAGTTCTTTATTATATTTAGTATATTTAAATGCAAAAAATAAAGTTTTTGATATTAAATAGCATTCAGAACAAAATATGGACCATGACGATTTTACTATTGTTATTTTTGGAAATTACGATACCGAAATTAATGGAAAAACGATATCATAAGGAAAGGTACACCTTACTCTGTAAAAACTATCGTTTTAGATTCGAAGACCATTATCACTAGTGTGTAACGTGTAGTTACAAATATATTATTACACCACCAACTTATTAACTTACTTTAGTAGTTACAATACAATAAGAGAATTTATAATTCTCATTTAGTTTGTATAATTTTAAAACATAAAGAATCGAGATTGGGACGGCAAATTTGAGCAAGAACTGAAGTACCGATCTTGTTATACTTTGCTCTTAGAGATCAAAGTATCACCAGAAACGACCGAAGTTTTTTGTCCGAACAGTAGCCGAACCCGTAGTTAGACGAAAGAGAGCCTAAGAATTTATCTTGTCGTATTGTATTAGTGTCACCATAGTTAGCCGAATGAGAGCTAAAGAATTTATCTTATCGAATCGTATTTGAAAACCGAACCTTGTAGTTAGCTGTCTGAAAGCTTATACGATTCCAGCTAGCCGACCGAGGGCCGAAGAATTTATCTCGTCGAATCGTAGTAGTATCATCGTAGTTAGCCGACTGAGAGCCGAAGCATTTATCTAATCGGATTATATCTTGTAGAC
Organism: Protocalliphora azurea; assembly: GCA_932274085.1. NCBI lineage: Eukaryota > Metazoa > Arthropoda > Insecta > Diptera > Calliphoridae > Protocalliphora > Protocalliphora azurea. The sequence goes on along the minus strand of OW026521.1, from coordinate 26,404,363 downwards.
GAAACCTGTAGTTTGCCGACTGAGAGCCGAAGAATTTATCTCATCGGATTCTATTTAGGATTTAGCGCAGCTCACATGATTTTAGTTAGTCGACTGAGAGCCGAAGCAGATCTTAATTAGCCGACTGAGAGTTGAAGCACCTAACTTATCGAATTATATTTTGTTGTATAGGTAGCCGACTAAGATCCAAAAATTTTATCTCAGCGGATTGCATTCTAATAGTTAGTTTCAGCAAAAGCATTTGCAAACCCAGATACCCAGCAAAAACTTTGCCTTCCTGGTAAGCTAGCAGGTATAATTGGAAACGTAAATAAACTACTTATTTTTTTGCCTGAATAACTAGTTATTTTTGTTCAAGTTGTCCACAAATTCATGTAGTTATTTTTTGACTCTAGGAACACTCAAAAACATGTACCTAAATGAACATAAAATTAAAAAAAAAGTAGAAATAAAAAACTTTGCTGTCAGTGAGATTTGAACTTGGACACAAATTAACCATTCGTTTTTAATGACTAACATCTTACTCAGTACACCATCTCGCACTTAATTCTATAAGTGACAAAAACTTTATTTAGTATAAAATATCTTTTTACGCATTTTGTTATAAAAAACTAACAGCCTCAGAGTGAGGTTGAACCAACAACCTTCTGGTTGCTAACCCAGCGCTCTAGTCAACTCATCCACGTGATTGCAATATTACTGTCCTATTATACTATTGAGTACTTGTTTATGTAATAAAGAGTAGGCAAATAATAATGACGCCTCATTACCGAGAAATTACTTTAATAAGTAGTTGCCATTACCGGAAACCAAAAAGTTTTTGCTGGGTACTAACATAATCATAGACATCCGGTCGAGAGCAAAAGAATTTGTCTTGTCGTATTTATTTTCGCTAACTAACACATTCTAACTGAGAATTAATTTTGTCAACACTGTCATTTTCTACCGTAGCTAGATATCGTTTCGTCGTTGTTCGTGTCACGTAGGCACAAGGAAGCTCTATGGTAACAGTCAAAGGACCTTTAAAGAAACTGGACAGACTGGTATACCCCAGCTGAAAACAAAAATTGCATTACAATAGATAATTTTTATCAACTAGATGATATCGTTAAGATATCATTATAATATCGTTTAGTTTATTGGGCTTAAACAATAAGTGCAATATGTTAATATCAGTTGAAGTTTTTATTTCGTTTCAAATCAATTTAGGCTTTTTATATGCAAAAAAACTTAACAGAGCTTTACAAAGCATTGCTAAGCAAAATTCCTTAAAGTTGTAGGCAAAAACGATTATTAATTTAAATTTAATAAAGGTAGTTTAAATATTTTAAAGTAGGTATGAAACTACATTAAACCTACTTTAAGTGACATTGTAATTAATTTCCATTTTTTTGTTCATGTTTTGCAAAGAATACTTTCTTGATTCCCCCGATTCCAGTCTTCTATATCTTACTTCTACTATAGACCAATATTTTTATTCATTAAATGTATGATTTGTTTTATCCTAGGCAAATATTTAGAGAAAAAACTAAAAAAAATGAACATAAAAGTTTATACCAAATAACAAAAATATAACAAATGTTTTGGTGATGTACGAGTACATTCAAACAAAACAAATAAACCAAAATGATTACTCGAATAATTATTTTATCAGTAACCGAAAATTAATTGTATTTATTGTTTTTAATTTCTACAATTTTTTTTACTTTTTTGTTTTTTTTTTCTAAGTAATAATAATAATATAATAATAATAATAATAATAATAATAATAATAATAATAATGATAATAATAATAATAATAATAATAATAATGATAATAATAATAATAATAATAATAATAATAATAATAATATAATAATAATAATAGTAATAGTAATAATAATAATAATAATAATAATAATAATAATAATAATAATATAAATAATATTTTAAAAAGAATTCATTTTATGTTTAAAGAATAAAAAGAACTTTTATAAATTTGAATAAAAATGTATTTTTTTAAACCATGTTCAGGGTTTCACGGAGATGGGCATATCGTAATTTTAACGTAATTTCGCCGAAATTATACAAAATGATGTAATTTTGCATCTGTCAAAATATATGGGAAATTACGCAGTTTCAAGTTGATTTTGGTCTAAACCACGAAGGTACATATTTTTGCACCTGTCTGAATACCCTATTGAATAGTTGTTAATAACCTTCTGTACTTTAGTAGAAAGACGATTTCACTTTAAAAATATATATAAAAAACTTTTCTATAACAAACCCTTACGACAATCTATAACTACTGACATCAAAATAAGCTTTCGAAATATTAAAAAAGTTTCAAAACTTTTATATTATTAAGAATTTATTGTAGTTTCTAAACCTTCTACGAGTATCGATTAAAAAAAAAAAAAAAAAAAAAAAATAGGAAGCTAAAAAATACAAAAGCTTTTAAGTTTGATTATAAATATTTGTTTAATAAAATAATTTTTACTAACAATCTTAAAATATTTTCATTTTAACTTAAAATGTTATATCATAACTATTTTCATTGATCACACTAATAAAGCTTTTAAAATCCTTATAAATAAAAATTAGTACTTCTTAATTAGTTGACACTAATACACAAGCTTTTATATATGAGTACTCTAACTGCCTTTTTTTATAACACGAGCGCAAAAACAACTTGTCTAACTTATATTTAAAATAAAAACAAATTTTAAAATTTTGTTTTTGTTTTAAATGTATGTTAGACGATTCGTTTTTGCGCTAGTGTTATAAAAACAGGCAGTAAAGCTTGAAATAAAATATTTTATAAAAGAAATTCTCCAAATAGTTTGCACCTAAAAGCCTTTTAGAAAAATTCAAAAAATATGTATATGTAAATCTTAAGGCGCCCATAGACACATACTGCAGAGACATACTGCTGATGAATCCTCCTGTACGTGTGTGATATATTTATGTGGAAAAAACAAAAAACGTTTTAAAAGTTTTTATATTTTTTATTTTAATTTAAAATGACAAATAAAATATTTTATAAATGATAGAAAAAAAAAAAAAAAAAAAAACAATCAAATTCATTCGAAAAAACTGTCTGCAGTATGAGTTCATTCTGAAATCAAAATGTTTTTGATTTTTCATACTGCATGGTCTGTGTGACACACACATTCAAAAGCTCTGTCAATTTTACTAATACATACTTATTGCTTGAGCTTATGCAGCGTGTGTCTATGGTGTGCTTTAGAAACCCTTAAAGCTTAGTAAACTTTTGAATAAAAAGCTTTATTATGCTATTAAAAACTTATATGTAGTACAAATAACATGTTAATATTAATTTTGGAAAACAGACTTCTCTTTCACAACCGAAAGGAGCCAAAGTAGTAAAAAAAAGCTTTTAGTGAAAAGTTGTTTCATATTAACCTTAAAAGCTTTTAGCTAATATTTAATTCGTTTCTTCACTTAATAAATTAATTTTAATTTTCATTAAATAATTTTTACAGCCAATTTTGCTACTGGAGGTGGCGTTAGTGGCAGTGGAGCTGCTGCCGGTGGCGCTAATGGTTTGACTGTAAGCTGTTCTAGATCGGAACCTATATCATTGGCTACGCTAGATCGTGATTGTTTTATTATACCGGTACATAGTGTAGATCGTTTTCTGCCAGCCGGTATACCGGTGAGTTTTTTATTTTAATGTTAGAAATTTTTTTTTATTAATGTTTTGTTCCCTTACCAGTTACCTCCTTCTCCTGTTGAAGGTTCAAGCACCAAACCTGCCAGTCCCTTAAGTGTATTAGAAGTTTCCGATCCAAAACTTTGTATACTGGTGCATTTGATGAGCCCTCTGGAACCTATTGATCCGGTTTTAGAATCTCCTTTAGCACATCCTTTACTTAAACAACGTGCCGTTGCCTCAGAGCTTTTGGCTGAGGTGCAACAGGCTAATACAGCTGTAGGCGGTATGCTACTGGCCAATATGGAAAAGTGTTGTAAGGAAAAGGAAAAAAATGTGTTTTCTTTTTGTAAAGCTATAATTAACATTTTTCTTTTATTGTGTATTCTTTCTTTTGTCATTGCCGGTTGGTACTAATATTGCTAATGATTTTGTCCTTTAGCTGAATTTCCTTTTATTGCTTATTATGTGATAAATACAACACAAACGGATCCTTCTAATTTTTACACTGGCATTAGAGTTTCATCTTTATCGAAATTTGAGCCAAAAAATTTAAAGTAAGTGTGAGTTAAAAAATATTTTGTTTACTGATGTTTATTATACCCACCATCAAAAAGATGAAGGGGGTATATTGTGTGTGATGTGTCGAAATAGTCATCTAAGCCTCATAAAGTATATATATTCTGGATTCTCGTGAAAATCTAAGACGATCTAACGATATCCGTCCGTCTGTCTGTTAAAAGCAGGATAGGACTCGAGGCTGATACCCTAGGGAAAAGAAATTTGGCTTAAATATTTTTCTGATATAAGGTTTATTTGGTATTGAAAATGAGCAAAATTGGTTCAAAAACAAAAAAGTTATGGCCCAAATATTATAAAAGCCGGGTGTCCGTCATAACACCAGTTTATACTTTTCGACCGTTATCTTTTACAAAAAAAAAAAAAAAGTATGTACCTCGACGAAATTTTACACAAATAGTTCAGGGTGTAATGTAAATTCTGGAATAAAAAATGGGCGTGGTTCGCCCTCTTTACTGCCCACCTCCCATATAAGGTAAAACATCAACGAAATCTTGTACAGATAGTTTAAGGACCAATGTAAAGTTGTAAACTCGTAAACCAAAAATGGACGTGGTCCACCAACTTTACCGCCCACTTCCCATATAAGGTAAAATTTTAGAAGGTTGCAGATGGTGGGTATATAGATTCGGACAAGCCAAATATGATATTCACACTTGTTTTTTCTATTTTTTCTGCTTTTTTTTCTTTTTTTTTTTTTTTTTGGTTTTATAGATACACTGCCGCACATACATTAGATCTGTATAGCGAAGTGGCCGCTATATGTCGTCCACCTTTACAATTGGCGCCCAATGAATCAGGCAGCTTTAAAAAGTCACAAACTCCAGCCACCGGTTATATAATATCGGTATTTAAGGTAAATTTTTACTTATTATAGTTCTAATTAAATTTTATATCAGTATATTAGTTCTAGTTCAGATTTAGTACAGTTCTAATTTAGTTCTACTTTAGATCTAGTTCACTATAGTTCTAGTTGACTTATAGTTCAGTTCTAGTTCAATTTTTGTTCAGTTCTAGTTCAGTTTTAGTTTAATTTTAGTTTAGTTTTAGTTCAGTTCTAATTCAGTTCTAATTCGGTTTTAGTTCAGTTATAGTTCAGTTCAAGTTTAGTTCTAGTTGAGTTCCAGTTGAGTTCTAGTTTAGTTCTTGTTCAGTTTTAGTTCAGTTTTAGATTAGTTCTAGTTTAGTTTTAGTTCAGTTTTGGTTAAGTATTAGTTCAATTTTTGTTCAGTTATAGTTCAGTTCTAGATCAGTTCTAGTTCAGTATTAGTTCAATTTTTGTTCAGTTATAGTTCAGTTCTAGATCACTTCTACTTCAGTTCTAGTTCAGTTTTAGTCCAGTTATAGTTTAGTTACAGCCTAGTTCATATTCGGTTCTAATTTAATTCCAATTTGGTTCAGATTCTGGTTCTAGTTCTGTTCTTTTTCAAATTTAGTTCATTTTTGTCTAAGAATCTTGTTATAAAAATTTACTTTCTTTTTTTTAAAAAATCTCTTTCTAATCGTTAGGTTTTCGAAGGTGATGATGGCGAGAGATTTGAAAAGAATTGGCTGTACTGGACGGGGGCTAGAATGTTATACAGGTAAATACTGTAAAACCTGTCAATAATTGACTAAAAATTATTACAACATTTTCAAGATGCCGACAATTTAAGTTACATTTTACTGTTTCACTTGATTGTTTACAGGAAAAAATAATTCATGTCTACTACGTCAATGTGATAGAAAATATATAAGAAAAAAATCTATTATTTTCTATTTTTATTATAACATGTTTTTCATATTGTCTACTTTATTTTCTTCTTATTGTATTCATTTTCAATAGATACTTGCCTCGTGCTGCCGGGCTAAGGCGCATAGCTCTACATAAAAGTACTTCACAAAAAGGTGATAAAATGTATTTGTTGGTTTGTGAATGTGCCGAATTGTTAAAGGACATAACATCTGCTGCCGTTTTAATACCTGCCCTTAGAGCTAGACTATGTGGCTACACAGGACTTTATAGACCAATTCAAGCATTTTGAGTTTTTATTTCATTTTCTCTTCTTCTACTTAGGTATTTTTTATTTTTATGTTCATGGTGTATTTGGGCTTATATTTCTTGGTTTTTATTAGTTTATTTTTTTTTTCTTATTATTTTTTTTTCTTTTTGTCAATAAAAATATTGCAACATAATGTGGAAATATATTTATTAATTTAGTTGTTTTTTTTTGTTTGTTAAAATTATAAAATAAAAGATTTTGATAAAATTAATTTTAAACGAAGAGCTAAATTAAATATTATGAATTGAACTTTGATTGAAATCATTGCTAGTTTAGCTCTAGTTTAGTTATATTTCAGATCTATTTCAGTTTTAGTTCAGCTCTAGTTCAGCTTCAGTTCAGTTCTGGTTCAATTGCGGTTCTAGTTCAGTTCTGGTTCAGTTCTATTTCGGCACCATTTCAGTTCTAGTGCTCGTATAGTACTAATTCAGTTCTATTTTAGTTCTATTTAAGTTCTAGTTCAGTCCAAGTTTAGTCCTAGTTTAGTTTTAGTTCAATTCTGGTTTAGTTCTGGTTCAGTCCTAGTTCAGCTCTAATTTAGTTCTAGTTCAGATCCGTTTCAGTTTTTGTTCAGTTCTAGTTCAGCTCTAGGTCAGTTCTATTTCAGTTCTTGTTTAAATTTATTTCCAAGTTCAGCTTTATTTCGGTTCTGGTTCAAATTAAATTCTAGTTCAGTTCAATTCTAGCTCAGTTCTAATTCAGTTTTAATTCAGTTCTAGTTCAGTTCTAGTACAGTTCTTCTTCAAGTTTAATTCAGTTCTTCTTCAGTTCTAGTTCAGTTCTAGTTTAGTTCAAGTTCAGTTCTAGCTCTGTTGTAATTCAGTTTTAGTTCAGTTCTAGTTCAGTTCTTTTTCAGTTCTAGTTAAGTTTTAGTTCAGTTCCAGTTCAGTTCTAGTTAAGTTCATCTTCAGTTCTAGTTCTCGTTCAGTTCAAGTTCAGTTCAAGTTAAGTTCTAGTTCAGTTCTAGATCAGTACTAGTTCAGTTCTGGTTCAGTTCTAGTTCAATTCTAGTTCAGTTCGTCTTCAGGTCTAATTCAGTTCTTCTTCAGTTCTAGTTCAGCTCTAGTTTAGTCCAAGTTCAGTTCTAGATCTGTTGTAATTCAGTTCTAGTTTAGTACCAGTTCAGTTCAACTTCAGTTCTAGTTCAGTTCTTGTTCATTTCTAGTTTAGTTCTATTTCAGATCCATTTCAGTTTTAGTTCAGTTCTAGTTCAGCTCTAGGTTAGTTCTATATCAATTCTAGTTCAAATTTAGTTCTAGTTTAAATTCAATTTTATCTTCGTTTTCTATTTAACTTTATAAAATTTAATTTGTAGAATTTTCTTTAATATTTTTTTATTTGAAATTTTAAACCTAATAAATTCTTGATTTCTAAATATCTTTTTATTTAAAGTCTTTAGTTAGGTAAGTAACTCAGTAGATAGTAATATTTTAGCTCTTTTTTCTCTTCTAAATTTTTAACTTAACTAGAATTTTATAAGGCTAATAAAAATCATATCATTTGTAAAATCTTTTTAATTTAAAAACTAAACAATAGATGACAAAAAATAGTAATTAATTAAAAAAAAAAAAAAAAAAACACACACACACAAATACAAAATTAAAAATGAACTTCCAATTATGTAGTGTACTTATCGTAAATCGTAAATATCCTATTGGACCACATTAAATATTAACAGCAACTGAAAAAATTAATAGCAAAATAACAAGAAAATATCAGAGATATTTAGTTATATAAAATATATAAAAAATATAAATAAAATATTTAAAAAGAAGTAATAATTTATTTTAATCAAAGCTTGAGGCAAAATAGAAATAAAATAATACATATTAAAAAAATTTTTATAGTCAAAAATATGGAAATAATAGTGAAAAAGAAAAATTAGAACTTATAAAATATTAATAAAATAATCTTATAAATAAATAAGAAAAAAACACTTATTTTCTTTATAGTAATCTTCAAAAAATTAATTAAAAAAAAAAATAGTTCAACTATTTTATATTTAAAGCTTAACAGCTTAACATTTTTATTTACACTTAATTAATATTTAAAAAATTTTTGTGAACAGAAGCAGCAAATTAAATCAATCAATTTTCTAATGCTAAACAAATAAAGCTTTTTTTTTATTAATTTATTAATAAAACATTAATAATAGCCGTGTTCTCTTATTTGTTGGATTATCAGATTTTAGTTAGAATTAATTAGCAAATTTACAAATATTTTAAGAAAATTTTTACTACCAATTGCTTTTCATTTAATTCTAACTAAAATTTTATATATTATCTAATTAAAATGAACACATTTTACTCGTATAAAAAATACGAATTTATATGTGACTTAAAAGTCAATTTTCTTTTTTTTTTTAGTTTTAGAAATAATAAAAGGTATCAATCATTAAGTGCTAAAATTGAATATAAAATTATAAATATAATAATACTTAACTAAATTATTATAAAATAAAAAAAAAAAAAAAAAAAAAAAAAAAATGCATGTGATTTTTATTATTATTAAAAGAACTAATGTAAGTTAAAAAATTATTATAAATATAATTTAAATAATAAATTATTTTTTACACAAATATTTATTACATTGACTACAAATGTGATACAAATTCTATACATAAATGCAAAAATACATAAAACTTTAAAAGAAAACCACCCCTCCAAATGAAAATAGACCAAAACCAAAAAATTTCCCTAAATGCAGTTGACTGGCACACAAATTCAATTAATAATAAAAAAAATATCTTAAAACAGGCAAAATATTTAAATAGAGAGCATAAAAAAATTAAATGCAATGGGACGTATGAATATTTGTTATTTATTTAATATTAAGTATACGCATAGATATTACAGCTTTTTTTTTTTTGTAATCGCGAGTCAAAATATTTTTCTTTTTTTATTTGTTTTGTAACTTTTTTGAAAACTTATACTTTCTGAAATTATAAAAGTACCTCTTGGAAATTTATACTTTTGAAAAACCTTTTTTTAAACATAACAACAACCTATAAGCATACATTTATTTATATATTTTTCTATATACAAACAAAAAACAACAACACCAATATACAATATAATACTATTGTTGTCAACTAAAATGCTTGCTTATACAAAAAAACAACAACAACACTAATAGTCATTGTAATGCTTAATATACATGTTTGTGTGCATTTATTATTAACAGATTTTTTTTCAGTTCTTGGCCCATAACTAGGTTGTTTATGAACCAATTTGGTTGATTAAAAAAAAACCGAAATTTTTTAAAAATATTTACGACCGATCTATGTATATAAAAACAAAATCCATAGCTTAAACAAGAGCTCGATATCTGGGTTGTTATTGGAATGATTCAGTTCATTTCTTCAGCATAAAAATTCAGAAAAAATTTTTCCAAATCTTCTTTGTAAAAACGAAGTCGCTAGCTTATATTATACTAGTTTTTCTTGGTGCTCTTCGTTACCCTTCTGATGTAATAACTAATATTTACTTTATATCGAATTTTATATGAAAAATATTTCTATACATTTTTAAGAATTTCACTGTAATACTCCTTTAGATATGTGAAAATAACTATTTGCTTTTTATGAGAACTACCTCTTCCCCAGGATTTATCCATCCTATTTTCAACTCCTAGATGCAATATGATAAGATAGTGGTTCCCACAAACTTTTAGTTCTCTCACTGTAATAGTGCCCTATACATTCCATAATGAATATTTCCTTTGTTTGGGGGTATCACTCCCCTCAGATTTGTCCGCCCTATATTCATCTCAATTGGGAATATTGATAATAATGTTATACCCACAAAATCTTAAGACTTCTAGTTCTAGAGTTCTTTATATAAGCAATAATCAATATAATATATGTGTATAGATGGCAGTTATCAGTTGGCTTCATAAAAAGTCATTTCAATCAACAAACGGATGTCAAATTGTGGAAATTACAAACTTATATATACCCTTTACACCTCTATAAAAAGAGATAATTATTTTATTAAATTGATACTATTTTAAATATTATTATTTTTGGAAAATCAATAGTAGCACTTCTTTTTGGACTACTAACATATTTATTTGAAAAATGTATACTTTTCATGAAAATAAGTAAAAAACGAAAAAAATATTTTTTTAAATATTGGTACTTTTCTTAAAAATGTACTTTATTGAAAAATTTTTAACTATTGTAAAAACTTTTTATACCCTAAACTTTCATCACTCAGATTCACTTTCTGAGTTGACTTAACGGCGTCTCTTCGTGTGTTTGTTCATGTAAAAAATTTTGCAATTTCCTGGCATGAAATTGGTTGAAATGGGCCCATTATTTCATCCGTATATGAGTAAAAAGCCAAATGCTACAGTTGACCACAGATCTGGTATAAAAGAAAAAATGATCTTATTAAAGCGGGAAGATTGGACCTTTTTCAAAAAGTATTATTTTTTTAAATTAATAGTTTTCTTGGGTGATGAGATGGGCTAGTTCTTGGTGTGTTAACGAGTCTGTCAGCCTAGAAGTTGTTGGGTTCGATTCCCACCAGAGAACTTGGTAATTGTATTGCAATTATTTAATAAATAAATAAATAAATAAATAAATAAAAAATAAAATAAATGAAATAAAAAGATAAATAGAAAAAATAAATAAAATAAATAAATAAAAAAACAAAATAAAAAATAA